>CM070827.1:21820014-23020014 GCA_036326025.1 Chrosomus eos | reverse complement strand
TAATGATTTATAATGATATAAGCATAACCAAGTGTTTTTGTATCCAATAATATAACTGAAAGCAGCTGACAATTATAAAAAGTCTTACAATAAACAAAGGCTGGATAGGAATTGTAAGCCTATAGCCTAAAGACATCTTGCTAAGTGATACTATAACTCTATAAGCTCTAACAATAAATCACACAAATATCTGGCAATATAATATTTTTATTATTTTCATTGAACTTCAAATATTTGTATCCACACTTGACAGTATTAATGAAATTATATGAATGAGAAATTACTCAGTTTAGCTTTTCACATTGCCTTCTGAATGATTTTGGGTAAAGTAAGGTAATGTATAAGGCAGCATCCTTTTTGCATCCTGATGTGTTAAGGAACAGGTTTGATGTCGGAAATATGCTTGTTGTCCCTTAAAATGCTGTCTAGAAAGGCGGCTCACTAGGATTCGGAAAATAGCTTATGGTTTTTGCAATATGTGGCAACACAAGTTACTTTCTTGCAGTTGAAGCAGTTTTTTTTTATTACCAGTTTTTTTTCCAGTAGGCTGAATGAAAATATTCCATCAGCAGTCCTAACCTGATGCTGATCTTCATTTGCTGCAGATTATGAAATTAAGATGATTAGTTAATTGATCAGTGCCCTTGATTTACTCTAAGCAGTTGCTAAATTATGTCTAGATCAGCACCTTATTGATCAGTTATGTCTAGATCACTAATAGTTTTGATTAAGGCCTCTTGCCAAGGCTAGCCAGTGACAGCTTGTATGTACGGCGGGCTTGATTCTCTTGTAAATCACATTGAGTCATTATGAGTCCCTCGCTGTGGGTCTTTTGTCTTTGTGTTGTTGAAAGTCATTGGTGATGTTGGAGAGTCTTCTAGGGATGAGACGGTATTGTTTTGGTCTTTCCCTCAGGACACCCTGGCTGTGTGTTTAAGGTGGCCTCAGCGAAGCTCACTGCTCAGGTAACGCTGGGGACATCTGGCTCAGGAAGCCATGTCAACCCAGGCCCTATCCCCAGTGCTATGAGGGCCACCATCCGAAAACTGTACATGACCAGCCTTGAACCCCAGGACCTCAAGTGATCGATCCAGGAGGGAATAAATTGGTTGAAAACTCGCTAGTAGGTGCATAATCACGCAGACCTGCCAAACTGAACACACACTTCCTACATAAGCCAACGATCCATGTGCTGAGACCGAGAGAGTGTGCCGGTAGGGTTATGGAGGTGTTTTCGAAAACATATCAAGTCAAGTTCTCATGTTCTTGATTACTGGGTATTTGTAGGATCTCCAGAGGTCTATGATGGATCAATCATTTGAGATTTTGAGGAGGCTACGGATAAGATTGTGGGAGTACTTTACTTATTTGAATCTAGGAGTGTTAATCTTGGTAAGTTTATAATTTTTCTTGGCACTGAACTTTTTCAGAATGAGTTTCCTGTTTTATGTAATGATAACCTGCAACTGCAGACCAAAATAACTGTATGTGTGTGTTTCAAGGTATTGGTACAATCATGGATATTTTTAATTACTGGACATAAATTCCTTTACAATTGGATAATGATTATATGCAATTAGGTGAAAATGCCCAAAGTGGCAACGGGCTGTGAAAGGGCACTGGCTCTAATCTGTAATGCTAGATGTTTAATACAATTTACTTATTAAGATCTATAGCAGTTTAACCATGTGCGTCTGCCCTGTTAGTCTAAAAAACTAAATTTATCGATTAAACATTTCATTAAAGCATTGGTGCTTTTCAAGATTTTTAACCTGAAAAAAAAATATTTTTTAGATGTTTTCTTTTTTTCCTCAATGTATTTTGTATAGATTTCTTTTGTATATTATAAATCGCATACTGAAAATATATAAATATTTCTAAATAATGATATTCCGCAACCCAATTTGGAGGTTCTGCTTTGTTTTCAAGCACCGCCAGATTGTTCAGATGTTTGCTAATGTGTCTGAATGTTGTTTTTGGTTGTTAAAGTCTTTATGAAATCCCTATAAAGATTAAGCTTATGTGAGACAGTCACCTCATCAAAAAGTTAAACTGGTATCAGGCTCTGTTGTAGAGGGGCTTTGCCTCAGGAGCCTTTGCTAAAAACAGCTGTTACCTGCAGGTCACTTTGGCTGTCTTAACTATCAGCGTCATAACCCAGTTTCAATCTCAGAGTTAACTTGATATTGTGCACTGTTTTATTTTGTGTTCCCTAAGCTATTATAGAGACAGCAGTACTTATACTGATGCTACAGTATCTCGATTAAAGCTTGGGAGAATGAAACAAAATTGTATTGTAGACTTCTTTTTATACTTTATCTTAATATAATTTGAATGTATTTAAAGTTATTTAGAGGTTACATATGTTTTGCAGTTAAAATTGCAACAGAACATGTTAACTTAATTTTTCAAATTATAAAGCATACATGTAAATGCACTTGAATGGCAAGTACACAGTGGTCCAGTCCAGTATACTTCATAACTCCCCACATTTCAAAATAACTTATCTTCTATCTTCTGTGGTGATAAACAGAAAGCCACAGATGATGTCCATAGATTTTTACTTGTATATAACTTAAGTTTAGTACTAACTAACTAAAACTTAACTTTTTAAAACTAAAAAGTATAATATATGGTGTAATTATATGAGATGTAATTTTCAAATGCAATTACCTGATGCAATATTTCTTGAACAGAAAATAGTAAATTCTGTAATCAAAATAGACCTCATCTGAAGCAATTCGTTATTTTTTTCTGTAGGACACTATCAGACAGACTCATGGCAAAAAAGTCACCCTTTTATTCATTATGTGGTTATTTCTATGAAGTTATGCATAAGTAAATGCCGCCCATGGCTGAAGCCCTCACATGTGTCATGAGTAATGCACAGCTTCATTTAGGATTAGGACCTAATCAGTGCCTAAAACGCCTCATATCTGAAATCAATAAACTTTGACTTTTGGGATTGTGATTGTAATCTTACCATTTAGTAACGCTTGGTCTGATGGCAAATTTAACATGATCTGATCTGTTTGACGGTTCGTCATACACATGTATGACAGTCTTCCTGTCTGAGGATGTGTCACCCCGTCTGTTCAACCTCTTGGATTTGTCCGGTGTCAGATTAAGAGAGAGTGCTCAAAATCTTTCACCCAATTTGGCTGGGCGGGGGGCAAGTGAGGCGGGTGGATTCTCCATATATAAGAGCTGATGTCCTACAGACACTTTTCACGTAGTATGCTTCATGACTTCATGTCAGCTCCGATATCTGTACGCACATCAGTGCGACCACCAATCGATTTTTTTAAAAGTGCATTTACTTTACCGGTTTCGTTGCATTGACTTAAGCTTTTTAAAACGTTTTTTCTTGTGTGTGTGTGTGGTTGTGCCTTTGAATATTTTCATAATGAATTACTGCATGTCAGACATGTATGACATAGCCCATGGTGTGAATGGGGGATATGCATTGCCGCCTGGAGGTGAGTACTGCATGTATGGTGGAGAAGGGCCTGGTTTCACTCACTGTGAGCCACAGCCATTACACCACCATCCTCCTAGCATGGAGCAGGCCTGGCCGCCTAGCCAACCCTATGGGTGCCCGTTCAATGGGGGCAACCCTGTGTTCAAGAGTGAATTATGCTCCATGGAGGTGCCTCTCAGTCACTACCACCAACAAGACTACTACTCTGACGGCAGGCCAGACTTCTCTCAGATGCAATGGATGCAGGGGCCGCACAGGAAAGGTATCGCAAGCTCTAGAAGAAGCATAGAGGTGTGCTGTTTGGTACCAAAGTTTTGTCTTTTCTTTTTTTTTTCTTTTTAGGTGGCTGACTGTTTGCAAACATGTAAACAGTGTACACGTGTAGTAGTCTAATGTGTTTAATGTCCTTTGTTTAAACTCAGATGTGCTCGGTTGAGATCTGATTAAGAATATTTTGATTTATGACTAAAGTAGTGTTGTTGGTGGTGGTGGTATTTTTTTTTTTTTTTTTTGTCTGACATTTGAGGACTGATTCAAAATGTGTTAGTGTCATTTTTGTATTTTATATCAATATGTTTTCATTTGTGCCAGTTACAAAACTTAATCAAAATGAGCAAGTATTGGAAAAGCTGTCATTATGATGTTATAATAGTAAACTGAATGTAAGTGCCTCTTTCAAAGACCTGTTCAGGGAGCTAGTTTGGCATTGTGTAGTGTATTGATCTTCAGGGTTGAATGGAGGTTTTGGGTATGTTGTATTGATTTGTAAGGACACAGACAGATGAACAGAAGGTTTGAGCTACTGTCCTGCCACTGACCTCATCAAAAGACTTATTGATCACATATTTATTCCTGAGCTGCTGCAAGCTGCCTGAACTTATGTGTGTCTTAAAACTTGTATTTTTGTTGTTGTTAGGTTTTTGTCTCAACATAAGAACATTCTGATAAAATATTTTTTTTCCTTTAATACTTTTTCCTTCTATTCTTTCTCATGTCTCTTATACTTTTTCTTTGATTTTTTTCAACAGAACTCAACATATCTCAATTAAATATTTTTTATCATTTAATTATTTAATTAAAATATATTTTTAAGATAAGATAACTTAATGAATGTGGTTAAATGGCAAGATAGAATGCACCACCTCTTAAAAGAATAAATGTGTGTGTATTTTTAAAAATTGTTTTGTTCTTTATCTTGAGTTTTAGTGCTGTTTTATAACTTCACAAGCAGTTGTATATATTTTTATGCTACGATTTCCATGTTACATTTGCTTGTTTTAATCAAATGTGTGCATTACAGTACTTGTAACTGTTTATAGGGTACATACCAAGTTACCTGGACAAGGATGAGCTGTGCGTTGTGTGTGGGGACAAAGCAACTGGCTACCATTACCGTTGCATTACCTGTGAGGGCTGCAAAGTGAGTGTTTCAAATGTATTTGAGTTTAGCCGTTCCGTTCTCTTATAAAAGCACACAGTGCATTAATGACACATTTTATTAATGTACACTACACACCACACTCTGTTTACACTACTTCATTATGATATTTATAAGAGGTGCCATACTCTGCAATTAAAACTGAAATCTGTTTTTTAGGGTTTCTTTCGACGTACAATTCAGAAGAACTTAAACCCAACATACGCTTGCAAGTACGAGGGAAAGTGCGTCATTGACAAAGTCACCCGCAACCAGTGCCAAGAATGTCGCTTCAAGAAATGCATTGCTGTTGGCATGGCAACAGACTGTGAGTGTCCTAAAGACAAAAACACTTGAATATCCTTGTGCCCCTGTTAATTGATGATTCTGTAAGTACAAGCACTTTTGCTGTCTCAACATTGACAAAAAGTTGCTTTGTGTTTGATTGTTAAAAAGACAGACATTGTGCATAGCTCTTGCAAACATTTTGTTGTTCCTCCAGTGGTGTTGGATGACAGTAAGCGACTAGCCAAGCGAAAGTTGATCGAGGAGAACCGTGAACGGCGGCGACGCGAGGAGATGCAGAAGACGGTATGGGACCGGCCGGAGCCAACGCAGGAGGAGTGGGAGCTGATCCGGGTTGTCACAGAGGCGCATATGTCCACAAACGCTCAAGGCAACCACTGGAAACAGAAGCGTAAATTCCTGGTGAGAGGTCTCTTCCCTGATGACTGCATCAGTGATGTACAGTGATGTATCTTGTGTTTTAGGATGTTTGTTTGTTTGTTTGTTGTTTGTTTGTTTGTTTGTTTGTTTGCTTGTTTGTTTGTTTGTTTGTTTGTTGTTGTTTGTTTTTTTGTTGTGTTTGTTTGTTTGTTTGTTTGTTTGTTTGTTTGTTTGTTTGTTTGTTTGTTGTTGGGGTGCGATTATATTTTTCATTCTTTTCTCTTTTTTTTTACCCTACCACAACCTTAGATTCCCCTTCCCAACCCTTCCCGCACAATTCCCAAGCCCTTCCTCACCACTGTTCCCATTGTTAATATGTCCATGTTTTTGTATCTCCTTGTAGAGTGGGGAGTGTTAGATGGACGCTGGAGAATCACTACCACAAAGGCAGCAGCACTAACTTTAATGGAACACCTTTGTCCTTCTTTCTCAAGCTCTGTTTCCTAAACCCAAAACTGTTTTCTCATGTTTGTTTCTTTTCTGATATTCTTCTCTGTCTTTTTCTTACCAAGTTTTTAATGGTTTCATAATTGTTCTTTTCTCTTGACTCTTATCCTTTACAGATTGAAGTTCTGTTTGAGGACTCTTTTAACACTGCTGTGGGTTTCCATGGGAAGTTTACTTGCTTTCTTAAAATATTTGATGCGTTCTATTTGGCAAATACGTTTACCTCAAAGTGCGTCATTCCACTAGTTTCTTAATTCTGTAAGTTACAGCATTCAAATTTTAAAATTAAAGGTGACGTGCATGTGTTTTTTCTGTCACTAGAGTTGCGGAAATTACAAACGTCACTTAAACTTCAGTATGAAAAAATATATTGGTGTTGGCAAGGTGAATTAATTTCTGTCTGTTTCATAACTCTGATTCAGAGATTTGTTAGCATCGAAGTAACAAAAAGATATCTAAGTAAATATTAGGCCTACTGCTTATGTAGTATATTGATACATATAACAATATTTTTACTTTTAGTTATTGCACTACACATTTTGAATTTATAGCAAAAGTAGACCTAATTCATAAAACACAAGCAGAGTAAATTGTAAATAAAAATGTAAATTGTTCATAAAACATACGCAAATTGTTGCAATGGTTTTACAGACGACTTTTACAAAAATGTATTCTGCTCATGAATTATGATTTGAGCCCATTGTCTGTTTGAACAGACTATTAAGCCACTTTAGATATCATGCAAGTATCATGAAACGTCAAAGGGCTGAAAAATATCAGCAAAAAAAATGTAAGATAAATCGCCCAGTCCTAGTTTTCATATATTGTGAGGTAGAAAATACAATTAACAGCAACATTTGTATTAATACTTTATTCAAGTTTTACTAAGGCCAATTTCCAGTGAATGTTTTTGTACTTTGAATCCTACATTTCTGTATGCAGTTATTCTGTATGTAATATTATATGACGATTATATTATATAATAATATTCAATGATGATTTTAAAGCCTCGAAATCCATGGAAACTCCACGCAAACTCACTATCTCACTGTCATTTTCTGTCTGCACTCTCACCTGTCCAGTTTAAACTTGTTCTTTTTAGTTGACTTGACTCGGGTTCTTCATTGAAACTTCACAATCCCTGTTGATTGCCCAACAGGTCGAGGAAGCAATGCTACTTAATGAAATAACATGTAATTTATTCTGTACTTCTGACCAGAGTGCAGTGGGGGTGAAGGAAGCAAAGGTAAGAACCAGCAGAGCAAACACATTTATTTATGTTTTTATCCAAAAGAACGCTCTCTCAAATTCTCAGCTGCTTCCATTTCTGTCACGTTTTTTGTTTGTTTGTTTTTTTGCGGATAAATTGACATGCTGGATGCTTGAGGCATTTGTTTGGAGTGTTTATGTAGCTCTCTGCTCACTTTGTCAGAATGAAGGTGTACATCGAAGAGGAAAGCTGAATAATTGCCTAATGTCAAAAGGGAACATCAGGCTGGTTTGGCGCTGTGCTCAGCTCCCAATCCTCTTTTACCCTCAGTCTGGCGGTTTTATTTTTTGTTTTTTTGTTTTTTGCTCTGTCTTTCACATCACAATTTTCTGGTCAGAAGGTCGCAAATCATATTTTTTAAAAAAAAAAAAAAATCCAATTATCAGTGGATAACCCTAGTCAATGAGCTCCCCAGCAGAAGGAGCTATCAAAGACGCTTCTCTGCTCTTATAGTCTAGTTTAAGTTTCTCATCTTTCCTCTTTTCCCTCTTTATAACTGGGCTTTTACTCTTGTTTTGTTGACATGTCTTGCTGTTACTCTGGCCTTCTTTGTGCTTTAGAGGGGAATGAGGATTTGCTGTGTCATACCTTCGTCTCTGTGAATGTCCATTTTCTATAAGTACCCATGTTACTGAGCACACTACCTCTCCCCTTCCTCTCATTTCAGCCGGAGGACATCGGTTCGGCACCCATCGTCAACGCACCAGAAGGGAGCAAAGTGGACATAGAAGCCTTCAGTCAGTTTACAAAAATTATCACCCCCGCAATTACTCGTGTCGTAGATTTTGCCAAAAAGCTGCCCATGTTCTGCGAGGTAAGAAACCTGTTGTACATTGCATCAAACAACACATTCTCACTCCTAGCTCGTAACATATGGATGCTTGGTCAGGACCCCTTTGCGTCACTTTTTAACACATAGGGTACCCCTTTTTAGCATAATTTATAATTTCATAGATTTCATTTTGGAGCACTTAAAGTTGCTGTAGGTAACGCTCCCGGTCAGAAACAACCAATCAGAGCCAGGAGGAATGTATTAGCAGTGTCAATCACGCTCGTGTACGCGCTGATCACGCCCCGCTCTTGCACAGCGCGAGCGCGTACCGTCGTTCAAACTCAAGATTGCCGGCGAGCTGCAGCTGTGCTTATGACGGAGAAACAACCTAAATTGCCAATTCTCGAGTGACACCTGCTCATAAAACAAAGAGGTAAAGGGAAAAAGACCGATGACGATAAACAATCTTGTCTAATTTGTCAGCCCATTGTCAAAACTCTAGCCGCATAACATGTAGATAAAATGTCACGCACTCTGCTAAGCAACAATTGAAACCTGCTAATTCACTGGCTTGTCATGTTGCTGAAATAATGTACTAGCACACCTTATCTAGCATTATATATCGCTAGAATAATTACTGTAACGTTAGTTACCGCTATATTAACGTTACCTTACTAGCTATTTATAACTTATAGAAAGAGTGCAACATAAGGTTACATCATGTATTACAAAATACATAAGGATTTGAGGACCAAGTTTGTAGTCAAAGTATGGTCAGGCCATAGTCAATGTAAAGCATATTGTTGACGATTAGTCCCTATCAGTGAATGTGCCATATAACTGTTTATCCGCCATCATCGGTGGGCCTGTTTACTAGCCTGCGCATTCACGGCCGGCTCTGCTGTGGGGGAGGAGCTGTGGAGGGAGCGCTGTAGCGCAGCAGAGAGCAAGGGTGTGGGACTTGTAAGTTGTGCTTGTTCAAATTTTCAACGTTTTCTCAAAACTCCCTACTGCAGCTTTAATCCCTCCCTTACCTTAAACCTAACCACTTCTTAAAAATATAAAACACGTAACAGGCAAATAAAAGTGCAGTTATAGGTATTTATTGCTAGCCTGGGTTTCCCCATGCAGCCTTGCACATCGCGATTTTATTCACGCTGCTAGGCAGCCTGGATTCCATGGACCAGATTTTCGCCTCAGCGAGGGGACCAATCACAGAATGGGGAGGGAGCAGCAAGACAATGACGACGTCTATGCGACACATCGAAGCAGTTTGTTTATACCTATGGATACAACATGGCAGCAGACGCAAAGTTACCTTTCAATTCAGCCTTAGATATTGTTCTAAGTAGTTTAAATCTCTGACCCATCGTCTTCTTCCTCGTCTAATTTCTGTCGCTCTACATATGTCATCGGGTATAATTGAAACGATTGGCTATGAGCTACGAACAGGCGCATTTGTAGCACCCAATGAACGGCTCTGGGCATTCGTAAACCACGCCTCAATGAGACGAGGTCTGACGTTAGCCAGGTTAATTTATTGCAGAAAACAGTAAAAAATTATAACAGACAACTTGTCGTATTTCAAGTCTTCTGAAGCCATATGAAATATTTATGTGAAGAACAGAGTGGAACCTGAAGGTTTTAATTGCTTAAAATGTTCCCACTCTATGAACTCACACAGTCATATGTCATTCAAAATATACACCCGAATGTTAGCATGATGCAGTCGGTCACGAGGCATACGAGAGCCAATGCCATTTCACAATGAAAACCTACATACCGCTTATTCTGGCGTCAATTTTTAAATGTATTCAGAGGATGTAAGCTTTACGGTTGATGGAGACATGAGACAGTGATTGCTTTTGGGTCTGTTCCTCAAACAAAGCAATTGTTTGACCTTGGAACACTTGGAATATTTGTACTTTTTAAATAAATTGTGACTGTAGTTGTATCTGTCTGTTATAGCCTGTGTTTCATATTATATAATATACAAATAGCTAGGTTTAAGGATTAGGTTACGTGTTAAAAAATGTCTAAATAGTGTAATGTAAATAAAATTACTATATAAATTACATATATGTCATAATGGCAATATTATACACAAATACATAATTTTATCATGACAATAAAAGTCCCATGCCAATGGTGTATCTGTTGCCGAATATTTTTTATTGAAAGCAATAGAGTACCCAGCATGTTGAAAAACGCTAAAGGGGTACCCTTCCTGTTCATTAAAAAATGTGATGCCAAGGCCTCCCATCCAGGTGTCCATATGTAATGAGTTGGGAGTGAAAATGTTTTGCATTAAACGCAGGAAATTAGAGTAAATCCTTCAAAAAGCTTTCATCCAACCAAATGGTTGGTCGATGTAAATTTGTATAGGCCTTCTGTACAAAATCAAAGCAGAAAATGCATCAAAATGAGGTGAAGAAATTAACGATGAGATCAAATGAATCAATTTTGATGCTTGACAGTGACCCGTGTTTGGATACACAATACATAGAATGACTGTAATTATTGTGTAATTGTTCAGCTGCCTTGTGAGGACCAGATCATTTTGCTGAAGGGTTGCTGTATGGAGATCATGTCTCTGCGAGCGGCGGTGCGCTATGATCCCGAGAGCGAGACTTTAACGCTGAATGGGGAGATGGCTGTCACACGGGGCCAGCTCAAGAACGGGGGACTGGGTGTGGTCTCAGACGCCATTTTTGATCTGGGTGTCTCGCTGTCCTCCTTCAACCTCGATGATTCTGAGGTGGCGTTGCTCCAAGCTGTGATTTTGCTTTCCTCCGGTTAGTGCCATCTTCATTTCTCAAATTTAATCAATCCAATATATTCATTTTTGTTCTTATCCATCACATTGTGGTCAAATGTGTACCATAATATTATATATATATATATATATATATATATATATATATATATATATATATATATATTTTATAGCAAATCTTGCACAAAATCTCCTCTCTCTTTTTTCTCACTCAAAAAAAGCTGCGCAGGATGTAAATTTATTATCTCTTATAAAAAAAAACAAAAAGAGTTCAAGGCACTCGAGTAAATTGTTTTAGAAAAATATAAAAAGCCTTTATTCTTTCATGGCTTAGGCATTTTAAAAACAGGTGACAAGCAACTGCATAATCGAGTGCTTTTGACTGTTTTTATCTTTTTTCATGAACATAAAATATATATGAACAATTAGATTTTTGTTACAGTAAATAATCCTAAGAATCTGACATGGTTTAGTATTCCAATTGATGCAGGCATATGTCAGTTTTCTTATTCAGATTTCTAGTTATAAAATATTGACTACTGGCAAATTGGGTTGTAAAAAACATATACATGACATGTTCATAATCAAACCATAACCAAATTTTAAAAAAAATCAGAATATCCTTGTGCATGCAAACGCAGTCAGGAAGGGGGGCATAAATGTCATTGCTGTAATAAAGAAGGATAGATGTACTATGACTAAAATTATCATTTTTAACAATGAAAAAAAGCTTATGAACTACTAATTCTGGTGAACCTCATAAAGAAGAGTCTTTGTTTTCCTTCATGATTGATTAACGTTAGTTGTGAATATGACTCGTGACTTCCACCAGGAGTACATTTAAAAGCTATCAGGCCAGCTGCAGCAGGTCTTCCTGAGTGCCGATTACCCAGGATTACACAGGCCACTGAGGAGAAACTACTTAATAATGCTATTAAAATGGGATTACACTTCAACTGAGAATGTCACAATCAATAGGTAAAGTCTTCAATGCCCACGTCCACTCCTATATGGATTTTTTATCGATTCCTGCACATTTAAACAGATTGTCCAGTGTTGCAGCTGGCTGAACCCAATCAGTGGCTTAAAGCAATTTTTTGATAATTAACTGTGCTTTAACTAGTGTCCTAAATATCTTTCTGATTTGGTTTTAGAGAGAGAACAAAGGAGATGATTTTCTTTTTATATATATATAGGTGTCACCAGTGTGACACCTATATATGTCACATAGGTGCCACCAGTGTGCTAGAAATTACACACTTTAAACAAAAAAGAAAATTCCATGCCGAATTAGAAGGGACTATTTCAGTCTAGATGTTATTGGTTTTCTGCATGACCAATATCTGATGGGTTACAGTGCTGGAAACATTTTAAGTGTTAAGCAGAATATATATATATATATATATATATTATATATATATATATATATATATATATATATTATATATATATATATATATATATATATATATATATATATAGCAACAAAGATATTTTGAGAGGTGTCTGAAGGTTTTTTTTTTATTTTTTTTTTTTATTTATAAACGCTATGAACAGGCACACTTTAACAGGCTGGTGTTTACACCACTTTTCTTCAGGATGTTAAATGACTCAAACTAGAATAGAAATAAGTTTTATAAAATTGTGTCATCACCTTTAAGGCCTGCTTTTTTATTTAAAGTGAATATGTTTTAAAATTAAACTGGAACTGCCCATCATCTCTTCTCTTCTGTTTCATCGGCAGATCGTCCAGGTTTAACAAGCGTAGAACGGATAGAGCGTTGTCAGGAGGAGTTCCTCTTGGCCTTTGAACATTATATCAACTACCGTAAGCACAAGGTGGCTCACTTCTGGCCCAAGCTGCTAATGAAGGTGACAGACCTGCGCATGATTGGTGCCTGCCATGCCAGCCGTTTCCTGCACATGAAGGTGGAATGTCCCACAGAGCTCTTCCCACCCCTCTTCCTGGAAGTATTCGAAGATTGATGGCCAAACAATCAGGCCAAGCTGCTCCCACCAACAACAACCTCCACAAATCCGACCTCCCCTCTAACTCTGTGTCCCTGTTCCTGGTCACATGAACACTGTTACTTTTCCTGGTCACTACTAAGCATCATTTCATTCCATGGTTTTAGGAGTAGCTCTCTGGCCTAATTTGAATGGAACCATTCCTTTTACAAAGCGGGTACATGTGAATAGCGTTACAGTTTGTTTTCTTTCACTCTTTGTTTGTGAAAAGAAAAAGAAAAAATTCTGTAACTCGATTTTTTTCAATGATAAATTGTTTTTTTTTTCTGATCATAGTCTTTGATGCCATTTAAGTGAGATGTATTAACTATGCATTTGGGTTTAGAAAAAAAAAGAAGACAAATAGCACCACATTACAAAGGGGCATAGCAATAGCTTTTTTCCTTTCACTTCCCTTATCTGTTGTTTGAAAGGTCTTTTCATGCTCACATTAAGACATAGGTTGATAATAGTTCTGTTCCAAAACTCAATGAGCTGCCTACCTAGGCAACATTTCCCTACATTGAGACTGTAGAAAAGCAAAATCACGACTGGGGTCTCTTTAATATCTCAATTGTTTGTCCTAGAAAAGATCACTAAATGGTACGCGACATTTGGTAACTTAAATTTTCTTGCTGCTCTTGAGAGGAAGACCACAGTGACATTATTTGCTGCCTCAATAACAATTTCATTCAAAGTCAGTAAATTTCAATACGAACTCTCAACAAATTCTATCAAGACCTAATGACCTGCTGTTGTCCACATTCATTTTATAGCTCTACTCTTACATTATCAATAATTTGCGTCTAAAAATATTTTTACGAGAAAGTTGTAGAAACCACTGAGAAATCCAAAGAGCACCCTCGGGGCAATAAAATGGTAATATGGTCAGGAGACAATGGTACTGCCTTCTAAGATGTAATTTTTTGGCCAAATTGTGTTTCTGATTAAAGGAAATCCCAGAATGCACTGTGACAAGCTCAGTGGGGGACAAGGGGATGAGAGAAATCTTTCAGAGAGAAAAATTAATTCAATACCAAAATGTATATAGATTAAACAGTTCAAGTTAATTAGCAATATAATTTTTCACCCAATATGTGTGTGCAGTATGCATCTAAGTATTGCATAGCTTAGCAACATGCTAACTCTATTGGATCAATTGTGAGTTTCCCAATCGTTCATG
Source organism: Chrosomus eos (assembly GCA_036326025.1). Taxonomy (NCBI): domain Eukaryota; kingdom Metazoa; phylum Chordata; class Actinopteri; order Cypriniformes; family Leuciscidae; genus Chrosomus; species Chrosomus eos. The sequence goes on along the minus strand of CM070827.1, from coordinate 23,005,935 downwards.
TGAGGAGCACTGATTTGGAGTGTCCTACATAGGCAGATGTTTTGTATGCCATACAAATACTATATCACTTATCAGGTTTCATTTAATCTGTGATGCTTCCTTTGAAAGAAGCATTGTCTAGGAAATAGACAAAGCAGCTTACTAGAGCCGCGTTTCCACCAAAATTACCTGGAACAATTTGTCCCAGGAACTTTTTTTCCCCCCAGACCTGTTGCTGTCTGCGTTTCCATCGCGGTCTAAAGTACTGTGAAGATTAGGCAAATTAGTCCGGTAACATAGGACTGTGCACGACTTTCCATTTCCCACTGGATTTCGTCCTACACATATAAGCTTAATAAAGCCTGAACCTCATCGTCAGTCGATTGGTCGTATTTGTTAAACTCCATTGTTGATTGGAATAGCAAACAACTCTTACTGTACACACCACAACAGACTTTTCAAAATAGTGGTTGAAATAAAATACTGCGTGGAGTCAACCAAACAAAATGCTGCATGAACTCAACCAATCAGCATGTTCAGCGCCCAAGTTCCACCCCGAAAGTTCCTGAACTTTAAAAAAAGTACTACTTAGAAAGCAGGGACTTTCTGAAGGGGACATTTTTACCCGGAACCTCATTTAGACCCTGGTCCCTGTGGTCGAAACACACAGAGTACCACCCCAAAGTCTCTAGTTCCTAGAGAAAGTTCCTGCGGTGGAAACACGGTTTTGGAATTAGAACTGTTCTCTGAAAAAAAAAGTGGCAAAGGTAAACAAAAAAAATCTTAATGGCAAAGTGGTGGTTGCAAAATCCTGTAAAATCCTGTTTCTTTGTCAGTACACCTAAAAGCTTACTGGGCAAGCAGACCTTCATGATACCTACAGAAAGTTCACAGAAAGAGTAAATTCCAGTTATACGTTGTACCTTACAGATTTTTTGTTTTTGATTATCTCAAATGTTGATCTCTATAAACTTTAGTTAGGAGGGAAAATATTTTTGACTGTTAAGGGAGCAGAAACACATTAAAGCCCATGAGAGACTCTCTAGCCAGCAGCCACTAACATTAGCTCATAATGCCTCTATTAAGGTGCCAAAAACTTCCCTGAAAATCATACTCTGTTTGGACTTGTGTTGAGCTGCTTGGAGGAATTTGTTCCCAGCCATTGTTAGATCCATTAAACCGCTGGGATGGAACTATGTTCAGTTGAATTTTTCTTTTCTTCTATAGCTGTCACACGATAAACCAAGGCAATGCTTCTGCTTGAACTTGTTGGTGCTATGAGTTTGCCGATTTTTACCTCCAGAACTGCTGTCAGTTATTCTCTGAATTGTCTGTGTGATTGACACACTTAAATACACACAACGCTGAGGTCAGTGGTCAACCCTTCAATGTTCAGGGATGCTTTTGGATGTGTCTGTGATGTTGTTTCAGCTGTTTCTGTCCTGGTTTTCTTGTTTTACTGTAGTGTTTTTAATCTTTCTTGAGACATCCCTGTTTGCTGCAAATGTTTTTTTTTTAATTTCACATACCTCTGGCTGTTTATCAGGAACAGCCAGAATTGTTTTCGTTTTTTTGCTGTTGAAAAATGGACATGAATTCAGAATCACACCTTAAAATGCACCACATGTTCAATCAGTTTTGTTAAAAGTGATTCCTTTTTAAGCAATATAATTGCTCCAGTGGTTTTACATGTTTTGGATTACACATACAAACGTACACGCCAACATAGATATTAAACAGACTCAAAGTCATTGCACAGACAATCAATGTGCCCGCAGAGAATGTTATAGAAAGATGTAGAGGGAATTAAAGGTCACTGCCAGGGTCCAAAATTAACTTATACACCACACTTGCCAATGGCGGATCAGCTGACTCTTCAATCAGCTCCACACCAACTTGGTTGCGTTTGCTTAAAGGAGAACTCCGGTCAATTTTAACATTGAGCTCATTTTTTTGTACATTTGGAGTGCTGTCAGTACTGACAAAAACGACAAAAATCGGTGTTTCCGACACCGTGTTTTCCTCTTTTTAAAATTCTCACCCTGTTGACTTCAATGGGGCAAGTTCTAAACCTGCTTTTAGCCTCTTAACATCCTTGATTTGTCATTACAAGTGCACAGCCATGTGAGTGGTGTTATTAAAGGGTACCTATTATGGCATTTAAAATGTTCCTAATAATGTTCTGGGAGTCCCCAACAACAGTTTTACATGCATGCAATGACAAAAAACACTTTTGTTGTCTTATAATATGCATTTATTTTTACCTGATTTGCTCACCGACTCCCTAATGATTCGTTTGACGACTCATTTGTCCAAATCCCTCCTTTGCGTGACGCTAATCGGCGGTGATTGGTCAGATGACGCAGTCAGTTATATTTTGCGTTAGCCCAAAGCTTAAACATATTGATAAAGCACTGCAGTACTACAATACGCTTCACATAATTTCACATATTTCAAAAAACAAAAAAAAAATGACATTGGAGACCTAGAAGCTGCTGAGCAACTCTCACTCTCTCACACACACACACACACATCACGCACTCACGCACAACACACACACACACACACACACACACACACACACACACACACCACACACACACACACACACACACACACACACACACACACACACACCACATAAAAGCAACAATTATTAATAGTACTTACAGGTTGTGATTCGGAGGAGGAAGCTGATCCAAATAAACTTGGTATTGAACCTTCCTATATCAGCCGACTCGCGAATCCACACTTGAAAGCATTTGTGTTTGTGAAGCGATCGTCATTAAAATAACGCGAACACAGCTCAAGGTGGCTATACTTGTGTGTGGTATAGTTGTAAATATAAACTCTAGCCACTGATTCTTCACATGCTTGTCCCTGGGCAGTGAAAAAAAAAGTTTGCTTTTGATTCGCACTTCAGAACAGAGTAGGGTGACCAAACGTCCTGTTTTCCCAGGACATGTCCTGTTTTCACGTCCTGTCCTGGCCTTCCTGTCTGTTTTTTAAAAAGTGATGAAAATGTCCTGGTTTTCATTACTTTTCATTGGGCCATTAAGCGTGTTATTTAAATACACGCTTGCCTTTGCACACAAAACATGACTTTGGCTTCACCCCCTCTTGTTATAATCAGCGCGTTCCTCAAGCCGCAGCATCAAGCACAGAGCACGTCAGACTCAGAATCATCAGAATACAGAGGCCTGTGTGTGTGTGTGTGTGTGTGTGTGTTGTGTGTGTGTGTGTGTGTGTGTGTGTGTGTGTGTGTGTGTGTGTGTGTGTGTGTGTGTGTGTGTGTGTGTGTGTGTGTGTGTGTGTGTGTGTGTGTGTTCATCGCAGCCTCATTGGTCTGTCACTGCTTGTCAATCTCAGAATATTTTAAATGACCAATCAAATCAAAGTAGGCGGACTTTACACGTTCACAGAATTTTAGCAGACGCTTCAGTTTACTTTACGGTCAAGTGCGAGGTAAGATGTAAGTAGCTAACAGCGTAAAAAAAAAGAAAAGAAAAAAGCCCAAATGTTAATTCACAGACGATTTACAGAGAAAATTCCAGTGTTTTCGTTTCGGTCTGGTCAGGATCCGTGTAAAGCAGAATGCATGAACTGCAAAGCTGGCACGTGACAGTGTTAAGGTACTAGCGACCTAGAAGCCCACATAAAGAACGTATAGGCTATAAGAGTACATCAGGAGGATTCAATTTTTTTATTTCCTGAAATAATGTAGTAGATTTTTTATTTTATTTTAGTAGAAGATTTTTAACCTATGCTATGGCCATAAAAATAAATAGTTTCATGTAAAAGGTGTTAAAAGCTAAACTTTTTTTTAAAATAGTATTCTATTGTTGCGGGCCAAGCATTGAATGGAAAGGATGTATTACTTTCAGTGTTGTGCAAGTTACTTCCAAACTGGAATACATTATATATTACATGTTACTGGTATTTAAAAGTAATTCATTACCTTACAATATTACTGTCTCAGAATTGTAATGCGTTACATTACTCCTGTATTACTTTTGAGTTACTTTCACCAAAATAACTATACAGAAGTAGAACTTAACATTCTAAAATGACTATAGGGCTTTAACGATATGCGATATGAAACCGAAATCGCGACACTCAGATCCACGAACCTGCAGAATCGCGACACACCCCTTCCAACCCCAAGAGTTACCATACCGTCCAGATCCAATGCTACCACATCTTTAAATTACTATTAGTAGCCTATTATTTGAAGTTAACTTAACATTATAAAATACGTAGATATACACCACAAAACAAGTTGAGGATAAATTATTTAAAATTTGGGAATTCCAGCGTTATGGACATGACATTTGCTGTCAAAAATTGAAAAATAAATTCTCAGAAAATGCATTAATACCAAAATATTGAAACGTCTGTTTATCCATAGGCTACTCCCTGAAAGGAGTCCAGACATTAGAAAAATATCAGTCTACACATGCATTTTATATTTAATATTAGGGAAATAGACAGTTATGCGTGACAAAAAAATCTTTAACTTTTAGAAGGCAACGATTTTTGTTGTTGTAATTTTGTGAATTACACTGCGCTTTATTTTTCGTGTTCGCATTTATGAGGAAAAAACAATGTTACAGACGTGACAGTTCTCCGTTACGGACGCGACCGCTCTGAAGCGGCACTAAAAGAATGCTTTAAAACTTTCACACAGAAGACACAAAGCCTTTCTTTAAAGTGAATTTCGTTTTGTATTAATTGTATCTTAATTTTAATCAATGTTTTATCAACCAATTGCCTGGATTTTATAAATAAGAAGGCTAAATATACCTAGCAGATAATTATAAATAATCACGACATGGAGGACAATTCACTCATAAATGAACCGAAACTCAGCGTATAAGGTAGCCTATTCACGGACCAGAAAAATATATCTATATTGAAATGTCTACATGTAAAACAGAACAATTCAAATTTCAAAACGAAAGAAAACAGACTGCTCTCTGCTTAGGAAATGAAATGTGCATTTCTCTCTGGTGCACTAGCCTCCTGCGAAGATCGCGAGTCAGCATCGTTAACTTCGTCTTGACTTTATTTAATAAACAATTAAAATGTCTCCTTGCTATATTTGACATATTCATAATCATTGCTCTTGCGGTTCTTTGTGACAGCTTTTAGGTGCTTTATCGGCGCAGTTCACTATATGAACGCGTCACCACCGCATCAAAAACATGATTGCGTGATGAAAGCATGAAAAATACCACATAATAAACATATCCTGACTGTTTAGAAAGAAAACACAGAACGAATAGCCTAATGCGCATACGTCCATCTCGCGAATGTACAGTCTTCTTCATGCCATCTTCGCCATTAGCCGCTTCTCCACTGGCCAGCGCGAGCAGCACAGAGGCCGAAATCATACCTCACGGCACACCTGTAAAAAATAAATCGCTATACAAATATATCAGACGCTGCCATATAGTTTTTATTAACAGACTTGGACACCACACGCGGCTATTTACTGACCACGAACAGGTAATTTAGCCTACTTGCATTTTTCATTTGTTAATGTCTCGCGGTCTTGCTGTGTATTTTTTTTTTACAATTAAAAGTCTGTTGTAACTTGTAACGCAAGCCTTACTGAACATGTACCGAGTAAAATATTACTGAAAATTGATTAGTAATGCCTTACACTACTGCGTTACAGCAAAAAGTAATATGTTACTGTAATGCATTACTTTTGTAACGCGTTACTCCCAACACTGATTACTTTATGTATTAAAGTACAATAACATAGTTGCAAGGTTGTGAATGCATTTGTCAAGTATTTTTTGATGCATTCTCCCCCAAACATCCTCCCCAAAAATCACGCCCCGCCTATCAACCACGCCCCCCATCCTGTTTTCTGAAAACTAAAATATGGTCACCCTAGAACAGAGTCTCGTCGACATGTTGTTGTCAGGTTTCTCTCTTCTCTGTCTGCTCGGCGCGCGCACTGAGTGGGCGTGTCGAATTCAAATAATTTGTACAAGTGACGTACGAAAGTTAGAGAAAATGCATCGTTTGTCTATCGATTCATATCAGCGACTCAGAGTCGACTCTTACTTTTGAGAGACAATAACTTTTTTATACGGTGAACTTTCATATTTAAAACTTTGCAGGATGTTTTTGTTCACTTAGATCTATGTTACACACTACATGAAAGGTAATTTTCAAAATTCCATGATAGGTACCCTTTAAGAGTGACCACGGTCAATCTGACTGCAGTAGATGTGAAAGATATTAATAAAAATTATGTTAATTCAGCCAGCTCACATACCTATATTTACTTCCTGTTTTCGGTCGAAGTCCACAGTAGTCGATTGTCGAGTTTGCGCGCGATCATTGGTAACAAAGCAACAGTAGAGACTCAGACTGTCAGCTGTCAGCCGATGACGGTGCTGTGTGGTGTTCTGAGAATATCAGCTCAAATGGATAGTTCATCCGAATCAGATGTTGAACATCATTTAGTTACCAATGATCGCGCGCAGCGAACTCAACAATTGATTACTGTGGATTTCGACCGAAAACAGGAAGTAAATACAGGTATGTGAGCTGACTGAATTAACATAATTTTTATTAATATCTTTCACATCTACTGCAGTCAGATTGATCGTGGTCACTCTCAATAACACCACTCACATGGCTGTGCACTTGTAATGACAAATCAAGGATGTTAAGAGGCTAAAAGCAGGTTTAAAACTTGCCCCATTGAAGTCAACAGGGTGCAAATTTTAAAAAGAGGATAACACGGTGTAGGCAACACCGATTTTTGTCGTTTTTGTCAGTACTGACAGCACTCCAAATGTACAAAAAAATGAGCTCAATGTTAATATTGACCGGAGTTCTCCTTTAAGCAGACAAGCTTTTTATCTAACAATTTGTGATTCTTTAGTAGATTTTAATAGTTTATATGTATTTTAATCGCTCGCACGTGAAAATTCAGAATTTTTTTTCTTACAATTTGATTTAAACCATGTATTATGTTGTTACTAAGTATGTTACCAACCAACTGGCAAATAAACTCTTATGTACTTGCTAAAGCCTTTTTTTCTGTGCCGGCACTTTGTGAGTGTTCATTTTGGACCCTGGCTACAGATCAGAACATGCATGCCCAGACAACCTGGGAGTGTACAAGTAAATAAAAAAAATACAAAAAAACACAAAGCACTACAAAAATAAAGATATTTATGGTGTAAAGGAAAGGCTGTATTTTTTCAGACTGCAGATATTTTTTACATATTATATGCACAATATGAACATTTTCCAGTTTTAAACACAAGAAAACAAAAAGACTTTTCTCAAAAATCTTTCACCATTCACAAACAGGAACCCCTAAGTCCTGTTTTTTTAACAATCCTGGTTCACTGGTGATTGTGTGTTATATCATTCTAAATTCATGTGTTAACCGTGTTAATGCCAACTAATCAATACCTGTAACTAATATCATAACAAATCCAGCCCAACAATCACAAAAAGCGATTCTTGGTGGGTGTCGGAATGAAACCTAAAGCCCATAGTCAAAGAAACTGACTAGATATCACCATGCAAAACTGAAGGAAATAGATACTAGAAACAATTGCAGTAGGCTACATGTACTTCTGTTTCTGTGTTTACCTGATCACGTCCACAATATGCTGGTTGCGTTAATAAGTGAACTTTAAAAGTGAATCCATAATACAACATTACAAGCAAATGTATTTCACTCTCTCTTCAATGTCTTTTTTTTTTTTTTTTACCAAAATCAATGTATTGCACAGGCCTACTGTGTGACAGTGGAGCCTTGAATTAAATTCAAGTTTGAATTTTGACATCCTGGAAGAGACATTGCACTAGAAAAATAACCTGGGATTTGGCAAAAGACGATGATGACAGTGATGATAATTTGCACCTACGGTGAATAGGAGAATAAAGATGGTTTTGAGAAACCCCTGAAATATGTATTGTGCTGTGTGTGGTACATATGTCTAATGTGAGATTCTGTATGCAGTTTTTTTTTTGGCCTTGAGTGAAAAAAATGTATGTATATTTAGCAATATTTATTTAATTGAATAATGACTTATATTTCACATTAAGATTTACATTTACTCTCGCATGTTTTAACTTGACACTCACTGAACGTCCCTGATGAAAAACAATTCAGCAAAATATAATTGGCCACAGCTATAGTCATCTGACCACAGTCTATGATCACAATATAACGATGGTGATGCCAAGGTATGAAATTTTAACCACAGTTAACTTATATGTGGGCTATATTTAGTTTCTACATTCGGGCGTCAGACAGAAAATAACTTACATTTTTATTATTTTCCCTGAAAAACTCTAAATACCACCAATTACATAATAAACAAAACAAAAATGAATTTCTCGATTTCCAAAAATTGGTTTAAAGGACAAGTTCGGTATTTTTCTCGAGGGTGGAAGTGCTGACAATAGCCACGTTTCCACTGCCGGGCCAGGGCTAACAGCGAGCCAAGTCGAGCCAGTGGCCTCGGGCGTCAAGCACCGGGCTTGCGTTTCCACTGCCGGGCAGTAGCCCCACAGCGCTGCCCTAAACCCCGCCCCTAACACGCCTTTCTGGATCAAACGTCATACAACCCAACCCATTTCAGCGGGTATTATGAATTTATTTATTTTTTAAAGGGGGGTGAAACACTCAGTTTCAGTCAATCTCATGTTAATCTTGAGTACCTATAGAGTAGTATTGCATCCTTCATATCTCCAAAAAGTCTTTAGTTTTATTATATTTATAAAAGAAAGATAGGCTGTACCGAGTCTTTCCGGAAAAAAACGAGCGGCTGGAGTGGGCGGAGCTTACGCGCCGATAGCTAACAACGCAGACATTTGAAGCAGTTTTACTCACCGCCTGCGGTTCCAACGCACGACCGTGAACCTTTATCGTTGGGACTGCTCCATCCTTAAGCAATGGCATTAGACGATCTGCAAATCCGGCGTAGAACTGAACTTCCCTAAAGCCGAGCACAGCGCTTTGATGGGCGTAGGCCTACTGCTTTCGCTCTCTCGCTCTGGTCTACAGCTGCGCGCGCACCCTTCCGGGAGAAGTGCCCTTAGGACCTGTATAAGGAAATTCCGCCCCACCTGACGTCACACACACCCATACTCGAAAAAAAATTTCCGAAACTTGTGACAAACCGAGTTTGTATTTTTGGCACAGAAATACTCAATCAAACGTACAACTTATTTTTGAAACTTTGTCCATGTTTAGCAGGGGAGTCCAACTCTTTAACAGTGTAAAAAACTCAGTATGCATGAAATAGCATTTCACCCCCCCTTTAAGTTAGGAAGATAGCTTGTATTTTAACTCACCGGCCGTGGCTGCAATAGTGTCCCGATTGTCTCGTGGATCGCCACTAACCCAGCACACCGTCCATCAAGACGAACCATGGAAAGTTCCTTCTCTGAGCTCCGCTTTGTTCATTTTGCGTTATAATCGCCTTGTACAATACTGCGCCCGCAACTTTTTTTTATTTTTCCTGAACTTGAAGCGTTGCTCGCTGAATGCTTAGCTTAGAAAGTTCAGCATCGATGTATTTTATAACGTCCTCGTTTCTTCACACACCGTCAAATTGATGTTGTACCCTTTCTTCTGCCCAAATGCTCAGAAGAGCTTTGGTATATTCGAAGGTACCAGTACAGGCGTTTCTCCATTTCAAGCAGCGATTATTTTGGGCGACATAAAAAGGTGAAATGTGCATCTTACTTTAAGATCATAACGTTCCATAACACCGATAAACTCCGCCTTTTACCTCGAGCACGCCTCTAGCCCGAGCTGGCCCGCTTTGGTCCAAGTTATTCGACTGGCCAGAAATCCTGGGCGTTAGCCCCGAGTAAGCCCCGATCAAGCCCCGGAAGTGACAGTGGAAACGCGACTGGCCCTGGCACGCAATAGCACGGCTCGGCCCTGGCCCGGCAGTGGAAACGCGGCTAATGTAATGACCTGCGCTCTGAACGGAGTTGAGAGCACCTTGGGTAAATAACCATGCCTTGGCTTGAGTGTGACCCTGGAGTCACCAACCCCAAAGCATCTTTTGCAGCGATTTTTGTGTGAGCATATCAGTGAATCTTAACCATTCTATTTCATCAGAAACAATCTTAAAACAGGGCTTTAAGTGTAAAATACCGAACTTGTCCTTTAATGACTATGTAAAAGTTTAGAGATCAAAGTTCAGTTTTGTATTGTTATGTAAACATCAATCACATGAGCCCAAACATCAAAAAATATAGAAACTTTGCACACAAAAGGTAACACAACATCTCAGTCATTTCAAAGTTCTGTCACAACCGCAGTTTCACGACCACATTAGGTTTGAGCAGATCCCAGGTTTTCAGAGTGCTTTGGGAACAACGAAGTGTCTGACAGACGAGAATGTGTCCGTATCGGAATAGGCTTGTGAAGGCTGTGAAGCTTGTATATGCAGGTACAAAATTCTCCTTTCGTCAACTCATTGGAGAGCGTCCAGAAGCAACAGGCCGGAAACACACGTCATGCTTCATCCATCAACCATCAACCCACAAGTCATCCCGTTTACGGCCTTCAGGTCAGATGATCTGCCTCTGGAACAAGTACCTTTTTTTATTTGCTATTCTCACCCTTTTTATTCACTGTTTTCATTATTAGTTTACGCCTCTTTTATGACATCAATGAAAAACGGAAGTAAACTTGCGTATCTTGCGTATCTCTGCTTCATGATTGGTAGCCCCTTGGTGTGACCGCTGAAGTTCTGACTGCCTAAATGGTGCAGAACGTTCTAGAGCTCTGACAGGACAGAGCAAATTAGCCTCCCCATCGTTCTCCGAGGGTGGAAGTGCTGGCAATGTAATGACCTGCGCTCTGAACAGAGTTGAGAGCACCTTGGGTAAATAACCATGCCTTGGCTTGAGTGTGACCCTGGAGTCACCAACCCCAAATTCCAAGCAGGAAGGGCTCACAGAGAGCGCCTGTAAATCTCCCACTCGCTTGACTGATGCCAGGGCCAGCAGCAGAGCAGTTTTCAGCAAAAGTAGTTTAAGATCAGCCCACTGCAGCTGATTTTAAGGAAACGAACAACAAGGTTGTTTCTCTTCAATAGCCATGTTTCCATCCACTTGTCAATCGAATTATCTGAAGTTCGGTAAAAAAACTCATGCGAATAAAGCTGGTGAAAGTGTGTTTCAAACGGCTTTAAAGCGGATAAAAACCTGTGCGTAATGACGTCACATGCTGTTTTGCGATCAAATTGGTATATCGAATTGATTTGAGACATGTTAAGGTGTTTCCATTCATTTTCTCACCGAATTGCACAACATTAAAGCCAACATTTGCAAACAAAGTTTTACTATGCAAAATGGATCGCACCATAATAACGTTTCCATCCGCGTTGATCGCATAAGCCGTATATCGATCAAGATAAAATCCGATGAGACGATCGTATTTCATTTGAGTCGATATTCATGAAATTCAATCGAATTTTACTGTTTCCATAAGGCATTTTTCATTCGATATCACTTAATGCGGATAAAAACGTGTGGATGGAAACATAGCTAGTGACTGGCCAGCCACAGAAGCATGGTAAGCTGCTATGGCTGCCATATACACTTTGAGCGTGGATGGGGAGCGACCCGTATCCAGAAGCTGCGGTGCGAGGGTCCCAAATTGTCCCGTTCATCTGCGTGAGGAGATCCCTTCTCACTCGCACCGGCCAGGGAACAATGTCCATCATGTCCATCCACTACCGGTCCCTTTCGTCCTGGGAACTCCGACGTGTCGTCGGGGGAGTTCCCTGACGAATTGGGATCACGCTAGGGAGACCAATTGCCTTTGAGTGAACTAAAACGAGCCAATGGATATTGGCATGCAAGATTTGCATTCCGCGACCCGCCTACCAGCGTGGGTATAAAAGGCGGAAGTAAACATTGCGCAATGCTTTTTGCTTTGAGCCGACCAGTTGTGTCCTCTTGAGTGAATGAGACAACGAGTCTCTGTTTTCCGAGACCTCTCTGTGTTGGCGTGACAGCGCTTCAGTGATCTTTGCGAGCTCCCAGGCGCTGGCTGTTACTGCACGCGATCTACATCTTTAAACAAAAAGCTGTTCTCACAGCTGGTATTCGGTTGAGTGCACACAGCGGGCTTGCAGTTTCCCCGCTGTGTTGCCGCGTTGATCCCTGTGTGCTTCAGCACAATAAGAGAGCGTTTCTGTAAAAGAGCAACACGGGTGAAGATAGCGTCCTTTTCAGGATGACGTTTCACCTGTGTGTTTCTGGATGCGGTCGTTTCCTGTCCTCATTTGACGGCCACGATCACTGTTTCACATGCCTGGGCTTAAGCGTGTTGAGACTGCGTTCGTGGGTGGTTCATGTTCTCTCATGAGAGCATGACCACGTCGGTGCGTTGTTCGTCTCCCCTTTCTCATAAAGGCTTGAGCCGTTCAGCGTGCCGTGTGCCGTCGAGGCGCTGGCTGACAGCGCGTGTTGTCACGGCAACCCAGCGCGCGTCATTCGGCGCTCTAGCTGCGTGGTCGAGACTCAAGTGCCTCAAACATGGTGGAGTCCCATTGCATATTTCCCGATCTATTTCCTCTTCTGCTGGCCCCAGAGGAGGTCTACTTTGGCTAATAGCATTGGTGATCTGGGGATTACAGTGAGGGAACCCCTCACTCCTCTAGCGCATCGCAAACATGCTGAAACTCTGTTCGTGGGTGATTTATGCTGTCTTATGAGATCATGAACACATCGGCACGTTGTTTGTCTTGAAAAAAAAAAGCGTTCAGCGTGCCATGTGTCATCAAGGTTGATGGCCACGTTCACTGTTTTTGCATGCCTGGCAGCTTTACGGGTGAAATTACTGGTGGTTCTCATGAGGAACCAAGTGTTTCATTCGGGGCTCCAGGGGAGGATCAGATGTCAATTGCTGCATCGGAGAGAGGGCTGTTACACTCTGGATATGGTGATACTGAGTTCCCACTGTAATGGTGTGTGTGTGCTCATGCTAAATCAGGTCCAGACTTGACAGCCACACTTCCCGGGCTACTCTGGGGGCGCAGTGCAACGCGCATCACCTTGCCCCGCCCCGTGTTGGCCCGGATGTGTGTGAAAAACTTTTGCAGTATGGAGGCATGTTGGTGTGGTAAGCCAGGATGCCGAAATCTGTGAAAGTTTTTCCTCTCTCACTACCCTTGATGGTGGTTTTGCTAATGGCAGACAACCTCTTCCCTGCATGTGTCACATTTTAGTCACAGCACTGGCCCTCGGTCAGACGATGTCCACACTGTGGTCTAGAAGTTTCCCAGGGCTAACCTTGCAGACGTACGAGACATCGCCAAAGTTTTCTTTCTCGATGCTCCTATTTCTCAAGGTTTGCCTTGTTTCGGTGACACTGTTGGAGACTGTGCCCAGCGGCTCTCCACAGTTCAGAAGCAGGTTGAGGAAACTACGAGCTTGACTCGATGTGCTTCTGAGTCACTCATGCTTCTCCTCAGTCTGTTTGTCGCCAAGGGTGTCAGTCCCCTGTGGAAGCTGTCACAGCTAGCTCTACTGTGATGTTTAGCTTCGCAGGAAGACGGCGCCACCTGTCTCGGCAGTAGACAGGTGACGCAGCGTTGGAGGAAATTGCTCTCTCCCTCCCCCGGAGGAGGACGGGGTGGAGAATCTTTTCATTCTGTTCCGCCGCTGGCTCCCCGGAGTCCAGTGGTACCCTCATTTTCTAGAGCAGTTTCTTCCATCTCTGGGTCACGAGGGTGCGGACTGCAGTGAGCAACGCTCCCATGCCTTGCCACTCCTCTCCCCCTCTTCCATTTCTCAGATGTCAATGACGCCACCACGGCCTCGTCACTCTCGTCTCCCGCTGGGCAAGGAGGCGCGAAAACCTGAACTCGATGCCCTCGGGCCTCGCTCCTCATTTCTCCTCCTTTCTTCACCTCGGGACAGCCCGCAGCCGAATGCCTCCGAGCCTTCCCTGCCGTCTGTCCCCCGGTGGAAGCAGGTAGGTGTTGCCCCGCACACCCAGACCTCTCTCTTGGCCGCAGTAATGCCTCCGGAGTCCGGTCCCTGCCTTCCACCTCGCTGCCCCTCCGCGGGTACGCCGGTGGTCCGAGTGAGCTCGTTGGTACGGTCTCTCGAAGCCTGGCTAGCATTCCGAGACCGTCCCGCGACTCATTCGTACCATTCGGCTCGGCTATGCAATTCAGTTTGCCCGCCGGCCTCTCAAGTACAGGGGCATCCGCTTCTCCCAAGAATGGGACGTCGAGGCCCCTGTCTTGAAGGAAAGAGATCGATGTCCTGCTGGCGAAGGACGCGATCGAGCCGGTTCCTCCAGCCGAGATGAAGTCTGGGTTCTACAGCCCTTACTTCGTTGTACCTAAGAAAAGCAGTGGGTTACAGCCGATCCTGGCCTGCGAGTTTGAATCGGGCCCTGCACAAACTCCCGTTCAAATGCTCACGCAGAAGCGCATTTTCGAATGCATCTGTCCCCAGGATTGGTTTGCAGCGATCGACCTGAAGGAAGCGTACTTTCTCGTCTCGACTCTTCCTCGTCATAGACCATTTCTGCGGTTTGCTTTCGAGGGTCGAGCATATCTGTACAAGGTCCTTCCCTTCGGGCTGGCCCTGTCGCCCCGCATTTTCAAGCAAGTCGCGGAGGCGGCCTTTGTTCCCATGAGAGAACAAGGCATTCGCATTCTCAACTATCTAAACAACTGGCTCATTCTAGCTCACTCCCGAGATGTGTTGTGCGATCACAGGGACATGGTGCTACGGCACCTCAGCCGGTTGGGGCTTCAGGTCAACTGGGACAAGAGCAAACTCTGCCCCGTGCAGAGGATCTCTTATCTCGGTATGGAGTTGGACTCGGTCGCTCAGACGGCGCGCCTCACGGAGGAACGCGTCCAGTCAGTGCTTACCTGCCTCAGGTCTTTTCGAGGCAGGACTGCGGTTCCACTGAAACAATTTCAGAGGCTCCTGGGGCATATGGCAGCCGCAGCCGCAGTAACGCCGCTCGGTCTGTTACATATGAGACCGCTTCAGCACTGGCTTCACGATCGAGTCCCGAGGTGGGTGTGGCAGAGCGGCACGTTCCGGGTCAAAGTGACCCCGCACTGTCACCAAACCTTCTCCCCGTGGTCGGATCCTGCGTTTCTTTGGGCCGGAGTGCCCTTAGTCCAGGTTTCCAGGCATGCTGTGGTGTTCACAGATGCTTCTGCCATGGGGTGGGGGGCCACGTACAAAGGGCGTGCAGTCTCGGGTCTGTGGACGGGGCCCCAGCTGCATTAGCACAACAATTGCCTAGAGTTGCAAGCAGTACGCTTAGCCTTGTGTCGCCTCAAGGGGCTTCTCAAACACAAGCACATACTGGTCCGTACGGACAACACTGTGACCGTTGCGTACATCAACCGACAAGGTGGTCTACGCTCCCGTCGTATGTCACGACTCACCTCCAACCTCCTCCTATGGAGTCAGAAACGTCTGAGGTCGCTTTGTGCCACTCATGTCCCAGGGGTGCTCAACCATGTGGCAGACAAGCTCTCACGTTTGCCTCCCCTACCAGGAGTATGGCGACTCCATCCCCAGGCTATTCAACTGATTTGGAGTGTCTTCGGAGTCGCACAGGTAGACCTGTTTGCCTCTCCAGACACGACCCATTGCCAGTGGTTTTACTCCCTGACCAAGGGGACCCTCGGCAAGGTCAGGGAGGACGAGGAGCAGGTCCTTCTAGTGGCACCGTATTGGCCCACCAGGACTTCGTTCACGGAACTCATGCTCCTCACGACAGCCCATCCTTGGCCGATTCCTCTGAGGAAGGACCTCCTTTCTCAGAGACGGGGCACTCTATGGCACCCGCGTCCAGACCTCTGGAAACTACATGTCTGGTCCCTGAACGGGACGCAGAGGTTCTAGGTGGTCTACCACAGGCAGTGGTAGACACCATCACTTCCACTAGAGCCCCCTCTACGGGGCGCCTCTATGCGTTGAAGTGGAACCTTTTCGTCGATTGGTGTTCTTCCCGCCGGGAAGACCCCCGAACTTGTCGTGCTTTCCTTCCTACAAGATGGGATGGAGCGAAGGCTGTCTCCCTCCACCCTTAAAGTGTATGTCGCTGCAATAGCCGCACATCACAATGTAGTAGAAGGTAAGTCCTTGGGGAAGCATGACCTGATCATCAGATTCCTTAAGGGTGCTAGGAGGTTAAATCCACCTCGTGTTTCGCACTCTGTACCCTCTTGGGACCTAGCCCTGGTACTTAGGGCCCTTCAAAGTCTTCCATTTGAGCCCTTGTTGTCAGTAGAGATTAATATCCTGTCCATTAAGATAGTGCTCCTTTTAGCATTGGCCTCTTTCAAGAGGGTCGGGTATTTGCAGGCTTTTTCGGTCGACGAATCGTGCCTAGAGTTCGGGCCGGGCCTTTCTCACGTTGTGTTGAGACCCCGGCTCGGATATGTGCCCAAGGTTCCTACCACTCCCTTTGCGGATCAGGTAGTGAACATGCAAGCGCTGCCCCAGGAGGAGGCAGACCCAGCCCTAGCTTTTCTCTGTCCCATCCGCGCCCTGCGGGTTTATGTTGACAGAACGCAAAGCTTCAGGACCTCAGATCAGCTCTTCGTCTGTTACGGACGCCAGCAGAAGGGGAAGGCTGTCTCCAAGCAGAGGTTAGCCCACTGGTTAGTGGATGCCATCACCCGAGCGTATGAGTCTTTGGGTGAGCCTTGTCCTCCCAGGTTGCATGCTCACTCCACTAGAGGTGTTGCAGCTTCCTGGGCCTTGGCTCAAGGCGCCTCGCTGACAGACATTTGTAGAGCTGCGGGCTGGGCGACACCGAACATGTTCGCTAGGTTCTATAGCCTACGTGTAGTACCTGTTTCCTCCCGAGTACTCGCTACGGCCAGTGGTGCGAGGGAATAGGTTGTGTCGGCTTGCTACACCACTCCGTGCCTCGGCCGGATACGTGCGTCTTTTGCTCCGTTGGCGCCCTACGTCGGTGAGCCTTGTGAGTTCCTCCATCACCCCTCCGGTTCCAGGCGTGGCGGACCACCGGCGCCAGGTCTGCTACCTCTAGGTAGGAGTTGCTAGTAGACTGGGTGTTTCCAGTGGTCTCTTCGGTGACCCATGTTGCCACGTGCAGTTTAGCCGTGTCTTCCCCTTGACAGACTCATTCTGTCATCCCTGTTGAGTATGCTCCCACTTCCCTTGGATTTGGACTACCTCAGGGACTGCCACATGTTCACTATCCCACTGGGCTAGTACATGTGTGTATTCCAGGCCTTCATCAGGCGGCTGGCTTCCGCAGCGTTCCCTTCCCCTTTTTATGGGCTAGGGCATGCTTTCCCAGCGTTGTCCAATATCCACTATCCACTGAGCGGGTCTTGCGGAACAGCAGTGTGATTCCTAGCTAGCTCCCGCAACTTGCTACAAGAAACTGCTGCAAGGTAGCTAGCCGGGCGCTGGAAGGGGCCAGCACCATGGCGTTTTATTAGGGATCCTAATTCGTCAGGGAACTCCCCCGACAACACGTCGGAGTTCCCAGGACGAAAGGGATAGTCTCGGTAACGTATGTAACCCTCGTTCCCCGAGTACAGGGAACGAAGATGTGTCGTCCCTTCGCCATGTTGCTGTACCTTCGCGGAGGACTGGACTCTGTTCGGCTCCTCAGCGAAAAGCATTGCGCAATGTTTACTTCCGCCTTTTATACCCGCGCTGGTAGGCAGGTCGCGGAATGCAAATCTTGCATGCCAATGTCCATTGGCTCATTTTAGTTCACTCGAAGGCAATTGGTCTCCCTATCGAGATCCCAATTCGTCTGGGAACTCCCCCGACGACACGTCTCCGTTCCCTGTACTCAGGGTACGAGGGTTACATACGTAACCGAGACGTTTTCGGTAGTGAACCGAGTTCTTGTGTATGGCTCTGCCTGTGAACTGAGTGGTGTGCTATGTGTTTTGTTCTTTGTACTTTCAGTACTAGACATGTTCTAGTATGTGAGGTTAGTTTTGATGTGTATGTCTACCTTTTCATTTGCCCGGAGATGTCGGTTAAAAACTGATATTATGGTAAGAGAACACAGGTTAGTATATCGCGATATACACTGCGCCCGTAGCAGATGACTGTCTAGACACACCAGGTAAGAAGTGAGCGCCACTCCTTGTATTTTTGTTTTGGTAGGTAGTTTAACTAGGGTGCCGGATGCACCGAAGTTTTCGTTTATTTTCTACATTTTTCTTTGGTTAGATCAGGTTTAGGTTAAGGATTGTTTTGTTATATTTTGTTCTTTCCTTTGGCACAGCTTTTGTTATTTTCCCATTGTTTGTTTGTTCACCTAATTTTTTTGTACATAGCACACCTTATTATTGTTGCTTTGACTGGAGTCAGTGGCTTCAGCTTGTTGTAAATTAAAGTCCAGTTTATTTTTCCTTTCAATAGGAGCCTGTCATGTATTCTTCCAACACCATCTCACCTTCAGCAGTACGTTAATATATAAATGTTGCAGTATCTGCCCTAGACCTTTCAAGGTTCGTAACACACTCCATATCAGACGTATCGTCTGTGGGTTGAGAGACCACTCGCCTGGGGGAGACCGAGAAGCCTCTGAAACCTCCTGAGGGGTGTGCGCGCACCTACCCTGAAGGAGGCTATCAGCTGTTGGATAGAGAGAACGCACTCTGGTGTGAGCCGAGCTCTCATCAGTGTTGGGTCGATAACTGTGCCCAGAAAAGGTTACGTTCTGGCTGGGTAACAGTTTGCTTTTGGGAAAATTGATCCTGAGCCCAGGCATTCCAAATGGCTGAGGAGCATGGATCTATGTGTCAATAATTCGGTCTTCGACTGAGCCATAATGAGCCAGTGATCGATATCATCGTCTCTGTTGCCTCAGGGGAGAATGAGCTGCGTGCATGCACTTCATAAATGTATGGGATGTCATCGACAGACCTGCCCCCCGAAGGCGAATCTCGAAAATGGCCTGTGATTGGGCGTTATCTGAAAGGAAGCGTCTTTCAAATCCACCGTAAAAACCTGCGTGAGGATTTGTTTGGTAGTTATCATTCTGAATGGCCATCTCATGAGGGCTTTGTTCAGTTGTGTCAGGTCTAAAATCGGGCGGGTGCCACCATCCTTTTTTGGTACAAGGAAGTAGCAACTGTAAAAACCCGATAGGCTCAGCATGGGGGGGACTAATTATATCGCCCCTTTTGCTAGCAGATTTTGTTCTTCAGTGTGAAGCACATGAGCCACGTCGCTTTTCACAGAAGTCTCATTGACCGCCTGAAATTGAGGAGGTCTGCAAGCGAATTGGAGTAGCCTCACTTTATAATGTTCAAAACCCAGTTCGACACTTTGGGGATGGCTTAACAGGCCTTGGCCCAGTTGAACAGAGATAGAGTGACAACTGGGAGAGGGCCGCTTAGAGAAGGGGGACCGGTTACCCGGGTGTTGTGTGTTTGAAACATACTCTTTTTGTGCTTTACTTGGGTTGCTGTTAAAACAGCGTTTGTTTGTAGGGGCGCGTACAGCGCAACGGGCCTGTGATGGCCTGGATACATATATACACCATTACACATATTTTCTTGGAATTTATCCTGCACATTGTTTAGTTTCATTCTTTCTCTCAATGGTTTCTGTTCATATATTTATTTGGCAATAAGATGCAGACATTGTTATTAAGATATTTATTTAAGTTGCCGTTAGGGTTGGGAACCGAAAAACAGTTCTTATACAGAACCGATTCTGTTTTTTAAAAAAAAATACCGGAACCGTGCGAAATTCCTACGTTTCGGTTCCGAAAACGGTTCTTGTCCGAAAACGGTTCTTGAGCGTCTCACCTCATGAATATCAATTACGTTGACCGCCGCAACCAATTAACGCACTCTCTCTCTCCCTCTCTCTCTCTCAATTCAATTCAATTCAATTCAAATTGCTTTATTGGCATGACTGTACATATTACAATATTGCCAAAGCTTGGAACACATAATGATTATAATGACATCAAAAATAATAAAATATTATAACATAACTTATCTTAAATTTAAATGTACAAAATAAAACCAAGTGTACAAATTAACAGTGTAGCAGATTAGATTATCTGTGAACATTCGATACCACAGTGTTTTAACATACATAAACACACACACACCCACACACACACAAATACACATTACTGAGGTCACTGTGGTGGGCAGTAGTTAAAACACACACACACACACACACACACACACACACACACACACACAAACACACACACGTTCACCTGCTGTCTCTCAGGCTGTGGCACGCATGCACGTATCTGGCAGCCAGTGTTGCTGTATGTCCCTCTCCTAGTAAGATCTTTATCTGCTCTACTTCAGTCATGGCTGTAAAGTTGTGTATTACGTTATTTAGTTTATTGAAGTAGAGGTCTCTGACTGAGCTGTATCTGTGACAGTGAAGGAGGAAGTGAGTCTCTGTCTCGATCTCTCCTGTCCTACACTGAACACACACCCTCTGCTCTCGGGGTAACCAGCTCTTCCGGTGTCTGCCGGTCTCGATGGCCAGGTTATGTTCACTCAGCCTGTACTTGCTCAGGATCCGTCTCTGCTTTGTGTCTCTCACACTCTGGAGATATTCTTCCAATTCATAATTTGATTTCAGATTTCGATAGAATTGTAATTTACTTTGTGTTTTGGTTTCCTGTTCCCAATGTTCCAAATATGTATTTTTAGACTGTTTGCTAATTTGGTTTATTCTGATGTGTGTGTGAGGAGCAGTGCTGGTCTGAGACTGGTTAGGGTTAGTTGGGTTAGTGAGTCTCAGGACCAGCTGAACTGAGGAGACTCTTTTCGGGGTTCAGTTCTTGAGTTTGTAGTGCTTTAAAATGTAGCGATTCTGTGGGACTTGATTTTAGATGCATCCAGAATTTGAGGGATCTTTTTTGCATATTAATAATTAATGGGAATCGGCCTAATTCTGCCCTACACGCATTATTGGGTGTTTTCCTTTGTAGTTTCAGTATCATCTTGCAGAATTCTGTGTGTAGGGCTTCTGTTGGATGTCTGTCCCATCTAGTGTAGCTCTGATCACTGAGTGGACCCCAAACCTCACTTCCATACAGCGCAATGGGCTGGATTACACTATCAAAGATTTTACACCAGATTGGAATCGGTAATTCAGTGTTTTGGAATTTTTTCTTAATTGCGTAGAGAGCTCTCCGAGCTTTATCTTTGAGAGCATTCACTGCCACACTGAAGCTCCCCGATGCAGTGATGACCAGGCCGAGGTAAGTGTACTGCATCGTGTGCTCTAGGCCGGTGCTGCCTAGACTGAACTGGTATCTGTGTTCCTGACATCTGGGCTTCTTCTGGAAGACCATAATGTTGGTCTTTGTAAGGTTGACTGCCAGGGCCCATTTCTGGCAGTAGTTGTGCAGCAGGTCCAGGTGCTGCTGTAGTCCCTGTGCAGTGGGTGACAGCAAGGCAAGGCAAGGCAAGGCAAGTTTATTTATATAGCACATTTCATACACAATGGTAATTCAAAGTGCTTTACATAGGAGAAAATAAAATAATCAAAACAAATAAGAATAATTAAAACATTTTAGAATAAAAAATAAAATAAAGTACAGTAAAAACAGTCGGACGAACGGTGGCACAGTGCTCATTCAGTAAAAGCATAGCTAAACAGAAGTGTTTTGAGTCTGGATTTGAATGTGTCTACTGTAGGAGCACATCTGATCTCTTCTGGAAGCTGGTTCCAGCTGCGGCTGGCATAGTAGCTAAAAGCAGACTCTCCTTGCTTAGAGTGAACCCTTGGTATTTCTAACTGATGCGATCCTAATGATCTGAGTGATCTGTTGGGTTTATATTCAGTGAGCATGTCTGCAATATATTGAGGTCCTAGCCCATTGAATGATTTATATACCAGTAATAATACTTTAAAATCAATCCTAAATGTAACTGGGAGCCAGTGTAAAGACCTGAGGACTGGTGTGATATGTTCATATTTTCTGGTTCTGCTCAGAATCCTGGCAGCAGCGTTCTGTATGAGCTGCAACTGTCTTATGGTCTTTTTAGGAAGGCCAGTGAGGAGTCCATTACAATAATCCACCCTGCTGGTGATGAAAGCATGCACAAGTTTCTCTAAGTCTTGACTGGAAACAAAGCATCTAATTCTTGCAATATTTTTCAAATGATAGTATGCTGATTTAGTTATTGCTTTGACATGACTATTGAAACTAAGGTCTGACTCTAGAGACACACCAAGATTCCTGACTTGATTTTTAGTTGTTAGACCTCTAGAGTGAAGGTATGCATTCACCTTGAGAACTTCATCTTTGTTTCCAAACGCAATGACTTCAGTTTTGTCTTTGTTTAACTGAAGAAAGTTTTGGCACATCCAGCCATTTACTTCATCAATGCATTGGCACAGGGAGTCAATGGGGCTGTAGTCGTTAGGCGATAGGGCTAAGTAGAGCTGTGTGTCGTCTGCGTAGCTGTGGTAAGAGATTCGGTTCTTTCTCATTATTTGGCTCATTGGGAGCATATACAGGTTGAATAGGAGTGGCGCAAGAATTGAGCCTTGAGGGACTCCGCATGTCATGGATGTCCACTCAGACTTATGGTCTCCTATACTCACATAATAACCTCTCCCTTCTAAGTAAGACCTGAACCATTTTAGGACTATCCCAGAAAGCCCCACCCAGTTTTCCAGCCTGTCAATAAGTATGTTGTGATCGACAGTGTCAAATGCAGCACTGAGGTCGAGTAGTACCAGCACTGATAATTTGCCTGTATCAGTATTTAAGCGAATATCGTTTATTATCTTTATGAGCGCTGTCTCTGTGCTGTGATGCGATCGGAAACCAGATTGAAAATTGTCAAAGTAACCATTCAAGCTTAGGAATTTGTTCAGCTGATTGAAGACAACTTTTTCAATGATCTTGCCTATGAAGGGAAGATTTGAGATCGGTCTATAATTGCTTAATATGGTCTTATCTAGATTGCTCTTTTTCAGGAGGGGCTTGACAACTGCAGTTTTTAGGGAGTTTGGAAAACTCCCAGAGAGAAGTGAGGCATTTACCACTTCTAGGAGATCTGCTTCTAAACTGTTTAACACACTTTTGAAAAAAGATGTGGGAAGTGTGTCAAGGGCGCAGGTTGATGTTTTAAGGTGCTGTACGGTTTCTTCCAAAATTTTGCCATCAATTTCTTCGAAAACAGACGTAGTAACTACTTTCTCAGGTAGTGGTCGGATCTGTTTGACCCCAGCACAACTCAAGGATGAGCTGATCACCTTTCTAATATTATTGATTTTCTCAGAGAAGAAAGAAGCAAACTCACTGCACTTGCTGTCTGAGAGCATTTCACTGGGAATCTGGCTTGGGGGGTTTGTCAGTCTCTCTACAGTAGCAAAAAGAGTGCGTGTGTTGTTTAAGTTGCTGTTTATAATATTTGAGAAGAAAGTCTGTCTAGCTTTGCCTAGTTCCATATTAAAAGCATGGATGCTGTCTTTGTAGATGTTATAATGGACTACAAGTTTTGTCTTCCGCCACATGCGCTCTGCTCTTCTGCATTGTCTTTTCATGTTTTGCACTGCAGTTGAGTTTCTCCAAGGTGCTTTTTGTCTACCACTATTCTTCCTGACTTTCACAGGAGCAATATCATCAATTACACTTTTAATTTTTGAGTTAAAAGATTCAAGGAGAAAATCAGCAGAGTCAGCAGATATGCTTGGTTTTAAAGATATAGCCTTCATAAATAGCACACTAGTGTTCTCATTTAAGCATCTCTTCTTGACAGACACAGATCTAGCTTCAATGGCAGGAGAGATCAATAAATCAAAGAAAATACAGAAATGATCAGACAGTGCTACATCCTTAATAACAATCGATGAGATGTTTAGACCCTTACTGATAAGTAAATCTAGAGTGTGTCCACGATTATGTGTGGGTCCATTTACATGCTGTGTCAGATCAAAAGTTTTTAAAACAGTTTTGATTTCTTTTGCCATATTGGTTTCTGCATTATCTATGTGAATGTTAAAATCTCCAGCAATGGCAAAACAGTTAAACTCAGAGGAAATTGTTGATAACAGTTCTGTAAAGTCCTCAGCAAAGGCTGGAGAGTATTTTGGAGGCCTGTAAACAATGATAAGTAAAATACGTGGAGCACCTTTTAACACAATACCCAGATATTCAAAAGATGGGTAATTCCCAAGTGATATTTGCTTACATTGATAGACATCTTTAAAAAGAGCAGCTAAGCCCCCGCCTCTCTTACCCGCTCTGCAAACACTCATAAAAGTAAAGTTAGGAGGGGATGTTTCATTGAGGACTGTTGCACTGCAGCTGTCTTCTAGCCAAGTTTCATTTAGAAGCATAAAGTCCAGGTTGTATGTGGTTATTAAGTCATTGACTAGAAGTGATTTATTTTTAAGTGAGCGGATGTTTAAAAGTGCTAACTTAACAGTCTTACTTTTTGTCCCCACAGCGATCTTAGTTTGGCGTGTAATAGGCACCAGATTAGATGGGTTTGCTGTACGGCTTTTGAAGGCCTTAGACCTTCTATCATGTAATCGAACAGAAATAGTGAATGATACAGATACAGGCACACTGGGTTCCCGCTTGTTTTGTAAACATTTAGGAAAGTTACTGTTATCATAGCGGGGACCCGACACATATCACTGAGAGCTGATATCAGTTGTTTTTGGTACACCGCGAGCTGCTGGAGGAGGGTGTGAGCCCTGGCGCTGTGGCAGAGGCCGAAGAGCTCTCACAGGAGGAGGGGGAGGGCGAGCTGGGCCCGCAGGCTTTGGTGGTTGTGGGGCCTGCCGTTTTTTGGGTGACATCTGGGGGCTTGCAGCAAAAGAATGTGATAGTCTGGTTCCAGCATACACCAGTTGTTCCATTTTCTCCGAGAAGCACAGAAGTGGAGATGCTGGAGAGAGGGACAACGTGTCTTGCTCTGGTGTTATCGGAGGCTGTAATATGCTGTCCTGGATTTCCTGGCTGTTTTCCAGAAAGTCGTCCTTGGGTGCTGAATCTTCTAGCAGTTCTAGTATGTCACAGTCTGTCTGTGGTGAGCTCTGTGGGCAGGACTCAGCTGAGATTGTGTCCGTCAGCAGAGGTTGTTGTGGCTGAGTGGTGTTATCATTGTCCTTGTGTGATGTGTCAGCCGCATGTCCATTCAGGTGCAGAAGTGAAGTCCTGTGGTCATTCATACCGTGTCCAGGTGTGTGTGTGCCATTCAGGTTGAGTGGATTGGCACACACTGCAGAAGGATGATGGATTGAAAAGAAGATATTGTCCTTTAGCACTCTTGAACCAAGTTTGTTTGGGTGGAGCCCATCCTGTTGAAACAGTTGCCTCTGACTCCAGAAAAGATTGAAGTTGTCAATGAAGTTCACTCCTTTTATATTGCAGGTTTTTTGCAGCCATGTGTTAAGCCCAAGCAACCGTGAAAACCTGTTTGTTCCTCTTGCTGGGAGTGGTCCACTGATGAATGTCTGAACTTTCAGTCTTTTAAGTGTTTCAAAAAGTTCATTGAAATCCTTCTTAAGGAGTTCTGACTGCCCTTTATGAATATCATTCTTCCCCACATGAACAATGAGTCGATTTGCAGTCTTATGTTTCATCAGAATGTTCTGAAGTTCCCAGTTTACATCAGAAGTTGTTGCTTGTGGAAGGCAGCATGTAGTTGTGTCCCTGCTAATAATGTTTCTGATTATAGAGTCACCCACTATCAGAGTCCTGGGCTCGGCTGCGCTCTGAGCTGAGTGCCGCTGTCTGCTCGACCTTGAGCGCCTGTTAGCAGTGTTAGCTACTGGCTGATTCAGTCTGTGTTCGATCACATTCATCACATTCATCACATTCAGGGATTCCTCATTCATTAATACTGCAAATCTGTTCTCAAGATGTATAGGCGGTGGTAGGAGACCAGTGTTTGCAATCCTTGTCAGAGCCGTATCTGGGGTAGAGGATGCTACTGCGGCAATGTGTGATGCTCGTGACAATCTGATGTCTCGAGTGCCTTTGGGTCTCGCTCCCTGTTTGTGCCATCGATTTGTAAGTCGATCGGCTTGTTTCTCTACACTCAGTATGGCCTGTATTGGAGCACTAGATTCATGGGACTCACCGGCTGTATGCTGAGGGCGTCCATGATGAAGCTCTGTTGTGTGTTCTGTCTGGTTTGGTGGTCCCATAAGTAACTTTGTTTCAAGAACTGCAATCCTTTGTAAAAGTCTCTGGCAGTTAGTGCAGCAAGTAGATTCCAGAAGAGGCATTTTCTCTTATCCTTATGAATGTAGGCAGTTGTGTTTTCTCTTCCCCGGAATGTAAGCTTTCAGTGGGAGGCTGGTTGGAGAAAAGTATTCCGCTTTTTTCTAGTAATCAAGCGTTTGAGCACTGTGCTGATTTGCTGAAGTTAAAATTAGGTGATAAAAGGAAATAAAATATGAAAATATAAACACGATAGAGCAATAAAAAAAATAAAAGCGATAGAGCAAAGCGCGGAGCAGTAAGCAAGAGCGTCCGAACAGTAGCTGAGCAGGAAGTAGATTCCAGCAGCACCAGGTCGTCTGCGTACAGCAGGAGTTTGATGCTCCTGTCCTGTAGAGTGAGTCCAGGGCCTGTAGACTGCTCCAACTGCACCGCTAGTTCATTAATGTAGATGTTGAACAGCGTTGGACTCAGGCTACAGCCCTGCCGCACTCCTCTTTTCTGGGTGAAGAATTCTGTGTGTTTGTTGCCAATTCGTATTGCACATTTGTGATGCGATCTGGGAAAACCCACCACATGGTGAAATTTGACATATTACAGGTTTTGCGATCATATTAAAGCTTGGTTCAAGTCCTTTCCAAATCTGTTTTTATTTATTTTATAGTTTGTCTGTAACAAAAGTTATGGTTATCTGAAGTCGGCTGATCGCTGTGATTTTCAGAAATGGAATTTTGAGAAAAACAGGTTTAACTAACTGTCACGTCCTGCTAGCGTGACGACTGGCGCTCTTTTTTTTCATTGCCTTTTTTCATATCACATATTTTAGTAATCATCATAGATTAGGTATCATTCGAATGCTTACAAACTCAAAATTAATCATGTAAAAACCGTTCTGAAATTGGACGATTGAGAGGCGAGCAAGATCTTTTAAACGAGCAGCTTCAGACTCTGTTGTTCTCTTGTGCTCCGCATCACATAACGCTGAATAAAAATAAATAAATAAAAACTTGCGTGCCGTTGTAGTTTACACAGGACTGGCGGGACCTTTATTCTGTTATGTGGTTTATTTTGATAGGCGAAACTGTCCTTGTAGTGTTAAGAGAAGGAGAACTAAATAGCCGTTGTTGTTGTTGTTTTTGCACCTCCGCTCCGCGCGTGTTCTTAAAGAGAAAGACACGTTTCAGCTTGCCACTATAAATCGCTATTTTTCTGCACTAATCTAGTGAATTTTCACTAGATATATTCAGAGATGATAAACAAGATGTTATAGAATAATAATTTATTGAAAACCCAAATTTGACAATAAACTGACATTCAATCTATTTTTAGACTTTACTGAAAATGTACAAGCGCGACATCCGACGGGTTTTCCCAGATCGCATCACATTTGTTGTTCGAATACATTGATTTTATAATGTCATAGACTTTACCCCCTACACCACTTTGTAAAAGTTTATAATATAATCTGTTGTGCCAAATAGAATCAAATGCTTTTTTGAAGTCGACAAAGCATGCAAATATTTTTCCGTTTTTGGTTTGTTTGACGTGTTTATCGATTAGGGTGTGTAGGGTGTAAATGTGGTCAGTAGTTCTGTGATTTGGGACGAAGCCAATCTGACTCGAGCTCAGGACATTGTGTTCGTTAAGGAAGCTTACAATTCTATTGTTTAAAATACTGCTAAATAACTTCCCCAGATTACTGCTCACACAAATGCCTCTGAAATTATTAGGGTCCAATTTATTTCCACTCTTGTGAATTGGGGTGATAAGTCCTTGGCTCCAGATGTCAGGAAAACAGCCTGAACGGAGTACGATGTTGAATAGTTTGAGCAGCGCCGCCTGCAGCTCCGGTGTGCTGTGTTTCAGCATCTCACCCAGAATACTGTCAGGACCACACGATTTATTACCTTTCTGGCTTTTGAGTTTGTTTGCCAATTCTTCATGTGTAATTGGGAGGTCAAGTGGATTTTGATTATTTTTAATTGTCTCTTCATAAATTTGTAGATTTTGTTTGGTCAGATTATAATTGTCATTGAGTTGTTTTGGTGGGATTTCTTTATATAAGTTTTCAAAATGATTTGTCCAGATTTCTCCATCTTGTATTGGTAGGTCTTGTGGTTTTGCCGTGCTCAGATTATTCCACATATCCCAGAACTGATTATGATTTATTGAATTTTCTAATTCTTGTATATTTTTGGTCAGATGGTGTTGCTTCTTTGCTCTAATTGTGTCTTTATATATTTTTAGTTTTGAAAAGTATTCATTTCTTATGTCAGTGTTGTTTGGTTCCTTATGTTTCAGATTTGATAATTTTCTAAGTTGTTTTCTTAATGTTTTGCAGTCTGAGTCAATCCATTTTTCATCTTTTGGAGTATTTTTAGTGTATTTTTTGCCTTTCTTTTTCAATTCACTTTTCTGTGCTGCTTTTTTAAATATGTAATTGATTTCATTTGTGGCCAAATTAACACCATCTTTAGTTGTTTCGAATTTCTTATTAACCTGTTAAGCTTCACCCCCAATTTTGAAAAATCCCCAGAAATGGCATACCCAAACTGAAACAGATACAGTTCATGAACCATTTGTTCTAAAAGCACAAGTATGATCTCATTTGAAAGCTGACACCTGGTAGTTTATTGCAAATGTAGAATTAATTATTGTCATAATGAAAAATAAATGTTATAAATAGCTTCAAAGTTTTGTCAAGTTATTAGAAATTTATTTTTATGAAATATTTTCATGAAAATAAAATTGAAGTTGGCCCTGTAGCAATCTAGAAATG
The DNA here is from genome assembly GCA_036326025.1 of Chrosomus eos. Classification (NCBI taxonomy): domain Eukaryota; kingdom Metazoa; phylum Chordata; class Actinopteri; order Cypriniformes; family Leuciscidae; genus Chrosomus; species Chrosomus eos. The sequence goes on along the minus strand of CM070827.1, from coordinate 22,976,998 downwards.
CACTGCAGCTAAAGCCACATGTCTGGCCATGTTATATTTAAAATCTGAAGATGATATGTCTAAAACTCTTTATTTAGTTAAATGTTTTTCAAGATCATGTCAAACGACTTTATTTTGATTAGACTCTAAAAAGCAAACTGATGTTTATTGTCATTTTCTAAGCATCTATTCAGTCTATTTTCTCTATTGTGTTGTGGTCTAAACTATCTCCATTCAGTGTCAGTCTCCCCTGCACACATTCACACCTCTACAGCCTCTGGTTATTGCTCTAAATATGCTTTCTTTTGTCTGCATTATAATTACTAACGACTGGCTATTCACACTGTTTCAACCCCTAATCTCTTTTAGGGAAAGTTCTCACCTTACATTTGAAACTATATAAAATGACCTTCTTGAAAAAAGAAACATTTCAGCAAGCAGTCCTATTTAGAAATATTCATAAATATAACAGCTAGGTAGCAGGTGCACCAAGGGCTAGCTAGCATGTTAGCTTAGCACACCATCAATACACGACAATTTATGATACCACTTTTTCACTTCCGATACCGATACCGATGCCGCAGCTTTGGCTTTTGCCGATACCGATATTAATCCGATATTTTTATTTTATTCTTAAACTAATAAAAAATATAGCAATTTTCTCAATTAGCCACCTAAAATATAACTCCTATATAGTCCACAACAACACTACAAAAACAAATATATATATATATATAAAATGAAAGAAAATACAGGTACTTCAGTACTTAAAGCTAGCTAGCTACCAACAGGTTTAAAGTTAAAACAATTTAAACAGCATCATTCTACATTGTAAATACCAGTACAGTTTTTGTTTTTTAAATCAAGTAGAATTTCTATAACTGTGTGTTAAACTGATTATCACTCTTGTGTGTGTGTTAAACACAATCTACTTAATACAGACAGCTTCATTATAAAGATAAGCAACAAATCCCCAAAATATATGATCATAATCTATGACAAAAATGCTATTATAAGCTAGATTATTGGATAATACACATTGCTCTTTTTATTGTTGTAAAATACATTCATGAAAAACAAGATAACAAAAATGAAAAAGATAATTATTTTAGATTTAGCTAAATCTGCTATAAAATTGAGACATGTTTAAGTGTATTGCACAGCTATTTAATGAGGCAGCAACATTAATAATTAATAATGTTAATAAGCTTTAATTGCGACACTGCATTATGATATGAATGGCTCCAATACAGTGCACAAAGCGCTTATGCGCATCCCGAGCGGAGAATGATGCGCTTGAAGCCACGTGGAGTTACAGCACGCAGCGCGTCGAGTCCGCTTTGAAAAGTTCAAAGCACAACGGAGATACATATTGATGGACAGTGTATTATACAGTATCTATCTATGCAATCGTTTATTGAGCCTTTTCTTTTAACAGTTTTAAATTTCAGTTACTGTGCGCGTGAAGAACAATTATAGTGCTCTGACTCTAGTGTTGTGATCAAACCGAGAGTAACACGATTAAGTTACAGGCAGCAATACGTCCAGCAAGATAAAGTTGTTCTATGCGAAAACATAGACCTTTATCTTACAAATCAAGTATAATAGTATTAACATTGAATCATCTTGAAGATAGTTTCATCATTGACTGTAACCGAACGCGACGCGTTGTTTGAATGCTGAATGGAGAATGACTGACAGCCGCGAGAGGGAAAAGTTTACGTGATCTTGAATTTAATGACTTAAATATTAATTTCTCTCTCACATAATGGCTTCAGAACACTTATAATAGAGTGCACGAAAACGTTATGGTACTTTAGAATGTTTTTGTGCCTTTTGTGGGGCTTAACAATAACACATAATAGTATACCCACAATATCGGATTTGGATCGGCCTCGTCTGATCGATGTCTGATCGATACCCGATCCCGCAAAAATGGCAGTATCGGAGCCGATACCGATCCTGAGTATCGGATCGGGACATCCCTATATTAAAACCATGTTTGTGCTCTAAAACTTACTTTATAGCACAAGTCGAGTGTTTTAAATAACCTTCTGTGCTCTGATTTGGCTTCAGATAAAAAAAAAATGGACAGAAAATATAGTATTTTATAGTATTCTTCACGATGATAAAGTCTATATCAATTAGCATTACATTATACATATAATCTATTATTATGAAAATACCTGACATGGCTCGAAGAACAGAGGTAAACCAAATATCATTGCAATCATGTTTATTGTCTTCAAAACATCTTTATCTGCATGTTACAGCGATCTCTGTTAGTGTTTACGTCGTGATGGATTTCCTGAAATGTCACATGATATAATTCTTCTTCGTGTTCCAAATTTGGACTGCATGTGTGCACAGGGCGCCCTCAGGCTGCCAGTATGTATTGAAAACACAGTACATCAGAGTCTCCAGCGCTCATAATGATTGAATCGACGCATTTGGGTAGATATTCAATAAATATGATTCCTGTCTATATAAATCTGATGTAAACCTATGAGAATCTATCAATATTTCTCCAAATCTGTACACTTTTGAGCTTAAAGCCCTGATGGACGTTGTTTTGTCCAGCTCTGTCATGACGATCTCACTGGAGTTTTTTTCTGAATGGAAGCGGCTGACGCTCATAAATCATATCAAAGGTATCGACTCATTTTTTGATTACATAACTACAGACACAAATTAAGACATAACTGTCACTATAAGATTCTCAGAATACAATAGTGGTCAAATACTAAACCTTCAGTCTTATATATTTTTAATGATGTATAGTTTGTCAAGGTATTAACATTGAATCTGATAGTAACTTTGAACGATTTAAAAAAAAAAAAAACGCTCAGAGCGCCCTCGCAGGTTACATTACAGGTTAATAAATGTATTTATTAGATTTTTTGGTAACACTTTATTTTACAACCCGCAAACAACTGCGTAATTAAACCGAAATTATGGTGTACGTTTCTGTAATTATAGCGTACTTCTGTGTAGGTATAAGGGAACAATATGTTAAGTTTTGGGTAATAAAGGGGTAACAAGCAGATATACAACCTGTAAATAACTTCGTAAGTAAATCGAAATTACGGTGTACGTTTCTGTAAATATATGTACCTCCGTGTAGGTATAAGGGAACAATATGTTAAGTTTTGGGTAGGCTAATAAAGGGGTAACAAGCAGATATACAAGCAAATTATTTATAATGTAATTATTTTAAAACTAACAGGTAGCCTACCTATTATGTTAATATGTTCCAGGCAAAAATTGTACGTCTGTTGTATATAAAAGTTATCATCACATTTCTGGCAAAATATGTTCTTGTGCAATTTTACAGGGTAATTTTGGCATCTGTGGGTTGAAAATGAAACGTGTATGCCTGTATGTAAGCACAGTATGATAAAAAATGAATTTATTGGCTTTTCTTACTAGATTAATTAATGTTAAATCAACCCACAGATGCCAAAATTAAATGTAAAATTGCACAAGAACATATTTAGCCAGAAATGTGATGATAACTTTAATATACAACAGACGTACAATTTTTGTCTGGAATATATTAACATAATAGGTACCTGTTAAAATAATTACATTATAAATAATTTGCTTGCATAGCTTGTTACCCCTTTATTACCTTATACCTACACGGAGGTACACTATATTTACAGAAACGTACACCGTAATGTCAGTTTACTTACAAAGTTATTTGCAGGTTTTATACTATCGGGGGCAAGAGATTTATCACGTTGGACAAAGCCATCCTTTTCCTGTCGGCTTGGCCAATCGGAGAGTCGGAATTCACAGGCGGGACTTAGTGTGTGTGTGTGTGTGTGTGTGTGTGTGTGTGTGTGTGTGTGTGTGTGTGTGTGTGTGCTTGTTACCCCTTTATTACTCCAAACTTAACATATTGTTCCCCTATACCTACACGGAAGTACGCTATAATTACAGAAACGTACACCGTAATTTCGGTTTACTTACGCAGTTGTTTGCGGGTCGTAAAATAAAGTGTTACCGATTTTTTTAGTTCTTCAGAACTGAGGGCTTGGACAAACTTGTCTGCGCTGTCTGAAGCCCATCTGTATCTCTGCTGGACCTGATACATTCGGCAGGTTTCCAGTCTGTTTTGTTCTGGTTCGTGATGTGTTCTGATATAGATGTTAGTTTGGTTATGGTCAGAAAGCGGAGTTTGCTGTTTGACAGTGAATGCATTGAAGGAGGATGGGTCCATGTCAGTGATGGCATAGTCAACTACACTATAGCTCCAAGACCTGAACAACACGTGAACCTCCCTAAAGAGTCCCCTCGGATCCGGCCGTTCAGGATGTACAGGCCCGAGGCCCGGCAGAGCTGCACCAGCTCTCTACCAGTCTTATTCACTGTTTGGTCGAGGCTGTTTCTCGGTGGAAGTTTTCTTGTGAGACTCGGGGGGTTTTGGCCAAAGACATATTCATTACCCTTTGGATCTATGTCATCGGGTTCAGATCCAGTTCTCGTATTAAAGTCTCCACACAGCAGCACGTTTCCCTGGGCCTGGAAATGGCTGATTTCTGTGTGGATGTGGTTTATGTATTCTTCCTCATGGTAAGGGGATTCTGCTGGGGGAATGTAGATGGCACAGAGATATGTGTCTCTAGCAGTGTTGGGAGTAACGCGTTACAAAAGTAATGCATTACAGTAACATATTACTTTTTGCTGTAACGCAGTAGTGTAAGGCATTACTAATCAATTTTCAGTAATATTTTACTCGGTACATGTTCAGTAAGGCTTGCGTTACAAGTTACAACAGACTTTTAGTTTTAATTGTAAAAAAAAAAAAATAATAATAATACACAGCAAGACCGCGATACATTAATGAGTGAAAAATGAAAGTAGGCTAAATTACCTGTTCGTGGTCAGTCGATACCGCGTGTGGTGTCCAAGTCTGTTAATAAAAACTATATGGCAGCGTCTGATATTTGTATAGCGATTTATTTCTTACAGGAGTGCCGTGAGGTATGATCTCGGCCTCTGTGCTCGCGCTGGCCAGTGGAAAAGCGGCTAAAGCCTTAATGGTGAAGATGGCATGAAGAAGACTGTACATTCGCGAGATGGACGTATGCCTATTAGGCTATTCGTTCTGTGTTTTCTCTCTAAACAGTTAGGCTATGTTTATGTGGTATTTTTCATGTTTTCATCAGGTAATCATGTTTTTGATGCGGTGGTGACGCGTTCATTTAAGCGGCGCTGCCGATAAAGCACCTAAAATCTGTCACAAAGAACCGGCAAAAGCAATGATTATGAATATGTCAAATATAACAAGGAGACATTTTAATTGTTTTTTAATAGTCAAGGCGAAGTTGACGATGCTGACTCGCGATCTTCGCAGTAGGCTAGTACCAGAGAGAAATGCACAATTAATTTCATAAGCAGAGAGCAGTCTGTTCTCTTTCGTTTTGAATTGTTCTGTTTTACACATAGACATTTCAACATAGATATATTTTTCAGGTCAGTGAATAGACTACCTTATACACTGAGTTTTGGTTCATTTATGAGTGAATTGTCCTCCGTGTCTTGATTATTTATAATTGTCTGCTATATTTAGCCTACTTCTCATTTATAAAATCCAGGCAAAATTAAGATACAATTAATACAAAACGAAATTCACTTTAAAGAAAGGCTTTGTGTCTTCTGTGTAAGGTCTTTGTGAAAGTTTTAAAGCAGTATTTTAGTGCCGCTTCAGAGCGCTCGCGTCCATAACGGAGAACTGTCACGTCTGTAACATTGTTTTTTCCTCATAAATGCGAACACGAAAAATAAAATAAAATAAATATTTTATGTTCTGTGGAGAGCCAACCCTTCTTCATCCGATTTGCGCTGTGTAGGCTAATTCACAAAATTACAACAACAAAAATCGTTGCCTCCTAAAAGTTAAAGATTTTTTTTTGTCATGCATGACTGTCTATTTCCCTAATATTAAAATTAAAACGCATGTGTAGACTGATATTTTTCTAATGTCTGGACTCCTTTCAGGGAGGAGCCTATGGATAAACAGACGTTTCAATATTTTGGTATTAATGCATTTTCTGAGAATTTATTTTTTAAGTTTTGACAGCAAATGCCATGTCCATAACGCTGGAATTCCCAAATTTTAAATAATTTATTCTTAAGTGTTTTGTGGTGTAGGTCTACGTATTTTATAATGTTAAGTTAACTTCAAATAATACTAATAGTAATTTAAAGATGTGGTAGCATTGGATCTGGACGGTATGGATAACGCTGGGAGTTGGAAGTGGTGTGTCGCGATTCTGCAGGTTTGTGGATCTGAGTGTTGCGATTTCGGTTTCATATCGCATATCGTTAAAGCCCTAGTCATTTTAGAATGTTAAGTTCTACTTCTGTATAGTTATTTTGGTGAAAGTAACTCAAAAGTAATACAGGAGTAATGTAACGCATTACAATTCTGAGACAGTAATATTGTAAGGTAATGAATTACTTTTAAATAACAGTAACATGTAATATATAATGTATTCCAGTTTGGAAGTAACTTGCACAACACTGGTCTCTAGTAGAAATGCCAGTTTTGCTTAGTTTTAACCAGCAATGAAATTTTCCAATTTTAGTTGTAGAAATGTGTTTGGCCAGATCCTCCCTGTACCACACTAGAATTCCTCCCGAGTCTCGTCCACGATGGACCGTACTTATTTTGACTGAGGGGACAATCACTTCATAGTAGCCTGAGGGACAGTAGGTAAGCACATCATTTCGACACCAGGTTTCAGTGAGGATTATGATGTCAACATCTTCGATATTTTTTAGAAATTCTGGGTCTGTACTTTTAGAACCAAACGTAGAAGAGTAAAGACCCTGAATATTCCAGAAACTTATTTTAAATGAACGCATTTGTATTCTAAAAGATAAACCTATTTGGTGAGACAGAGAGAAGATAATGTGAAGTACATGTGGAAATGTATATGGCAAACAATTTACATTAGTGCAAAATTATGTATATACATACATACATACATACATGCATACATATATGTACATACATGCACATACACACATATATATACATATATATACACTCATACTTTTTTTTTTTTTTTTCAGTAGAGCACTGTGTGTGTTCTTATCTGTTCAGGAGCTGGTTGCACAGTGTGTGTAGCATCTCTCTGATCTGGCTCAGTTCGCTGGCAGGGGTGGAGCTGGAGCTGGTGGGTGGAGCGGGGGGCCGGGCTAAAGCTTCAGCGTAGCTCTGTGCTCTCGGGTGGAGGGATTTCTCTGGGTGTGTGGGGGGGTTTGGTTTCTTCTTCCTGACGGGGGCTTGATGGCCGGCAGGTGAACGTGACTGCAGGTTGACAGGTGTGTAGTGAGTCATGGGTGGGTGTGGACGTGGTGGATGATGTGGGATGCTTGTCCAGCCGACGTCTCTCCTCATCGGGGTCGGGGGTGTGTGTCTGGGCGTGTATGGGTGATTCCTCATCGGGGTCGGGGGTGTGTGTCTGGGCGTGTAGGGTTGATTCCTCATCAGGGTGTGTCTGGGCATGTGGGGGGGACTGGGCCGGTAGTGTTCTGGAGTCGGTAGCAGATGTCTCGGTGGTGATGGGGTGCGGCCCAGGGCTGCGTCTTTAAGGGTCTTTGCAAAAATGCGCACTGCATCTCTGTGCAGGTGGAGCCCATCGTACAGGTGTTGGAGGCCGATGTGGTGGTGGTGGACCAGGTGCACGTTTGGCAGTGCAGAACATCTGCGGGAAATTTCGGTGTTGATGTTGTGGATGATGTGTGGTGGTGTGTCATGGCGTGGGAGAAGTGTGGAAATAATAATCCGGGATTCTGGGAACTTTTGCTGGTGATTTCTGCTATTTTCCTGACAGCATCCGCAGTATTGTTGCGCAGCGAGTGAAGGTCATTGGTCCCAGTGTGGATTATGACACATGAGGGCTGTCCTGTGAAGTCTCTGATGATCTGGTGGGCGTGGCCAGTTGTGCTGCATCGTTTTGCAGAGACTTTCTGATGTGGAAAGAGTTTCTGTGGGTCCAAGAACTTCCCATTTGAGTCCATGAGGAGGAGAACATCTGGATCAGGTTCTGGAGGGGGTGCAGGGGGGGGGGGTTGTGTGTCTGCAGGTGTCTGTGTGTTTGTGGCAGGCTCGCTGTCTGTGTTTGTGTAGTCTGTAGTAGGAGCTGTACTGTAGTGACGTGTGTTGTCTTCTGTGTTTTTCTGTAACTGCTCTCTCATTTCTTGCAGCTGTCTGGAGAAGCTCTCTTCCTTTCTCTCGTTGTCCTCCTCTAGCTTGCGTATCTGTGCGCGGAGAGTTTGGTTTTCTCCGTGCAGTTCTCCGAGAGCTCGGTTGAGTTCAGTGATGGAGGAGTTGGTGTCTTTCTTCAGCTGCCTGAGCTCATCTTTGAGCTCTTGGATGGAAATGTTTGTGTTGCGTGTGTCTGAGAGTTTGACTTGTGTGTGTTCTCTAAATTCAGTGAAGTCCAGTTCCAGCAAAGCTAAACTGTCTCTCAGTCGCCGGTCTGATGGTGCAGGTGAAAGAATCGCTGGGCCTTCCTCCTCAGAGTCTGTGCTGTTTGCATGAGGCTCGTCTCTCTCCTCCTCTACTCTGGCCTTCAGTCGGGGGAAGATCTCCTCGAAGGAGTTCAGGCTTGCCTCATTGCCTTGCAGAAGGAAGGTGCCTTTAGTGTAGTAGGTTATGGTGAGAATTGGGTTGTCTGTGTCCAGCATTTCATCTTTACAAAGGGTTAGTCTTCCACCTCGACCGATTCCTTCTTTAAAAATGTGCGTATATTCCTCACAGATGGCTGATTTCCATGCAGTTATCACAGTGGTGTAGAAGATAAGGTTGTTCTTGATTCTTCTCCCATTAAGTTGAATGTAGTCAGCATATAAAATATCAGGGTTGTCTCTGAGAGTTTTCTCTTTGTGTTTTTTTCTGGCCTGTACACTTCTGCACTTCTCTGGGTAGAGCACCTCCCCCGTGCACTCTGCCTGCGCCAGGGTTGCCATGCAGTGTTGGGAGTAACGCGTTACAAAAGTAATGCATTACAGTAACATATTACTTTTTGCTGTAACGCAGTAGTGTAAGGCATTACTAATCAATTTTCAGTAATATTTTACTCGGTACATGTTCAGTAAGGCTTGCGTTACAAGTTACAACAGACTTTTAGTTTTAATTGTAAAAAAAATAAAAAAAAATAATACACAGCAAGACCGCGAGACATTAATGAGTGAAAAATGAAAGTAGGCTAAATTACCTGTTCGTGGTCAGTCGATACCGCGTGTGGTGTCCAAGTCTGTTAATAAAAACTATATGGCAGCGTCTGATATTTGTATAGCGATTTATTTCTTACAGGAGTGCCGTGAGGTATGATCTCGGCCTCTGTGCTCGCGCTGGCCAGTGGAAAAGCGGCTAAAGCCTTAATGGTGAAGATGGCATGAAGAAGACTGTACATTCGCGAGATGGACGTATGCCTATTAGGCTATTCGTTCTGTGTTTTCTTTCTAAACAGTTAGGCTATGTTTATGTGGTATTTTTCATGTTTTCATCAAGTAATCATGTTTTTGATGCGGTGGTGACGCGTTCATTTAAGCGGCGCTGCCGATAAAGCACCTAAAATCTGTCACAAAGAACCGGCAAAATGAATATGTCAAATATAACAAGGAGACATTTTAATTGTTTTTTAATAGTCAAGGCGAAGTTGACGATGCTGACTCGCGATCTTCGCAGTAGGCTAGTACCAGAGAGAAATGCACATTTAATTTCATAAGCAGAGAGCAGTCTGTTCTCTTTCGTTTTGAATTGTTCTGTTTTACACATAGACATTTCAACATAGATATATTTTTCAGGTCAGTGAATAGACTACCTTATACACTGAGTTTTGGTTCATTTATGAGTGAATTGTCCTCCCTGTCTTGATTATTTATAATTGTCTGCTATATATTTAGCCTACTTCTCATTTATAAAATCCAGGCAAAATTAAGATACAATTAATACAAAACGAAATTCACTTTAAAGAAAGGCTTTGTGTCTTCTGTGTAAGGTCTTTGTGAAAGTTTTAAAGCAGTATTTTAGTGCCACTTCAGAGCGCTCGCGTCCGTAACGGAGAACTGTCACGTCTGTAACATTGTTTTTTCCTCATAAATGCGAACACGAAAAATAAAATAAAATAAATATTTTATGTTCTGTGGAGAGCCAACCCTTCTTCATCCGATTTGCGCTGTGTAGGCTAATTCACAAAATTACAACAACAAAAATCGTTGCCTCCTAAAAGTTAAAGATTTTTTTTTGTCATGCATGACTGTCTATTTCCCTAATATTAAAATTAAAACGCATGTGTAGACTGATATTTTTCTAATGTCTGGACTCCTTTCAGGGAGGAGCCTATGGATAAACAGACGTTTCAATATTTTGGTATTAATGCATTTTCTGAGAATTTATTTTTTAAGTTTTGACAGCAAATGCCATGTCCATAACGCTGGAATTCCCAAATTTTAAATAATTTATTCTTAAGTGTTTTGTGGTGTAGGTCTACGTATTTTATAATGTTAAGTTAACTTCAAATAATACTAATAGTAATTTAAAGATGTGGTAGCATTGGATCTGGACGGTATGGATAACGCTGGGAGTTGGAAGTGGTGTGTCGCGATTCTGCAGGTTTGTGGATCTGAGTGTTGCGATTTCGGTTTCATATCGCATATCGTTAAAGCCCTAGTCATTTTAGAATGTTAAGTTCTACTTCTGTATAGTTATTTTGGTGAAAGTAACTCAAAAGTAATACAGGAGTAATGTAACGCATTACAATTCTGAGACAGTAATATTGTAAGGTAATGAATTACTTTTAAATAACAGTAACATGTAATATATAATGTATTCCAGTTTGGAAGTAACTTGCACAACACTGTTGCCATGGTGATCGGGCTGGGCACTGAGCAAAGACTGCAGCTAACTTAGCTTTTAGCTTGTAATGATGAGAGATTTTACCAGAATAAAATCAAAATATACAGTTTTTGTTCAGGATTTTTGCCAGATAAAACTCATCTCTCTGTTTAGTAACTGAAGATCAAAAATTGTGTGAAGATTTTCAGCTGTAGTTCCTTTAAAAAAGCCTTTCATGTTTTGGAGGGAAAACTCCAGTTGGCTGTTAGAGTGGAGACCCTGTAGCCAGATGCTAATCCACAAGTTCAAGTCTTCTTTCTTTTATCAAAATGTGTTTTCTAGTAAAAAAAATCAGTCTTTACCCGAATCCAAGTTGTTCCTCTGTTGTTTGTTCTTGTCTCTCTCTCTCTCTCTCTCTTCTCTCTCTCTCTCTCTCTCTCTCTCTCTCTCTCTCTCTCTCTCTCTCTCTCTCTCTCTCTCGCTCTCTCTCTCTCTCTCTCTCTCTCTCTCTCTCTCTCTCTCTCTCTCTCTCTCTCTCTTTCTCTCTTGTTCACCCGGTGACACTAATAACATGCAAAGGAGGCTGTACTAGCAATTATGACTAAACATTTGCTACAGCGCCACGGAATCAACCTCAAAACATGCAATGTTTTCGACTGTTTAAGGAAGACAACTGCACCTTGCATGTCCCCATCGCCAGGTAGGAATTCATACATGGGTAAATGTATTATTTCAGTAAGGGTTAATGCCCGACGAGGTGTCCGTTGTAAGGTTTTAATGGACGACGGCGAGGTGTAAACCGGCCGACGCGCAGCGGAGGACGGTTGCCTCCGCCGAAGTCCATTAAAACCTTACAACGGACACCTCGAAGGGCATTAACCCGCTTATACCATGGTCACTTGCCAAATAAAACATTTTTAAAACATTAGTTTATATTTTAATTAGGCTAAATCTAGTTTTTACAAATAATAAATTGCCTGACGGTTTATTTAGCAACCGGAGATATTTATAGTTCGCTCAGCTTGTAAAACCCTTCAGGTTCAAAAATGCATTTTTAGTTCATGAAACACAAAGGCATAGTTATTTTTTTTTATTACACATAAAACACTATGAGTTACACTTGTCTACAGTAACCACAACCTCCGAAGCACCGCTGTAACGTTAGGTCGACTCTCCGATGCTGGACTGGAGAGCCGTCAAATAATGTCTGTGAAAGGCCATCGATGCGAGAGCAGTCTGCGGGCTTACTGGGCTCCGTCAGTCCGTGAGAGCAGTGTGAGAGACTGAAGATGAAATAACGAAGTCGCTCATTGTTGTATTAGTATTAGCCCCAGAACAGCCGATTGCATCATCGCGCAACCCAGGACCCTGAACGAGCGCGCGCCCTGTGTGGACTGCCTGTTGCTATGGTTACTCACAGCTGTTGTAGGCAGCGCATTTATTTATTAATTTCGAAAGGTAAACAGGCAGTTTCACCAGAACTACTTTACGAGGTGTCCTCTATCACTTTTTAACGGACACCCTGCAGCCAATCAGAATCGAGTATTCACCCAGACCATGGTATAAGTAGTAATAAACTATACCATATCTATTATTTAAGTTTTTTTTTTCAGTTGTTAAACATAGCGCGCCCATAGATATATGTAGCGCGCCAATCGCTGATACCACGCAATATGCCACACCCACACCCTCTCCTGGAATGTCAGAGACTGTAATTCCGTTTACTTTAGCAAGTAAAGGTGTAAAAAAGGCCACTATTAGTGTTATATTCAAGTGTCTTCGTTCCTTTGTTATATGACAAAATTGACGCATTCGTCACAGCATCCGTCCAGCGGACCAATCAGCACCGCGGAAAAGACGTGCAACTCAGTGCTCCCGCCCACTGAATTGAGTCTGACGATCGGGAAATCGGACGGATGCAAGCTATACTTTAGTGTTTACCTTTGCTAAAGTTGTGTGCGTGCCTGTAAAGTGAGTAGAAGCCTGTTTATACATTGTTCTCCACTTAGTTTATGAGCGTTTGAATAAGCCCGCATGTGTAAAAGTTAATGTATGCGAGTGACAATACGAAATAGCTTGTAAAGATGTTCCTGTGGATATTTACATACTAGTTTCCTCACGTATTGCATTGTTATATTTAGAAGACATAATCTATGTGCCTTTTAGTCATTATATGGTTTATTTAATATATATATTGATCACTTCTAGAGTTAAAGCACGCTTTGGGCGCATGCGCACTAATGTGCTAGACATAGCTGCTCCATTTCTTTCCTCAGCGCGCAAAGGTGTCAAATTTCAACCGCTCTTTATTAATCATTTTAACAGTGCACTTTTCCATATAATGGCACATTTGTTCCTATTGTACTGTATTAATCATAGTAATTTAATATTCATTGTGAAGATTACTGTTACTATGTTTATTGTGACTACTATTATTTGTTATTGTTAATTGTACTTACCTTTTTCTTATATCTTTATTTATAGAAAACCACACACACATGCAAAGTTGAAGCTATTCAGTGTACTGAGTTGTGGTGACAATAAATGGGTTATTCCCGAATACTTGATCATCTCCGATACGTCTCTCACCGGACGCGCTGTAGTGGGTCTGTTATCAACCGGCAAAATCAGCTTCTAGCCAACATTTTTACATGGTCCTTCGAGCCGGAGCCCCAGATTTACTACGGAAAGATGTCGCAGCATGAAGAGGATGAGCCAGTCGTGCGTGTCAGGAGGAAGATAGCCCTTCCCGCACGATATGAAGAGTATGACCTCAGTGGCTTCACTCTCCCAAGACTGTTTCCAGAACCCATGTCACCACACTCTCAGTTTCATCCTACAGTGCCTTCCAGCCCAGAACCAGAGGGTGCAACTGGTATCACTCCAACATCGCTACTGTGCAAAGAGCCTGATCGCCCTCAACAGTGGTCTGATAATGAACCATGGGGAACCCGCATCCTCCAGCGTGAAAACCGGGATCTACACCTTGCCCATGACAATCTGCTACAGACCCTGCAGACAATGCAGCAAGAGAGAGACACGTTTCAACAGGCTACAGATCAGTATTCACAAGAACTTTCACAGCTGAAACGACAAATGCAGCAGCTACAGATCCAACTGGAGCAGCAACAGCCTGCAGCACAGTCATCTCCTCCTGCCACACCTACGCAACCTGTACCTGCGCCACGCAGTTTGCTGAGAACACAACAGAGTGATAAGAGCTTCACACCAGTGTCAGCCCCACGATTCAGGTCTATTGAATCAGATCAGCCCAAGCACAGTTCTGAGGCTTTTCTAGCTCCAAAAGCTTTCCCCAGAGCAGAGCTGCACTCTCCCCACCACACGCCACACTCCGATCAGGACAGGTGGGATGCTGCAAGGGAGGAAAGAGCCTACTCCAAAACTGAGATGCCTTATAGACAGAGTCGTTATGCCTCATACAAGCCAGAGAACGCAGCCCCTCAACCTTTTGAATCAGCCCAACGCCCTCACCTGCCATTTGGAGCCTCCAGCCCAGTTCCACCGGAGCTAGAGCAGATGTACAGAGGTCCGTCCCCCACAATTCCAGACTTTGTACATCCAAATCCTAGAGAATTCTCGCGGCTCAAGATAGCCCTGGAAAACATTCTCCCAGCTACAGCCACGGAGAGATTCAAATTCCAAATACTCACTGACCACCTCAAACTCGAAGAAGCACTGCTTATCGCTGATTCGTACAGTCATTCACAACAACCTTTCACAAAGACCATGGCAGCACTGGATCAGCAATACGGTCAGCCTCATCAGCTCGCATTGCAACGTATAGCAGAGCTCATGGATGGTCCAAACATAGCCAGTGGGGACATTAAAGCTTTCCGACTCTTCGCCCTCAGGGTTCGTTCACTCGTTGGCATGCTAGAGCAACTAGGAAGGAAGGGCACCTTTGAGTTGCAGTGTGGCTCTCATGTTTCCAGGCTCCTAGGGAAGCTGCCGCATGACCTAAGGTCAAGTTTTCGACGCTTTGCACATCCTCATCAGGTGCCAATACCCACCCTTCTTGATCTGTCAGAGTGGCTAGAGTATGAGATTCAAGTGCAGGAGGACACATCAAGGTTTGTAGGAGCTAGTCGTCGTGGATATCCAGCACGAACACGAGAAGTGATCAGAGACTCAAAACCATTCGCTAAAAGCGCCACCATTCTGTTTGGCACAGAGAAAGCACATCCACAGACAAAGATGACACTTACCGCCAACAAACCTGCTTCAACCCCTTACTGCCCTTACTGCGACCACCATAAACACTCCCTCAACAATTGCAACAACTTTAAGCAGCTTACCGTTGACCAGAAACAAAACTGGATAAGAGACTGCAACAGATGCTGGCGCTGTGGGAGGAATCATCAAGTTTCAGAGTGCAATCTGAAAATGCGCTGCAAACAGTGTAATGGACGGCATCTACTGGTCCTTCATGCCATCAGTCCCAAGAGTGCAGACATCCCAAAGACTACCCCGAATGAAGGTTCGTCTGCAAATGCCTGCCTCCTCAACACTACGAACGAGATACTTTTCATTCGTAAGCCCCCTGCCAGCCGAAAGGTTCTTCTGAAGATCGTCAAGGTCATTATCCGAAATGGGGCACACAAGATGAAAGCCCATGCTATCCTGGATGATGGATCGGAGAGGACCATCCTTCTGCACAATGCTGCCAAACAGCTGGGCTTAAAAGGTCAGCCAGAAGATCTTCCACTTCGCACAATTAGACAGGAATTACAAATGCTCTCTGGTGCAGCAGTGTCATTTCATCTCTCTCCCCTGTCTCAGCCCAGCAAACTGTATCACATAAAGGGTGCATTCACAGCTCAACAGTTGAGTCTTGCTGAACATACACACCCGGTTAAGACCTTGAGGGAGAAATACCAACATCTCAGAGGGCTTCCTTTGAGCCATTTAGAGGCAGTTCGCCCTGTCCTGCTCATCGGATCAGACTACCCCCACCTCATTACGGCAGTGGAGCCCATCCGCCTAGGCCCCCCAGGGGGACCAGCAGCCATCAAGACTCGTCTCGGCTGGACTTTGCAGGGCCCTGTGCAACATCTGCCACATGAGGTCATTGAACATCAGTGTCTTTTCACCTCAATTGCACCTCCAGAAACTGATCTTCTCAAACAAGTGGAGAGACTCTGGCAGATAGATGTGCTTCCCTGGCAAAGTGAAAAGATGAGCACAAGATCCAAACAAGACCAGGAAGCAGTGGAAATTCTGGAGAGCAAGACAATGAGAGTAGAGGTGGATGGTGTTAAGCGCTATGCAACACCACTGTTGCATGTTAAGAACATGCCAGACCTCAAGGCCCCCAAAAATGCTGTTCTCCCTCAGCTGCGAGCCACAGAGATAAGGCTGGCCAAAGACCCAACGCAAGCAGCTGCCTACACTGAAGAGATTCAGAAACTAGAGCGGGCAGGTTATGCAGTCAGGGTGGAACCAAGTGCTGAAACATGCTCAACTAACACCTGGTACATTCCCCATCACCTGGTCCAACACAACGGGAAGAACAGGGTTGTGTTTAATTGCTCGTTTCAATATCAGGGTCAAAATCTTAACAAGCTCTTGCTCCCTGGACCTGTGTTAGGCCCATCTCTTCTCGCAGTGTTGCTCAGATTCAGAGAACATTCCATTGCTATCAGCAGTGACATCAAGGGGATGTTCCACCAGATCAGATTGCTTCCAGAAGACAAGCCACTCCTCCGATTCCTCTGGAGGCATCTAAAGACAGAGGATCCACCCAGTGTTTATGAATGGCAGGTTCTTCCCTTCGGCACGACATGCAGCCCTTGCTGTGCAATCTTTGCATTACAAAAACATGTCCTCGACCATAGCCAACCTGGGGAAGACGTCCACCATTCTGTCCTGAAATCTTTCTACGTTGACAATTGTCTGCAAAGCTTCCCCTCAGTGGAAGAAGCAAGGAGTCTTGTCGACAAACTCAGGAGCCTATTAGCAGAGGGGGGTTTTGACTTGAGGCAGTGGTCCAGCAACCAGCTCTCTATCGTAAGCCATTTACCTCCTGAGGCCAGATCAGATGGCACTGAGCTTTGGATTTCACAAGGGCAGAGCAACACTCAAGAATCTACACTGGGGCTTCTCTGGAATCACCAAACGGACACGCTTTCCTACAAGTACCGTCCCATAGCAACCACTGAGACTACCATGCGTACCATTTACAAAGTTGTGGCAAGTCAGTACGACCCTCTGGGCTATCTTATTCCCTACACTACCAGAGCCAAGCTCATAGTGCAGCACCTTTGGGATAAGAAAAGAGACTGGGATGACCCACATTTACCTGTAGATCTTCTACAGACCTGGAGAGAGTGGGTGGAGGAGTTGCCTGCTTTGCAACACATTGTCCTTCCAAGGTGTTACACCAGCCCAATCAGAGACACAGACAAGAGTCAGCGAGAAATACATGTTTTCTGCGATGCCTCTGAACGTGCTTATGGTTCAATTGCCTACCTCCGCACAGAGGATCAACATGGGCAGGTAGAGGTTGCCTTCCTCACAGCCAGATCACGAGTGGCACCCAAAAAACAGCAATCGATCCCTCGGCTGGAACTCTGTGCTGCGCTGACTGGGGCACAGCTCGCGAAAGTAGTCAGAACAGAACTGAACCTTCCCATAAACCAAATCACTCTTTGGACTGACTCCACCACAGTCCTCACTTGGCTGCAGTCAGACTCTTGCCGATATAAAGTGTTTGTCGGAACCAGAGTCGCTGAGATCCAGGACATTACAGACAGTCACACATGGCGTTATGTACCATCAGCTCATAACCCAGCAGACGATATAACACGAGGGAAAAGCTTAAATAAGCTGGGACCAGACAGCTTTTGGTACCAAGGGCCATCCTTTCTCAAAGATCCTCCAAATCTGTGGCCGGAAATCCCACATCCTGTGGCTGCAGATGAAGACAAGCTTCGTAAAACAGTTCCCTGCTTCCTTACCTGCTTCACAGCCAGCTTGTCATTCCCTGACATCAGCCTGTTTAAGACTTTCGAAGAACTAGTTGAATCTAGGGCCTGTTATGGGGTGGCAGGCAATAGTCGGACAGCGGATGACTACAAAATGGCCGAAATCAGTGTCCTACAGCAAGCTCAGAAGGAGTGCTTCACCTCTGAACTGGAGCAGTTAAAGGCAGGAAAAGCACTTTCCAGAAGCAGTCGGTTAAAGACACTTGCCCCTGAACTTGACCCTGAGACTCAGCTGATCAGAGTAGGAGGTCGCCTACGTTGGAGTCCTTATCTAGATCCAGATACAGTGCACCCCATTGTCCTAGACCCGAGACACCCAGTCTCGAAACTGCTCATACAGAGTTACGACAATAAACTCCACCATCCAGGCCCTGAAAGAGTCTTTGCCGAGCTTCGGCGTAAATATTGGATTCTTCGAGGCAGAGAGGCCATCAAACGGTGTCAGAGTGCTTGTATGGACTGCCAGAAGTGGAGAAAAAACCCTGAGGTACCAAGAATGGCAGACCTACCTCCAGCCAGATTGCGTTTATTCAAGCCCGCCTTCTACTCAACAGGAATGGATTGCTTCGGTCCATATACTGTTAAAGTAGGTCGCAGAAACGAGAAGAAATGGGGCATCCTGTTCAAATGTCTCACTACCCGGGCAGTCTACATTGACGTCCTTCATAGTCTCGACTCTGATTCATTCCTCATGGCTCTCAGACGATTCATCGCAAGACGAGGCAAGCCATTCGAGCTTATATCGGATCAAGGGACCAACTTCAAAGGAGGGGAGAGAGAACTGAGAGAAGCATACGCAGCTATTGTCCCAGAACTGCAAGAGCAGCTGGCAAGCCAGCAAATACAATTCCACTTCAATCCCCCTAATTCTCCACACTTTGGTGGCAGCTGGGAAAGAGAGATTCGATCCCTAAAACAGGCCTTGATGACAACACTTGGCGCCCAGTCTGTCACATTCGAAGTGCTGTACACTATATTGGTGGAGATCGAGGGGATCTTAAATTCCAAGCCAATGGGCTACACTTCATCCAATATTTCCGATCTTGACCCCATCACACCAAATTCCCTTCTGATGGGGCGGCCAGATTCATCACTTCCTCCTGTGATTTACCCGGAATCTGAACTGATCAGTCGACGCAGATCTCCTCTCTCTCTCTCTCTCTTCTCCTCTCTTCTCTCTTGTTCACCCGGGACACTAATAACATGCAAAGGAGGCTGTACTAGCAATTATGACTAAACATTTGCTACAGCGCCACGGAATCAACTCAAAACATCAATGTTTTCGATGTTTAAGGAAGAAAAACTGCACCTTGCATGTCCCCATCGCCGGGTAGGAATTCATACATGGGTAAATGTATTATTTCAGAAAGGGGTTAATGCCCGACGAGGTGTCCGTTGTAAGGTTTTAATGGACGACGGCGAGGTGTAAACCGGCCGACGCGCAGCGAGGACGGTTGCCTCCGCCGAAGTCCATTAAAACCTTACAACGGACACCTCGAAGGGCTTTAAACCCGCTTATACCATGGTCACTTGCCAAATAAAACTTTTTTAAAACATTAGTTTATATTTTAATTAGGCTAAATCTAGTTTTTACAAATAATAAATTGCCTGACGGTTTATTTAGAAACCCGGAGATATTTATAGTTCGCTCAGCTTGTAAAACCCTTCAGGTTAAAAAATGCATTTTTAGTTCATGAAACACAAAGGCATAGTTATTTTTTTTTATTACACATAAAACACTATGAGTTACACTTGTCTACAGTAACCACAACCTCCGAAGCACCGCTGTAACGTTAGGTCGACCCCTCCGATGCTGGACTGGAGAGCCGTCAAATAATGTCTGTGAAAGGCCATCGATGCGAGAGCAGTCTGCGGGCTTACTGGGCTCCCGTCAGTCCGTGAGAGCAGTGTGAGAGACTGAAGATGAAATAACGAAGTCGCTCATTGTTGTATTAGTTTTAAGCCCCAGAAACAGCCGATTGCATCATCGCGCAACCCAGGACCTGAACGAGCGCGCGCCCTGTGTGGACTGCCTGTTGCTTGGTTACTCACAGCTGTTGTAGGCAGCGCATTTTTTTATTAATTTCGAAAGGTAAACAGGAAAGTTTCACCAGAACTACTTTACGAGGTGTCCTCTATCACTTTTAAACGGACACCCGGGCAGCCAATCAGAATCGAGTTTTCCCACCCAGCCCATGGTATAATTTAGTAAAAAAACTATCCCATATCTTTTTTTTAAAAGTTTTTTTTTCAGTTGTTAAACATAAGCGCGCCCATAGATATATGTTAGCGCGCCAATCGCTGATACCAGCAATATGCCACACCCACACCCTCTCCTGGAATGTCAGAGACTGTAATTCCGTTTACTTTAGCAAGTAAAGGTGTAAAAAAGGCCACTATTAGTGTTATATTCAAGTGTCTTCGTTCCTTTGTTTTTATGACAAAATTGACGCATTCGTCACAGCATCCGTCCAGCGGACCAATCAGCACCGCGGAAAAGACGTGCAACTCAGTGCTTCCCCCCCCACATGAATTGAGTCGACGATCGGGAAATCGGACGGATGCAAGCTATAAATTTAGTGTTTACCTTTGCTAAAGTTGTGTGCGGCCTGTAAAGTGAGTAGAAGCCTGTTTATACATGTTCTCCACTTAGTTTATGAGCTTTGAATAAGCCCCATGTGTAAAAAAATTAATGTTTGCGGAGTGACAATACGAAAAGCTTGTAAAAAATGTTCCTGTGGATATTTACATACTAGTTTCCTCACGTATTGCATTGTTATATTTAGAAGACATAATCTATGTGCCTTTTAGTCATTATATGGGTTTTTTTAATATATATATTGACACTTTAGAGTTAAAGCACGCTTTGGGCGCATGCGCACTAATGTGCTAGACATAGCTGCTCCATTTCTTTCCTCAGCGCGCAAAGGTTTTCAAATTTCAAAACCGCTCTTTATTAATCATTTTAACAGGCACTTTTCCATATAATGGCACATTTGTTCCTATTGTACTGTATTAATCATAGTAATTTAATATTCATTGTGAAGATTACTGTTACTATGTTTATTGTGACTACTATTATTTGTTATTGTTATTTTTACTTACCTTTTTCTTATATCTTTATTTATAGAAAACCACACACACATGCAAAGTTGAAGCTATTCAGTGTACTGAGTTGTGGTGACAATAAATGGGTTATTCCCGAATACTTGATCATCTCCGATATACGTCTCTCACCGGACGCGCTGTAGTGGGTCTGTTATCAACCGGCAAAATCAGCTTCTAGCCAACATTTTTACATGGTCCTTCGAGCCGGAGCCCCAGATTTACTACGGAAAGATGTCGCAGCATGAAGAGGATGAGCCAGTCGTGCGTGTCAGGAGGAAGATAGCCCTTCCCGCACGATATGAAGAGTATGACCTCAGTGGCTTCACTCTCCCAAGACTTTTTCCAGAACCCATGTCACCACACTCTCAGTTTCATCCTACAGTGCCTTCCAGCCCAGAACCAGAGGGTGCAACTGGTATCACTCCAACATCGCTACTGTGCAAAGAGCCTGATCGCCCTCAACAGTGGTCTGATAATGAACCATGGGGAACCCGCATCCTCCAGCGTGAAAACAGGGATCTACGCTTTGCCCATGAGAATTTGCTACAGACCCTGCAAACAATGCAGCAAGAAAGAGACACGTTTCAACAGGCTACAGATCAGTATTCACAAGAACTTTCACAGCTGAAACGACAAATGCAGCAGCTACAGATCCAACTGGAGCAGCAACAGCCTGCAGCACAGTCATCTCCTCCTGCCACACCTACGCGACCTGTACCTGCGCCACGCAGTTTGCTGAGAACACAACAGAGTGATAAGAGCTTCACACCAGTGTCAGCCCCACGATTCAGGTCTATTGAATCAGATCAGCCCAAGCACAGTTCTGAGGCTTTTCTAGCTCCAAAAGCTTTCCCCAGAGCAGAGCTGCACTCTCCCCACCACACGCCACACTCCGATCAGGACAGGTGGGATGCTGCAAGGGAGGAAAGAGCCTACTCCAAAACTGAGATGCCTTATAGACAGAGTCGTTATGCATCATACAAGCCAGAGAACGCAGCCCCTCAACCTTTTGAATCAGCCCAACGCCCTCACCTGCCATTTGGAGCCTCCAGCCCAGTTCCACCGGAGCTAGAGCAGATGTACAGAGGTCCGTCCCCCACAATTCCAGACTTTGTACATCCAAATCCTAGAGAATTCTCGCGGCTCAAGATAGCCCTGGAAAACATTCTCCCAGCTACAGCCACGGAGGGATTCAAATTCCAAATACTCACTGACCACCTCAAACTCGAAGAAGCACTGCTTATCGCTGATTCGTACAGTCATTCACAACAACCTTTCACAAAGACCATGGCAGCACTGGATCAGCAATACGGTCAGCCTCATCAGCTCGCATTGCAACGTATAGCAGAGCTCATGGATGGTCCAAACATAGCCAGTGGGGACATTAAAGCTTTCCGACTCTTCGCCCTCAGGGTTCGTTCACTCGTTGGCATGCTAGAGCAACTAGGAAGGAAGGGCACCTTTGAGTTGCAGTGTGGCTCTCATGTTTCCAGGCTCCTAGGGAAGCTGCCGCATGACCTAAGGTCAAGTTTTCGACGCTTTGCACATCCTCATCAGGTGCCAATACCCACCCTTCTTGATCTGTCAGAGTGGCTAGAGTATGAGATTCAAGTGCAGGAGGACACATCAAGGTTTGTAGGAGCTAGTCGTCGTGGATATCCAGCACGAACACGAGAAGTGATCAGAGACTCAAAACCATTCGCTAAAAGCGCCACCATTCTGTTTGGCACAGAGAAAGCACATCCACAGACAAAGATGACACTTACCGCCAACAAACCTGCTTCAACCCCTTACTGCCCTTACTGCGACCACCATAAACACTCCCTCAACAATTGCAACAACTTTAAGCAGCTTACCGTTGACCAGAAACAAAACTGGATAAGAGACTGCAACAGATGCTGGCGCTGTGGGAGGAATCATCAAGTTTCAGAGTGCAATCTGAAAATGCGCTGCAAACAGTGTAATGGACGGCATCTACTGGTCCTTCATGCCATCAGTCCCAAGAGTGCAGACATCCCAAAGACTACCCCGAATGAAGGTTCGTCTGCAAATGCCTGCCTCCTCAACACTACGAACGAGATACTTTTCATTCGTAAGCCCCCTGCCAGCCGAAAGGTTCTTCTGAGATCGTCAAGGTCATTATCCGAAATGGGGCACACAAGATGAAAGCCTATGCCATCCTGGATGATGGATCGGAGAGGACCATCCTTCTGCACAATGCTGCCAAACAGCTGGGCTTAAAAGGTCAGCCAGAAGATCTTCCACTTCGTACAATTAGACAGGAATTACAAATGCTCTCTGGTGCAGCAGTGTCATTTCATCTCTCTCCCCTGTCTCAGCCCAGCAAACTGTATCACATAAAGGGTGCATTCACAGCTCAACAGTTGAGTCTTGCTGAACATACACACCCGGTTAAGACCTTGAGGGAGAAATACCAACATCTCAGAGGGCTTCCTTTGAGCCATTTAGAGGCAGTTCGCCCTGTCCTGCTCATCGGATCAGACTACCCCCACCTCATTACGGCAGTGGAGCCCATCCGCCTAGGCCCCCCAGGGGACCAGCAGCCATCAAGACTCGTCTCGGCTGGACTTTGCAGGGCCCTGTGCAACATCTGCCACATGAGGTCATTGAACATCAGTGTCTTTTCACCTCAATTGCACCTCCAGAAACTGATCTTCTCAAACAAGTGGAGAGACTCTGGCAGATAGATGTGCTTCCCTGGCAAAGTGAAAAGATGAGCACAAGATCCAAACAAGACCAGGAAGCAGTGGAAATTCTGGAGAGCAAGACAATGAGAGTAGAGGTGGATGGTGTTAAGCGCTATGCAACACCACTGTTGCATGTTAAGAACATGCCAGACCTCAAGGCCCCCAAAAATGCTGATCTCCCTCAGCTGCGAGCCACAGAGAGAAGGCTGGCCAAAGACCCAACGCAAGCAGCTGCCTACACTGAAGAGATTCAGAAACTAGAGCGGGCAGGTTATGCAGTCAGGGTGGAACCAAGTGCTGAAACATGCTCAACTAACACCTGGTACATTCCCCATCACCTGGTCCAACACAACGGGAAGAACAGGGTTGTGTTTAATTGCTCGTTTCAATATCAGGGTCAAAACTTAACAAGCTCTTGCTCCCTGGACCTGTGTTAGGCCCATCTCTTCTCGCAGTGTTGCTCAGATTCAGAGAACATTCCATTGCTATCAGCAGTGACATCAAGGGGATGTTCCACCAGATCAGATTGCTTCCAGAAGACAAGCCACTCCTCCGATTCCTCTGGAGGCATCTAAAGACAGAGGATCCACCCAGTGTTTATGAATGGCAGGTTCTTCCCTTCGGCACGACATGCAGCCCTTGCTGTGCAATCTTTGCATTACAAAAACATGTCCTCGACCATAGCCAACCTGGGGAAGACGTCCACCATTCTGTCCTGAAATCTTTCTACGTTGACAATTGTCTGCAAAGCTTCCCCTCAGTGGAAGAAGCAAGGAGTCTTGTCGACAAACTCAGGAGCCTATTAGCAGAGGGGGGTTTTGACTTGAGGCAGTGGTCCAGCAACCAGCTCTCTATCGTAAGCCATTTACCTCCTGAGGCCAGATCAGATGGCACTGAGCTTTGGATTTCACAAGGGCAGAGCAACACTCAAGAATCTACACTGGGGCTTCTCTGGAATCACCAAACGGACACGCTTTCCTACAAGTACCGTCCCATAGCAACCACTGAGACTACCATGCGTACCATTTACAAAGTTGTGGCAAGTCAGTACGACCCTCTGGGCTATCTTATTCCCTACACTACCAGAGCCAAGCTCATAGTGCAGCACCTTTGGGATAAGAAAAGAGACTGGGATGACCCACATTTACCTGTAGATCTTCTACAGACCTGGAGAGAGTGGGTGGAGGAGTTGCCTGCTTTGCAACACATTGTCCTTCCAAGGTGTTACACCAGCCCAATCAGAGACACAGACAAGAGTCAGCGAGAAATACATGTTTTCTGCGATGCCTCTGAACGTGCTTATGGTTCAATTGCATACCTCCGCACAGAGGATCAACATGGGCAGGTAGAGGTTGCCTTCCTCACAGCCAGATCACGAGTGGCACCCAAAAAACAGCAATCGATCCCTCGGCTGGAACTCTGTGCTGCGCTGACTGGGGCACAGCTCGCGAAAGTAGTCAGAACAGAACTGAACCTTCCCATAAACCAAATCACTCTTTGGACTGACTCCACCACAGTCCTCACTTGGCTGCAGTCAGACTCTTGCCGATATAAAGTGTTTGTCGGAACCAGAGTCGCTGAGATCCAGGACATTACAGACAGTCACACATGGCGTTATGTACCATCAGCTCATAACCCAGCAGACGATATAACACGAGGGAAAAGCTTAAATAAGCTGGGACCAGACAGCTTTTGGTACCAAGGGCCATCCTTTCTCAAAGATCCTCCAAATCTGTGGCCGGAAATCCCACATCCTGTGGCTGCAGATGAAGACGAGCTTCGTAAAACAGTTCCCTGCTTCCTTACCTGCTTCACAGCCAGCTTGTCATTCCCTGACATCAGCCTGTTTAAGACTTTCGAAGAACTAGTTGAATCCAGGGCCTGTTATGGGGTGGCAGGCAATAGTCGGACAGCGGATGACTACAAAATGGCCGAAATCAGTGTCCTACAGCAAGCTCAGAAGGAGTGCTTCACCTCTGAACTGGAGCAGTTAAAGGCAGGAAAAGCACTTTCCAGAAGCAGTCGGTTAAAGACACTTGCCCCTGAACTTGACCCTGAGACTCAGCTGATCAGAGTAGGAGGTCGCCTACGTTGGAGTCCTTATCTAGATCCAGATACAGTGCACCCCATTGTCCTAGACCCGAGACACCCAGTCTCGAAACTGCTCATACAGAGTTACGACAATAAACTCCACCATCCAGGCCCTGAAAGAGTCTTTGCCGAGCTTCGGCGTAAATATTGGATTCTTCGAGGCAGAGAGGCCATCAAACGGTGTCAGAGTGCTTGTATGGACTGCCAGAAGTGGAGAAAAAACCCTGAGGTACCAAGAATGGCAGACCTACCTCCAGCCAGATTGCGTTTATTCAAGCCCGCCTTCTACTCAACAGGAATGGATTGCTTCGGTCCATATACTGTTAAAGTAGGTCGCAGAAACGAGAAGAAATGGGGCATCCTGTTCAAATGTCTCACTACCCGGGCAGTCTACATTGACGTCCTTCATAGTCTCGACTCTGATTCATTCCTCATGGCTCTCAGACGATTCATCGCAAGACGAGGCAAGCCATTCGAGCTTATATCGGATCAAGGGACCAACTTCAAAGGAGGGGAGAGAGAACTGAGAGAAGCATACGCAGCTATTGTCCCAGAACTGCAAGAGCAGCTGGCAAGCCAGCAAATACAATTCCACTTCAATCCCCCTAATTCTCCACACTTTGGTGGCAGCTGGGAAAGAGAGATTCGATCCCTAAAACAGGCCTTGATGACAACACTTGGCGCCCAGTCTGTCACATTCGAAGTGCTGTACACTATATTGGTGGAGATCGAGGGGATCTTAAATTCCAAGCCAATGGGCTACACTTCATCCAATATTTCCGATCTTGACCCCATCACACCAAATTCCCTTCTGATGGGGCGGCCAGATTCATCACTTCCTCCTGTGATTTACCCGGAATCTGAACTGATCAGTCGACGCAGATGGCGGCATAGTCAAGTCCTCGCCGACCAATTCTGGAAGCGCTTCATCAGGTTCTACCTACCAAGCCTTCAGACCCGCCAGAAGTGGCAGGATGAGAAATCTGACATCCCGGTTGGCACCATTGTCCTAATCGTTGATCCCCAATTGCCAAGAGCCCTCTGGCCAGTGGGCCAGGTGTCAAGGGTATTCCCTGGAGTGGACAGCAGAGTAAGAACAGCTCAAATTAAAGTAGGAGAGAGGTCATACACACGCCCAGTTGCACGCCTCATCCAATTGCCTGCCATACCAGATTAGAGCTAATTTGAGTGGTATAGGTTATAGGCCTTTTGTTATTGTACATATTTCCTTACGGACATCTGGGGGCGGCTGTAAAAAAGGCCACTATTAGTGTTATATTCAAGTGTCTTCGTTCCTTTGTTATATGACAAAATTGACGCATTCGTCACAGCATCCGTCCAGCGGACCAATCAGCACCGCGGAAAAGACGTGCAACTCAGTGCTCCCGCCCACTGAATTGAGTCTGACGATCGGGAAATCGGACGGATGCAAGCTATACTTTAGTGTTTACCTTTGCTAAAGTTGTGTGCGTGCCTGTAAAGTGAGTAGAAGCCTGTTTATACATTGTTCTCCACTTAGTTTATGAGCGTTTGAATAAGCCCGCATGTGTAAAAGTTAATGTATGCGAGTGACAATACGAAATAGCTTGTAAAGATGTTCCTGTGGATATTTACATACTAGTTTCCTCACGTATTGCATTGTTATATTTAGAAGACATAATCTATGTGCCTTTTAGTCATTATATGGTTTATTTAATATATATATTGATCACTTCTAGAGTTAAGCACGCTTTGGGCGCATGCGCACTAATGTGCTAGACATAGCTGCTCCATTTCTTTCCTCAGCGCGCAAAGGTGTCAAATTTCAACCGCTCTTTATTAATCATTTTAACAGTGCACTTTTCCATATAATGGCACATTTGTTCCTATTGTACTGTATTAATCATAGTAATTTAATATTCATTGTGAAGATTACTGTTACTATGTTTATTGTGACTACTATTATTTGTTATTGTTAATTGTACTTACCTTTTTCTTATATCTTTATTTATAGAAAACCACACACACATGCAAAGTAGAAGCTATTCAGTGTACTGAGTTGTGGTGACAATAAATGGGTTATTCCCGAATACTTGATCATCTCCGATACGTCTCTCACCGGACGCGCTGTAGTGGGTCTGTTATCAACCGGCAAAATCAGCTTCTAGCCAACATTTTTACAAAAGGGAAAATTACGACAAAGAGAATAAATGAGTGCCACAGGGCTATTACACGGTTCATTGTGAAAGGTTTACATCATTTTTCCACCATTGAGTCCCCATGGTTTAGGTAAGTGTTTAGGCACATGCAAGCAGCTGAGCTACCATTTATTATAAAGTTAACTCAATTACTATTTATAACTTGTAAATAATATACTATAAATATATAACTCATAAATATAATTTTAATATAAATATAAATATAATTTAAAACCTAAATTATAACCTCTAGGGACTGTTTAGCCAACCAGCTTATTCCTGCTTGGTATAACACTGAAAAGCAGAATGTAATTGATGCTCTGAAAAACATCCACAGTGCAGCAATTACAAGTGATGGATGGACCAGCATTACACAGGACCACTAGCCTGGATGCCAGCCCGAACCCTGCCCACAACATTTTTTGGTCAGGAAGTTCGGTCTGGACTCGATCCATTGAGGAGTAATTATGCTCGGTTCAGAAATCGTTGGGCCAATCAAATTGCCAAGGCGGGCTTTTTACGATGATGGACTGATGATATGCAGTTACGTAATCATCACGTCATCAAACCTATTTCTTTCAAAAATGCTTTTGTCTCAAAATGTATTGTGCCCTTTTCTGATAATTGTAAATAATAATAATAATTATTATTATAAATATTATAATAAATAACAATTCACTTACACACCCTTGCTACTAACAATAATAATACAAACAAATATTATATAAAAAAAAATTTGGCTGAGAAATGGTAGGCGGAGTTTCCTTTGCAGCGCCTCATACGCATTTAACGGTTCTGGTACACAGCAGCTCGCCCAAGTCTTCAAACGAGCAGCAGGTAACGTTTAAGCTAATCTAAATATGTCTTGAATACACATTGTTAGCATGGTGTAGCAGGAGGGAGTATATGCAATGCCTTTTCTTTATTTAATGACTGCTTACAAATAGGAGATGCTTACATACCTGCAGATGCTTCCTCAGGTTCAACATTGAACACATATTTTGCACTGAACTGGTACTTCAGTACTTGTAGCCTGGGAAAACCCAGACAACTTCCGGCAAATTTAGATTTGCCCTGCAAGTAAGTCTGGCAAAGAGCTCATTCAAGCCCATTTCCAATCTGTCGAAATCGAGGGACCAATCAGAAACGTTGGGGCGGGCTTTACGCGATGATAACAGCGCAGCGACAATGAAGCAGATTGTGTAGCCTACATTACAAAGATGGATGCCGGCGTGGAACATCACAAGTTCAAATCAGCTATCGCGTCTGTTTTAAGCGATTTGAACGTTTCCTTTTTGTTAAAACCTGAGCAAAGAACAACACTCGGAGATGTTTCTCCATCGCTCTGCATACATACATCATCTCCTTCATCGCTCTGATTGGTTTTAGGTCTATCCAATTGCGCCCAGAGTCATTTGAGCGACGTCCGTTGGTGACACCCCTTTGGAAATGATTTGTCTATGAAGCTTTGCCAGACCATAAATCAGTTACTACCGAGAATGGTCTGGTTTTAACCAGGATAGTATACTTGTGCCCTTTTCTGATTTCTGGATTAAATTATTTTTAAATTTGCAGCACTGGTACTCATTTTTATCACTTGCCATGGTGGCAACTCTCAGACAGGTTAGCCTAAAGCTTTCAGCGAATATGTAGATTGATGTAATTGGCAGACTGCAAATTCAAACAAAGCCAATCAAAAACATCAGAATAGCAACGCTTTACTAAACAGTCTTTAAACGCAGGACTCAGGATGCATTGTGCATATCAAAAATAGGCGAAGCAACAAATTAATAATAGTCAACATATCCTAGCTTTTTACAGAAAATATTCAGATGTAACCCCATTTGTAATTGTTATCCTTTTCACAAGTAACTAATTTAATTACACATTTTCTCAGTAATTGTACTGGATTAAAGTTACATTTATTGTGTAATTAAATTACGTAAATCCATTACATGTACACTCTAAAAAATGCAGAGTTAAAAAATAACCCAACCTTAACCACGCCGCTGGGTCACTATGGGACAGAACACGCGCTGGGTTGGTTTGACCCAAGTGCTGGGTTTTTCCATTTAACCCATATTGTTGGGTCATTCATTTGACCCAACCAGTGGGTGAAATTGACCATCTTGCTGGGTTAAGTCTTACTCATGTGCTGGGTTATTTCCTGTCTCATTGCCTTATTAAAATTAGTAACAAATATATTTGTTTTATCACAAATGTAAAATAATTATTGTCTCTGTTATACAATAAACCAGAGAGGCGTGATTTCAATCATTTATTTCTATATATATTTTTTTAATACATCTCTTTAATATTTTTTTTGTATACAATTATTACAATTATACAATGTATACTCATTTTAAGATAAAAACAAACATTACGGTTCATTAAGTAAGGTCTTTATACACCACTGAAAACATAGTTATGTATATGATTTCTGTTAACAGATCCTCCTTAATACAATGCACCTTTAAAAGTCATTAAGCAACTCATTTGAACTCTTATACGATTATGATTTAATTTATTAAGATGTGTAGATTTATTAAGAATAACAACAAACATTTAAAATGCGACTAAATATCACAGGGTTTTCCTCAAATATGACAGAGGACGACTCTTTTCCATTAATTTGATACACTGCTTTGTGTATTTAACATGAAAAACAAAATAAGGCTTTGAAACAATGATCACCAGCCTCCAGCAAAGACTCGGTCTCGATGGCGTGGCCTGGAACAATGGCAAAGGTCTGACGTGTCCCCCTCGTCACACCCCTGATGCTCCAGTCATTTTGTAAATATTCATCCATGTTGGTCCCCACCTGTTGATTACACACAATCACTTAGAGTGTTGCAATATTACTGACATGCAAGTTAAACTTTTTTTGTGAAAGAATTTATTTTTTTTATTGCAAACATTACCAAATATAGCCAAATGTGAAAAACAAACAAAATGTCTATTTACACATCTAAACAGACATTTAGCTATCTAAAATAGTCTGGGATTCAGGATAAGACAAAAACACGATTTGGAAAATGGATTCATGATGTACTCACTCATCATAAACATTTTGTAAATTTTGAACACAAAAAAGTTATGGACTGCAGCTTGAAAAATTAACAAAAATCTATTTTAAAAAAATGTTATGTTGCAAACAGAGATTGCACCTTTAAATATTCTAAACCTAAATTACTTTCATAGTTATCAAGCATATCAAAAGTCAACTCTTATTGAAGTAGAAACACTAAAGCAAAACTTACAGATTACATGTTAAGGACCTCTGTGCCTCTGTGGTGGGTCTGACGTCGCCCTCTCCTCCTCTCCTGCCTAATGTAAGATGGATGGGGGAAGCAAAGTTTGCAGGACCTTCAAAGCTGTCTCCCCATTAGCAGCTAAACAATATGAGCATAATACAAAAAATTGCATTAACATTTAAATAGTATGCTGTTTATAACAATTCATATTTTTAAAGGGACACTTCACCCATTTGCATTAAGCTTTCCATTGTTAGAAACCCAGCCATACTATTGAGTGGTCATGCAACACTCTCATATTTTCCCCTGAGATGAGAGAAATCTGCTATTTACCTTTTTCACTTCCTCCTACAATGACGCAAAAATCGTCATGCTATTAATCCTACTGCTACCTCATCTACTGCTATCCAGTATCGACTGGATCGATTGCTCCGGGCTGATCGATTGCTCCTGTCTGCCTCGGTGCCTGCTGCTGTGTGTGAGTGTGTTTGCTCCGAGGCTGTTAGCTTCGTCTAAGCCTCGCATTTCTTTCTGTTTTGAACCAATATTTACTATCATTTCTAGTTGTTTATACTACTACAGTTTACCTAACAGATTAACCTAACATCGCTAGCTTCCGTTATTGTTAGCACAACACGCTAGTATCTCGCTAGCCTGTTAAGGCGCCACCCGTGCGCTCAGTTATTTATTTATTTTTCTCGTGCGCGCCCGCGCATCTGAGTTCATAAAAAACCCAGGTGAGTAAGAATCAGTCAACAAACACGGTGAGTAATGTCTTGTCGTGTTATTGTCACGTGCACCTCATGCCATATGTTTACCATAGCCTTCCCCGTCGGCATATAGGGTTTATATGTGATAAATGCAAGGAGACAGTCAGGCTGACGGAGAAGATTTCAGAATTAGAGACACGCATCCAAACTTTAATTGAGGATAGTAAGTGTGCTCGAGCTTTAGATACTACTTTGGATGCGCCTAGCATAGTGAACCATTTACATGATTCGGTTCCGGCTGAGTTATTGCCTGTGCAGCCAGGCAGATGGGTGACTGTGAGGGATCGCTCTAGTCGCGGATCAAAAAACCACTCTTCTGTTCCGGTTACCATAACAAATCGATTTGCCCCTCTCAGTGAAACACCCACTGAGAATGCTGTTGATTGTGCCCTGGTAATTGGCGATTCTATTACACGGAACGTGAAAATAGAGACACCAGCCACCATAGTCACATGTTTGCCGGGAGCCAGAGCGTCTGACATCAAAGCAAATTTAAAAGTGCTGGCTAATGCTAATCGTAAATTCTCTAAGATTGTTATTCACGTCGGCACTAATGATGTTCGACTTCGCCAGTCGGAGATCACCAAAATTAATATTAAAGAGGTGTTTGAACTCGCAAGTACGATGTCAGGCACTGTAATCTGCTCTGGCCCCCTTCCTGTTCGAAGGAGTGATGAGATAGTTAGTAGATTGTGTTCACTCAATGGCTGGTTGTCTAATTGGTGTCCGCAAAATAATATAGAATTCATAGACAATTGGAAAAGTTTATGGGGCAAGCCTGACCTGTTGAAAAGAGATGGTATTCATCCCACCTGGGATGGTGCTGCTCTTCTCTCTAGTAATTTGGCTCATAGTCTTAGAGATAAAACATGACAATCTGGGGCTCAGGTCAGGAAGCAGACAAACTGGCTAAACCGACCGTCTGCTAGCGGCCTCCCGTCACCAAGGTCAGATAAATCTCATCACATAGAGACTCTTTCACCTAGATATCATCATATAGAGACTGTGTCTGTTCCCCGAATCTGGAAATCCAAAAAACGTCCAAACCTTTCGAAGGTTAAAAATCTAATTGATGTTCAACAAATAAAAAACAGATATAATATAGATGAGCAAACGATAAAGCTTGGGTTGCTGAATATTCGATCCCTTAATTCAAAATCGCTCATAGTTAATGATAAGATTAAAGACTATAACCTAGATGTGCTGTGTTGACAGAAACCTGGCTAAAACCAAACGATTACATTACTTTAAATGAGTCCACTCCGCAAGATTATTGTTATAAACATGAGCCTCGTCCGAAAGGCAAAGGGGGAGGTGTTGCTGTAATTTATAGTAATATTCTCAAAACCACTAAGAAATCTAGTTTTAAATATACTTCTTTTGAAGTGTTGGTGCTTAATGTAAAAAATTATAGTGTAAACAATAAATCACGTTTGAGAATTCTGCTGGCTACTGTATACAGGCCACCAGGGCACCATAAAGATTTTATCAAAGAATTTGCTGACTTTCTATCAGAATTAGTATTGGCTGCATATAAAGTCCTAATTGTTGGTGATTTTAATATACATGTAGATAATGAAAAAGATGCATTGGGATTGGCATTTAAAGACATTATAAACTCAATTGGAGTTAGACAACACGTGTCAGGACCTACTCATTGTCGTAATCATACTCTAGATCTAATACTCACATGGAATAGATGTTGATGCCGTTGAAATTCTGCAGCAGAGCGACGACATCTCAGATCATTATCTAGTCTCGTGTAAATTACATTTAGCCAAGGCTGCAAAGCCGACTCCGTGTTATAAATATGTTAGACCTATCACTTCTGCCACTAAAGATTGCTTTATCAATAATCTTCCAAATCAGTTTCATAATCTCAGCATCCCAGATAGCTTAGAAGAACTTGATATTGCAACAGAAACTTTTAACTCTCTCTTTTCCAGCACTTTAGACACAGTTGCTCTGCTGCGCTTAAAGAAGATTAAAGAAAATAGTCCAACGCCGTGGTACAATGAGCACACCCGGGCCCTTAAGAGAGCAGCCAGAAAAATGGAGCGAAACTGGAAGAAAACAAAACTAGAGGGATTTCGGATTTCATGGAAGGAGAGCTCGATTGCTTACAGAGAGGCCTTAAAAGATGCTAGAACTAATTATTTTTCAACCCTATTAGAAGAAAATAAACATACTCCTAGGTATTTATTTGAACAAGTGACTAAACTAACGAAAAAGAAAGCTTCAAGCCCAGAAGTTTCCAAGAAACACAGCAGTAATGACTTTATGAATTTCTTCACTTATAAGATTGATAATATCAGGGACAAAATTATAACTATGCAACCGTCTACTACAGTATCGCATCAGGGAGTATATTGTAGTCTCCGTGAGGAACATTTTGATTCATTTGTTGCTATAGGAGAGGAAGAATTTTGCAAAATTGTTAATTCATCTAAATCGACAACTTGTATGCTAGACCCTTATACCGACTAAACTATTGAAAGAGATGCTCCCAGAGGTCATAGATCCTCTTCTAGATATCATTAATTCATCTTTCTCATTAGGATACGTACCAAAAACCTTTAAGTTGGCTATGATTAAACCGCTTGTTAAAAAACCGCAACTTGATCCTACAGAATTAGTCAATTACAGGCCAATCTCAAATCTGCCTTTTCTGTCAAAGATACTAGAAAAAGCTGTATCCTCACAACTGTGTTCCTTTTTAGAAAGAAATAATATCTGCGAGGATTTTCAGTCCGGATTTAGACCGTACCATAGTACTGAGACTGCTCTCATTAAAGTCACAAATGATTTGCTCCTATCATCCGATCGTGGTTGTATCTCTCTATTAGTGTTACTTGATCTTAGTGCTGCATTTGATACTATCGACCACAACATTCTTTTAAATAGACTAGAAAACTATGTTGGCATTAGCGGAATTGCAATAGCATGGTTTAAATCATACTTATCTGACCGTTTTCAGTTTGTATCAGTAAGTGAAGAGATGTCTTATCGATCACAAGTTCAGTATGGCGTACCACAAGGCTCAGTACTAGGACCGCTGCTGTTCACTCTGTACATGCTACCATTAGGAGATATAATTAGGAAATATGGAATTAGCTTTCACTGTTATGCTGATGATACTCAGCTGTATATTTCTTCAAAACCTAACGAAACTTACCAATTCACAAAATTAACGGAATGCATAGCTGATATAAAAAATTGGATGACCAGTAATTTCCTATTACTAAATTCTGAAAAAAAACAGAGATTCTAATCATTGGACAAAAAACTTCCTCACCTAATAACCTAGAATACTGTCTAACACTTGATGGCTGCTCTGTTAAGTCTTCGTCGTCAGTTAGGAACCTGGGTGTGCTCTTTGATACCAATCTTTCATTTGAAAGTCACGTGTCTAGTATCTGTAAAACAGCATTTTTCCATCTTAAAAATATATCTAAATGACGTCATATGCTCTCACTGACAAATGCGGAACAATTAGTTCATGCTTTCATGACCTCAAGGCTAGATTATTGTAATGCTCTACTGGGTGGTTGCCCTGCACGCTTAATAAACAAACTACAGCTAGTTCAAAACGCAGCCGCTACAGTTCTTACCAGAACCAGGAAGTATGATAATATTAGCCCGGTTCTGTCAACACTGCATTGGCTGCCTATTAAACATCGTATAAATTTTAAAATATTGCTGATTACTTACAAAGCACTAAATGGTTTAGCTCCGCAGTACTTGAGCGAGCTCTTAACGCATTATAGTCCTTCACGTCTATTGCGATCTCAAAATTCTGGCCAGTTGATAATACCTAGAATATCAAAATCGACTGCTGGCGGTAGATCCTTTTCCTATTTAGCACCAAAACTTTGGAACAATCTTCCTAACACGGTCCGGGAAGCAGATACAGTCTGTCAGTTTAAATCTAAACTAAAAACACATCTCTTTGGCTTAGCATACACATAACACATTATAGATTTCTATAATTCAATGTTAGGCTGCATAGATTAGATCAGCTGGAACCGGGAACACTTCCCATAATTCCTGATGTACTTTATACATCATAAGAAGGATGACGTCTACGCTAATATTAGTCTCTCTGTTTATCCCGAGGTTTACCGCAGACTGCCGGATCCAGGGCATATCCAGATCTGATGAAGGACCATCACATGGACACGACGTCACGCATTATCAGGGCTGTGAAGGCCCATGGACACCTCACCACACTCATCTCCTCACCGGCCGGATGACCCAACCCAACCAGATGAACTGGATAATATCGTGAAAGTTCTGATCCCATCTGACTCCTGACATTATGCTGCCTAACTCATAATCATACACTGTTCATTCGTTGGCCTGATGGAGTTTTGGTTCCATGCCACTGTTGCCTTCGCCTTTTGGCTTGCTTAGTTGGGGACATTTAATTTTCAATTGAACAATACTATTACAACATTGTTTTCCTGTTATCTCTGTAAAGCTGCTTTGAAACAATTTGTATTGTAAAAAGCGCTATATAAATACAGGTGACTTGACTTGACTTGACCTACTGCGCGGTTACCGGTAGGCGTGGCCTCCTAGGGCAGCAAAGCAAGTGCATTCTGGGAGTTGTTGTCTTCCATCCACATAAGCCAAAAATACATTTTCTGTCTTTTCTCAGTCTAGAAAGCTCCAAATTCAAAAATAATTTCACATTTCTTCTACATAAATTACCCATTTTAAATACACATTCAACTTTCAAGAGGTGAAAGAACCCTTAAAGTAGGATTTCTGAATTTTCATGCCCTGGTGTTTAAAATGGCGCTGTTGTGAATAGCAAAAACGATTATTTGGCCTCAAACATCGCGCGGTCCATGACCACTGCCTTAACCCTCTGATTATCTTCATTTAGGGTATACACTTGTTATCTTTCGGGTCTCCAGGGACCCCAGACAATAACATTGCATTTTGTAACAGTATAATATATATTTTTTTACAAATGTAATTTTACTCTGTTTATTAATGTTTTTACTCAACATTTGTGCAGTTTTTGGAGGATTTTTGATATCTTTTAAATTTCTAAAAATAAATAAATAAATATTTAAATAAATAGTTTTTTTTACAAAAACAGCATTTTATGTAAAATTCACTTTATAAAAGACCCATATTTTATTTATGGGGATAAATGGATAATTGTACATGATTTAATGTAAGATTTTTGCCCTTTTTTTGGAAAATGCAGTTTTAAAATAAAAAAAAATCACTTTAACCACTAGATGGCCATAGAGCTCCATTATATGCTCCATTATATGCTATTTGCTGTTTGATTAACCAAAATACATCTTCTCACAAGTTGGATTCAGTTGGATTGAGTTGGATTCATATATAAATATTTTAAAATCAAAATTATAAAAAAGAATTATATACTTTTTGTCAAAGTTTAGCATATTTTGTATTGAAAAACGTTTTTCAATAATGTTACTTTATGATTAGAATCAAACCTGAACAAGATGTTACAAAGAGATATGTTGGAGTCTTTACAGGGTTTCCGCGGGGCATTAAAAAGCATTAAAAGTCATTAAATGGATTTTGCGAAAATTAAGGCCTTAAAAGGCATTAAAAAGCATTAAATTTGATTCTTACAGGCATTAATTTTTTTTTATAGTTTTAAAGAGAATTTTATATGAATTGATTTGAATATACCCTTCATAATTAATAATTTGTATTTGCTGTCGCAAAATATGTACGTTCGTGTGATAAATACGCGGAACCAGTTTGATAATTGCTTCCGACCGGAGCAAAAGTGCCGTGATGCGGAGGTGACGCGGGTCTGTTGTACAGCGGTGGACAGGTCTTAAAAAAATGGGAAAGTGCTAATTCCAGCCAAAGTGCCTAGAAAACAAAACTTTTAAGACATGGTTGCAGGCTTGCAGCCCGTTAGTGGTAACAATGTTGTAGGAATTTGCGGCGTTTGTAAAAGAGCATTTAAAGTTGGGGTCAATGGGACAATTTTCCTCGTCAAAACCGATTGTTTATTAGTGGTTGTATATCAAGCACTGACATGTTTGTGTGCATTATGTTTTGTAACAAAAAGAGAGTCTCTCCGTAACGTATTGAAGCGAGAGACCGAGAGAAGTGTTGTGCACGAGCCACAACAGAACGCAGGCAAAGAACGTATTGTTCTTCTAAACTCTTTGACGCAGGGCTCTCAAGTGTCACGCATTGAGCTCGACAGTCACTCATTTCGGTCTTTTGTGACGCTCACATTGTATTTCTCACGCTGAGAAACTCTTTATAATATATTGAATATGCCGCAGCGCCCCAAATGTCTCTGGCCGCGTCGCTATCACTGTGGAACCGACAGGAATCAAGCGCATCTCCCCTGAACAAAAAAAGAAAGGGTCTACATATTAGCCAATTAGAAAATAGCACTATTGTATCTGGGTAAGATTCAAGATAAGTCATGATCTCCTGTTTTAATGTTACAAAAAATTCACATCATGTCATATTTTATAATTATATCCGGGCCATGCATGCA
The DNA here is from genome assembly GCA_036326025.1 of Chrosomus eos. Lineage (NCBI taxonomy): Eukaryota > Metazoa > Chordata > Actinopteri > Cypriniformes > Leuciscidae > Chrosomus > Chrosomus eos. The sequence continues at coordinate 22,938,532 of CM070827.1, read as the reverse complement.
TTAATCATTGCATCTGTCTTTCAAAGATGTCAGGTAAAAAGCAATTAAGCATCCTCTCATCCGCCCTGAGAGGAAATCCCCCTAAAAAGGGCAGGTTAGAGGATGCTGGCCCAGAGAAGGTGGCGAAACGGGCCCATTAGAGGAGGAGACGGCGCCGGTAGAAGAGGAAGAGAATATATATTTTGTATTTGGTTGAATTGTCAGTGCCATGTGTCAAATCTTCTCTTTTGCAAGTGTGAGCAATTATTAATAACAACAACTGAATTGTCAGTGCCATGTGTCAAATCTTCTCTTTTGCAAGTGTGAGCAATTATTAATAACAACAACAAAAACACTAATAATAATATTACTAATGAAACGCCACCATTCCTGCGACCTGTCCTATACGCCGCAAGATGTTTAAAAAATGGTGGAGACAATCGACATGTCCCACCCGCAAATTACACCTATGTGTTCCAGAAAAAAGAAAAAAAAACATTTATATATATATATATATATATATATATATATATATATATATATATATATATATATATACGTGGTTAGTCATGGGTTGTATATGGCATTAAAACATTTTAAAATGGCATTAAGAGGCATTAAAAAGGCATTAAATTTCATTTGAAGATACCTGTAGAAACCCTGCTTTAGATTTTAGATTAAATCAGATTAGATTTAAAGATTGTGTGTGTGTGTGTTTGTGTGTGCATTTTAGTTGTGTCAGTGTCACCAATTTATATTTGTGGTGGTTCTGAACTTTATTTGACAAATCATAAGACTTTTTTATAGCCGTACAAATGTATTCCTGTGTGAGAGTGTGTGTGTGTGTTTGTGTGTGTGTGTGTGTGTGTGTGTGTGTGTGTGTGTGTGTGTGTGTGTGTGTGTGTGTATTTTTGTTGTGTCAGTGTCACCAATTTATATTTGTGGTGGTTCTGCATTTTATTTGACAAATTATAAGACTTTTTTTTTATAGCCTTACACATATGTATTCCTGTGTGTATGTGTATGTGTGGTTGTGTATATGTGTGTGTGTGTGTGTGTGGCGAGCATGATAACGTACTCGGTTACTAACGTAACCTCGGTTCTCTCTAGAGAGGGAACGAGTACTGCGTAATATCTTACGCTATGGGGAAAACTCTTTTCCACGAGATATTGAAGCCAAAAATTATCCTTAATTTTTTATTAATGTAAAACGCTTTGCGGCAGCAAGCAGACATAGGCGAGACAGCTCGCGCGCCTATTGGCTGCCCTGCGGCAACAGCAGCAGCCTATCGAGAGTGGCTCTGCGTGACGTCACGACGAATGGGGGCCTTTCGCGCCCATATAGTCACGTCCCGCCAGAAAGGGCGTGGTCTCGCCCTATAACCAGGCTCGATAGCTGCTCTTACGTTGGTTTTCATCGCCGAAGCGAACCAGAGCGTATTCCAAGCACGGCAAGATACGCAGTACTCGTTCCCTCTCTAGAGAGAACCGAGGTTACGTTAGTAACCGAGTACGTTCTCTTACGAGAGTATCTCTCGTACTGCGTAATATCTTACGCTATGGGGAACACAATGCAACACGCCGTGCTGGTAGGGATCCAACACCAAAGTCCCAGGGGCCGAAGCCCGGGGCGCATATAGTGCATAATCACCATACACTCACAGAGAGTGAGGGAAGAGAGGCTAGAAGCATCATTCCCTGTAAATAGCATCCGAAAGGAGCTAATCATGTGACAAATAGACCATACCGTCAGGGTGAACATTCAGCCTGAACTGGGTGGCCACAAGTGTGTCAACATTTTAATGAGCTGCTGTACCGGTCAGTGAGCAATACGCAGGTCAAACTCAGTATCCGAGCCGCACAGCGGGCAGATAGCACTGAATTTTATACCGCCAAAAGCTTAGCTTGTAAGGCGGGAACCTCCAAGTTATAGTATTTTATAAATGTAGACGGCGAGGCCCAGCCCGCGGCCATACAAATATCTTGCAGGGTAACCCCGCTAGACCATGCCCACGAGGAGGCCATGCCTCTTGTGGAGTGCGCTCTAACACCCAAAGGGCACTGTAGGCCCTTAGAAGTGTAAGCCAGCGCTATGGCACCGACTATCCATCTGGATAGGCTCTGTTTCGAAGCGGCAAGTCCCTTAGCACGGCCGCCAAACGAAACGAAAAGCTGCTCAGTCTGTCTGAAACCAGACGAGCGGGACACATAAGCCCTTAGTGCCCTGACAGGGCAAAGGAGACTCGCGTCCTTCTCCTCATTGAGAACCGGAAGGGCAGACAGGGAAATCACCTGGGCCCTGAACGGTGTGTTGAGGGATTTCGGCACATAGCCGTGCTTCGGTTTGAGTATGACCTTTGAGTCATTAGGTCCAAACTCCATGCATGACGCGCTTACTGAGAGCGCTTGCAAGTCCCCTACGCGCTTCACTGAAGCGAGAGCCATAAGAAACGCTGTCTTGAAAGACAAGTGTTTCATGTCTGACGACTGGATTGGCTCGAATGGGGCACCTTTCATGGCCTCTAAGACCGTGGAAAGGTCCCATGTCGGGACTGAAGGGGGCCTGGGAGGGTTTAGCCTCCGAGCTCCTCTAAGGAAACGCACGACTAAGTCGCTCTTTCCTAGTGACTGGCCAGACACCGGTTTTGCAAACGTTGCTATGGCCGCCACGTATACTTTGAGCGTGGAAGGGGACCTGCCCTTATCCAGCAGCTCCTGAAGGAAGGAAAGCACTTCCGTAACCCCGCAGTCTACAGGTGAAAAGCCCTGCGCTTGACACCAAGCAGAGAACACAGACCACTTCGAGGAGTAGAGCCGTCTGGTAGACGGGGCTCTAGCCTGCGCGATCGTGTTTAACACTCCCTCTGGGAGGTCAGCGGGTACCCGTTGATGGCCCATGCGTGCAGGGACCACAAATCCGGGCGAGGATGCCAAATCGAGCCTTCCGCCTGAGAGAGGAGGTCTCTCCTCAACGGTAAAGGCCATGGGGCAGCGCTGGTCAGCTGCATCAGGACAGGGAACCACGACTGGTTTGTCCAGAGCGGAGCTATGAGTAGCACTGGGCATCCCTCCCTCCTGATTCGCTCCAACACCTGAGGCAGGAGTGAGACAGGGGGAAAAGCATATAGGGGGCGGCAGGGCCAAACATGGGCCAGCGCGTCCCGGCTTTTCGAGAAGAATCTCGGGCAGTGAGCGTTTTCTTGGGACGCGAACAGGTCCACCTGCGCTTTGCCAAACGTTTCCCACAGCAGCTGGATCGTCTGCGTGTGCAGAGACCATTCTCCTGCTGGGACGTTATTTCTGGACAGCCTGTCTGGCCCCACATTTAGGTGACCAGGCACATGCGCCGCTCTCAGCGAGAGCAGGTTGTGCTGAGCCCAGACCAGGAGGCGTTCCGTCAGCCTGTAAAGGTTTCGGGACCTGACGCCGCCCTGGCGATTTATGTACGCCACCACTGACATGTTGTCCGACCGGACCAATACGTGGTGGCCTATTATCTGGGGACAGAAGCGCCTTAGCGCTTTGTCGACTGCTATTAATTCCAAGCAGTTTATGTGAAGGAGCTTCTCCCGCGCTGACCATAGGCCAGCTAGCGGTCTGCCCTCGAGCAGCGCTCCCCACCCCGAAGTGGAGGTGTCCGTAGACACCACCTTCACACTCGAGGGGATCCCCAGACTCACACCTGACTGATACCAGTCGGTTGCTTTCCATGGTTTCAGAGCCGAAATGCACTGAAGGTCGACCCTGAGGCGAAATAGACCTGCGGTCCACGCCCTGGGGGGAACTCGTGCTTTTAGCCATAGCTGCAGTGGGCGCATGCGGAGCAGGCCCAACTGGAGTACGGAGGCTGCTGTGGCCATCAGACCCAGCATTTTCTGAAACCTTCTGAGCGGGACTATAGAGCCGTGGCGGAAGGATCTCGCGACGTGCTGAATATTCCATCCGCGCTCCGGTGACAGGCGTGCTGTCATGGATAGCGAGTCTAACACTGTTCCCAGAAAGGAAATTCTCCAACTGGGGAGCAGTGAGCTTTTCGCCCAATTGACTGTAAGGCCCAGCTCCTCGAGGTGCTCGAGTAATGCGGCCCTGTGTTCTATGAGCTCCGTTCGTGAACGAGCTAGAATCAGCCAATCGTCCAAGTAGTTCAAAACTCGCATGCCCCGAAGTCTCAGGGGGGCGAGGGCCGCGTCCATGCACTACGTGAACGTACGGGGTGCTATGGACAGGCCGAACGGCAGGACTGTGTATTGATATGCCTGGCCCTCGAAGGCGAATCTCAAGAATCGCCTGTGATGGGACGCTATTTGTATTTGAAAATAGGCGTCTTTCAGATCTATTGACATGAACCAGTCTCCTTGGCGCACTTGCGCGAGGATTTCCTGGTCGTAAGCATTCTGAACTGGCGCTTCACGAGCGTTCTGTTCAGCAGTCGCAGATCTAGAATGGGTCTGAGCCCACCATCTTTTTTCGGTACCAGAAAATATCTGCTGTATAAGCCCCCTTCGCCCTGAGATAGAGGTTCTATAGCCCCTTTTCTCAGTAGTTTCGCTATCTCGGCTCGAAGTAGATGAAACACTTCGCTTTACACCGTAGTTTCGACTCGCGCCGTATAACGGCGGGGGCGTCGAGCGAACTGTAGCGAACAGCCTCTCGTTATAGTGTTCAACACCCATTCTGATACCCCGGGAAGCCTTGACCACGCATCTGCGTGAATAGCTAGGGGTAGAATGAAATCTGGGCTCTGGCCGCGGCAGGACGGCGGCTCGAGAGCCCCTGTGTACTGGGAACACAACACCGTGTTTACAGCGTTCGAGGCGGGGGGCGCGCTGATCACAGCGGGCAGCCTGGCCGCGCTCAGCTTCTCTATGGCGGGACGCGCAGAGAAAGCGAGCGGGGCGAATCCTGTGGGATTCGGCGCGTGTGAGGGAATGTGGGCACATTTACTAAATGCGGGCACATTTACTACACTGAGAATACTGTCAGCTCGCGCCGACTAAATCACTGCTGTGTTTACAGCGTGCGAGGCGCGCGCTGATCACAGCTGGCAGCCTGGCCACGCTCAGCTTCTCTGTGACGGGTTGTGCAGAGAAAACGAGCGGGGGCGAATCCCGTGAGATTCGGAGTGTCTGTGAGAAATGCGGGCGCGAGACAGCGGGCACATTTTCTGCACGGAGAACACTCGGCTCGCGCCGACTGAATCAACGCTGTGTTCACAGCGTGCGAGGTGCGCGCTAATCACAGCGGGCAGCCTGGCCGCGCTCAGCTTCTCTGTGACGGGTTGTGCATAGAAAGCGAGCGGGGGTGAATCCCGTGGGATTCGGCGTGTCAGTGAGGAAATGCGGGACAGCGGGCACATTTACTGCACTGAGAACACTGTCGGCTCGCGCCGACTAAATGTGTGTTAGTTTCGTTTTTACAGAAACCAAGGGACACGCATAGTGTAGTGTAAGCGGGCATGTATGGGCGCGTTCACTACATTTTCTGCACAACCAACATGAGTTGGTTTTATTTGTGCTAGCCCTGCACCGTGGCGGGCTGTGTCTGGGTGTGGGAATGGGCACTGGGACGTGGGCATTCTTACAACACTCATAACACCATCGGCCGTGGCCGGAACACCAGAAAATGCACTCTTTATTGGATTTATCTGGGTAGCCATAGAAACGGCTTTTGTGCGCAGGCAAGCGGGCTGAGACACCGGCTGCTTCACTGCGAAATACACTGGGACAGTCACAACGCATGGAACTGAACGAGCGAGAAGTTTTGGTGGAAATCCGGCCGCAGCGGGATCTGAACACCGTCACTTTCCTAGAGAGACTAGGAAGGCCTTGAGACCTCGGGCTTTACCTCAATCCTCGGCCGGGGCCCGCGCTGAGGGGGGCGGCGTCCAGCAGAGCGAGAGCGCGGTGTTTGATCTCGGGCCTGGCGGCGCTGCTAGTTAGCCGAAACGACGGCCTTTGTGCGCAGGCAAGCGGGCTGTGGAACCAGCTTGCTCACTGCGAAATACACTGGAACAGTCACATTGCTTGGAACTGAACGAGCGAGAAGTTTTGGTGTAAATCCGGCCGCAGCGGGAACTGAACACCGTCGCTTTCCTAGAGAGACTAGGAAGGCCTTGAGACCTCGGGCTTTATCTCAATCCTCGGCCGGGGCCCGCGCTGAGGGGGGCGGCGTCCAGCAGAGCGAGAACGTCGAGGAACACGGAGCGCTCGGCTTCCGTCATCTCGGATAGCGTTAACCACAAATGTCTCTCACCATTCAGGGGGGAAAGGCGCGGGTCTCGACTGTGACGGAGCTTCGTCTTTCCCGAGAAAGCGTCCGTCCAGCCCATTGCGCGTTAGTTGCGCGAGCGCCTTTCAGTCGAGGCCGATGTAATCCACGGCTTGAGAGAGCGGACGCATCGGCTCAGTTTCAATGCCGTCTCCGGTAAGTTCGTCGAGCTCAAGTGCGGACGCGGCGGCAGACGGCGGCCGCTGTCCGTCTGGGAGCGACTCGAGCGAAGCCGGCGAAGCTGGCGGGCGAACCGGCGAGCTTTGGCGGGCTGGAAATAGCTCGGGCGCGCGCTGGGCGCGGCGCTTCTTGCGGCGCGGCATCACGGCGGGCTGGGATGCGGGCTCGGAGAACGAAGCTAGGCGAGTCCGCAGAGTCACCATAGGCAAGCGTTCACAATGATGGCATCCGCCGTCAGCGAGCGCGATGTCCGCGTGATCCTCACCCAGGCAGGACACGCAGATGACATGTCGGTCCTCGTCGCTGAGTGGGGCTCGGCAAGAACCGCAGGAAGGCATCTTTAAAAAGACGCCGCTCTTTTAGAGGGGGTGGGAAAAAAGCAGATATGCAAGCACACACACACACTCTATGCAGAGGAAAGGATATAACGCCGGAAAGCACAGCAGGTACGGCGGCTGAAGGCGGCGAGGCCAGCGACTCCAGGCTCAATGGCACGTCCCGCTGAAGGCTACAGGTCGACGGCGCGGCTTCTCACTCTGGATCCAGCGATGCGTGAGGCTTCGCTGAAGAGATGAAAATCAACGTAAGAGCAGCTATCGAGCCTGGTTATAGGGCGAGACCACGCCCTTTCTGGCGGGACGTGACTATATGGGCGCGAAAGGCCCCCATTCGTCGTGACGTCACGCAGAGCCACTCTCGATAGGCTGCTGCTGTTGCCGCAGGGCAGCCAATAGGCGCGCGAGCTGTCTCGCCTATGTCTGCTTGCTGCCGCAAAGCGTTTTACATTAATAAAAAATTAAGGATAATTTTTGGCTTCAATATCTCGTGGAAAAGAGTTTTCCCCATAGCGTAAGATATTACGCAGTACGAGAGATACTCTCGTAAGAGAACTTTGCATAGTGGATGTTTTTTACATCGTTAGAAGTGTGCCATTTCATTTCTGTCCATGTGATCGGCGTTGTTTCTGATTTTGATGATGAATATTATATGTTTACTATGCGGGGTCTCCAGGGACCCCGAAGACAACAAGTGTGATTATTTTTTTCACGCTAACATAATAACAGATATCGTTCCAATTTAATTTTTTTTTTGTAGATCTAGATAGAGTTGAGAGCTGTAGAAAGTTTCATACCATTTGAACAAAGAGAACATTTTTTTTAATTTGACCAAAAGTCATTTGCGGGTTAAAAAGACCCCGAAGATAATCAGAGGGTTAATACTAAATTATTCTTAGTAACTTAGGCCTACCTCAGGTCTTAACAACTTGTAACGTTAATGGGTTTTCAGGGCGAGAACATGCTTAATATGAAATCGATTTATTTATCATTGCCTCAGTCGCCGTTTGTAAAGATTGCACATCATACAATTCCCCTACATCCCCTACAATGTTTTTTTCGATCCGCTCCGACATCGACAATCCAGAAGAAACAAGCAGACTGTACTGGAACTTACCACCGTCGCTTCTTCTGACGAAAATTTCTTAAAGGCCGTGTTGCAGGGTTCATTTTTCAACGAATTTGTGCAATTTGCTTGTTGGTAATAATCTTTTAAACTGTTATCCATTGTATTTTATGTTGTTGGGTATCACTAAATGGAATATAACACGAAAAAGTAGGTACTATCTTACAGCGGTTTGCAACGATTCTCCTTTCCACCACAATGCATTGGATGATGTCACCTTGGGGAGAGAATTTACCAAAGCCCGCTGCCCGCCTTGAGAGCCAAACACAGCGACAGACACGCGGCGGCTACGTTTGCAAAAACATTTTCACCGGAGGAAGAGATAAACGCTTAGAAACGCCAATATAGCTAGCATGATGCCTTCTATTTCTAGATGACAAGACCAAGTTTACCAGTACTACGCACTATGACAAAGGTTACCAGTACTTATCTGAACTAACGTCATGATCACTGCCACTAGATATGAAGAAAACGTTGATTTTTCACTCGGTCCTATTCAATGACAGAAAAAAAAAAGTGTCGTTATTGTGCACTGCTGCTCGTAGACTAGCTCCAGTGCTCATTGCTGCGGTGCTAAATGATAGCAACTCACCAGGACACTTCACCAACTCTTCCTCATCCCAGTAGGTCGCCATAGTTCTAATACTAGGCTGAGAATGTCTAATAGTAGACGGGCTCTGATACTAGGCTGAGGCTGCCTTTCCTCCACTTCTCCCCAATGTGACGTCATCGCCGAATCACGTAAACCACGTCACGTCAAATCACGTCAACGTTAATACCAAAAACGTAAAAAAGTGGTCTTTAAGACCATTTTTAAGACATTTTAAAAATGATATACATATCTTGAGTGGTTTATGTACCCATTTATCGACAGTGGTGGTTAACCTGCAACATGGCCTTTAAATGTGCCTGCAGACTTTCCAATCACGAGTCACTAACGTTAGACTTTTTTTCCCGCAGTTTTTACGTGCGAGCCTATGGTGCGAGCCCAAACTAAACGGCCTACTGCGCGTGTACGGTTTCATTCAAAACGCTTTCCTCACTTTTAATTACTAAACGTACACAATAAATACGATATTTACGTGATGAAATTACAATTTTAACTGCATATTTCAATAAGGCTGCTGATATAGCTGGTTTACAACTAACGCAACATTTTGTCAAAAAAATCTAACCGGCTAGCTGTTAGCCTACTATTTAATGTTTTACAGAATAAATAAGTTACCCCTCACACTTCCATATCAAAGAATGTATGCTGAACAGTGAAATTATTCATGTTAAAAATATCGGTAAACATTAACTTACCATAAAACACTGCCCGCTCCGAGTGACGTCCTTCTCGAGTCAGAAGTGAAGAAGAATCCAGAAAGTTCCGCAAAGAATAAACCAGTTTCTGGGTCAAAATAATCCAACCAGCTGTTTATTTGTGAATTACCCACTTACAAATCATTTGACCCAGCATGAGCAACCCAATAATGTGTTTACAGTGCCCTAAACAACCCAGCATTTTGACCCAGCACAATCAACCCAACAATTTGTTGTCAGTTGTAGCTTAGCAGTAAGAAGTGCTCATGTTGCTATAACAGCCCAGGATAGATAGGTAAGTGATGGTAATGCCCCTAGTACAACATATTTCATGTTAAAAGGTAAAGAGACAATGGCTTAATTTTAAATGAGGGCTTGTGTGTTAATGATATTGTCCAATAGATGGCAGCATTTAACTACACCCATTTACAGCAATGCACTGTGGGTTTAAAACAGGACTAATATGGGGAGTGAGAAAATACGAGAAATAAAGCCAAAAGCTGTGTAAAAAGAAAGTCAGCGTTTTTTCCCCACAATTTTACACAAATAATAGTACTTGCATATTAAAAATGAAAGTTAATTTATCTTTTACAAATTTAATTTAATTAAATTTTATCTACAAGTTTTTAAAGCTACACTATGTAACTTTTTTTGTTTATTCTTAGCTAAAAACACTTAGTTCTTTCAAAAATATATGTGCTCATTAATGTATATTTACTTCATTCAAGTAATAAAGTATTCTCGTGAGTGTATAATATGCCATTGAAAATACATACGGGTAAGGGGTTCTAATGTCGGTCGCCATGTTGCCCCTCCATCTTGAAAGTACATTAGCCAAAGAGGGACAATTCAAGCTTCGCCTTTCGCGTTTTAACACTCGATGGCACCGTGTCGAATGTGGACGAGGTCGAACTGGAAGCCATGTTAATCTTGGACTACATTTTCCACCGTAGGAGTTAAAACGAAATCGAAATTGAGAGGAACAGAAACTTATATTCACTGGATGGTCATATACCCTTTCACCGCTAGATGGGGGTAAAAATCACACAGTGTAGCTTTAACTTTTTTAATCGTAATTGTCATAATACCCTTTGTTAATTATATTATAATTAATAATAATCAATATAACATAATATAATGTAACAGCTACAATTTTATATATCATAGTTGTTTGAAATTTATAGTTCCCTAATCGAGCTAATTAGCATAGCTAATACGCAGTGGGGAAACTCCTTTCCTCAAGAAATATTGAAGCCTATACACAGTGCAGCTGCACAGCGAACACAGCAGAGCGTCTAGCTCGCCCATTGGCTGTGCTGCAGCAACTGCACATCCTATGGCGAAGCGCCTCTGAGGGGCGAACCAATCTGATGAATTGGTGCCAGCTAAAGCACGTCAGAGCCCACCAGAATGGGCGTGGCTTATGGCTATAAGAAGCCTCTATTTTTCGACAGATTTTAGCTCCTTCAGTGACCTTTACGTCTCTGCCTCCTCTGAAGCCTTCACCATGGAAACAAGTCATACAGCTTGAGCGAGCCGTGCGGACAGCGCCTTCTCACTCACCTACCGACAAAATCTCTGCTTGTGTATATGAAATAAAAGATTGGCTTCATTCAAATTTTCTAAAAACTTAGATTTTTAGGACAAAACTGAGATTATTTTTACCGGACCTCCATCGCTCACTAACGAAATCCCTTCCAACTTCACCTGTGAGTTTGCTGGCTCTCATATCAAACCATCTACTACTGTTAAAAATCTTGGTGTAATCTTTGACTCCTCTCTTTCTTTCCACCCTCACATTAATTCTATCATTAAATCAGCATTCTTTCATCTACGTCGCATTGCTCATGTGACACTCACAAAAATAGGTTTTGTTGAGATTAGTATCTTTTGTTTTCTTTCCTTTTATTATAAGTTAAATACTATTGAGACAATACACAGAAGCGCCCTATGACATGCTGTTGCACAGAACGGACACAAGGGGGCAGTACCTTTCAGCCGCGTCACTCTGGGACCCTTAGCGAGGCGTGGAGGAAGACGAGCTCATATTCCGGTTGAATGGAAAAAGAGCAACTGTTGTCCCGCGTCTCTTATAACTGTGTCATATATTCAATATTTCCAGGTTAGTTTTACAACTTTTATATGACTACAAAGGGTTAAAAGATAATATGAATCCTCAGTGATGTGTGTTTGATAAGCGAAAGGTATGTTAAGTGTGTAAATGGTAAAGTATAATGATAACGTTGTGAAGTTGAGGAAATGGCGGCCGGCGCTCGCACTGTTTTCTTTTACATATTCCTAACGGCTCGGGGATATTTCTGAGTTATTACTGTGTATGTGTAAAGTAACTGTGTGTGTAAGACTATGCATTACGGGTAATAAATAACGCTAATGTACAGAGTCAAAGCAGTTCACAGTAGAGGATGACACGGGAGTGGATTTTCACTCCTGTCCCGTCCCACTCCCATAGAAAGAAATCTTGTCCCGTCCCACTCCCAGACCAAAGTTTAAAAAATAATCCCATCCCATCCCGCTCCTGGTAAATTGACTCCCACTCCCATCCCGCTCCTGTTTAAACTGACTCCCGCTCCTGTACCGCTCCCATATATTTTTTTCTTCAATAAGTGTTTAGTTAATACATATAATTTGATTTAATCTGCTCTCCATCCTGTTTTAGACCAGCTGCTGAGCCCGTTTCTAGATTTTCTCCAGAAAATGGAAGACAGCAAATAAAAGAAAAACAGTACATAGTTCACACCATGTCTACAATAGTTTAATAAACCCAAACAGCACATAAAGCTGCATTTTACTCATTTATTGTTGAGTAAACAATACATTTATAGTTTTTTTTTAATTACATGTTAACGATTTTCATCAATTATGCTCTTGCATTTTGAGTCCATCTTAGTTATATGTTGCTGTGTAGGAACAAAAGTGCATCTACATTTTATGGATTGAGGGTAGAACGCCTTTCCTCTATCAGTCTGTCAGTTAAACGAGCGCAGCAGTCAGTCATCTACATCACTCATCTACATCACTCACCGGTCAAACTTTGGCGGGACAAAAATACGCTTTAGGAAGGCTGACAGAAAACTGCGCGCAAGTTTTCTTGCGCTTGATGTTTAAACTGACAGGACTTGCAAATTGATAAACTCCCACACTATGATGGTTAAACTTTGCAATGAATCCGCGAGTCACAAGCGTTACGGGCCGGGGAGCTGCTGGGACATTTACTGATCATGAATCACGCATCAAATACGATCCCTAGTATAGCCTTGACATCGCACATATACATCGCGATATCGATGTTAAAATGAAAGCTACATCGTGCAGCCCTATAGTGCATTTACTTTTTTTCTTTTTTTGTCGTCTTTGCTATTGGTTGATTCCCGCTCCCGTCTGCTCCCGTTAACCATTTATCCTGTACCGTCCAAATCCCGTGATTAATAGCAAAGATGACTCCCATCCTGCAGGAATCCCACGGGAATCCCGTGACCCGTGGGATTCCCGAAAAAATGTCAGCCTCTAGTTCACAGATGTAGCTTTGGGGTGAAACGCACGTGGGAGCATTAAATGCACGTGGTAATATTAGACTGTAAAACAGTTTCGGTTCATAGGAATCAAATGTAAAAGTTATGAGGCAAATATGTTTACTATTGAAGTTTGTTTACGTTTAATGTAAATATAATTTAACTTAACCTAACTGCAAATGGGATTTATTCTGTTATATTAAGTGAACACTTACAAAATGTAAAATGAATACAGAAATACTTGTTTAATGAGAGATAACAGAGAACATGGTTTAGAGAGAAAATGTGTGTTTATGGTTTAAGATAAAACTGTGAATATTGAGAAAATATGTGAAGATACATTTGTGGAAATGTACGTTTTGACGAATATATGATTTTGTGTTATCCAATTGTGGATATTACCTGTTTCAATACAGAGCAACCAAAAATAACAGTAATAATTCTTGATTGCAGATATATGGTTGAAATGTTGTTAATAAAGAGACATATTCCGGTTGAATGGAAAAAGAGCAACTGTTGTCCCGCGTCTCTTATAACTGTGTCATATATTCAATATTTCCAGAGCACTTCGACCAGGAGTATCAACATATATCTGCCAGCGGGCCCCTGGCCGGGACCCGTTACAGATTCTTGGGGGCTCGTCCGGGATTCTTCGGCGCCATCTAGCGGAGCGGGAGCCGAATGATGACAACGCTGACCAGTGATTAACCCTGTCCAGCCGTGGAACTGCGAACGAGTGGAGGTCTTTGATCCGGAGCTGACTGCATCATCGCCAAATCGTGTTGCTAGCCGTGGGGAGACGAGAAGCCATCATGTCGCGTGGTGGGAGGAAAAGCCTAGTGTGGGACATTAGGAAAAGCTTACTCACCCTGTCAGCTGGAGAGCTTCTTCAGGTCGCCAGAGCGGTGGAGCCAGTGTCGAGCGAGGACCAGTCAGAGCTTGTGGACGGAGACGAGGAAGGATGTTACGATTACATCAACTCGTTCATGTACAGTAAGCAGTTACTTGACACAGAGGACGAGGGAATGGTTTTAGTTGTTGATATTGAAAGACGCTATTGACGATGTGGTGAAATGTCGTGATGATGATGTGTCGATGTCAAATGTAAAAGGTGATTTTGAGTTACATACTGAGCAGGGTCGGGGTAAGCTTGATGACCATGTTGATTTTATTGAAGGTTCAGTCATTACCCAAACAGCCCCTGAAAACACCACAGACACTCTCAAACAGAGCCACCACACATTCAATGTAGCTAGGGCTGCGTCACCTAGTGATATTGCTGAACTAGATTCAGGCCCAATAGCACCAGCAATGTTAAATACATCTGACACAGCTAACACTGAGTTACTTAAAGTGCTAGCTAGCTATGAAGAAATTAGCAAAAAACTCATACAGTGCTTACCAACACATGCTGTACCGCCACAGACACCGTTAACTCAATCCTCAGGCCTTCTTCAACAGCCAGACAGAAAACCACCGAGTGAACTTGTCTCTCAGTCGGCAAGTGAGGGAATGGTGTCCGTAAGGGAACTCAGCTACCTGCCTCGGAGAGAGTTCAAAGTGCAAGGTGGACAGATCGGTGACCAATCTTCAGACATCAGCTACAATAATGTCTGTAGACAAATTGATGATGGAATCAAAGAAGGATTTCCAGATTCAGAGATTGTTCGTGGTGTGCTGAGAATCATGAAACCAGGCATATTCAAAGAAATGTTGATAAACAAAGATGACATGACAGTGACTGAACTCAAGGGGTTCCTTCAAACTCACCTAAGAGAAAAAAATAGCACAGAGTTATTTCAAGAGTTGATGTGCACGAAACAAGATGAGAACGAGACACCACAACAGTTTCTTTATCGTGTGATCGGTCTAAAACAACGTGTTCTATTGACATCAAGATTAGCTGATACTGACATCAAGTACACTACAGCTACAGTACAGGATGTTTTCCTACATACAGTGTACCAAGGCTTTGGGCACAAGCACAACGATGTACGTAGAGAACTCAAACCGTTGTTGGCAAACAGAGAGATCACCGACGATATGATTCTGCGTCAGGTGATGAAAATCACTAGTGAAGAAAACGAGAGAATGAAAAGACTTGGCTCATCCCGCCGACAGACTGTAACGAATGCGCACAGCGCACAGCTTGAGTCGGATGTGGTAAAGACACCTAGCACAAAGTCAGAGAGTGTAGAGTCCAAATCAAAGCAAACAAAACCAGATCCTTTGAGAGAGCTCACGACCAAAGTAGAGGAGCTCACCAGACTGGTTGAGACTATGCAAAAACAAAACCAACAACAGCTAACTCACAACGGGCGTCAGTACAGTCAAAATAGGACACCATCAAATCGTGGAAAATCCTATGGTTGTCCAAGCTGCGTGGAACAAGACAGACAAGACTGTAAACACTGTTTCACATGCGGGGAGGAAGGACACCGTGCAGCAGGCTGTTTAAAACGACCAAAGAGACAGGGAAACTCCAATCGGGCACTGGAGAGGGACATCTAGTGGCCAAGTCTGGAGATAAGTCCCAACCAGAAAGTGAGGTCAACAATTACAAAACACGCTCCTTCTCACCCTCAATCCCAGTAACGAGAAGCACATTAAGTCACTGTAACCAAGTAGCTCAGCTCCCTCCCCAGTCACCACGTGTAGCTAAAGCTAGAGCAGTTGCTAGCCTAATTGGGAAAAAGGCCCTAGTTCAGAGTTATCTAAATGGTTTAGCAGTCACTTCTTTGCTCGACTCTGGGTCACAAGTCAGTATAGTCAGCCGTGCCTGGAAAGAAGAGTACCTACCTGACATCAGTATTCACTCAGTTTCAGAGATCTTAGGGGAGGAGGAATTGAAGGTTATTGCAGCAAATGGTAGTCTCATTCCCTATGAAGGGTGGGTAGCGATTACAGTGAACTTGCCAGGGAATTTGGACCCCAACCTGTCCATTAGTGTCCCCTTCCTCATCAGCAGCTACCCCATGGATAAACCATTGATTGGCTTTAATGTTTTGGAAGTGCTAATTTGTGGCAAACCAGAGAGACTAGTGCCAGTACTTGCTAGCCTCCTTAGCAATGCCATATCTGTTCCCAAAGAAACAGCTGAAGCTCTCGTCAACTTTATTCAGACAGCAAAGCCAGTTATGCAGCAGGGACGCTTAAGAACAGGCGCCAAGGATATCGTGCTCCCAGCTGGTCAAGTGTTGTGGGTGAGGTGTCGGGTCCCATCAAACATGGATGCCTCTACCCGATTAGTGTTCTTCGAGACGGATGAGGACAGCCTACCACCTGGACAGTGGGATGCAGGGCCAGGTTTGTTCGAAATCCAGAACCCAACAAAGCCTTATGTCACCATTCCAATTGGTAATAACACCAATCATGAGATCACAATACCACGTAAAACAGCTCTAGAGATCCTGCAGCGTGCTGAAAATGTTGTGGAGGCAGATATCCTTGACAAATCACAGCCGGCAGCAACCGTCAGTCAGGTCACCACCACTCAGGTCAGCAACTCAGATCCACCTCTGTGGGACCCACCTGTAAACCTCGACCATCTGGAAGAAGAACAGCAAGAGGCTGCTAGAAAGATGCTTCATGAGGAGTCAAACGCCTTTGCAAGGGATGGGAATGACCTCGGCTGTATTCCAAATCTGCAGATGGTGATCAACCTCAATGACGATATTCCTGTGCAGAGAGCGTACACATCCATTCCCAAACCACTGTTTAAAGAAGTAAAAGATTACATTCAAGATCTTCTTGTAAAGGGTTGGATAGTGAAATCTAAGTCGTCTTATTCTGCCCCAGTTGTATGTGTGCGGAAGAAGGACGGCACTCTCCGTCTCTGTATAGACTATCGTCTCCTAAATCAAAAAACTGTACCCGACAGACATCCTCTGCCGCGAATACAGGATTTGATAGACACGCTAGGTGGGTACTCGATGTTCAGCATACTGGACCAAGGTAAAGCTTACCACCAGGGGTTTATGGCAGAAGGGTCACGCCATCTCACTGCCTTCATCACTCCCTGGGGGCTTTACGAATGGGTAAGGATCCCGTTTGGACTTTCGAATGCACCGGCAGCTTTTCAAAGGAGCATGGAGGAGATGTTAGGCTCTCTGAGAGATGAGTACTGCATCCCGTACCTGGATGACTTACTGTGCTACTCCAGATCCTTCAGTGACCATGTGGAGGTGATCCGCAAAGTCCTTAGAGCGCAGCAGCATCATGGAGTGAAGCTACGAGCAAAGAAGTGCGAAATGTTCCAGAAGGAGGTTCGCTATGTTGGACGCTTGGTATCGGCCGAGGGAGTTCGAATTGACCCCAAAGACCTTGAGGCAGTAAGGGCTTTAAAGAACAAAATGCCCCAAACTGTTGGTGACCTCCGAAGGGTTCTCGGCTTCCTGAGTTATTAAAGTTATTACTAAAATAGCAAAGCCATTGTATGAGCTGCTCCAAGTTAAGTCCTCCATGCCCCAACCCCTTCCACGTCACTGCAAGTCCAAGGGTCCACAACTTCCATCCAAAACACCTATCATATGGAAGGCTGACCACCAAAGCACCTTGGAAAGGCTTGTCAGTATGCTGACCAACCCCCAAGTCCTTGCATACCCCAACTTTGAGGAGCCATTCGTCCTCCACACGGATGCATCGGAGAAAGGGCTCGGCGCAATTCTCTATCAGCGACAGTGTGGAAAAATGCGAGTGATCGGATATGGATCACGAACTCTGACACCTGCGGAAAGGAACTACCGACTCCACAGTGGAAAACTCGAGTTCCTTGCTCTGAAGTGGGCAGTGTGTGAAAAATTTAGAGACTATCTCTTCTATGCTCCACATTTCACCATTTACACTGACAACAATCCACTTACTTATGTCATGAGCACTGCTAAACTCAATGCAGTTGGACATCGCTGGGTTGGAGAATTGTCAGAGTTCCACTTCAATATTAAATACAGACCTGGGAAAAACAATATAGATGCCAACACGCTCTCACGCATCCCACTCGATATTGACAACTATGTAGTTACATGCACGGAGGAGCTGTCTTAGGATGTGCTGCATGCGACTTGGGAAGGGGGTCGAGCAGCCCAAAAGAAAGATGTAGCATGGATAGCTGCACTTTACACCTCTTCTGCTGATGTGACACCACAGCCTTATTCACTCTTGCCCAAAATAAGCCACGAAGAGCTGGCAAAAGACCAACAAGAGGACCCTGGAATAGGGGAAATAATGAGATTGAAAGAGGCAAATAATGTTCTTACTGATGAGGTAAGAAGTTCAGTGAGTGGGCTCACTCGCAAGCTTCTTCATGAGTGGAATAAACTACATGTGGAGAATGGAGTCCTGTATCGCCAAACATCAGAGCGAAAACAGTTAGTCTTACCTACCAAGTATCGGTCGGTTGCCCTAAGGCATCTCCATGACAACATGGGACACGTTGGCACTGAACGTGTGCTTCATCTCGCCAGAGAACGGTTCTATTGGCCACACATGAAGAGGTGTATAGAGGAGTATGTCACCAGGAAATGCAGCTGCATAAAGCAAAAGAAACCCACCACACATGTGCGTGCGCCAATGGGTGGTCTGACTTCTACTTTCCCTCTTGATCTGGTTTGCATAGACTACCTACATCTGGAGAAAAGCAAAGGAGGCTATGAGTACATTCTGGTAGTAATAGACCACTTTACCAGATTTGCCCAGGCTTACCCTACTAAAAACAAATCAGGACAAACTGCAGCTGAACGGATATATAATGACTACATACCTCGTCTGGGTTATCCAAATCGTCTCCACCATGATCAAGGACGTGAGTTCGAGTACAATCTGTTCCGCACTCTTGGACGGCTGTCAGGGGTCGGACACTCACGAACATCTCCATACCACCCACAGTGTAACCCTGCCGAGCGGTTCAACCGCACACTGCTGCAAATGTTACGGACACTGACAGACAGAGAAAAGGAGAGGTGGAAAGAACATTTACCACAGATGATACACGCATATAACTGTACTCGCCACGAGTCCACCGGATACTCACCTCATTACCTGCTGTATGGGAAACACCCCCGTCTCCCCGTGGATCTTTTGTTTGGATTAATGGAAAACACTGAGTCAGTGACACACAAAGGATATGCAGATAAATGGTCAAAAAGGATGACGGAAGCGTACAAGATCGCAAACAAATCCAGCCTGTCATCAACTGCAAAGAACAAGTCCTACTATGACCAAAAGGCGAGGGGCGTGGTCCTCAAACCAGGAGATCGAGTATTGGTCCGAAACATGGGTGAACGAGGTGGATCTGGTAAGCTACGTTCATACTGGGAGAAGAGGATCTATGTGGTGAAGGAGCAAATCTCAGACAATCCGGTATATGTCATCCATCCTGAGGGAGACCCGAATACAAGAAACAGAACCATACACAGAAACTTGCTGTTGTTAGTGAATGACTTGCCTGTTGAGAACCCAGCACAGCCAGCTGATTCTGTCGTAATCCCCCGTCAGAGGCAAAAACAGCCTCAACAGAGGGTAAACTCTGGAATGGATGAAAAGGATGGAATGTCAGACACTGATGAGGAGGATGAGTGGACAGGAGGTTATTGGCTGAGAACACCTGTAGTCAGGAAGGAAAATGATCAAGTTGGACATGACAGATCTGCGGACTCAGAGAGAGAGCAGAGTACGGTGTCAAAGTCATCTCCTACAACAGTGCCTGGTCGGACTCCAAAGAAACCGACCATGACCCACAAAGAATGTCCAGATACATTACTGATGAGGGAAACCGAACCGATGGACGCATACTTACCAGATGGACGAGAGACACCTGTAAGAGACTACATACACAGTGACCCGTTACACTCAGCTCCGTCCCTTCATCAGTATCTCAGATGCTGAAACTGTCGTCCATGCATTTATCACATCACGTCTTGATTACTGCAATGCACTTTTCATTGGTTTCATTGGTCTGCTAGCTCCATTTCCAAATTGCAATACATTCAAAACTCTGCCGCAAGAATACTCACATACCAAGCGTTCTGCACATATCACCCCAATTTTGCATGATCTTCACTGGCTTCCTGTGGTTGACCGTAATCAATGGGCCCTGTGAAGGACCAAGCAGTCAAGGAATGAGGACCATAGACCCAAAAATATATTTTACTAAATCAAAAAAATCATATAGCAGCCATATCACCCTGTAGCCCAAGACTGGTTGCCCACTGAAGCTAAGCAGGGCTGAGCCTGGTTAGTACCTGGATGGGAGACCTTCTGAGAAAACCAGGTTGCTGCTGGAAGAGGTGTTAGAGAGGCCAGTAGGGGTGCTCACCTTGTGGTCTGTGTGGGTCCTAACGCCCCAGTATGGTAATGGGGACACTATACTGTCAAAATAGCACCATCCTTCGGATGAGACGTTAAACTGAGGTCCTGACTCTCTGTGGTCACATAAAAATTCCAGGATGTCTTTCGAAAGAGTAGGGGTGTATTTGGCCCTGGCATCCTGGCCAAATTTGCCCATTGGCCTCTGTCCATCATGGCCTCCTAATCATCCCTATATACTGATTGGCTTCATCACCGTCTCCTCTCCACCAGTAAGCTGGTGTGTGGTGGGCGTACTGGCGCAATATGGCTGCCGTCGCATCATCCAGGTGGATGCTGCACATTGGTAGTAGTTGAGGAGATCCCCCCTTCTATGTAAAAGCGCTTTGAGTGCCGAGAAAAGCGCTATATAAATGTAATGAATTATTAATTATATACAAAGCTTTTAAAAGGAAAACAAAGTCCAAATAATCAAATCAAATGTTTAGGCCTATAAAAGAGATCAACAGAACAAACTAAACTCAAACAACTGAGTACGTGTGAGAACAAACTAAACTGATCTACAAGTTAAACAGCAGGGGCACATTTATACAATGAACTAGTCCATATTAACACATAAGGGAAGACAAGTGTTTATCGTAAAGTGTTAAAATTGTTTAACAACTAATAAATAAATAGTTATAAGGAAAAATGCCCAATACTCAACTCAAACAATCCTTTTTGTGTCATGATTCTGCCTTAGTATTCTTGATTTTCCTAGTCGTGAGGCAGGATCATGACAGAATCATGTTTTGTGTACAAGCGCATGGCCAATTGTTTGGCCATGTGCTTGTGGTGTCTCGTTATGTTACCCCGCCCCCTTGTTATCCTCGTCTTGTGATTATTGTCTAGTCAGTTTCACCTGTCCTTGTCATTAATGTTCCCTTTATAATCCTTGTGTATTTGCTGTCCTGTGCCGGTTCATTGTTTAACACTGTTTGACGTTGTGACCTACTCTGTGTCAATCAGCCGTAAGTTACTTGTTGGAAGTCTGTTCAAAGAAGTGTTTGTTTGTTCCTGTCTTAGTAGTTAGTCTGAATCTTAGTCTAGTCTTGTCCTGCCTTGTTTTGCCCCATTGTGGGTTTTGTTTTCTGTTTTTGTCCTTTAAATAAACCCTGTGAGAATCTATTGCTGTCTGCCATTGGGTTCATCCTTCAGCATCATAACAGAATGAACCGGCCAATACAGAACCCAGCGGACAGTATGTCCTCGCCCGTCATGTGCCAGCCGTACCCAAAGGATTGGTGGTACCAGGCCATCGCTGATGCAAAGAGGGGCAGACTCCCGATTCCCGCTCAGGGACAGCGATCAGTAAGGGAGTATGCCCGGGTCGCGAATGAAAGGAGGTTTTTCTTACCGGAGTCCCTCCTAAACCGCTACCTAGTCGCAGGTGTAAACTCTCCTCCACCCCTGGCTGAACGGGAGGAGCTGGTGACCCGTCCGTTCACGGAAATGGTGGATCATTTATCGCGGAGAGAGTCACAGATACCCACGAGCTTACCATCCGCCAAGCTGCCCGTGATCCCGGAGGGTCTTATGATAGGTGTTGTGACACTTGGGGACCAGGCCCACGCCGCTTCAGTTCCTGAGACATCATCTCCGCCCACGAGTCTCTGCGGCAATCGAGTAAGACGTGTCTCGTGGGAGTCCGCTTCGGAGTCCTCTGCTACGGAGTCTACACTGTCTGAGACTGCCCTTCCTGCACCAGTAACTGTCCCCGTGGAGGTTCCCCAACCACTCACCAGTCCGCCAACGGCGTCTGCACCTCGACCTAGGAAGAAGAAGAGGAGGAGGGGAGCTTCTTGTCCTTCATCTCAGCCTGTCCCAGAGCCCGCCTCAGCAAGCGCTGTCCCAGAGCCCGCATCTGCAAGCGCTGTCCATGAGCCTGCTCCAGCAAGCGCTGTCCATGAGCCCGCTCCAGCAAGCGCTGTCCATGAGCCCGCTCCAGCAAGCGCTGTCCATGAGCCCACTCCAGCAAGCGCTGTCCATGAGCCCGCTCCAGCAAGCGCTGTCCATGAGCCCGCTCCAGCAAGCGCCGTCCATGAGCCCGCTCCAGCAAGCGCCGTCCCAGGATCTGCAGAGAGATGCGGCCGATCTAGCCGCTAAAGATGTCCTGCAAGCTGTTTCGGCGCGTCAGGAGCAAGGTTATTATAGTTTTGCATTTTTCATTAGTTTTTATTTTTATTTCGTTTTTAATTTTTGTTTTCAAATTCAGTTTAGTTTTAATTAGTTTTTAAAGTGGGTTTGCTAGTTTAGTTTAGTTTTTATTTTTTGAAAATGCTTAGTTTTAGTTTAGTTTTTATTAGTTTTAGTGTTAGTTTTAGTCTTTTTTTTGGATTTTGGGTTATTTGTCAGGGGCAAGATTCAAAAAGGTCAAAAAAAGAATTGTGTAATAATAACTCAACAAAAACATCCTACAATTTTAGAAATATCTATTCAACAATAAAACCAGTACATAAAATGTACATATGGGCACAAATATGTAAACAGTCTACACAAGACTCCGCAGTAAAGTGCAAAATGTGTAAGTGGCGTGTGCCAGGAAAAAAAACTAAATAGCAAATAGACTAAAGACGACATACACAATATTTCTTACTTATTTAGAAATGCAGTTTATTGCTAGGTCTTGCTAGTCTTTGTCCTATTTAAAGTAGGCTAATACTGAACGTGAAACAAAATCTGGAACAAAAAAGTGGATTAACAGTTTTCTAGCAATATTAATTATTAAAATTAATCAAAAAAAAGAGTTCATACCCAAACAGAGTATTAAAAACCTCCTTGCAAGGTAAGTATTGCTAGTCTTTGTCCGATTTAAAGTAATACTGAATATGAAAATAAAAATGAAAAAAATCTGGAACAAAAAAGTAGATTAAAAAAGTATTAACACAAAAATAATACTCTGAGTATTAAAAATCTCAAAATACATGAAAAAAATCATTGAGCAAATACAGGCTATTTCTCATTAAAGAGCAGTGAATTCTTTTCTCTTTTTATTTTGTTGTTTGATTAATATTAAGTGCACAGATGGCATTAGGTTTATTATGCACTGTCACTTTAAGACCGAGTGCAGATCCATTTGCACTGATGCACATCCGATATTCTCACAACTGTATGTTCTGTAAAGACATAACTGACTGTGTTTACGTGAATACTCTCCAAAACGGACATTTAGACATAATGTTGTGTATTTGTCCATTCAGACGCGAAAGAGAACTCAATTCAGTCCTCGCGCGCTGTATAGCTGTCTATCATTCGTCATATAGTAATAACACCTTGTTTTATTTTATTTTTTATAAGTTATGAGCTATAAATAATTAAAGTGTGATATTTTAATTACGCAATTGAAAGTGCGCAGCTCTGAATGCACGAGCTCTGCGTAGCACACAAACTGACAGCTTTACCGCTTGTTTCGCTATTTGTTGCACTTAGCAAGTTAATGGTAACTGTTACATTTCGGAGATATCAAGTAGCTAATTGACCCACGGATTATCCAAAGCGTCCGACTCCGCGGTAGTAAACATATAGGCTACATATAGGCCTAAGTCACACTGTCTAATATTCGCACAACCTTTGAACTAAAAATAAAATAAAAAGTGCTCTTTTTATGATCTTTTGCATGACGCGGGCCAAAAAATTAATGCCGGGCCGGCTACTCATCTGTATTGAAGCAGCAAACATTCAGTGTAAGAGTAAAATAATGATATAACATTATTTAATATTTGAATCACATTCACAGCTTATATATAGGCCTATTTGACATAGACAACCCAAGTGCATTTTACCTCAGATTTGCGAATAGTTAACTTTCTAAAGAAGGCGCAATCGCTTCTCGGGTCGACATTAACACACTGACAATAATGTCATCAGAATTTAAAATATGTTTACACCACTTTTTAATGTGTGATTGTGTAAAGGTGTTCACGAGATACCAACCTTTCGCGAACTTGCTTTCGACGTCGAACCCTCGTTTTCATGGAGACGCGGAGTGCACGGAGGGGAGGGGCTGTGTGTGCGTGTGTGTGTGTGTGTGTGTGTGTGTGTGTGTGTGTGTGTGTGTGTGCGCGCGCGTGCATGTGACAGAAAGACAGAGGGAGAGCAGGGAAAGGAAATGCAGCTGAACGAATACACTGCGTGTTTTGAATAGCGTTAACAAATTAAAGACATTGACAAAGACGAAAACTAAAGACATTTGCTCTATAATTTTATTTTATTTTAGTTAGTTTTGCCAAACACACATTACAGTTTTAGTTAGTTACCGTTTTTTTGTAATGCCTCGTTTTTATTTTTATTTCAGTTAACGACAATGTTTTTTCCCACCTAGTTTTCGTTTTTTTTCGTTCGTTTTCGTTAACGATTATAACCTTGGTCAGGAGATGCCTGTCATCATAGCGGCCAAGACCCTGTCAGAATACCTGTCCTGTCTAGTCAAGATCCTTGAACCCCCTGTCTATCCTGTCTTGTCCTCAGCACCCACGCCTGTCACTGAGCGCAGCACCCACGCCTGTCACTGTGAGCGCAGCACCCACGCCTGTCACTGTGAGCGAAGCACCCACGCCTGTCACAGAGAGCGACGCACCCTCGCCAGCCGCTGTGAGCGAAGCACCCACGCCTGTCACTGTGAGCGCAGCACCCACGCCTGTCACTGTGAGCGAAGCACCCACGCCTGTCACAGAGAGCGACGCACCCTCGCCAGCCGCTGTGAGCGCAGCACACACGCCTGTCACCGAGAGCGCAGCACACACGCCTGCCGCTAAGAGCGCAGCACCCAGTCCTGTTCCTTCGCCTGCCATGTCCCCCGTCATGAGTCCCGTTTCCCCATCCTCTGTGTCCTCTATGTCTGAGTCTGTTGTCGCTGCCACCAATGCAGTACTCCAGTCTGTTTTACCGGTCGCCACTAATTCCCGGACTGTTTCCCCGTTCGTCCCTGTCTCCACCAGCCCCCGGACTGTTTCCCCGTTTGTCCCTGTCTCCACTAGTCCCCGGACTGTTTCCCCGTTTGTTCCTGTCACCAATAGTTCCCGGAATGTTTTCCCTGTCTCCACTAAGCCCCGGACTGTTTCGCCGAAATCCTCTCCTCGTGTGTGTGTCCGTCAAAACCTGCCCAGAGTCCTCGTCCTCAGCCCTCATCCCGTGGACCCAGTCCTCCCATCCACCCTGGACCTCCCCCCATGAACTCTGTGTTTCCTCCACCCCCCTTGCCTTGTATGTTGTATTTGATGTTTCACCCCAACCCTGTTATTGTTTTTTCGTGTTTGCCATTATTAGTGTTTTCCATGTTTTGCTGGATCTTGTCTTTGTCACAGTCTGTCATGTCCCGTGTTTAATGTCCCCTTGAGGAGCGTCTGGTAGCCGCTCCTTAAGGTGGGGGTTCTGTCATGATTCTGCCTTAGTATTCTTGATTTTCCTAGTCGTGAGGCAGGATCATGACATAATCATGTTTTGTGTACAATAGTGTTGCTTTCGTCAACGAAAATTATGACGAAATATCGTCGTCAACGAACCTTTTTCACGTGACGAAAACGAGACGAGACGCAACGTAAATGCTGGTCATGTGACGATGACTATAATTAAATGTATAATGTAATATCGTTGACGAATAAAAACGAGACTAAATGTGGTTTACAAAATAAAAACTAAGCTAAAATGTCTCTTCATTTTCGTTGACCAAAACGAGACGAAATGTTATTTAACGTTATTTCGTCTCGTTTACTTGCGTTATTACCGGTATGCAGCATTTCTGTTTCCTGTGTTTCACTTCAGGGGCTGCATCAGATCGCACTGCGCAGACGCAGGCGACATCACATCCTCAAGCCCCACTCGCGGCATTATTTAGAAGATGCAGCTGCGTGAGTTACGGCTGTTTCACACATACTCCGTGTGTAGTGCGTATGCGGTGCGGTGTGTATGCAGGAGCAGCTCGAGCTATTGTGTTTTCACATGTGCTGCGTTTGCAGTGCGCAGCTGATCTACGGCTGTAATACCACAATCACAACATTTATTCTCTATTTTTTATTTCAAATCAATATTTCTAGCCTACATCCGTTATGTCGCGTTGTTGAGGTAGGCTACTGTGTAGATCTCTGCTCTGCTGTTATGCACGTACCGCTCCCGCGTGCGGTGTGAGCGCTCTAACCTAACGGGTGCGGGAAAAAATACACACCGCAAATGGAGTAGGCTATGTGTGAAACAGGCGTTAGCATAAACGACAACAAACGCAGTTAAGTCTGACACAGAGAAAGGGATTCGTCTTTGGGAGAAAAAGAAGAAATGACATTTGGAAAAACTTTAATGTCATCGTGTGTAGGCAACATGTTTGGTTGGTAAAAATAAATATGTTCTAAATTCATATCAGAGCGTCTTCTGTGTCTGGAATAGCATTCTTGAGTCTATAAGGTAACAATAATATAATAAGATAGACTAACAATAATAAGATAAGATTTTTTGAAATGGGTTTGGCTAAAAGAAAATGTTGGTTTCGTCTACTACTAGGTATACATATTGACTGGGTTAAATAGAATTGGAATTGCATTACTAAAATGAGACTAAAATACAATTTTCATGGACTAAAACTAGACTATGTCTTTCGTCGACTAAAACTAGACTAAAATGTCATCAGTTTTCGTCGACTAAAACTAGACTAGACTAAAAAGAGTATGAACGTGACTAAAACTAATAAAAACTAAAATGACAGCTTGACACAAAGACTAGACTAAAACTAAAATTAAAACAGGCCGCCAAAAACAACACTAGTGTACAAGCGCATGGCCAATTGTTTGGCCATGTGCTTGTGGTGTCTCGTTATGTTACCCCGCCCCCTTGTTATCCTCGTCTTGTGATTATTGTCTAGTCAGTTTCACCTGTCCTTGTCATTAATGTTCCCTTTATAATCCTTGTGTATTTGCTGTCCTGTGCCGGTTCATTGTTTAACACTGTTTGACGTTGTGACCTACTCTGTGTCAATCAGCCGTAAGTTACTTGTTGGAAGTCTGTTCAAAGAAGTGTTTGTTTGTTCCTGTCTTAGTAGTTAGTCTGAATCTTAGTCTAGTCTTGTCCTGCCTTGTTTTGCCCCATTGTTAGTGATGGGCAGATCGAGGCTTCGTGAAGCAATGAAACAGTTGAACCAAATGGTTCGTATTGTTTCGAGGCTTCGAATCAATCCGACACCCGTCTCCACGGTGACACCTAGTGGTCACTTGCAGGTGTTGATCTGAAAACAACCTTGACGAGCCATGGAAATTTGTTGTTTTTTTATTATTGCACTTTTCTAATATGTGAATCTTGTAACCTAAAGGCTTCTTACTGTGAATAATGTTATTTTGCTCATGCAAAATGAATATTAATAAAAATAAATCAAGCCACAATGTCTCACTTTTTACATATTTTTATTCAAAAATATTAATTTCTCTGCTGTGGAAGGACTTAGCCTACTTCTTTTTTTACAGATAATTTCTCCAGCCTTTGAAAAAATCCTCTCACAAGGGACACTTGTTGCTGGCATGCAAAGATATTTTTTAGCTAGGACATACAAATGAGGAAAGATTACTGCTCTCTCTTTCCAGTAAGTTAGTGGATCATGAGTTGTGGGCAAAAACGCATCGTTGATGTATTTTTTCACTTCCATTGTGGCATCAGCTGTAGCATTGTGTATCATCTGGATTTGATGGATACGAGTATCAAAAAGTTCCCATAAACTGTCCAGTGTTTCTGCTGTGTTTCAAACAATGCATTGCTTAGATGGCCCAGCAGTGTCAGTAGCATAGGTCAGTAGCAGGCCTAGGTACAGGGGGAATGCCATCCTCTGCACCCTGCAAAATGGCAGGATGAGTGCTCCTCAAATGGCGCATCATGGATGATGTATTGTTGCAGTAGGCGAGCAGCCGATCACAATACACACATCTCACTTTATTTGGGGTTTCTAAATGGAAATGCTCCCACACCACAGATGTACAGCATCTCATCTGGGGAGCCTCCATTTATCTATCTATCCAAATCTATCTAGATATGAATCTCTAATCTATCTATGTAATTCGATATGTATCTATAATATGTGTCTATGATCTGATGTATTTATATATGTAGCCTATATATATTTAATCTATCTATATATGTATCTATCTATCTATTAATCTAGCTGTCTATATATATTCATATCTATATTAATGTGTCACTATATGTATACTCTGTGTCTAGACTCACGGATCACGGCCATTTGACTGGTTATATTGGGATAACAGTCTCCAAAACATCAATCATACTAAAGAACATAATCATATCAACATATGCATAATAAATGAGCTAGAAAGGGAGGAACACAAAACACAATAACTGTCAAAAATCAATGGTTTCTGAAAAGCCAGCCACTGACAGGTCACGTGACATTCCAGGCTCAGACTGGCAGCTGCCAGCCAGCCACTGACAGGTCACGTGACCTGTCAGTGGCGGCTCCTGCCAGCCAGCTGAAGATTGAACCCCCTCTCGACTATCAGTCAATGTGTTGTGTAAATTTAAATGTAAGCCTAAATATAACTAAACAAATCGCACTATAAATGTCACTATATCACCAAAATCCGCTATCTCAAAATCAAACTCCTCTCACAAAAACCCACGAGGTCAATATGCGTTGATTTCACTTTTATACAGATGTTCGATTGTGTGGTCTGTTTCCGACCGTGTCAATCAAACGCTGATTCGGCGGATCACACCTGATGAAACACTTCGTGAAACACTTTGAGGCTTCGTTTGGCCATAGTCACGTGACATGGGTGTTTTGAATCACGCTTCGAATCAGTGATTCGAAACATCTGCGCTTCGGGATCTCGCAA
The DNA here is from genome assembly GCA_036326025.1 of Chrosomus eos. NCBI lineage: Eukaryota > Metazoa > Chordata > Actinopteri > Cypriniformes > Leuciscidae > Chrosomus > Chrosomus eos. The sequence continues at coordinate 22,909,647 of CM070827.1, read as the reverse complement.
AGCTTCGGAACGACTGTTTCGCCTCAGCCATCCCTACCCATTGTGGGTTTTGTTTTCTGTTTTTGACCTTTAAATAAACCCTGTGAGAATCTATTGCTGTCTGCCATTGGGTTCATCCTTCAGCATCATAACATTTTGTGTTTATTACTTACTGTCAAATGAATTTACAGGTTGGCAATGTAAAAAAAAACAACATATATTACTGTATTTAGCCATTTTTGCAACAAAAAATTAACAATTTTTCTAAAGGAAAATCAACATGTCTGCTTTCTCTGGGAGAATTGACCTCTCCTGGCTTAATGTGTCTCCAGCAGTGGCGAATACTCTCTCTGAAGGAGTAAAAAGATGATTGGACAGACATGTACGATTCAGACAGGTGAAACAGAATAGGCAATGCCTCTCTCTTTTCCCACCACCAAACAACAGGGTCTTCATAGGACCTTTTGAGGACCATTCTTTGTAGAAAAGAAGTTCTCTGTCAAATCTCTCCTCAACTGACAAGCCAGTAGCATTTGGAAGCACAATCCCCTGCAGAGCTTTATCCTCATTTTCAAACAGAACTGCTAATGGACATTTTTTTACTTTCTTGCAAGGCACACCGTATTGTGGGCAAAATAATTTGTATTATTTTTAAAAAAAATACTTTCCTTAATCTGAGTGGTACAAGACTTGGCTACTTTTCCTAAGTTATCCACCTGAACACACACACATTTATTTGACTTGATTCTACAATGTTAAGTGGGTGAAAAAAATAAAAGTCCTTAATCTCGTGTTTGTGGACAAAAATGGGCACCCATAGGAATGAATGGGAAAAACTGTAATTTAGAGCATTTTTTTTTTGTCTAATAAAAATTAATAGATCCAACACAATGCATATCATACATATACACAAATGAAGGGGTAAGCCTGTACAACATTCTAAATTTTGCAAACCCTCACACTCGCACACACATAGATGCAAACAAACAGACACACACACACACAAAGCATTCAATTAGCCTATAACAGCTGTTTTTTTTTCAAATAAAAAGTCATTCACACACACAAAAACAAAGAATTGAATGAGCCAATGACTGACCTCTCCTTTTTTTATTTTTTAAGTTCGAATCAACCACCTCATGCACACACAAACACACATGTGCGCACAATTGCATGTAAACATTATAACCTGTTTATTTTTACCTAACACTTACTTTTTTGACTTATTGTTGTTTATTTCTTACCTGTTTGTTACCAATTAGTTTTCTGAGTTATGAAATATGATATTTTTTGTTTGAAATAAATGATAAATTATCTACTACTTTGTCTTTTCCTTAGAGTATGGTCATATTTGTGTAAGCATATTTTGCCATCTTTTTATAGTCTCACCTAACACAGATATATATTTTTATTTTTTAAATTACAATTTTATCTTGTTATAAAGTCAAAAACTTTATAAAAAACAAAAAATAAAGGTTAAATTCGTTATAACAGTGGTTTATAGAGTTCAGCCTATATGCAGCCATTTAGTACTATTAGCCATCTAGTGGCTATTGATATTATTGCTTTTTTGTTATTTTAATACCAACATAAGACACCAGATGACACCAAAGTCACCACATTTTTAGGTTTTAGCTATCTGAACTTACTGGAATTTTTTTTACTGAAGTTAAAGAAATATGAAATATAACATAAAAATAAGCATAAATTACATAGAAAATATGGTACTTTTAGAGGTAAATAAATTCAAAAATACCCCCAAAATAAATAAAAAAACATAAATTGATAGATTTTATTTTATCTAAGAAATTGATATAACATTTATTAAAAAAAAATGTGGGATCACGCCTGAGACCTCTGTGCCTACATTTGTCCAGCAATACGGGATTAAGGGCTGTAATTTGAGGGTTAAAAGCAAGAAAATTAGTATTAGTTATTTAGTAATATGAACATATATCCTTGTCAACAGCACCAGACAATATCTTTATAAGTGTGAGTTTGCATTTACCTTTGAAGTGTTGTCCTTTTCTTGCTCATGGCCTTTTTCCTTTTCCTGCTCTTCTGACACCTTTAGAGAGAGCTTCACATTAGAAGCGGATATTCACAGACAGTAAAGATTGTTCCGTGTGTGTGTGTGTGCGCGCACGCGTGCGTGCGTGCGTGCGTGCGTGCGTGCGTGCGTGCGTGGGGTGTGTTTTGCACTCTTGATGTTTTAGAGTGTCACCCCTTCATTGTTGAGCATCGTGGCCGATTTGTAGATTGTACACACAAAAATTATGAGAATTTTTGTGTTTTTGGCAATTCCCCATTCATTTCCTATGGTCGGACATTTTTGACCGAAGAGCACAAAAGGCACAATATTTTTTACGACCATTTAGCCTGCTCGGATCAGATTACTTTACTTTCTTTACTTACAAGATTGATAATATCAGGGAGAAAATCATAACAATGCAACCGTCTACTACAGTATCACATCAGGCAGTGCATTGTAGTCTCCCTGAGGAAAAATTTTATTCATTCATTCATTGCTATAGAAGAGGAAGAATTTTCTAAATCAACAACATGTATATTAGATCCTATACCGACTAAGCTATTGAAAGAGATGCTTCCAGAGGTCATAGATCCTCTTCTTTATATCATTAAATCATCTTTGTCGTTAGGATACGTACTAAAAACTTTTAAGCTGTCTGTGATTAAATCGCTTGTTAAAAAAACGCAACTTGATCCTACAGAATTAGTCAGTTACAGGCCGATCTCGAATCTACCTTTTCTGTCAAAGATACTAGAAAAGGCAGTATCCTCACAACTATGTTCCTTTTAAGAAAGAAATGGAATCTGCGAGGATTTTCAGTCAGGATTTAGACCATACCATAGTACTGAGACAGCTCTCATCAGAGTCACAAATGATTTGCTCTTATCATCCGATCGTGGTTGTATCTCTCTATTAGTGTTACTCGATCTTAGTGCTGCATTTGATACCATTGACCACAACATTCTTCTAAATAGACTTGAAAATTATGTTGGCATTAGTGGAATTGTATTAGCATGGTTTAAATCATACTTATCGGACCGTTATCAGTTTGTAGCAGTAAATGAGGAGATGTCTTATTGATCAAAAGTTCAGTATGGCATACCATAAGGCTCAGTACTAGGACCGCTGCTGTTCACTCTGTACATGCTACCCTTAGGATCATTAGGAAGCATGGCATTAGTTTTCACTGTTATGCTGATGATACTCAGCTCTATATTTCTTCACGCCCTGACGAAACCTACCAATTCACAAAGTTAACGGAATGCAGCTAATATAAAAGACTGGATGACTAGTAATTTCCTACTACTTAATTCTGAAAATAAAACAGGTATTCTAATTATTGGACATATAACTTCCTCACATACTAACCTAGAATGCTGTCTAACACTTAATGGCTGCTCTGTCAAGTCTTCGTCGTCGGTTAGGAACCTGGGTGTGCTCTTTGATACCAATCTTTAAAGGGTACCTATTATGGCATTTAAAATGTTCCTAATATTGTTCTGGGAGTCCCCAACAACAGTTTTACAAGCATGCAATGACAAAAAACACTTTTGTTGTCTTATAATATGCATTTATTTTTACCTGATTTGCTCACCGACTCCCATATGAATCGTTTAGCGAGTCATTTTTCCAAACCCCGCCTTTGCGTGACGCTAATCTGTGGTGATATGTTAGACACCCAGCCGACGGGTGTCATTGGTTGTTGCGCTAGATCTTACCCAGATACAACAGTGCTATTTTCTGATTGGCTAACAACACCAGACGAACAACACCAGAGGAGACCAGGGTTGCCAGGTCTGCACAACAAAACCAGCCCAATTGCTCATCAAAACTAACCCAATCACGGCCAAAAATATTCAAATAGCGTTCCCGGGTGTTTCCTCAATAACAATCATGTTCCAGTGGATAAAACAATCGCGTCAACCAGCGTGCACTACACAAACAACCCGCGGAAACAGTGCAGGCATACGGACCTGGCAACACTGGAGGAGACGCGCTTGAATCCTGCCGGTTCCACAGTGAGTGAGTTTTGGGCACTGCGGCATATTAAATATATTACAAATAGTTTTTCAGCGTGAGAAATACAATGTGTGGCCGGAGAGCGTGACAAAAGACCGAAATGAGTGACTGTCACGCTCAATGCGTGATGCGTGACACTCGAGAGCCCTGTGACAACTCCATTAACAACGACAAACACTTCACATATTTCAATATAATTGACATTGAAGACCTAAGTTAGCTGCTAGAAGCTGCGCTGTGCCTGTGCGTACACAACACACAAAATAATCATAGAACATGATACAAACATAAAAGCAACAGCCTACTTACAGATTGTGATTCGGAGAAGGAAGCTGATCCAAATAAACTCGGTACTGAACCTCCCTCCTTCAGTATCAGCCATACTACATGCAAATCCATACTTTATAGCATTTAGGTTTGTGAAGCAATCATCTTCAAAATGACGCGAACACAGAACAAGTTCGGGCTATAATACTTCTGTGGTATAGTTATGAACTGTAGCCACTTAGTCTTCAAATGCTCCTCACTGGGCAGATGAAAAAAGTTTGCTTTTGCGTCGCACTTCAAAACACAGCAGCGTCTCGTCGACATGATGTTTTCCCTGGTGTCTCCTAATGCAATGAGTGGGCGTATCTTTTTCAAATAACTTGTACAAGTGACGTACGAAAGTTAGAGAAAATGCATCGTTCGTCTATCGATTCATATCAACGACTCAGAGTCGACTCTTACTTTTGAAAGATAATAACTTTGTATACGGTGAACTTTCATATTTAAAACTTTGCAGGATGTTTTCGTTCACTTAGATCTATGTTACACACTACATGATAGGTAATTTTCAAAATTCCATGATAGGTACCCTTTAATTTGAAATTCACGTGTCTAGTATCTGTAAAACCACATTTTTCCGTCTTGAAAATAAATCTAAATTACGTCATATGCTCTCAATGTCAAACGTGGAACAGTTAGTTCATGCGTTCATGACATCAAGGCTAGATTATTGTAAATGCTATTATGGGTGGTTGTCCTGCACGCTTAATAAACAACCTACAGCTGGTCCAAAATGCAGTAGCTAGAGTTCTTACCAGAACCAGGAAGTTTGACCATATTAGCCCGGTTCTGTCAACACTGCATTGGCTTAAACATTAAACATCGTATACATTTTAAAGTATTGCTGATCATTTACAAAGCACTAAATGGTTTAGCTCCCCAGTACTTGAGCGGGCTCTTAGCGCATTATAGTCTGTCACGTCTATTGCATTCTCAAAATTCCGGCCAGTTGATAATACCTAGAATATCAAAATCGACTGCTGGCGGTAGATCCTTTTCCTATAAAAAGCGATAAAAAATTCTGTATTATACATTTTTCAAGGCTTGTAACTTGGAACCTATTTCATGGTTTTGCGTTCTCGAGCCACCAGGCACTGTTTAGTGCGGGTGAGCGGCCAGATCGCATTAGGGGTTTTCTGTTAGAACGGTGTCGTATTAGTGGCCCCTAAGTTAATAACTAATGATCGTTGTGATGGAAGTGAATCAATCAAAACAAACTTTAGCTAGACAATAACTTTTTTCTAGAGCTGCTGTAAAGCCAAAAAAGCTCTGTTACTTTCATTTCCTATTTTCACTGTAAAGCTGCTTTGAAACAATCTATATTGTTAAAAGCACTATATAAATGAAGGTGACTTGACTTATATCACTGACTCGGAAACCTTTATTTGAAAAACAACTTAATTCAAAACAGATTTACAACACTTTTTCGTTTAAAACTGCTTTTTAAACAACAATTTATTTCAAATGCTTAAGTTTTGACAGAAAGTAACACGTTTTGTCCCCCCTTTTTTCTCTTGCTTGGCTTCTTCCTTTTGTTCCTCCTCTTCTTGTTCTTTCTTTCCACTGATGAATCTTAAGAAATCATGTCTCTTGTTATTCTGTATTATGTATTAAAAGAAATACGTTCTCACCATTTACTCATCGTTTACCCTCATGCCATCCAAGATATATACAACTTTCCTTCTTCAGATTAACACAAATGAAGGTTTGTAGAAAAAAAACATCGTTGGGAATACATATAATGCAAGCTCATGTTTTCCTAAAAGTTGAAGCATCAAACAGCATATACTTCAACAACTGTAGTAATCCATACAACCCCAATGGATCAATGTCTTCTGAAGTGAAACAACAGGTGTTTGTAAGAAAAAATTAAATACTTTAAAAATGTTATGTTGTAGACTATCGCTTCAGACCAACTGTAATTCCAAATCAGTTATATTAGTGACAGGATGTGGGTTGATGAAAGTAGCGAGGACTCAAATGCAGAGTTATGGGCTTTTATTAAGCATAAAATAAAACAAAAACAAACTACCCCATGGGGGAAACAAGACAGGCAGCTAGACTTTACAAGAACTGGATTTGGCAGGAGCAAGAAACATGAGGGTACCTTAGACGACGAACCAGCACAGGACTGCAAACACAAGGAGAATAAATAGGGAAGCAAACAAAAGAGGGACAATTAATAAGAACAAGGGAAGGCAGGTAGGGCAAATTAACCAATAATCAGGTAACAAGATGGGCAGGGTTAGATAATCAACAGGACAGCACATGGCACAAGGAAACATATATGTGCTCACACCAAACATGACTAAAACACAAGCACATGGCCAGTAAAACAAATCACAAGCCATGTGCTAACACAAAACGAGACATGAACACGCAGCCAATGAGAACACTCATAAGCCACATGTTCACAAAAAACATGATAACATGAAAGCACACAGCAAGTGTAAAACAAGCTGTGTGCTACACAGTACAAGACAAAACATGAGTGTCAGGGCTCTGTCACAAAACCAAGAAATAGACTAGACAGAAGTGACAGAACCCTGACAATTAGATTGTGTGTATGTATTTTTATTGTACTTAACCTGTAACTTCATGGAATAAGAGGGTAACAAGCACCATTTTAATTTACGGCCAGCAATGTCACACTTACCCTGTAACTATATGCAACAATAGGGTAACTATAGGGTAACAAGCACCGCTTACTCTGAAACTACATGGAACAAGAGGGTAACACCACTTACCATGTTACTACATGGAACAAGAGGGTAACAAGCACGACTTACCCTGTTACTACATGGAACAAGAGTATATTTCCCAGTATTTAAAAAAATTGCAATAGTTTTAGCTTTACATGGCTTGAAACATGTAAGCCCAAACTTAAATATCCGCACTTTTTCTATTTAAAAAAAATGGATAAATGCATAGATATGTACCCTGTAATTTTTAAAAAGCCTATACAGTATATTGGTACACAATTATTACAAAAAGGAACGCCGTGTATGTTCTCACTAAATATCTCCCAAATGTAACATTGTTGTATCATAATAATAGAAAACCCTTTAGTTCTATAATACTTACAGTATAAATATTTTTTTTATTCTCCTGGTTGTTTCCCCTTTATTCCCCAAACTTTACATATTGTTCCCTTATACTTACACCCAAGTACTTTATAGGTACACTACAATTGTCAAGTGCATTCACTTTAGTGAAGTTCAACCCTGCAGTTTCCCCCACTTGATAGGGTATGCTTGCCTTTGAAGGTTTGGACTGGATTTTACTCAATGACCAGGAATCAATTCTTTCTTTTCTTTCTTTTATTGGAAAGTTGTCATGGCCACAAGCAGGTAAAAAAACTTAAACACAAACAAGTAAATCAAGAAAACATATAATAAACTCAAGTAACCATAATAAAGCATCACCATCCAAAATCAAAATACTTAAATTTAAACACTAGAAAATCAGTCTCAAAAATAAGTAAAATTTGAAGACACTTTTAAAGCATTGCTCACATGATTTCAATCTTCATGATGTTAAAATGTATAACACTTTAGCTTACAATTTAAACATGATTCCATACACACATTTTTACCCCAAGTATAATTACATGATTCACTTTAACATTAAAATTCACCACACTGCACAAACGAATGCTCACCGACTCCTTCCTTGCTTCAAACAAGCTTTAGTCCTGCAAGTCTCATTTCTCAGTTCCTCCACACATCTTCCCAGCCTGCTTACTATCCTGTGAGTGACTCCGAATCCCCTAAATTACCAGATCCTTCCCACCTGGTGACTAATTAGCTGACTGCAGCTGGGCACCACACCCAGCACCAAAGCACCCAGGCAAAAAAAGGCGTGGTCTGCAGCTCAGCTTGACACCTCCCACTCGATCTTCCCACGTAAACCGCTGGAGAGATCGCACAGTGAACTAGTAGTCAGAGATTTCCTTCTGGAATCCCAGCCTGCTCCTCCACTGGCAGTAAGACCACCAACCGTCGAACGTCCCGGTGAAGAATTGTGGACTGAAGGTCCCCCCGAATACTGGAGACGTGGTGCTTGGATGCAGGAAGTTTGGATGCTAATGTTACAGGCCTCACCTCAGGAATACAGGAGCTCGCCACAACTCTAATATTCACATCCCGTACAATGTTTCTGGAGTCAGGGTTGACACTGATGACTCTTCCAAGCTTAAAGTGGCCCCTCAATGCATTCTGATCGCAAAGCCACACAATATCTCCAATTGCGACATTCCTATGTGCAGTGTGCCACTTGCTCCTCACAAAAAGATTAGGACCAGCAAGTTGGCTCCAGGATCTCCAGAATTTGTTGACCTGATGCTGCATTTCCTGGAGTCTCTTATAGGGATAACTTGTGAAGTCAAATGTTTTCCAATCACCACTTGATGATGCTCGTCCCAGCAGGAGTGTATTGGGCGTGATGTACTGCACTGTATCTTCAAGGCTCTGCACCCTGGCATCAATGGGCCGCTCATTTGTCAGATTAGCAGCAAGCTGAAGTGCCGTCTGAAACTCGCTGAAACAGAGCCCTGACTCTCTTCCCAGACTCTGGAAAGCCTTCTTCACCATCCGAACAGCTGCTTCAGCAGAGCCATTCCGATGAGGTGAATCAGCTGGCAGGATTTTCCAGTGCCAGTCAGTTCCATTTTGAGCTGAAGTTTCCTCCACAGCAGACCTATCCAGGCTATCCAGGAACTGATACAACTCCTTCAGAACAGACTTGGCACCAACAAAATTTGTCCATATCTTCTTGGGGTGGGTGGCCTCTAATTGCTGTGAACCTCTGATAAGCCATCAGGAAGCTTTCCGTTGACATTGTGTTGGCAAGCTCCGTGTGGATTGCTCTGCTGACCATACAGCAGAATACGATTCCCCAGACTTTCATTTTGACTCTTTTCCTAACATCATCTTTGACCTGATAGGGTCCAAACAGGTCAACTGCTGTAAACTCAAATGGAGATGCTGGCCTGGTTCTCTCTTGAGGCAGATCTCCCATCACTTGCTGACATCTTCTCACTCTGGCTTTCTTGCAGACCATACATTTCTCAATGACTTTTCGAGCAATTCTTCGTCCCTTGATGACCCATGCTCTCTTTCTCACCTTCATCAGAGTCGTAGCCACAACCTCGTGACTCTTGCTGTGAGCTTCCTGAACCAACAATGTTGAGACCCAGGCGCTGCAAGGTAAGAGAGGGACACCAACTCTGTCTTCATTAAAGGCTTGGACTCGCCCACCACAAACTAGTAAACCAGTTTCTTCCTCTTTGAAGACTACCAGTCGGTCTATTGTGGTTGTTGGAAAGGTCACCCCCTCTTGTGTGGCAAGAAAAATATCTCTTAAAGCATCTTGGCGCTCCACCGTGGTGATGACCCCAGCTGAGGAAACCGCCTCCCACTTTGGATCTCCCAGGATCTTATTTTTAGCTGCAAAACATTTTGCTGCCCTCCAGACCCAGGCGATCGTCTTAACCAGGTGAGTCAGGTTGCTGAACCGTTCTTCATTCACCAGATTTCGGACAGCAGCACCAGCAGGTGGCCTTCGATGCTCCAGATCTGGTGGCTCCCTCTTCCTGACCTGAGCTCTTGTGAGAGCCGCAGCAAATGATTTCTTCTGCATCCGTCCAACACTCTCTCTGGCAGCTGCTGATACATCTTTTGCAGACTTAATCGGCCAATCCTCAACTGGTAGACTCAGGAATTTTGGTCCTTTCTGCCATGGTGAATTTTCAGCCAACTCTTTTGGGCCAGCCCCACGAGTGATGATGTCAGCGATGTTCAGAGATCCAGGAATCCACCACCAATCCCTAAGTTGTGTGCTGGTCTGAATTTCTCCAATCCTGTTGCCAAAAAAGGTCTGGAAGCCATAGCTCTCACGTTGAATTGAACAAAGCACTGTTTGGCTATCAACAAGGTGGTACCACTGCTTGACTTGAATTCGACCATGTCGTTCAAAGTACCTCTTTAATACGGGCGGCGAATACTGCCCCACATAGCTCTGCCTTGACTGCTTCCCCCTTGTGGTCTAGGGGAGCCAGCTTAGTTTAGACTCCACCAGCCTCACTATCGGACCTTGGTCACAGTCCCACCGCAGATACAGGACGGCACCATAAGCATGATCACTGCCATCGGAAAAGGTAATTGCATCAGGCTCAGCTAGCCCGCTCACTGGTGTCAGGGCTCTAGGGAACTTGACTTTGCTCAGCTCAACGTATTCTTCAAAAAGGCTGATGGCATTGTCTCTGAGCTTCTCTGATAGTGCAAGGTCCCAAGTGTCTCTGACGGTGCTACATTTGGGTTTGGCCTCTTGAAATGCTTTCCGAACCAAAATGGCTCCTTTCTGCTTTGCAGGTGTCGTCAGACCAACCGGGTCATACAGCCCAGAAACTTGGCTAAGCAACTCTCGTCGTGTCAGTGGGTCTGGCGTCTGAGCTCTCACCTCTTCCAGTTTAAGATCTTGGCCAAGTCTCATCTTTCTCTTCCTCTTTGAGAAATTTATTCCAACCATAACATGAAGCCTGTCATCCTCCAGGCTGTAGCCGAGGCCAAGCGCTTTGTTGTCCTCCTCCTTGAGCTGATTTGGCAGGATTACAGTCTTTGGAATAGCCACCTGCTCCGGTTTTCCAACAGATTCCCTCCTACTTTCACCAGAAAAGACCCACGGCTTTAACTTGAACCCTCCTGCCCCCAGGATCTGCTCCACATTTTCTGTGATGACTTTGAGCTGTTCCAAGTTGTTATGAGAGGTCAGGATATCGTCGACATAGCTGTCCTCCTCTAACACTCGACGTTCTTCCTCAAGATGGCTAAACTGGGGGAGATTCGCTGTCTCTCTCATGGCGAGTTGAGCGATACAACCTGCAGGCTTGTCACCAATGTTAACCCTTGTGACTGCATACTCGCCCAGCTCCTCCTCCTCAGAGTCACGCCACAGAAACCTATGCAAATGTACCTCCCGATCTTCAAGCCACACTGAATTGTACATTTTTCTAATGTCTCCCAAAGCCGCAAAACCTCCCCTCCTGAACCTGAGAAGCACAGCACGAATAGAATTGAGGACGTCGGGGCCCTTTAACAGGAGATCATTCAGACTCACCCCTCTGCACTTCTGACTACTGTTCCAGACCAGTCTCACCGGAGTTGTGACGGAGTGTGGGTTGGGTGCGATGAGGTGGCTAATGTACCATACAGGGCCAGTCCATGTCTGAAGGACGTCTTTAGACAACTTCATTGCGGCTCGGCGCTCGACCATCTCGTGAACTTGAGCAGCATAGGCAGCCTTCCACTCCGACTCCTTGGTCAGCTGCCTCTCAGTCCTGAAGAAAGTTGCCTCAACTGCACTCCTGTTGCTTGGTAATGTGGCTGGATCTTCTACCCAGGGGTACTTGGCGTGCCAGTGAGGCATCTCACTGTGCTCATCAGCAGCTACATATGTGAGCCCATTCTTTACCACCTCCAGCTCCCTTTCTTCAGCAAGGGTCATTTCTTTGCCACCTGGCTGGCAGTTTCCACAGCGACAACCCCCACATTTCGGAATGCAGCCAGCACCGATACTGTCCCATTTCCACCACTCAAGGAAGCTGGATGTAGAAGTTACACAACTGAATCCCTGAGGTTGCTGGCTTTGCTGACGATGAATGGGGACCACGCAGGTATGTTCTTCATACTTCACTGCCGCAGTTCTCATAGACCTTGCGAAATGCGTTCTTGATGTGTGAGCTGATACAGTTAGCGCCTCAAACAACTCAGGATGGGTGCCAGCAACTGTCTTTCCCATTGGTCCGTCCCACAGCACAAGGTCCCCCACCGTGCGGATTTTCTGCGGAGCCAGCTGGCCTTCCTTGTGACTTACAAGGAGATGGATCTCCTCGGTCTTGCCAGGTCGCTGAGTGGAATGTCTGGGAAGAACTCGTGAAGTTTTTTAGCTGACACATGTCTTTGAATGTCTGCAATACTGTCTAGGCCATAGCAAACCAGCTGATGGGATCTACGAGTCCCTTTTAAAGTGTTGACCCAGATTTTCAGGAGGTACCGCTTTGTCTTAACAAAGACTTTCATGCCTCCTACACCATGGACTACAAGCGTGATGTCTTCACTTCTAAGATTAAGCCGACCTGCTGCCTCATGTGTGATGTAATTAGTATCAGACGCTAAGTCTATAAGAGTCCCAATTTTCTGCCCAGCATTTGCGGTTACCTCCAACAGCATCATGATGACAGGCCACTCCGCTAGCCCGCTCTCTCCCCAGAAGACTTGAATGACTCTTTGCAATATGTGAGGTGCTCACTGCTGTGTTACAGAATGCGTCACAGCATTGCTGAGCTAATTCAGGTGAGAGTTTTCTGACGAATTTCTCCTGAGCCTCGGTGTAATTCCTCCAGCTCTCACCTCCCACTGTGCTGGTTTTTCTCCTCCTCTGAACCGTACTGTCTCTGGATGCCTCAGCTCTGGGACACAGATAGTAGTGATGGTCTGTGACTCCCTGCTCTCCACAATCAAGATTTCTACACAGAAACGAAGTTTTGCAGTGATTACCCTCGTCATGGACCTCCAGACATTTCCAGCAAGCTCCCAGCTTCCGCACTGCGTCCTTCTTCTCTGTGAGCTTAAGCACACGGAACTGTTTGCAGAAGTACAGCTTCTTCTTATGCTTGATGTCCCCACAGACGACACATTCTGAGATATTGCTACTTGACTGGTTTGAGGCTCTGGTTCTAGCTTGCCTTTGCTCCGGTCGATTTTCTTTCTTCAGTGGCTCTTCATCCCTCAATTGATCCAGCTGTTCGTAGATACTCTCTTGACTCTTGAGAAAGGCCAGAAGACAGTCGAAGCGCTTCTCTGAGTCAATACTACTTCTCTCAGCCGCATGAAGAAGCCACTCTTTCTTCAGTGCATCCGGAAGCTTGCTTTCAATTGACTTTGTCACCAGAGGGTTCCTTAAAGCGCCAGTGTCACCAAGTTCACTCAGATCTTCAAGGGCCTTCTCCACGGCTTGGATGAGCTCAACAATTTTCTTGGGCTGGTGACCTCTGGCAGCTGGAAGTCTCTGGAGCTCCTCCACTATTTCAATAGCGATCGCAGTTTGGCTTCCGAACCGATTCTCTAGGACACGAAAGATGTCTCCTGCTGTGTTATAATTCATCAATCGAAGATCTCTCATTACCTTCTCATCCAAACTGTCAAGAAGCTGGAACTTTTTGACTTCTTTTGAGCCAGTGGGTTCGCCTTGCCTCTGGAGGGCCTCCCAGTCCCTTTTCCAGCGATGAAAGTCTCGCCTGATGCCAGTGAACTTAGGGAGGGAAGTAGGCTTCAGTCTAACGGCTGCTGTTGGATAGTTAATAGAAACTGCACTCACACCTCTTTCGCCGTCTTCTTCAGCTTTTGCTTGAATGAACTCTGCTTTTCTTGACATTAACTTAGGGATGACCTGCTCAAGATTCCTGACCCGCAGCTGAAAATCTTTCCGTTCAGCAGGGGGAACCCAACACTTCCACTGTGTGTGCAGCTCTTTTGCCCTCTTAACCAGTTTTTCCATGTAATCAAACATGAAGTCAAAACTCTCTTTATTCCCATCAGATCCGAAGGACTCCACACACTCTACTTCCTCCTCTGCAACCTTTACTGCCATCGTCAGTTCCTCTTCTCCAAAGTTTGCCCAGAGTGTCTTTTGGATAAGCTCCTTGAGCTCGTTCAGTCTCATCTCACACTCACTTGTAGTTTTCTCGATGTCGGCCTTTTGCTGCTCATTCAACCTGGGAACTTCTTCGGAATCAGTATCCAGCTTTGCCTCTACAAGGTACTGGGCCTCTACATCATCGTTGGCTTCAATGACCTTGTTGGCCTCAATTATGAGCTTTTTGAAACTGTCCCTGAGCTCCTCTTCAGGTGTGATGCCATGCATCCGGACTACATTGTTAGCCAGTCGTGAGAATTGCCGCTTTGCGGATGTCCTATTAGCTTTAAGCTGCTCCAGTGTCTTTGACTCAGCCATCTTCTTTTCAGCAGGATTGGGTGAGATGAATTCCCGTTTTATCAGGCCAGGCTGGTTGCTGTTCAGGATTCTCTGTTCCAGTCTTCACAGCGGTTTTTTACTGTCCAGTGCATTCACTTTAGTGAAGTTCAACCCTGCAGTTTCCCCCACTTGATAGGGTATGCTTGCCTTTGAAGGTTTGGACTGGATTTTACTCAATGACCAGGAATCAATTCTTTCTTTTCTTTCTTTTATTGGAAAGTTGTCATGGCCACAAGCAGGTAAAAAACCTTAAACACAAACAAGTAAATCAAGAAAACATATAATAAACTCAAGTAACCATAATAAAGCATCACCATCCAAAATCAAAATACTTAAATTTAAACACTAGAAAATCAGTCTCAAAAATAAGTAAAATTTGAAGACACTTTTAAAGCATTGCTCACATGATTTCAATCTTCATGATGTTAAAATGTATAACACTTTAGCTTACAATTTAAACATGATTCCATACACACATTTTTACCCCAAGTATAATTACATGATTCACTTTAACATTAAAATTCACCACACTGCACAAACGAATGCTCACCGACTCCTTCCTTGCTTCAAACAAGCTTTAGTCCTGCAAGTCTCATTTCTCAGTTCCTCCACACATCTTCCCAGCCTGCTTACTATCCTGTGAGTGACTCCGAATCCCCTAAATTACCAGATCCTTCCCACCTGGTGACTAATTAGCTGACTGCAGCTGGGCACCACACCCAGCACCAAAGCACCCAGGCAAAAAAAGGCGTGGTCTGCAGCTCAGCTTGACAACAATTACAGAAAGTTACGCTGTAAATTCGTCTTAATTACGCAGTACTTTCCGGGCTGTAATCTAAAGTGTTACCAAACATTTTACGGCATCATATTGGAGAAATTCTATATTTTAAAATCTAAAGGCCTGTTCACACCGGGACGAATTTCGCGTGCGATATTCACCAACGTTTAACGCCTCGTGACTAAACAATGGGCGCCAATGTGAGTGTGCACACCGACGCGTAAAACGAATCGGTTACCTAATGTAACCTCGGTTCTCTCTAGATGAGGGAACGAGTATTGCGTAAGCTAGCTTACGCTACGGGAAAGATTTCATCTTTCTGAGAAATTGAAGCCAAAAAATTATCCTATAATTTTGTATCCATTGTCAACGCAGTTCAGCTGCAGCAGACCATGAGAGGGCTAGCTAGCCGCTCATTGGTTCGCTCACGGAGAACTGCTTAAGCCTATGAGGGAGCGTGAGTGAACCCGCGACCAATGAGAGTCTGACTCGCTCTCATTACGTCACCGCCCGCCAAAACGGGTGTGGACGAGACTATAAATACCCCGAAATAGGCTGAATACTCTGTTTTTTTTCATATACTGAAGCGAAAAAACGCTAGAAGCACAAGCACGGCCAGGAACGCAATACTCGTTCCCTCATCTAGAGAGAACCGAGGTTACATTAGGTAACCGATTCGTTCTCTTACGAGAGGTTCTCTCGTATTGCGTAAGCTAGCTTATGCTACGGGAACACCTGGTCAACGCCGTGCGTGCTAAGCATCCACTATTAGTCCCAGGGGGGACCCCGGGGAACTCTGTAAGTGGGAATGAATAAATGTACCTGTGACAAAAAGCCAGCGGAGCGGGCCGGTGATTGTGTAGTACATAAGCACATGATAGAGAGGGACAGAGCGAACTCGGTCTGTGTAATTAACCCCCTATAGTGCAGCTCAACCAGAAGAGCTGAAAACACACTAGACTGCTAGAAGTTTTGCCTGCAAGGCGGGTACTTCCAGATTGTAAAATCTGACAAAGGTGGAGGGGGAAGCCCATCCCGCTGCCACGCAAATGTCGTGAATGGAAATTCCGCTGGACCATGCCCACGATGAGGCCATGCCTCTAGTGGAATGAGCCCTGATGCCCAGAGGGCATGGCAGGTCTTTAGATGCATATGCTGCCGCAATGGCATCAACAATCCATCTGGATAGGGACTGTTTCGAGGCGGCCAACCCCTTGGTGCGCCCACCGAACGAAACAAAAAGCTGCTCGGATCGTCTGACCGGAGCAGTGCGAGTAACGTATAATCTCAGGGCCCTGACCGGACATAGGAGATTAGAATCAGATTCGCTATCGGATGCAGGCAGAGCCGATAGGGATATAACTTGTGCCCTGAACGGGGTGCCGATCGCTTTGGGGACATAACCATGCCTAGGTTTGAGAACGACTAAGGAGTCATTAGGTCCAAACTCGAGACAGGACGCACTGGTGGACAGCGCGTGTAGGTCTCCACACCGTTTTACTGACGCGAGCGCGAGTAGAAAAACGGTCTTTAGCGACAGGTACTTTAGGTCCACGGTGTTTAACGGTTCGAATGGGGGAACTTTCATAGCATCAAGAACTATGGAAAGGTCCCAAATCGGCACCGAAGGGGGGCGTGGGGGGTTCATCCTTCTAGCTCCCCTGAGGAAGCGGACGACCAACCCATCTTTGCCCAGTGACTGGCCGCGCCGGGGTTCAGCAAACGCTGCGACGGCTGCCACATACACCTTAAGAGTGGACGGGGATCTGCCCTTGTCCAGCATCTCTTGGAGAAAATTTAGCAAGGAAGGAACCTCGCATAACCGTGGGTCCAGACCCTTTGGGGTGCACCACTTTGAGAACACAGACCATTTTGACGCATAGAGCCTTCTGGTAGAAGCCGCTCTAGCCTGCATGATCATGTTTAACACTCCCTCTGGCAAAGCAACGGGTAGTTGTTGAGCACCCACGCGTGTAGCGCCCAGCGCTCTGGGTGGGGATGCCAGATCGTGCCGCGAGCTTGGGAGAGGAGATCTGCTCTGACTGGAATGGGCCACGGCGCTGTCTGTGACAGCTGCGTGAGCTCCGGAAACCAAGTCTGACCCTCCCAGCGCGGGGCTATGAGGAGCACCGAGTGCTGCGTTTCTCTGATTCTCTGAAGCACCTGTGGTAGCAGAGAGACCAGAGGGAAAGCATAAAGCGGGCGGCTGGGCCAGGTCTGGGCTAGCGCGTCCTCGCTCCTTGAGAAAAATATTGGGCAGTGGGTGTTCTCCGCCGAGGCGAAGAGGTTCACCTCTGCTCTGCCGAATAAACGCCACAGTTTCTGAACTGTAAGATGATGCAGGGACCACTCCCCGGGGGGAATGGGGTTCCTGGACAGGCTGTCTGGACCGTCGTTCAGATGTCCCGGCACGTGCGTCGCTCTGAGCGAGAGCAGGTGACACTGAGACCAAACTAAGATGCGTTCTGTCAGCTGGAAAAGATTCCTGGATCTGACTCCGCCCTGACGGTTTAGATAAGAGACGTGTTTTCAAAGGCGTGAGTTTGTTCATCTGAAAAGATGCGGCGAGACGCTGCACACGGTGCGCGCGCTGCGTTGACAGACGCGCCGTCATCGTGACCGAGTCCAGCTCTATACCCAAGAAGGAGATAGTCTGACTGGGTTGTAGTACGCTCTTTGTCCAGTTGACAGAGAGGCCCAAAGCTTTCAGATGGTCGAGGAGAACTGTACGATGAGACAGTAACTCTCTCTGAGATTGTGCCAAAATCAGCCAGTCGTCCAAGTAGTTCAGTATTCGCAGCCCCTGACTCCGCAGGGGGGCGAGCGCCGTATCCATGCACTTCGTGAACGTACGGGGTGCTAGGGATAGGCCGAACGGTAGGACAGTGTATTGATAAACCTGGCCTTCGAAGGCGAAACGTAAGAATGGCCTGTGAAGGGGATTTATCTGGATCTGAAAGTATGCATCTTTCAGATCTAGTGATATGAACCAGTCCCCCTGGCGCACATGCGCGAGGAGTTTTCTGATAGTGAGCATTTTGAACGGTCTCTTCATGAGAACTTTGTTCAGAGATCTGAGGTCTAATATTGGTCTGAGACCGCCGTCTTTCTTGGGGACAAGAAAATAACGGCAGTAAAACCCTGACTCACTCATAGCCAGAGGCACCCTCTCTATAGCCTTTTTGCACAACAGAATTGGCGTCGCTGAACAGTCTGGTTGTGCTGAGCTGTGCGCTGGGGTGGGGCTCGTGCAGGAGGCTGATCACGTGGGCGGCCTGCAGAGGAGCTAGCGCGACGAGGCAGAAAGAGGTTCATGGCCTGAGAAGCTTTCTGTACTTCGGAGAAGCGGTCGACGATACCCGTGACGGCAGATCCGAAGAGGCCGGCTGGAGAGAGCGGGGCGTTGAGAAAAGCGGCACGCTCAGAATCTCCCATGTCGGCGAGAGTGAGCCATAGGTGTCTCTCAGACACACAGATGGCGGCCATGCATTTCCCCAGGGCTAGAGCAGCAGACTTTGTGGCGCGAAGGGCAAGGTCCGTGGCGCTCCTCAAATCCGCAACAGAAGGGGGATTCTTTCCACTCTCATCCCACTCACGCAGCAAGTCACCTTGTAGAATTTGCAGCACGGACATAGAGTGAAGTGCAGACGCTGCCTGGCCGGCGGCTGAATATGCGCGGCCGTGAAAACTTGAAGTCGCTCTGCAGGCTTTAGAGGGGAGCACAGGTGATGAGCGCCATCTAGCAGAGGGCGGGCATAAGTGTGCGGCGACCAAGTGTTCAACAGGTGGAATGGAGAGATAGCCCTTCTCTGCGGCTCCGTCCACAACGCGGAGCGGGGTGGAAGAGTCAGAGCTAGATCTGGCAGAGAGCGGGGCATTCCAGGACTTTGAGAGCTCTGCGTGCAGCTCGGGCAGGAAGGGCGCAGCCCGTTTGGCAGCGGGAGTCGAGCGCTGGCGGAAGTAGCTGCCGTCCATGCGGTTGATGGTCTGCTCAGGGGGGAGGAGACCAATCGAGGCCGAGGCGCTCGACGGCCTGTGTGAGGAGGCGCATAAGTTCTTCCTCAATACCAGCGCGAGTCCTGGAAGATTCACGGTTCGAGGAGGCCTGAGAACCGGACCATTCCTCAATGTCGGAAGCGAGCATGTGTCCTTGATGTCCGCGGCGTCATCGAAGGCAACAAAGCGGCCACTCGGCGGCAACTGTTCGTCCGGAAGCGGCGGAGAAGGAGAGCGGGAGGCTACAGGCTCCGGCGGAATGAACGCTTCTTGCTGGGGCTCCGGCGGCCTCTGAGAGCGGCGTTTCTTCTTCCGCAGCGAAGTCAGAGCTTTCAGATGTATGGGAGCATTTTTAGCGGCCAACAGTCGAGCCCGCAGGGTCAACATAGGCATTGATTCGCAGAAGTCGAGGGCGAGTTCGGCGTGCTCCGGTCCGAGGCAGAGGGCGCAGATGACATGGCGGTCTCCAGCCTCGAGAGGAGCGCGGCAGGAACCGCAGGAACTCCGAGACATCTTTAAAAAGACGCTCGCTCTTTTAGATACAAATAGGATAGAATTCTCTGAGTAAAGGATACACTCCGTCGGATGGCGCTAGCTCGCAGGACGGCTGAAGGTGGCGAAGACGGCCGGCTTCCTCAGTCTCCCAGACGCTCGCTAGAGATGCCTTCTCTCAGGATCAGCAGATGCAGGTAGCGTCGCTGAAGAATGAAAAAATCAGAGTATTCAGCCTATTTCGGGGTATTTATAGTCTCGTCCACACCCGTTTCGGCGGGCGGTGACGTAATGAGAGCGAGTCAGCCTCTCATTGGTCGCGGGTTCACTCGCGCTCCCTCATAGGCTTAAGCAGTTCTCCGTGAGCGAACCAATGAGCGGCTAGCTAGCCCTCTCATTGTCTGCTGCAGCTGAACTGCGTTGACAATGGATACAAAATTATAGGATAATTTTTTGGCTTCAATTTCTCAGAAAGATGAAATCTTTCCCGTAGCGTAAGCTAGCTTACGCAATACGAGAGAACCTCTCGTAAGAGAACTCCACGCGTAAAAGCGTAATTTTTTTGTAAAACGCCTCGGGTTAGTTTTTTTGGTTTGACGCACCGCGTCAAAAACTATCCGACCAATGAGATTGGGGCTTTTGCTCACGTGTCTGGAGCTTCTGAAGTTACAGTAAAACACGACTTGGGGGCGCTCAAACACAAAAGGGTCTTGCCGAGCTCACATACGTAATGGTAAAGAAGATATACAGCGTCTACTAGACTACTACACTCTGCCGGGAAGAAATAAGAAGATGAAGATGCAAGGCCAGATGAATGTAGAGCTGCTGGTCTTGTTGGTGTCTTTATAAAGAGACACCAACGAGAATAAATAACTATATGACAAACACGACAAACTAGCTCTCTTCTTCTGAGTGACAAGCAAGTGTCAGAAGCACTTTGTGGACCAGGGTATTTCTGTTTTACATTAAGCGCCATCTAATGTCAGGGAATGAATTTGCATGTTCACACGGCTCATCGTCAGCAAAAATCGCTTGGGTGTGAACACAAAAAACGCGTTGAAAAACACTGACGAATAACGCAAGCCGATATTCGTCCCGGTGTGTACGAGGCTTAAAGGCCTTAGAGTCATTATTTCTATAATACAGTTCAGTTCAATTCAATTAACATTTATTTGTATAACGCTTTTCACTATCAGAGTTTGTGAGCGGAGTGGAGTGTGGCCCGAGTGGAGTGGGAGCGGAGCGGTGTGATTTTGAATGGAGTGAGAAGTGGATTTTTTAAAAGTCGGAGCGTCATGGTTTTTACTCACTTAGAAAGCGCTCCACTACGAGTACAATTCATGCCAAAGGCCCATAATGTAACTGCATTTTTAGCAAGAATTCACACGTTAAACACAATTATCTATGATACGGATGGATCACTCAAATTAGAAAGAATGTGAAGGTTATAATGAGAGCGATAGACATGAGCGGGAGGTTATAGTTCTCAAGGAATTTGTTTGGTGAACCCGGAGCGGAGCTGGAGCGGAGTGATTATTAAATGCTTTGAATGCGGAGGTGAAATTGCAGCCACTCCACTCCACTCACATACTCTGTTCACAATACATATCGTTTCAAAGCAACTTTGCAGAAAATGCATTATGTTTTGTATTTCAGAAATGTACATACACAAATCACACAGTTAGCTAAAAATTATAATAATTTAAGTTAAGTCAAGTCAAGTCACCTTTATTTATATAGCGCTTTTTACAATACAAATAGTTTCAAAGCAGCTTTACAGAGATAACAGGAAAACAATGTTGTAATGGTATTGTTAAATTCAAAATTAAATGTTAAATGTCCCCAACTAAGCAAGCCAAAAGCCAATGGCGACAAAGGCGAAGAGAGGCGAAAGAGGCAACAGTAGCAAGGAACCAAAACTCCATCAGGTGACAGAATGGAGAAAAAAACCTTGGAAGAACCCAGGCTCAGTCAGGGGGCCAGTCCTCCTTTGGCCAACGAACGAACAGTTTATGATTATGAGTTAGGCAGCATAATGTCAGGAGTCAGATGTGATCAGACCTTTCAGATTTTACAGATACTAGACACGTGACTTTCAAATGAAAGATTGGTATCAAAGAGCACACCCAAGTTCCTAACTGACGACGAAGACTTAACAGAGCAGCCATCAAGTGTTAGACAGTATTCTAGGTTATTACGTGTGGAAGTTTTTTGTCCAATGATTAGAATCTCTGTTTTTTTCAGAATTTAGTAATAGGAAATTACTGGTCATCCAATTTTTTATATCAGCTATGCATTCTGTTAATTTTGTGAGTTGGTAAGTTTCGATTTTGAAGAAATATACAGCTAAGTATCATCAGCATAACAGTGAAAGCTAATTCCATATTTCCTAATGATATCTCCTAATGGTAGCATGTACAGAGTGAACAGCAGCGGTCCTAGTACTGAGCCTTGTGGTACGCCATACTGAACTTGTGATCGATAAGACATCTCTTCATTTACTGCTACAAACTGAAAACGGTCAGATAAGTATGATTTAAACCATGCTAGTGCAATTCCACTAATGCCAACATAGTTTTCTAGTCTATTTAAAAGAATGTTGTGGTCGATAGTATCAAATGCAGCACTAAGATCAAGTAACACTAATAGAGAGATACAACCACGATTGGATGATAAGAGCAAATCATTTGTGACTTTATTTAGAGTAGAAACAGTGAGCTCATTGAAGTAATGAATACATGTTGTTAACAAATAAACATTTTGCATTGCATGTTGATTCAGAGTTTGCATCATCTGAAGTTTTTCTGGAGTTGGCGCCATCTCTTCACAGGTGTTGGGGCATCTGAAGTCTTCATAAGAGGCTAGATACAAACTGGATTCGGTTTCATTCATAAATTCAGACGTGCTACGCTGAAGGGCGTTCCCCTAGTGTCGTAACCGACGCAGTGTCTCGTTCCCTTTCTCAGGGAACAAGGGTTACGTAACCCGAGACGTTTTATATTAATGACCGAACAAGAGTCTAATAAATGTTTTTTTTTTTTTTTTTACAAACAGTAAACCCCGCTTTAAAATCTTCAAACAAGATTTGAATTTTTTTTTTAAATACAATCTCAATGTCTATTAATAAGAAAGCTATAAAAAACATCTACAATTTGTGTCGTTTAATTTTCTTTCTTAAATCATGGATTTTTGAAAATGACTTTTCGTGTAGTGTGGAATATAGCTCTAAGGGAATGAAAACATCCTGCAAAGATTTATATCTGAAAGTGCACCGTATATTAGAGTTCTCAACGGGCCTGAAAATTATAACCCGACCCGACCCGGCCCGTGGCTTTTAAAGCCCGGACCCGATGTAACCCGACACATCAACATGAATTATCTGCCCGAACCCGCCCCGCGGCCCGACTCGGACGCGCTTTTCAATCTATCGCCGTCGCGGTGACTCTCTATTTATTCCGGTGAAATCACATAATAAAATGCACACAAACTTAGAAAGATTTACTTACTAGTCCATCAACAAGATCGCCAGGTCAGCATCACTGTTGCATCCAGTGCTGCTTTTTAGCTCGCACCAACGAGCGAAAAGCCTTCTTGTCCGTTAATTCTCACGCGGTCAGATGATTCTCTTTTCCTTTTCCTAGTCTTCCGACTGCGTTTTCTTTGCTTTTTCCATCGTCTATCACGTCTGAAATGCGTGCAAGTGCAGTGTTGCCAACTATTTTCAAAGGAAAGTAGCTAACGCCATGCCTGTTTTAATAAAAATCTTAACACAATAATAAATAAAAAGAACTCAAACAGCCAGCCAGCAGGCGGGCTATGAGTTTTGAAACAAAATAGGCATACCAAACATAATCGTATGCTTATAAGGCATCGTGGAGGAACAGTAGTGCGTCCACAGTGGATGGACTGATGCGTGTTCTCCTCTCTTACAGCCAGCCACCCGCACGCAGCAGCCAAAGCGATGATTAATAAATGTTTTTTTTTCACTAAGCGGAAAAGATTAAGCCTGAGGTCCAACCCGACCCGAGTCATTTGCTTATATTTTCGACCAGAACCCGCGGGTCCCGTCGGGTTTGTCGGGCCGACCCGGCCCGTTGAGAACTCTACCGTATATAAAGTAATTGTCTTTCAAAAGTGAGAGTCGACTCTGAGTCTATGAAATGAATTGTTTTTGAAAAGAGTCATTAGCTATTTCGTAGTGACGTAGATACGATATTGGCCGCGCCCAGTTACTGCGCGCGCAGACGGAAGTGTAAACTTGAAGTCTAGAACACATTCAAATACTTCAGCTGAATAGCATCATGCCGAGAAGAAGCTGTGTTCTACAATGCAAAGATAGTTCAGCCACTTTTTTTCATTGCCCAGGGACAAGATTGTGAATAATCAGTGGTTAGAGTTCATATTTGCAACGATACCACATAATTTTAATGACGAATCATTCAAAAACATAAATGAATTCAAATGTGGATTCGCAAGTCGGTTGTTCCTGAAGGAGGGCTCAGTACCCAGTGTATATGGATCAGCTTCCTCCTCCGAATCACAACCTGTAAGTATTATTAATAATTGTTGCTTTTATGGGTTTTGTAGCATCGGGGGCGCAAGGAGGGAAGGCGCAGTATGTGTGTGTGTTGTGTAAGTTACGCTCAGCGCAGCTTCTAGTCTCCAATGTCAATTTTTTTTAAATATGTGAAATGTTTGTCGTTGTTATTGGAGTTGTCATAAAGAATAGAGCAATACCTTGTAGTACTGCAGTGCTTTATCAATATGTTTATGCGTTGGGCTAACAAACAATAACTGACTGGGTCATCTGACCAATCACCACCAATTAGCGTAACGTAAAGGAGGGGTTTGGAAAAATGAGTCATTGAACGAATCATTAGGGAGTCGGTGAGCAAATCAGGTAAAAATAAATGCATATTATAAGACAACAAAAGTGTTTTTTGTCATTGTATGCATGTAAAACGTACTCGGTTACTAACGTAACCTCGGTTCTCTCTAGAGAGGGAACGAGTACTGCGTAATATCTTACGCTATGGGGAAAACTCTTTTCCACGAGATATTGAAGCCAAAAATTATCCTTAATTTTTTATTAATGTAAAACGCTTTGCAGCAGCAAGCAGCATAGGCGAGACAGCTCGCGCGCCTATTGGCTGCCCAGCGGCAATAGCAGCAGCCTATCGAGAGAGGCTCTGCGTGACGTCACGACGAATGGGGGCCTTTCGCGCCCATATCGTCACGTCCCGCCAGAAAGGGCGTGGTCTCGCCCCATATCTAGGCTCGATAGCTGCTCTTACGTTGGTTTTCATCGCCGAAGCGAACCAGAGCGTATTCCAAGCACGGCAAGATACGCAGTACTCGTTCCCTCTCTAGAGAGAACCGAGGTTACGTTAGTAACCGAGTACGTTCTCTTACGAGAGTATCTCTCGTACTGCGTAATATCTTACGCTATGGGGAACACAATGCAACACGCCGTGCTGGTAGGGATCCAACACCAAAGTCCCAGGGGCCGAAGCCCGGGGCGCATATAGTGCATAATCACCATAAACTCACAGAGAGTGAGGGAAGAGAGGCTAGAAGCATCATTCCCTGTAAATAGCATCCGAAGGAGCTGATCATGTGACAAATAGACCATACCGTCAGGGTGAACATTCAGCCTGAACTGGGTGGCCACAAGTGTGTCGACATTTTAATGAGCTGCTGTACCGGTCAGTGAGCAATACGCAGGTCAAACTCAGTATCTGAGCCGCACAGCGGGCAGATAGCACTGAACTTTATACCGCCAAAAGCTTAGCTTGCAAGGCGGGAACCTCCAGGTTATAGTATTTTATAAATGTAGACGGCGAGGCCCAGCCCGCGGCCATACAATATCTTGCAGGGTAACCCCGCTAGACCATGCCCACGAGGAGGCCATGCCTCTTGTGGAGTGCGCTCCAACACCCAAAGGGCACTGTAGGCCCTTAGAAGTGTAACCAGCGCTATGGCACCAACTATCCATCTGGATAGGCTCTGTTTCGAAGCGGCAAGTCCCTTAGCACGGCCGCCAAACGAAACGAAAAGCTGCTCAGTCTGTCTGAAACCAGACGAGCGGGACACATAAGCCCTTAGTGCCCTAACAGGGCAAAGGAGACTCGCGTCCTTCTCCTCATTGAGAACCGGACGGGCAGACAGGGAAATCACCTGGGCCCTGAACGGTGTGTTGAGGGATTTTGGCACGTAGCCGTGCTTCGGTTTGAGTATGACCTTAGAGTTATTAGGTCCAAACTCCATGCATGACGCGCTCACTGAGAGCGCTTGCAAGTCCCCTACGCGCTTCACTGAAGCGAGAGCCATAAGAAACGCTGTCTTGAATACAAGTGTTTCATGTCTGATGACTGGATTGGCTCGAATGGGGCACCTTTCATGGCCTCCAAGACCGTGGAAAGGTCCCGTGTCGGGACTGAAGGGGGCCTGGGAGGGTTTAGCCTCCGAGCTCCTCTAAGGAAACGCACGACTAAGTCGTTCTTTCCTAGTGACTGGCCAGACACCGGTTTTACAAACGTTGCTATGGCCGCCACGTATACTTTGAGCGTGGAAGGGGTCCTGCCCTTATCCAGTAGCTCCTGAAGGAAGGAAAGCACTTCCGTAACCCCGCAGTCTACAGGTGAAAAGCTCTGCGCTTGACACCAAGCAGAGAACACAGACCACTTCGAGGTGTAGAGCCGTCTGGTAGACGGGGCTCTAGCCTGCGCGATCGTGTTTAACACTCCCTCTGGGAGGTCAGCGGGTACCCGTAGATGGCCCCTGCGTGCAGGGACCACAAATCCGGGCGAGGATGCCAAATCGAGCCTCCCGCCTGAGAGAGGAGGTCTCTCCTCAACGGTAAAGGCCATGGGGCAGCGCTGGTCAGCTGCATCAGGACAGGGAACCACGACTGGTTTGTCCAGAGCGGAGCTATGAGTAGCACTGGGCATCCCTCCCTCCTGATTTGCTCCAACACCTGAGGCAGGAGTGAGACAGGGGGAAAAGCATATAGGGGGTGGCGGGGCCAAACATGGGCCAGCGCCTCCCGGCATTTCGAGAAGAATCTCGGGCAGTGAGCGTTTTCTTGGGACGCGAACAGGTCCACCTGCGCTTTGCCAAATGTTTCCCACAGCAGCTGGATCGTCTGCGGGTGCAGAGACCATTCTCCTGCTGGGACGTTGTTTCTGGACAGCCTGTCTGGCCCCACATTTAGGTGACCAGGCACATGCGCCGCTCTCAGCGAGAGCAGGTTGTGCTGAGCCCAGACCAGGAGGCGTTCCGTCAGCCTGTAAAGGTTTCGGGACCTGACGCCGCCCTGGTGATTTATGTACGCCACCACTGACATGTTGTCCGACCGGACCAATACGTGGTGGCCTTTTATCTGGGGACAGAAGCGCCGTAGCGCTTTGTCGACTGCTATTAATTCCAAGCAGTTTATGTGAAGGAGCTTCTCCCGTACTGACCATAGGCCAGCTAGCGGTCTGCCTTCGAGCAGCGCTCCCTGCCCCGAAGTGGAGGCGTCCGTAGACACCACCTTCACACTCGAGGGGATCCCCAGACTCACACCTGACTGATACCAGTCGGTTGCTTTCCATGGTTTCAGAGCCGAAATGCACTGAAGGTCGACCCTGAGGCGAAATAGACCTGCGGTCCACGCCCTGGGGGGAACTCGTGCTTTTAGCCATAGCTGCAGTGGGCGCATGCGGAGCAGGCCCAACTGGAGTACGGAGGCTGCTGAGGCCATCAGACCCAGCATTTTCTGAAACCTTCTGAGCGGGACTATAGAGCCGTGGCGGAAGGATCTCGCGACGTGCTGAATATTCAATCCGCGCTCCGGTGACAGGCGTGCTGTCATGGATAGCGAGTCTAACACTGTTCCCAGAAAGGAAATTCTCCGACTGGGGAGCAGTGAGCTTTTCGCCCAACTGACTGTAAGGCCCAGCTCCTCGAGGTGCTCGAGTAATGCGGCCCTGTGTTCTATGAGCTCTATTTCGTGAACGAGCTAGAATCAGCCAATCGTCCAAGTAGTTCAAAAACTCGCATGCCCCGAAGTCTCAGGGGGGGCGAGGGCCGCGTCCATGCACTTCGTGAACGTACGGGGTGCTAGGGACAGGCTGAACGGCAGGACTGTGTATTGATATGCCTGGCCCTCGAAGGCGAATCTCAAGAATCGCCTGTGATGGGACGCTATTTGTATTTGAAAATAGGCGTCTTTCAGATCTATTGACATGAACCAGTCTCCTTGGCGCACTTGCGCGAGGATTTTCCTGGTCGTAAGCATTCTGAACTGGCGCTTCACAAGCGTTCTGTTCAGCAGTCGCAGATCTAGAATGGGTCTGAGCCCACCATCTTTTTTCGGTACCAGAAAATATCTGCTGTATAAGCCCCCTTCGCCCTGAGATAGAGGTTCTATAGCCCCTTCTCTCAGTAGTTTCGCTATCTCGGCTCGAAGTAGATGAAACACTTCGCTTTACACCGTAGTTTCGACTCGCGCCGTATAACGGCGGGGGCGTCGAGCGAACTGTAGCGAACAGCCTCTCGTTATAGTGTTCAACACCCATTCTGATACCCCGGGAAGCCTTGACCACGCATCTGCGTGAATAGCTAGGGGTAGAATGAAATCTGGGCTCTGGCCGCGGCAGGACGGCGGCTCGAGAGCCCCTGTGTACTGGGAACACAACACCGTGTTTACAGCGTTCGAGGCGGGGGGCGCGCTGATCACAGCGGGCAGCCTGGCCGCGCTCAGCTTCTCTATGGCGGCACGCGCAGAGAAAGCGAGCGGGGCGAATCCCGTGGGATTCGGCGCGTGTGAGGGAATGTGGGCACATTTACTACATGCGGGCACATTTACTACACTGAGAATACTGTCAGCTCGCGCCGACTAAATCACTGCTGTGTTTACAGCGTGCGAGGCGCGCGCTGATCACAGCTGGCAGCCTGGCCGCGCTCAGCTTCTCTGTGACGGGTTGTGCAGAGAAAACGAGCGGGGGCGAATCCCGTGAGATTCGGAGTGTCTGTGAGAAATGCGGGCGCGAGACAGCGGGCACATTTTCAGCACGGAGAACACTCGGCTCGCGCCGACTGAATCAACGCTGTGTTCACAGCGTGCGAGGTGCGCGCTAATCACAGCGGGCAGCCTGGCCGCGCTCAGCTTCTCTGTGACGGGTTGTGCATAGAAAGCGAGCGGGGGTGAATCCCGTGGGATTCGGCGTGTCAGTGAGGAAATGCGGGACAGCGGGCACATTTACTGCACTGAGAACACTGTCGGCTCGCGCCGACTAAATGTGTGTTAGTTTCGTTTTTACAGAAACCAAGGGACACGCATCATGTAGTGTAAGCGGGCATTGTATGGGCGCGTTCACTACATTTTCTGCACAACCAACATGAGTTGGTTTTATTTGTGCTAGCCCTGCACCATGGCGGGCTGTGTCTGGGTGTGGGAATGGGCACTGGGACGTGGGCATTCTTACAACACTCGTAACACCATCGGCCGTGGCCGGGACACCAGAAAATGCACTCTTTATTGGATTTATCTGGGTAGCCATAGAAACGGCTTTTGTGCGCAGGCAAGCGGGCAGAGACACCGGCTGCTTCACTGCGAAATACACTGGGACAGTCACAACGCATGGAACTGAACGAGCGAGAAGTTTTGGTGGAAATCCGGCCGCAGCGGGATCTGAACACCGTCACTTTCCTAGAGAGACTAGGAAGGCCTTGAGACCTCGGGCTTTACCTCAATCCTCGGCCGGGGCCCGCGCTGAGGGGGGCGGCGTCCAGCAGAGCGAGAGCGCGGTGTTTGATCTCGGGCCTGGCGGCGCTGCTAGTTAGCCGAAACGACGGCCTTTGTGCGCAGGCAAGCGGGCTGTGGAACCAGCTTGCTCACTGCGAAATACACTGGAACAGTCACATTGCTTGGAACTGAACGAGCGAGAAGTTTTGGTGGAAATCCGGCCGCAGCGGGAACTGAACACCGTCGCTTTCCTAGAGAGACTAGGAAGGCCTTGAGACCTCGGGCTTTATCTCAATCCTCGGCCGGGGCCCGCGCTGAGGGGGGCAGCGTCCAGCAGAGCGAGAACGTCGAGGAACACGGAGCGCTCAGCTTCCGTCATCTCGAATAGTTAGCCACAAATGTTTCTCACCATTCAGGGGGAAAGGCGCGGGTCTCGACTGTGACGGAGCTTCGTCTTTCCCGAGAAAGCGTCCGTCCAGCCTATTGCGCGTTAGTTGCGCGAGCGCCTTTCAGTCGAGGCCGATGTAATCCACGGCTTGAGAGAGCGGACGCATCGGCTCAGTTTCAATGCCGTCTCCGGTAAGTTCGTCGAGCTCAAGTGCGGACGCGGCGGCAGACAGCGGCCACTGTCCGTCCGTGGGCGACTCGAGCGAAGCCGGCGAAGCTGGCGGGCGAACCGGCGAGCTTTGGCGGGCTGGAAATAGCTCGGGCGCGCGCTGGGCGCGGCGCTTCTTGCGGCGCGGCGTCACGGCAGGCTGGGATGCGGGCTCGGATAACGCAGCTAGGCGAGTCCGCAGAGTCACCATAGGCAAACGTTCACAATGATGGCATCCGCCGTCAGCGAGCGCGATGGCCGCGTGATCCTCACCCAGGCAGGACACGCAGATGACATGGCGGTCCTCATCGCTGAGTGGGGCTCGGCAAGAACCACAGGAAGGCATCTTTAAAAAGACGCCGCTCTTTTAGAGGGGTGGGAAAAAAAGGCAGATAATGCAATCACACACACTCTAAGCAGAGGAAAGGATATGTACGCCGGAAAGCGCAGCAGGTACGGCGGCTGAAGGCGGCGAGGCCAGCGACTCCAGGCTCGATGGCACGTCCCGCTGAAGGCTACAGGTCGACGGCGCGGCTTCTCACTCTGGATCCAGCGATGCGGGAGGCTTCGCTGAAGAGATGAAAATCAACGTAAGAGCAGCTATCGAGCCTAGATATGGGGCGAGACCACGCCCTTTCTGGCGGGACGTGACGATATGGGCGCGAAAGGCCCCCATTCGTCGTGACGTCACGCAGAGCCTCTCTCGATAGGCTGCTGCTATTGCCGCAGGGCAGCCAATAGGCGCGCGAGCTGTCTCGCCTATGTCTGCTTGCTGCTGCAAAGCGTTTTACATTAATAAAAAATTAAGGATAATTTTTGGCTTCAATATCTCGTGGAAAAGAGTTTTCCCCATAGCGTAAGATATTACGCAGTACGAGAGATACTCTCGTAAGAGAACTGTTGTTGGGGACTCCCAGAACAATATTAGGAACATTTTAAATGCCATAATAGGTGCCCTTTAATATACTTTCATCATTTTGTGCCCTCTTTCTTTTTTCTTTCTTTCTTTCTTTCTTTCTTTCTTTCTTTCTTTCTTTCTTTCTTTCTTTCTTCTTTCATCATTTCGTGCCCTCTTTCTTTTTTCACCTTTCTTAACCTTTGTTGCCATTGGCTTTTGGCTTGCTTGGTTGTGGACATTTAATTTGATATTTAACAATATTTTTACAACATTTTTTCCTGTTATCTCTGTAAAGCTGCTTTGAAACTATCTGATTGTAAAAAGCGCTATATAAATAAAGGTGACTTGACTTGACTTTCTTTCTTTCTTTCCATTTTTTTAGGAAATATTTTCAATAGCTACTTTTATATAGTGTATCGTGTTAACTGTTATGTCATAACTTGTTTATTATTTGAAAGAGTGTTTGTATGTTATTTGTATGTTATTTTATCCTGTGTAAAAATAGCAATAAAAGAAAAAAAAAGCAATGTTTATGCATTAGGTCAGTAGGCAGATTATAGGTGCTCTTTTGTGGCTGATCGAAGTCGAACACATTCGACCATGCGAGTGTCTCTGTCTACATAACAAAAGCACTCCGGACAAATGTGTTTTCGACTACCTCTGGAAGTGGTCGAAAGTGGACCAGCTCAAAACTTTGTTTACTCCTGGCCACCAAAATGCATCTTTATACCATGTGTAAACAAAACTTATAAGTAGACGAATGCTGGCCCACCTCTCAGAGTATAGGGAATAGTTTAAGTCAAGTCACCTTTATTTATAGCACATTAAACAATACAATTTAAACAGGGCTATGACAGAACTTCCAAATATGATAGGACTTAGTAAGAGAGCATCTTAAGGATCAAAAGTCAAGACTAGTGAAAATTATTCTATTTTTGAAAACGCTGACTTGAAAGTTTACATGAATAACATGAATGAAGTATTTAGTAGGCTATGGCCCAGTTTCCTAGCCTGGCTAACGCCAGACCCAATCTCGTTGAGAATTGGGTCTGGGAACCACATGCGCAATTTCTCGTATTTGAGGCGTGGTTTCAGAATGCCCGTCGCAGTTTATTGGGTGCTAAGAATGTCTATCAAATATGCCTATACGTAGCTCATAGCCAATCGTTTCGATAATACCAGATGACGTATGTAGAGCGACAGAAATTAGACAAGGAAGAAGACGATGGGAAAGATCTTTTTTGTAAACAATGACGTTAAGCGATTATTGCCGTTTGTGCAAGATAAATATGAGGGTAGAAGGTATATATGGACACTCCACAGACATGTTTCCGTGTGTTGCATAGATGTCGTCATCGTCTAGCTGCTCCCTCCCCGTTCTGTGATTGGTTCCCTAAATGAGGCGAAAAATCTGGCCATGGTATCCAGACTGCCTTTCAGCGTGAATTGAATCGCGCTGCGGTAAGGCAGTATGGGGAAACCCAGGCTACCAGTTTCCCTTATTGGGCTTAGATTAAGGCAGGATTAAGCTTCAGTTCAGTTAGGAGATTTAAGTAGCTTTTATAAATGCCTTAGAAAAAAAAACAATACGAGTGTGCATCTTGAGACAAAACAATGGCAACTGACTTATTTTATGTCAGTGCAAGTTGATTTGAGTTAAAACTCAATAATCAATAATCCTCAATAATTCCTTTTAGTCTGGGACTAGTCTTAAACCTTGTCTGTAAAACCGAGGGTAAATGTTTTGGGCTACAGCAGAACAAAACGTGGCAATCATGTTATTCAGCATGATTATGTGAATGTTACAAGAGCATGTGCTTCAATGGAATGAGGCACAGCCGTTCAAAAAGTGTTTTGTGATCAATTTAATGTCAAATTATGTGACATTAGATACTTAATGGCTCATGAAAAGTTATTTTATATTATATTAAAAAGTTATTTTATATTGTTAAGTCCTGAAAATTACTGTGCATGTATATGTGTTGCTCTGCTGGTTCTGTCTTGCTCTCTCTTTTGTCCCTCCCTTTCTTTCACAGGATTGGATCAGACCAAAGTGATCTCCAGATGTGATTGGTGTTAATAGGACCAAGGAGCAAGTGTTCTGCTCAATCTGTGACTTCCTGTTGTTCAATTGCTATTAGTGCTTTTGTTTGTTTGCTACAGTGTGTTTCTGCTGCTAGCTCGCCTGTTGTGTACAGTGTGAATTTTGTTTTAAGTTGATAGATTGCTGTCAGTCTCATTTCTTTTTGTATATTTTGTAAATTATTGTAAATATCTTTTCCACTCTTAAAAGCTGTAGGGTGTGAGTGCTGTTTATTTTGTAAATACTGTTTTCCATTAGATAAGGAGATAGGGAGGTATTTTGTTTTGAGAAATTTAAATTTGACAATTTTGTTATGGAATTTATTTGTTCTTGCTAATAGTTTGTTTGTTGTTTTGGCCTTTCCTCACCCCTGAAGTTGTTCTTTCACTTGTGGTCCTGTAAATAAAAGTGTATGATCTTTGATTGACAATTATATATATATTATATATATATTGAACAGTAGTGTCTATCCATAAAACTTCAATTGGTTTGACTTTACATTTGTGTCTACACATTTTTGTCTCTTTAGCTTTTGATACAGTGGATCATGGAATTCTCCTTGAATGTTTGATTCTGCATTAGGGGGATTGTATTAAAGTGGTTTTCATCATATTTACAGGAAAGAACCTTTGCGGTGGAACTAGGGAGCTATATTTCCTATGCTCGTCCCATCGTTTCTGGGGCCCCTCAAGGTTCGTGTCTCAGCCCTGTCTTGTTTTCTTTATATATGCTCCCTCCCTCTGGAATTAATATTTAAAAAGTATGGTGTAGCATATGATGTAGCATACCATTGTTATGCAGATTATACCCAGTTGTATTTTCCTTTGAAACAGCGGCGGCGCCAGGGGGGGTCTTGGGGGGGGGACCCTCCCAAAAAATGCTTTGACCCCCCATTTGACCCCCCACCCCCTTCCTGATTAAAATATATATATATATATATATATATATATATATATATATATATATATATATATATATATATATATATATCCGGGATACATCTTTGAAAATGTTTATCTTCAAACTACGCAGAACAATAATAAATATAGCTGCGAGCAGCGATTACGGGCCCAAGCCGGTGGCACCGCAACCCCGGTGCCTTTAGTTACCTAAAGGCACCGGGGTGGTGGTGCCGCCGGCTTTGGCCCGTTAATCGCTGCTCGCAGCTATATTTATATATATATATATATATATATATACATATATATATATAAAGCCGGTGGCACCGCCACCCTGGTGCCTTTAGGGTTATTGTGCACGACGTGACACAAAATATCTGCTCGCTATCTGCCGAACGTCTCTGGTAGTTCCGCTTCAGCACTGATGATGTTGTAGAAATAGTGTGCTCTGGTTGGTCTGGATTATTCGGGATTTTTTTATTTTATACAAAAATAAGTTATTTATAATTCAGATGAGAATAAAGTTAGTGTTGATTAAAATGAAGGAAAACAAATATATTGATCTGAAATATTGCACATTAATTTTAAATTTATTTAGGTTCAATTACCAAACATACAATCTTAATTTAAAAAGATATATATCCAAAAAGTTAAACTCTTGTCACTGTAAGAGACACAATCTCTCTCTCTCTCTCTCTCTCTCTCTCTCTCTCTCTCTCTCTCTCTCTCTCTCTCTCTCTCTCTCTCTCTCTCTCTCTCTCTCTCTCTCTCTCTCTCACACACAAACACACACACACACAACTCTTGTCACTGTAAGAGACACAATATCTCTCTCTCTCTCTCTCTCTCTCTTCTCTCTCTCTCTCTCACACACACACACACACACACACACACACACACACACGTCAAGTCACTTACATTTTAGATGCAATATTGAATAAGCAGAAAAATCGGATTTTCTGCTCTGAAAATATAAATAAGCATAAAAATTGAATAAGCACTTTGAATATTCTAAACAGAATAAGCACTAGTCGCTAATGAATAAGTACTAGTACTTAATGGAATAGATACTAGTATCTAAAAATTAAGTACTTGTAGCATGAAAATAGAGACTAGTAGGTTAAAATGATTAAATGTTAAAACGGCTTGCCATATTGGCTCAGTATTTCAATAAATACTAGTTCTAACTCATTACATACTAGTACCTATTAAATAGATAACAGTACTTATTATTAGCTACTAATACGAATTCAAAAGAATATCTAAAGAATAAGCACTAGTATCTAAAGAATAGGCACTAGTACTAAAGAATAAAAACTAGTCGCAAATGAATAAGTACTAGTACTTAATGGAATAGATACTAGTATCTAAAAAAATAAGTACTAGTAGCATGAAAATAGAGACTAGTAGGTTAAAATGAATATTCAAGTTTGATGCGTTGCCACGGCAACAGTATCTAAGATATTAATAATCCTTTCACAGGTCTACATCTGGCGTGTGTTTACATTATACATATAAAGTTTGAAGCAAATTGGGTAAAAATAAGATAACTTTGACTCACAATAGTCACATCCATGTGATCGGACTCTTACAGCGAACACACTGCTGAAGTTTCATCAAGATCAGTTAATGTATGCAGAAGTTATAACACACGTCCTGTTTCCATTATTCGCCATAAATTCGTTTTCTCGCCACGGCCAAACCGTTCGAGATATCAAGAATCCCCTGGCAATTTTTCATCCTCAATGTCTTGACTTCATGCTGACCGAGTTTCGTGGCGATTGGTTGAATTCTCTAGGAGGAGTATATCGAATTCCAGGGGCATATGCTTCCAAACAAACCATAATAGCTGACTTCCTGTTGGGCTGGGGTAAAAAGTAAAAGTACAAAGGATATATGAACCGATGAGATCTATATGTGTACCAAGTTTCATATTATTACATGCAAGCGTGTTTGATTTATGAACCAAGTTTTCGGACCCCGTTCCAGGAGGCGCTGTTGAGCCACCCAGTCACGCCCGGGTACCAGCTTCAGCCCGGCCCTGATGGCCGCGGGTTCTGACCCGTGTGCAAAGTTGTTTTGAGCACGTTAAGGGCCCCAAAAGTGCGCTAAGAGTCTCAAAAGCATCCAAAATTAATATTAAAGTTTGATGCATGGTCACGGCAACAGTATCTAAAATATCAATAATCGTTTCACAGGTCTACATCTGGCGTGGGTTTACATTATACAGATGAAGTTTGAAGCAAATCGGGTAAAAATAAGAGGGTGATTTCAAAGCATTTTGAAAGTAACACACTTCCTGCTGCCAGTTGGTGGCGCTATAACTTTGACTCACAATAGTCACATCCATGTGATCGGACTCTTACAACGAACACACTGCTGAAGTTTCATCAAGATCAGTTAATGTATGCAGAAGTTATAACACACTTCCTGTTTCACGTTTCTCGCCATAATTTCGTTACCTCGCCACGGCCAAACCGTTCGAGATATCAAAAATCCCCTGGCAATTTTTCATCCTCAATGTCTTGACTTCATGCTGACCGAGTTTCGTGCCGTGTGTTTGAATTCTTTAGGAGGAGTATTTCACATTCCATTGCATGCGTTTTCCAAACAACCCTTAATAGACGACTTCCTGTTGGGCTGGGGTAAAAAGTAAGAGCATGAAGTATATATGAACCGATGAGATCTATATGTGTACCGAGTTTCATATTATTACATGCAATCGTGTTTGATTTATGGACCATGTTTTCGGACCCCGTTCCAGGGGGTGCTGTCGAGCCCCCCTGCCACCCCCGGGTACCAGCTTCTGCCCGGCCCTGATGGCCGCAGGTTCTGACATGTGTGCAAAGTTTCAAGAGTTTTTGAGCATGTTAAGGGCCCCAAAAGTGCCCAAAAGGTAGTAAGAAAAATAATAGAAAAGAAAAAGAAAAAAAAAGGGCTTAGGGCCCTAATTAATAATTTATTCGACATACAAAATATATAAACATAAGAATCACGTTCCCTCTAAGTTGCGCGCGTGCGCGGTCGTGCATTTCTGATGCCGCGGCCGCGCAGAAAAGAATATATGCCACGAAGAGGACTGATGCGAAATGTGTGGGGAAATCCATTTGATTTTATGTGAGAAATAATTGCAGTGTTCAAACTGGTGAGTGCAGTTAACAGGTTTCAAAGAAAGAGAATGATGTGAGCGCGTGTGATTGGCAGTGAGTCGTGTGTGCGGACCAAATATCTCAATACGAGAGGCGACGAGAAACGCAAAGACATGTGAAATAAAATCATGTCATAAACAATATCATGTTTTAAAGAAGAGTGGTTTAATTAAAGTGGTGGAAATAACGGATGATGGACACAGAACGGTAACAATTACACTGTCATAGATCGCTCTTCAACGCCCCTTCCTAGTCATCAAAGATCTCAGTCTCCCGAGTACTGAACTACATTTCCATCATACATCTCCCTGGACTGATTACACCATACACCTGCACTGTGCTGATTACACACACACCTGCATCTCATTCACACACACTTATAAACCCCTTCCACTCGCTACACCAGTGCGAAGTCTTGTATCAGCTACTGCCTACACTTCTGAGCATTCTACGTTCTATTGTTTATCCTGGTTTCCTGATCCTAGCCTGCTCTCCTGGTCTTCCGAGTATTGTCTGCTGCCTGCCCCGACCCCAGCCTGGTATCGTCTCTGAGTTTGGATTTGCCCTTCATTACAGCTGATCACTGTTTGCTCTCTGTCTGCTGTATTTCAATAAAGTTACTGCAAATGGATCCGCTCGACTCTGCCTCTTCGTTACAGAAGACTTCGCCACCTCAGGATCCAGCAGCCCTGCAACAACTAACCTCTGAAGTCTCCAATCAAGCCT
Organism: Chrosomus eos; assembly: GCA_036326025.1. Lineage (NCBI taxonomy): Eukaryota > Metazoa > Chordata > Actinopteri > Cypriniformes > Leuciscidae > Chrosomus > Chrosomus eos. The sequence continues at coordinate 22,871,912 of CM070827.1, read as the reverse complement.
CAGTTCTGGTTGTACACCAACAACAGCTTGAGAAACTCACTTCACTCACAGAGGAGTTGGTGAGGTCCATGCGGTCTCTCTCAACACAAGCCGCCGCACCCGTTCAATCCTTTGCATCACCAGTTCAGCCACCTCCCAGCGTAAATACACTGCCTAATAATCCTCGTCTGTCCCTTCCTGATAAATACGATGGTTCAGCTGCTACGTGTAAAGGATTTTTACTTCAATGCACTCTATACATTAACCAACAACCCAACCAGTTCTCCAACGATGACGGTCGAGTGTCTTTTATCTGTTCACTGCTAACGGGAAGAGCACTAGAATGGGCCACCGCGCTCTGGTCAGGAGGTAACCTCACTTTCCCTTCCTATAACGATTTCCTCACCCAGATCAGAGAGGTTTTTGAGCACCCGGCCAGCGGAAAGGAGCCGGGCGAGCTGCTTCTGGCGCTACGCCAGGGAGGATCTTCCGCGGCTGATTACACCCTATCATTTCGCACTCTCGCTGCACAGACAGGCTGGGGTGACGATCCACTGAAATTATTGTACCGTAAGGGTCTAAACTCTGATCTGCAGGGGGAACTGGCATGCCGGGAAGAGGGCAGAACTCTCAGTCAACTGATGGAGTTAACTATTCGTCTGGACAACTTGATGCGAGCTAGACGAACACCCCTTAGGCACAGAGTCGCCGAATCTCCCGCCGCGAGTCAGGAATCTGAACCCATGCAGATTGGTTTCACTCGTATCACTCCCGAGGAGAGAGAGAGAAGAATGCGTAACCATCTATGTCTATACTGCGCCCATCCCGGCCACAGGAGGGCGACCTGTCCCATCAGACCCACTTCCCGAGACTCTGCTGCGGTGAGTTACAGTCCTCATGTCTCTAAATCCCTTGTATTGAACGTCTCCCTCCACTTTGACGAAAAGGTCATTAAAACACGTGCCTTGATTGATTCAGGAGCTGCAGGGAATTTTATTGACTTGTGTTTTGCTAAATCTAACAACCTCTCTCTCATTCCATGTGGCTCTCGGGTGGCAGTGGCAGCGTTAGACGGACGTCCCCTAGGCTCTGGCAAAGTTCAGTTCACCACTCAAGAGATCACGTTAATCACGGACACTCAGCACACTGAAATCATTCAGTTCTTCACCATTGACTCACCTCACCATCCCCTCATACTGGGTCTTCCCTGGTTAGAACAACACAACCCTTCCATCTCGTGGTCCGACAAACAGATTATTCAGTGGTCTGATACCTGTCTGAGGAAATGCTTATACACTCCCACCAGTAACACTCTGCTAAATCACTGTTCTGAAAATCCTGATCTCCAAGGGGTACCCGTTGCATATCATGATCTCTCCCTGGCTTTCAGCGAGAACAGAGCTTCTCAACTTCCTCCACACAGATCCAGTGACTGTGCCATCGATTTAATCCCCGGTGCCACCCTCCCGCGGGGTAGAGTATATCCATTATCTCAACCAGAGACCGATGCTATGAAAGCTTACATTGATGAGCAACTCGCCAAGGGCTTTATCACCACCTCCACTTCTCCTGCTTCAGCCGGTTTCTTTTTCGTAAAAAAGAAGGACGGCGGACTTCGACCCTGCATTGATTATCGCAGCCTCAACGAGATCACGGTCAAGTTTCGCTATCCTTTACCCCTGGTCCCGGCCGCCCTGGAACAACTCCGCACCGCCAGATATTTCACTAAGCTGGATCTACGCAATGCTTACAACCTGGTCCGTATTAGAAGAGGTGATGAGTGGAAGACCGCCTTCTCAACAACAACAGGGCACTATGAATATCGGGTCATGCCGTTCGGGCTCTCCAACAGTCCGTCAGTGTTCCAAGCCTTTGTAAACGAGATTTTCCGTGACATGCTCAACCAGAGGGTAATAGTATACATCGACGACATCCTGATCTTCTCTGACACACTTGAGTCTCATGTGCGGGATGTGCGAGCGGTACTACAACGCCTCATCAAGAACAACCTGTATGCCAAAGTGCAGAAATGCGAGTTTCATCAAACTCAGATCTCCTTTCTGGGATACATCATCAGTGCAGAGGGAGTTACCATGGATGACAGCAAGGTTCGATCCGTTGTTAACTGGCCACAACCCAACACCGTTAAGGAGTTGCAACGTTTCCTGGGCTTTGCTAATTTTTACAGACGGTTCATCCGAAACTTTAGCATCACCGCAGCTCCACTCACATCCCTTCTACGGGGAGGGGGACATCAATTAAGGTGGTCGCCCGAGAGTTCATCTGCCTTCAACCAATTAAAGCAGAGATTCACCACCGCTCCCATCCTCCACCATCCTGATCCCGAGCGTGAATTCTTTGTAGAAGTGGACGCTTCCAGCACGGGCATCGGTGCTATTCTGTCTCAGCGGCATGGAGACCCAGCAAAAATGTTTCCCTGTGCTTACTACTCCCGCAAACTCTCTTCGGCTGAGCGAAATTACGACGTGGGCGACAGGGAGCTCTTAGCTATGAAGGCAGCACTAGAGGAATGGCGACATTGGCTGGAGGGAGCTCGTCAGCCTTTCACTGTTCTAACGGATCATCGTAATCTAGAGTACATCAGGTCCGCCAAACGCTTAAATCCCAGACAGGCCAGATGGTCTCTTTTCTTCTCCAGATTCGACTTCAAGATAACCTACCGTCCTGGCTCCAAGAATGGTAAAGCGGACGCCCTGTCCCGCCAGTTTGACAGCTCCACTGTTCCACCAACATCCGAACCCATCCTACCCTCATCTCTCATAGTTGCTCCTGTCCAGTGGGACATAATGACCGAGATCTCTTCGGCTCTGAGGGAGAATCCGCCGCCTTCCGAGTGTCCCCCCAACCTCACCTTTGTGCCTCAATGCCTCCGCACCCGACTCCTACAATGGGTACATAACACTCCCAGTGCAGGACATCCCGGGATTTCTGCGACCACACATCTGGTTTCCAGCCGCTTCTGGTGGTCTTCGCTCCAGGCTGACGTGATCTCCTTCGTCCGGCAGTGTACCACATGTAATATGGTCAAGTCCTCCCATCTCAAGCCAGCTGGTCTGCTACAACCCCTACCCATACCACAGCGGCCATGGTCCCATATCGCGGTCGACTTTGTTACTGATCTACCTCCCAGTCAAAGTTACACTACCATCCTTTCAGTGGTTGACCGTTTTTCTAAGGCCTGCAGATTTATTCCCTTAGTCGGGTTACCCACAGCGTTACAGACGGCGGAGGCCCTTTTACAACATGTCTTTCGCTTGTACGGTTTACCGGAGGACATCATCTCTGACAGAGGTCCCCAATTCACCTCCCGGGTCTGGCGGTCATTATGTGGGAAACTCAACATCAACGTCAGCTTGACTTCTGGCTATCATCCACAGGCTAATGGACAGGTGGAGAGGTTGAATCAGGAGCTCACGCGCTTTCTACGCACTTACTGCCACCAAAACCAGCAAGATTGGAGTCGCTTCCTCGTATGGGCTGAGTACGCTCAGAATTCCCTGCGCAAACCCTCGACTGGTCTTACGCCTTTCCAGTGTGTGTTAGGTTTCCAGCCTCCACTATTTCCTTGGTCGGGTGAGCCCACTGACCTTCCCACTGTCGACGCCTGGTTACAGAGGAGCGAGGAGACTTGGAACAATGCTCATGTCCACCTACAACGTGCCATGCGCAGAGTCAGAGAACAGGCAGATCGTCATAGGAGAGGGGGTCCCAGGTATGCGCCTGGACAGTGGGTTTGGCTTTCCACAAAGGATCTACGCCTCCGGCTCCCCAGTAAAAAGTTAAGCCCCAGATTCGTGGGTCCCTTCAGGATCCTCAGACAGATCACTCCTGTGTCATTTCGATTAGCCTTACCACCCTCTTACCGCATCTCCCCCACCTTTCACATGTCTTTGCTTAAACCTGCAGCTGCGCCGAGGAGAGAGGGTAACCAGGAGGAGACCACAGCAGAGAACTCTCCCCCCATCATCATCGAGGACGAGGGGGTCTACCAGGTGAAGGAGATACTCGATTCCAGACGCAGAGGCAGGGTGTTGCAGTATCTCATTGACTGGGAGGGATTTGGTCCAGAGGAGAGATCCTGGGTAACTTCTCAAGACATTCTGGATCCAGCTCTCACCACCACCTTCCACCAGAACCACCCAGAGAGACCTGCTCCTAGACCCCGTGGGAGACCTCGTCGGCGCACCGGTCCTCGCTTCGGGAGCCGCTCGCAGGTGGGGGGCTCTGTCATAGATCGCTCTTCAACGCCCCTTCCTAGTCATCAAAGATCTCAGTCTCCCGAGTACTGAACTACATTTCCCATCATACATCTCCCTGGACTGATTACACCATACACCTGCACTGTGCTGATTACACACACACCTGCATCTCATTCACACACACTTATAAACCCCTTCCACTCTCTACACCAGTGCGAAGTCTTGTATCAGCTACTGCCTACACTTCTGAGCATTCTACGTTCTATTGTTTATCCTGGTTTCCTGATCCTAGCCTGCTCTCCTGGTCTTCCGAGTATTGTCTGCTGCCTGCCCCGACCCCAGCCTGGTATCGTCTCTGAGTTTGGATTTGCCCTTCATTACAGCTGATCACTGTTTGCTCTCTGTCTGCTGTATTTCAATAAAGTTACTGCAAATGGATCCGCTCGACTCTGCCTCTTCGTTACATACACACCCACCCGCGTGCAAACTCAAAATACATCATTAGTTTACACAGATTTAAATAGTTTCAGGCATGGTTAGATTAGGCTAATATAAAAGAGTTCACATATTCACATTTCTTGAAAATATTTAGCTATTAGATCTAGCTATTTACAGTAAATGCTTCAGTTTATTTTCATATTATATTATTATAATATGAAAACAAACTGAAGCATTTAAACTGATATATTATATCACTTCAAATACTTCAATTCATTTTTTATATTATATTAGGCCTATATTTTATTATATTATAAGCCTAAATAAAGAATCTCACAAAGGTATTGTTTAGGGCTCATTGCCATTAAAAAGTTTGAAACCCCCTGCTAAAGAAAATATAGGCTAGGAAATTCATAAGCTATAAACAATCATTTAACTTTGATGGTTTAATGCTGCCTGTACAATTTATTGACTGTACAAAAACACCTTATGGTTTTCCTAAACCATCTCAGTGTAACAGCTTAATTTTCTTTCATAATATATTATATTATTGTAAAGAATTGAACTGTCCTGCAGAAGATTTTGTAAATAATTTTTCATAGGATTTCTTGGTAAAGACTGGAAACAGAGGACACAGAGGAATTGGAGGATGAGGAGGATACTATTTTGTAAATATGTTTTCTGTCATGGGTGTGGCTATGGAAATTAAAGTTCAAGCATATTGTTTGCAAACTGCAATTGATTAATTAATTAAAAACAAAGTAGTTAATATGCTGTGTTGTTTTTGTTGTTAAGTAGCCGCAATATGCAGTTATTAGCCGTGTCCACTGTATTTTTTGTTGAGACCCCCCTTGAAATGACCAGGATCAATCAATTTAAAACGTGTATATATAGACTCAGCGGTCTCACCTCATTTCATTGACAGTTTAGCAGCGTCCCTCCACCACCCCTTCTCCACTCTTCAAGTCCTAAACCACTTTACATACAGGGGGGAGTACTCTGGGTTCGGGCCGAATTCCGAGCTTGGAGCCCTCCCCCCGGACAACACGCCAAATACGCATTAAACTTTACTCCCTTTAATTGTATGCGAGCGTGAACTCGTGAAATGCTGTGGTAAAGGGTGTTTTTTCAATTCCTGTCTTTTAAATATATGGAAATTGTGATCCATGCATTCATTTAATCCAGATTGGATTACTGTAATTCTCTTTATTTGGGGTTGTCTAAGATTTGGGGTCGTCTAAGAAGTTGCTTTCACGGCTGCAGCTGGGGCAGAATGTTGCGACCAGATTGTTGACTGGCACCAGGAAATGTTCCAGTATCTCTCTGGCTTTTCTGCACTGGCTCCGTTGAATACATTTTTACATGGGCTTGCCCCTATATATCTCTAGTGCGCTACAGCATAATTTTGCTGCTAGACCCCGAAGATCCTCTCAAAGTTTTCTTCTAAACGTACCAAAATCTTGATTAAAAACTAAGGGAGATTGTGCCTTTGCGGTAGCAGCACCACGTCTTTGGAATAGTCTTACTTTACACATTAAATCCTGTGATTCCATTGAGTGTTTTAAATCTAGGTTGAAGACCCATCTTATCTCTGCTGCTTTTAACTGTTCTTAGTTACATGTGGTTTATTTAGTGCTTTGTTGTGTTTTAATGGTGTTTTTGTATAGGTCTATAAACAGTGTTGGGAGTAACGCGTTACAAAAGTAATGCATTACAGTAACATATTACTTTTTGCTGTAACGCAGTAGTGTAAGGCATTACTAATCAATTTTCAGTAATATTTTACTCGGTACATGTTCAGTAAGGCTTGCGTTACAAGTTACAACAGACTTTTAGTTTTAATTGTAAAAAAAAAAAAATAATAATAATACACAGCAAGACCGCGAGACATTAATGAGTGAAAAATGAAAGTAGGCTAAATTACCTGTTCGTGGTCAGTCGATACCGCGTGTGGTGTCCAAGTCTGTTAATAAAAACTATATGGCAGCGTCTGATATTTGTATAGCGATTTATTTCTTACAGGAGTGCCGTGAGGTATGATCTCGGCCTCTGTGCTCGCGCTGGCCAGTGGAAAAGCGGCTAAAGCCTTAATGGTGAAGATGGCATGAAGAAGACTGTACATTCGCGAGATGGACGTATGCCTATTAGGCTATTCGTTCTGTGTTTTCTCTCTAAACAGTTAGGCTATGTTTATGTGGTATTTTTCATGTTTTCATCAGGTAATCATGTTTTTGATGCGGTGGTGACGCGTTCATTTAAGCGGCGCTGCCGATAAAGCACCTAAAATCTGTCACAAAGAACCGGCAAAAGCAATGATTATGAATATGTCAAATATAACAAGGAGACATTTTAATTGTTTTTTAATAGTCAAGGCGAAGTTGACGATGCTGACTCGCGATCTTCGCAGTAGGCTAGTACCAGAGAGAAATGCACAATTAATTTCATAAGCAGAGAGCAGTCTGTTCTCTTTCGTTTTGAATTGTTCTGTTTTACACATAGACATTTCAACATAGATATATTTTTCAGGTCAGTGAATAGACTACCTTATACACTGAGTTTTGGTTCATTTATGAGTGAATTGTCCTCCGTGTCTTGATTATTTATAATTGTCTGCTATATTTAGCCTACTTCTCATTTATAAAATCCAGGCAAAATTAAGATACAATTAATACAAAACGAAATTCACTTTAAAGAAAGGCTTTGTGTCTTCTGTGTAAGGTCTTTGTGAAAGTTTTAAAGCAGTATTTTAGTGCCGCTTCAGAGCGCTCGCGTCCATAACGGAGAACTGTCACGTCTGTAACATTGTTTTTTCCTCATAAATGCGAACACGAAAAATAAAATAAAATAAATATTTTATGTTCTGTGGAGAGCCAACCCTTCTTCATCCGATTTGCGCTGTGTAGGCTAATTCACAAATTTACAACAACAAAAATCGTTGCCTCCTAAAAGTTAAAGATTTTTTTTTGTCATGCATGACTGTCTATTTCCCTAATATTAAAATTAAAACGCATGTGTAGACTGATATTTTTCTAATGTCTGGACTCCTTTCAGGGAGGAGCCTATGGATAAACAGACGTTTCAATATTTTGGTATTAATGCATTTTCTGAGAATTTATTTTTTAAGTTTTGACAGCAAATGCCATGTCCATAACGCTGGAATTCCCAAATTTTAAATAATTTATTCTTAAGTGTTTTGTGGTGTAGGTCTACGTATTTTATAATGTTAAGTTAACTTCAAATAATACTAATAGTAATTTAAAGATGTGGTAGCATTGGATCTGGACGGTATGGATAACGCTGGGAGTTGGAAGTGGTGTGTCGCGATTCTGCAGGTTTGTGGATCTGAGTGTTGCGATTTCGGTTTCATATCGCATATCGTTAAAGCCCTAGTCATTTTAGAATGTTAAGTTCTACTTCTGTATAGTTATTTTGGTGAAAGTAACTCAAAAGTAATACAGGAGTAATGTAACGCATTACAATTCTGAGACAGTAATATTGTAAGGTAATGAATTACTTTTAAATAACAGTAACATGTAATATATAATGTATTCCAGTTTGGAAGTAACTTGCACAACACTGTCTATAAAGCATTTTGGTCAACTCGTGTTTATTTTAAACGTGCTTTAGAAATAAAATGATTGATGGGTGCAAAAATAACTAAATACATATGGAGGAAGAGATCAGCATTTATCTGTTTATTTTCTTAATTTATATGTATTTAATAATATATCTATAGATATAGAATATATATATATATATATATATATATATATATATATATATATATATATATATATATATATATATATATATATATATATATATATATATATATATATAGCTTACATTGCTTTCACAGAGGAAAGAAGACAGACTGGATTATGGCAACACAATGCTGACAATGATTGAGCCACAGGCTGAACAATGAGATGGGAACACCAACACTAAACATAACTGAAGATACTTCTTTAATTAACTATTCATCTACAGCAGCTTTGATATCAGATCCGACCCGAGAAGAGTTGATGCCTAGAGCTGACAGGGCAAGAGGCATTGCAGGTGTTCCTTTGTGGAGTTTTGGGCCATTTCCTGTTTCCTTTTCCTGTCTGGTCTAACGGTGCTCGAGTATGTGCTTAATATTATGTCGAGTATCTGCTTACTGCAGCTTATCAAACAGACACAACAATTCTACAAGAACTTTCACTGAAAAGACTTTCCCAAAAGAACAAGAAAAAACATTCATAAAAGACAAATTAACAGAATTACAAATATATGAAGTGGAGCGTTTCCTCCCAAATCATCATTCAAAAAAATTCATCATAAACATTCAGCCTGAACTTATCACCCATACAGATGCGTCAAATCGGCAGGTGTCAGTTTGGATGTGGCCTCAGCTATAATCAGACATTATGACACTGTGGATGGCTTTGTGTACCATCAGTACCGAGAGGAGCATGCATTCTTATAGTGATAATGCGCATATGTTCTACTCCTTTTGTCATTCAGCATCATTACATATTGTGTCATTAGACTCATTACTAAAAGCCCTACGAATCAAAACATTTACACATTATGCAGATCTAAAATCAGAAACATACTCTATGCAAGAATGCAAAGGGTTGGCCAAGCCTGCGGTTTGGTTGAATATTGGAGATAACACAAACAGTCACCTTCAAATGTCTGTGCCAATGCCAATAAACCAGATGTGTCATTATTCAGGTAGCTATCTATAAACTTGTCAACAGTTGAACTAACTTTAACTTGCTCAGTCAGCAAGATTCTCTCCAAACTGTTGCTCCGCCATAGCTGACCTAAAAGCTAAAACTGACTGTAAAAGATAAGTTTGTTATTGTATGCTACAGTGTTGGCAAGCCACACGTGGTTGGACCTTATGGTCTTTACCATCCATAAAATTGAGCTTGCATAGCAAGAAGCGTTTGCTTTCACATACTTTAGTAATTCAGGTCTAATGATAGAGTGGCTTCCTTTGCACTTACCTACAATTTTTAAGACAGAAACAAACTACAAAAATAGATCTATCCATTAAGCATTCCTGTGTCTTTCAGCCAGAAAGCTCTTATTAGCATCTTGTTCTACATTCTTCCATTTCATAGTTTGTGCTTTTTGTCTTTTCTTGACTTTTTGACCAGATTATTGAAAGGGCATCAAACTGTACTTTACTAGTTTCTCATCTGTTTTAAAATGATGTGTTACATTATCCCTTCATAACCCATCCCCATATTAACACACAGCTTTCATACGGCCACAAAATACCTTACTTCCTCTTTTCTGAAAGTATTAATAGACCAACAAGGAACAATCCAAAAACAGTGAATGTGTCACTTATTGCACAGGCAGTGTAAATCTAAAAACAAATTCAAGGTGCCTCTGCATACACACAAACCCTGCAATCACACAAACTCTTGTAAGCATCTACAACGAAACCCATCCAGTTTGTGTCTGTGGGTCGTGTGCATTAGCACAAACAGAGGCGTTTTACAGTATAATGACTTCTTAAGTATCTGCTCCCCACTCCCTCCATATTTAACCAGCAGTCCTCATGGGGAGAAATGTCAGCTAAGTGGCTTTGAGTGAGAACATGCCCCCCAATTGGCATAGTGGGCCACAGAAATGGGCCTGGAGTCTCTAAAAGTGGATGAGAAGGGGCGTGGTCCACAGTTATAGTGATTGGTGGGTGGTCAGGGTTGGACCTTGAAGGCCAAGAGCTGCTCAGAGTGCATGTTGTTGAGGGAGCGCAGATCCGGAAGTTTGAGAAGCAGTTTAGTAAAGATGGCAATCTCGTTGGGGTGGTTCTTGGTGATCAAGCTGCGCAGAGCTCGAATTAGAGTTTCCTGAAGTGCCTCAACTGAGTTGACGTTCTCGAGGCCAGAACGATCTATGGGGAACACAGCAGGGGAATACATTTCACAAGTTTCCGTTGGAACGTTTATTCTTGTACTGTATAATCACCATGACCTTCCTGACGTCACTTCTTGTTACTAAGTGGTCTAAGTTTTGAGCTCAGTCAAGTTTCTTAATTTACAATTAAATGTAAGTGTGATCTTATGTAACTTTATCTTGAAATTGTGATCCTAAATTGCAAATATTTAACTTAAACCTTAAACTCTCATTTTAATTTCTCATTTCAACATCTTAGATACAAAACTATAAAGTATATGGTCTGCAAACGGTATGACAACAAAAAGTGATAAATACCTGCAGACACCAGCACTACGGCCGTGAAGAGACTAATTTCCTCCTCGCCGAGATTAAGAGATTGCAGCTTCTCTGTGAAGTCAAACATTGAGTTGAGGAGATCTCCAGCCCCCAAAGACCGCAGAGCATCCACGCTATACTTCCTGCCACTCAGAAATGTAACCGTCCGCTCCTTCACATCGAACAGGGATGTAAAGCGTACCACCAGCACCTACAAACCAAACAGGAAACCTCAGGTCTTTTTACAGTTCAAATGAAATTTTATAACCTGCTAAACACATAAATCTGTTATGTCACAATGATTTTTTTAAAAATGAGATTCATTCAGCGCAGAGATTGTATTGTGTTTTGTTCATACCTCAAAGGTACCAGCCTTGAGCAGGCTGACCTGGTCAGTTGGGATAGATCTTTGAACCCTGGGATACGCTTTGCAAATTCCACCACCTCTCTGACAGCTGGGGTGAAGCTCATGGAGAACTCCTCCCAAATACTGTGACCCGACTTCTGAGGATCCACATAGGGTGATGTATTCATGGGGCAAACCTGTGAAATAAGATCATGAAATATATTTCATGAAAGAGTATACATAAAATACTATTCGTATGGACTACAGACATTTTGGGATTGTTATTTTGGTATTGGTACCCTGTGTAACTCACCAGGTGCATCTTGTTAATCCTTCCGAATGTTTGGACACCATAGCTGCCATTGGCATGAGTTTCATTGTCATTATGAGCTCTCAGAGAGAGGTTCTGCAGAGATGTTCCATCGGGAATGCTGTTAGGCACTCTGACAGGACAGCTGCTCAGGGTACTGTAATGTCGGCTGGAGTCTTCAGTCCCCTGTAGAGCACAGCTCGACTGTGGCTTCTGTTCGCTCAATGAGGATGTATTGTTCTGGCGGTTCCAGACATCCTGGGTCTTCTCTGTGAAATATCTGTAATTGTTAGGGGCTTCAGAAGGCACACTCCCCTGCTCCTGATTGTACATGATGGTCTCCTGCTGTGCCCTAGTAACTGTGCCGATGGCCTCCTCCTCCCCACTGTCAGTAGCACTGAAGGAGTCTGAGCTTTGGCTCGTATCCATGGCGATCAGTAGCTCGGGGTCAGGGCTGGTTTTGGATCGGTTGCTCCTGGGGGAGGTGGAGGAGGAACGAGAGGAATGGCCAGTGCTGTCCTCGGAAGCTCCATCGGTGGCTGAAATCTGGTTGCTAAGAGGCAGGGGCTGATTGCCGTGGCTATTGTTCATCATGTTGTTCATTGCATTCTGCATCTCGAGCAGCATGCGCTGCTTCTCTCGTTTGGGAATCCGGCCAAAACGCACAGCTAAAGAGAAGACAGTGTCAGTTCACAGACTGACAGAGAGATAGATACTCACTGTTTGGATTTAAATAGGCAAATGCTTAAGAGTCTATGACTGGATTATTATTGCAGTAATTATTATGTTTCTAGCATGTTATATGTTTGGCAACAGTTCTTCTGACCCCTAACTGATGGAGTGTGTAGCTTTAAATTTCTTAAACAAAATGTAGTAAGACATGTCATGGCCATATTCCAGGATGACAAAGCCAAGATTAACATGAAGAATCATTTTCACACATGAATTGGCACCTTGAAGTCCAGACCGTAAAATCATTGAAAGTCTTTAGGATGTGATAGATGCATCATGGCCATATTCCAGGATGACAAAGCCAAGATTCATCAGGCTCAAATTGTGACAGAATCATTTTTGGTTCCTACATGGTTGTTAAAAAAATTCAAAACTACACACTCCATCAGTTAGGGATCAGAAGACCTGTTGCCAAACGTATAACATGCTAGAAACATAATAATCGCTGCAATAATGGTCCAATCGTAGACTCTTAAGCGTTTGCCAATTTAAATCCAAACAGCAATTTTTTTTGGCGGGACAGTGTATCATCTATCTACGTACAAATAACATTCACTTTATATATTTAATTTATTTATTAATTTGTCCTTTAAGGTTTAAAACCTGAGGTCACATATGTCGGCCTGTAACAGATTTTGTTAATTGGATCTAGGACACAATGTTAGCTAGAGCTCACCATCTCTGGACATGCCCACGAGCAAACATTTCTTAAAACGACACTGCTGGCACCGGTTCCTGTTGATGCGCATAATGGGACAGCTTTCGTTCTTAAGGCACTTCTTATACTGAATGTTTTGCTGAATGCTCCTCCTGAAGAAACCCTACAGGTGGTAAAATGAAAGAGATAGAGAGAAATGTAAGGGTCACAGTGCCCACACAGAGAGTAACAGGTGTCGAGCCTTGGAATTGGTATGGAAAGCAGGTGTCCCTCTCAGGACTGATGACACTGTTCTGTCACAGAGCTTTGCTCTGATAGTTAAACAGGTTGCTGAGTGGCAGGTGCAAAGTGATATCTCCTTCAGGGCGATGAACAGGTAGATGTGACCCAGATAAGGCATGACAGCCATGTCACATCAACCCTATCTAAATCAACCACAGCGACAACAGGGACAATTTAACATGAAAACAGACACCATAAAACCGCCTTCACTGAGAAGTATGCAAAACCGAACACACATGAGAATGAAAAATACAGATTTTCACACCCCTTCTGAGCTTGACTTCAGAAATAACAAATGAAACCTCTAATGCTTATAAGTTTACACTGAAATGTGGCTGTAGACTCACACTAACATTTTCTCACCTTACATCCCTCACAAGCGTGAACGCCGTAGTGAAATCCTGACGCCACATCTCCACACACTTTACATAGCAGCACCAGACCGTTAATCTCTGCAGGAGCAGAAATACAGAGAGTCAGATGAAAAAGGCTCTGTGCTCAGTTTGGCTTTCTCCTTAGAACAGCTGCTTTCAGTTTCCTCAAACAGCTAGAAGACCATTACTTCATGATGAAGCAAACAAGGGCAAATATAATGAATCGTGCAATGTTAAGTGACAAATATCAGATCATTACTGTCAAATATATAATTATTCTAGGTTTCAGTTTATTTTGATGGTCCCTTTAACACATTCTTTTGACTATAAGTAACGTTGCCCCTTCATGTCTACGAACTCTCATTAGAGTGTTAGTAGAGTATTAATAGACTGGTAGGGTTAGGTTTAAATAAGTTGATATGTAGTTGCAAAGTACTTATGGTCAGTAGAATGTCTGTTGTGGAGCATCACAATAAAGAGTTAGCAGATATTAAGCAGTCAGTCTACTGATACTCTAATGAGAATTTGTTGACATGTAGTTGCAAAGTTACTTATGGTCAACAGAATGTTCAAAACAGACCATCAAAATAAAGTGTTACCTTATTCTATACTAACAATAATAATACTTTTTTTCTTTTTCAATTCCATTTTGATAACAGATAACAACTCTGAGAAAGCAAATCATGTTATTTAATGAATGAATGAATGAATTAATAGTTCCTTAACTTTAAGACTACATATGTTGGATTCAATTTGTAGAAGATCATTTGGTAACACATTAGTTTAGGGTCCAATTCTCACTATTAACTAATTGCTTATTGGCATGTATATTACTAGAATATTGGCTGTTTATTAGTACTTATAAACATGGGCGTAATTTCCTATGGGGACAGGGGGGACATGTCCCCCCCACTTTTCAAAATCCCGTTTGTGTCCCCCCCACTTTCAAGTTCGTTTATGATTTTTTTAACCGCACGCCGTCATCGCCCTGGAGGAGCAGAATATAGCTTGTGTCGATGTACACGTCCGCATTCAGGTACGTCGCGTCCACACCATAGTCCACACTCTAAAAAGAGCTTGCTGAAAGTTCTAATGAGCAGGTATAAAAGAGAACTGGATTCTGGCGCACTGTCTGTGCGTCTTGTGCGTCAGGACATTAACAGACAGCGCGCCAGAATCCAGTTCTCTTTCGCACTTGAATAATAATAACACACACATTTATGCCAAAATTTCCGTTTAGTCAATTGTATCCTCACAAGAACAGTCTTAAATGAGTTAAATAAAACCTTAAATGAAAGTCAAGCGTAAATGAGAAAATTAAATGGGTAAGATCCTGTCATCAGCGACAGATCTTAAAGGGACAGCAGCCAATTCTGTCTGTCATTTAAGTTAACCAAAGAACAAAGGGGAACAGAGCAAATTACTCACTGATCTTGTCTAAAGAACGTTATAGATTTAACAAGGATTAATCTATATTTAATTTATAATGTATGCAGTGCAGACTATTTGATAACCTTATTCAATTTCTGAATATTTCGTACCTTTTAGACAGGAAGGGCAAAGGGTAAATATGACATTTATTATGGTTTTAAGTGAAGATTGTTTAAAGTTTACTTATTAAAAGTTGTTATATTTTGAAGCCTAATAAATGTTTTAAATTTTGGGGGGGGGGGGGGGGGGGTCCTTTTTTAATCGAGACGTCAGTAGCTATATTAATATCAGTGATACTGGCCTTCATTCATAAAAAGATGCTATTATACAATTATTAAAAATATACTATCTTTATGTAGTTTTTACATCACCGTGGAAATTGGGTCTCACATAATTTAAATTTTATTTACACACAAAACATTAATGGTGAACATTTTTGACTTTATAAAATGATTACCTCAAGTCTTGGCAATCGGCCCTTATTAAACAAAAAAGTAAAATCTTTTGTTTAATAACAATTTATTTTGATGGTCCCTTTTGAACATTCTGGTGACTATAAGTAACTTTGCAACTACATGTCAACTAACTGTCATTAGAGTATTAGTAGACTGCCTGCTTAATATCTGATAACTCTTTATTGTGATGCTCCTCCAACAGACAGTCTACTGACTATAAGTAACTATGCAACTGTCAACTTATTCTAACCCTAACCCTACCAGTCTACTAATACTCTACTAACACTCTAATGAGAGTTAGTAGACATGTAGGTGCAACGTTAGTTTATAGTCAACAGAATGTGTTAAAAGGACCATCCAAAATTTTGTTATACATAGTTTAGTAGCCTACTTTTATTTTGGCTGAATTTCTCATTATAATCAACTTAATTATTTCCTGGATTTTGTATCACCATAGTACCATAGTCCCTAAATGTATGTAAATGCAGGAAATGGTTTTCAAATCGGAAAAAAAAATTCCCCCATTTTGTGTACCCCCCACTTCTTAAAACCAAAGTTACACCCTTGCTTATAAAGCACATATTAATGCCTTATACTGCATGACCATATTCTACATTCCTTAATCACATACCTAAACTTAACAACTACCTTACTAACTATTAATAAGCAGTAATTAGGAGTTGATTGAGGTGAAAGTAGTTAATAGTGAGACTTTGACCCTAATGTAAAGTGTGATCGATCATATTTAAATTAGTCTGTAAGAACATGTGATTGCTGCATGAAAACATTTCTGGTTCTCTTTAACTTTATTTTTTATTTAGATCAGTCTCTCACTTGTAATGCCACTTTTGGTGGTGGAGGGTGATCGTGCCTTCCCTCCGCCGTGCCTCGGTGGGCGGGACTGAGAGGCCACAGGAAGGGCCTCGCCCTGTTGACCCTGCCCTGTGTGAGGCGGAGAGCTGGACTGATAGCTGCTGTTGGAAGAGTCACTGAGGCATGACTCTGGACTGGAGGCAGAGCTCGAAGAGCTAATGTAAGCTATTACCCCACCTGGTGGATGACACACAGAAGACAACTTCAGTTAGGAAAACTATTTTTCTTGCTTCGTTTTAAAAAATAAATATGGATCTAATATATGCATATATATTACGAAGCATATGAGTATGAGACATGGCCAAGAGGTTGATTCTAGCTTTTACATCTATCTGTTGACAACTGTCTCTAAAAATATAAACATAGAGAGAGTATGTGTAATCCATATAGGTGGCTATTTACTAATGAGGATACAAATACTTTCTTTGTCCTTGTTTTTATTTTGAGCTGCAAGCGTTCCTTTTGTCAGAGAGCGGACCAGGCTACTGTATGTGTGCTCTTTCTGTATGGGTTGACCTGATTTCTGCTGTCCCAATCTCAATGGTTAGGTAACACCATTACATAATACCTTTTAGGGTGTAGGCTTTACCAACAAACAACTCAACTCAAAATAAATACTTAGAACTAACAAACATGATCATCTGTTTTCAAATTCTAATATGGTATTAATATGTCAATACTTATGTACATACTAATTGCATGCTGGTGAGTCAAATATAGCAAGGCAAAGGCTTTTGTTTCCCTTGTTTACATGATATCATTAAAAATGTCTACCTGAACTCATTTATATTCAATATAAATAATTACATGCTAATAATCATGTAAATATGTATAATAGTATGTAATAATATAATTATATGCAAATAATATAATAGTATATATGGATACTATATATGGATAAATAAATACTTTATGTTTTTGTATACTACATTTCTATGTTTTTGTATACTATATATTATATCTATATATGAATGGACGTCATCAGTATCGCAGTCTGAGCTGTTGGTCGACATGTCCTCAGAACCGCCCCCACGTGTACTCGGGCATGTCTTGTTGGGAGTGTAAAAGCCAAAAAGTGGGTCAGACCGCAGCCGCCTCACGTGTATCTGCAGCTGCAGACGCATCCATTCTGCCATGCAAATTATGCAACACTGTACGCCATGACTTATCTCGACCAATCAGAGCAGACGCACTGGACGCGTAAACACAGATGCACATGGCTAGGCAGAGCGGTCCATGTGAGTTGGGAGACAGCAGTTCGTAACTCACAATCTATGTCATGACAACACAAGCTTGACGCTTTTAACCTACTTAGATTTTCATGCTGCAAATAAAGTAATAAAAGCCCAAACAACATCTTAATGCACATTTACAGCATCAGGTGAAACTAACGTTACATGCTTCGGTGTAATTTATTAAAATCTTACCAGCCTTTGTGGATTCCATTTCCTCCGACAGCTTTGAGCCCGAGTCACCTGTGTGGTAGTGCCGTTTTTAGCTGCTACACGGTTTACAGCAACTATCTAGCTGCTAGTCGCTGGGAGATTCTACAAACCGAGTTTCTCTCAAACGTTACCTATAGTATACACTACCTGAGAAACATTTCTAAATAAATAAACACGATCATCTGGATATATCAGCTCCGTGTTGCTTTGGGGACGAACAAATCAGATAGCACTAAGTTAAGTTACCTCTTAGAAAACTATAACTAAATAATAGGCTAATTGCATTTATAATAATTGGACTCTTCTAGACCGGACAGTCAAGATACCAAATCCACACTATTTACGTCTAATAAAGAGAGACTATAATAGCTCGCTATGTCGACTCGAGTAGATGTAGTTCAGAGTTCTGAATAAATCAAGGTTTAACGCAGAAAGAGGGCGCATGTAGAATGATCGAGCTAAACTGAGCGTCTCTGTGCTGCTGCCGCGTCTGCTGTCTCCAGATCATGTGACACACTTCACTGCGGCTCCTCCTCCTGCTGCATGAGTGTCATTATAACCCACTGACACACTTTCACTGCTCCTGCAGGGGCCTCCTGTGCACTCTCACCCCACACCCAAAGTGCCCTGATGTCCCCAGCAAACACAAAACATCAAACTGACATTTTGACAGTTAGTAGCATTGTGCTGTGCACCCCAAAGCTGAGATTATCTACGCCCCAGAGGAAGCCAAAAATTTAATGAGGAATATATGCAGTCAGGACATAAAGTATGATAAGGCATTTGGTAGCCTATAATCCACACACACACTTGCTTGTGCACAATGAGAATAGTAGGTCAAAGTGGCAAGAAACGTTAACTTTTTATTTTTAGAAGATGTTTTTACATTTTTTGACTTTTCTCCAATTCTCATTACTACAAAATGGCATGTAAAGGTTGGCTAGGCAATGTCGGAGAGGCTAGCTTTAATAGTATAAGATCCTACTCTCCCTTCACAGCACTTCCCAAAGCCACTCCTCCTCCAAACCACATGAACGCTACACAGCAGATATGCAGAGAGAGGTTTGTAAAATTACCTCATGTCTCAAACCACATAACATAATGAACGTAAACAACTTACAGAGCTGTGACTTATACCACCTGACTTCTGCAGATTCATTTCGATGTGATAGTGTTGACATAGAAATGTACTCAAGTCTGCGGACATGAACATCTCAGGGTAGAACGGGTTGCCGTCTTGTAATCATGGTTACAACATGGCGTGAACATAAGCATATAGGAGGAACTAAAATGTGGGTGCTGTTTGTTTTTTGGCACTTGACTTGGACTTGACATCGTATCATTGCATTCGGACCGAATTCCTGAGACTTCCACAAGATATGTACATATTTAATATTTACACTTCTATTATTGATTGCTATCAGTATGTGAAGAGAGTTTCAACCACTATAAGAAAAAGTGTTGATAATTGCTTAAAGGCCGTGTTGCACGGTTAATTTTTCAACGAATTTGTGCAATTTGCTTGTTGGTAATAATCATTTAAACTGTTATCCATTGTATTTTATGTTGTTGGGTATCACTAAACGGAATATAACACGAAAAAGTAGGTACTATCTTACAGCGGTTTGCAACGATACTCCTTTCCACCACAATGCATTGGATGATGTCACCTTGGGGAGAGAATTTACCAAAGCCCGCTGCCCGTCTTGAGAGCATTGAGAGTGACTAGAGATACAGGTAGTAGACGAGAGAATTCAGATAGCGCAGATTATAGATAAATAGATAAATACATAGAGATAGATAGATAGATAGATAGATAGATAGATAGATAGATAGATAGATAGATAGATAGATAGATAGATAGATAGATAGATAGATAGATAGATAGATAGATAGATAGATAGACTAGATATATAGATAGACAGACAGATATAGATAGATAGGCTAATATATGCGGCAACTGCACATCCAATGGCGCGGGCGCCTCTGACGTGCGACCAATGAGCCAACTCTACGTTGCCAATCTACCTACTATATATTTCTATCTATTTATTTATCTATCTAGCTGCTAGCTATCTATGCTAACGTTATGCTATCTGGATGTCTGCCTATCTCTCTGCCCACACAAGCACCTGCCAAACACAGCGACAGACACACGGGGCTACGTTTGCAAAAAATATTTTCACCGGAGGAAGACATAAACGCTTAGAAACGCCAATATAGCTAGCATGATGCCTTCTATTTCTAGATGACAAAGACCAAGTTTACCAGTACTACGCACTATGACAAAGGTTACCGGTACTTATCTGAACTAACGTCATGATCACTGCCACTAGATATAAAGGGTCCTATTCAATGACAGAAAAAAACAGTGTCGTTATTGTGCACTGCTGCTCGTAGACTAGCTCCAGTGCTCATTGCTGCGGTGCTAAATGATAGCAACTCACCAGGACACTTCACCAACTCTTCCTCATCCCAGTCAGTCGCCATAGTTCTAATACTAGGCTGAGAATGTCTAATAGTAGACGGGCTCTGATACTAGGCTGAGGCTGCCTTTCCTCCACTTCTCCCCAATGTGACGTCATCGCCGAATCACGTAAAAAAAAACGTTAATACCAAAAACGTAAAAAACTGGTCTTTAAGACCATTTTTGAGACATTTTAAAAATGATATACATATCTTGAGTGGTTTATGTACCCATTTATCGACAGTGGTGGTTAACCTGCAACTTGGCCTTTAATGCAATACCCTGCCTTTAAATTGTGGAACTTTTTATACTTTGTGGTAGTATTTGCTTTAAGGTTTTTAATAAATGTAAAGGGTGCAGTGCAGTAGAATCAAAATACTTTAATAAATGGAGAAAGCAATCGAACATAACACATACAAAACCTCTAACGACAAACCACTCTGTTAAATACACTGAGAATGATAATCAAAGAAGCAGGGAAAGTGTGCACTAATCAGAATCCATAACAAATGAGAACTCTGGCAAAGACTGGTTATGTTCACACTGTCAGTCCAAATCCGAGTATTTGTCTGCATTGGTTTCTATTGCGTTAGTATGCCAAAAATAACAACAGCAACATGAGGGGTTTGCAATGCAGATGTTTTCTTATTTACAACATGAAAATAGCTGCCTTTTTGTCTGGTGTTGTTCATGTGTTGTTGTTATCTTTGTTTCATTTGTTTCTCACTATTGAATTACCTGATTTGTTTAATAAAAGGACTTATAGTTGATCTTCTTTGCCTTTCATCGTCATCTGGACTAAAACGTGACAAATACAGCTTTTTTAAACAAATGTATATAAAAAAAATTTTTTAAATAAAAAATATTGATAATAGTGAATTACAAGAATGAGGGCGGGATATGTGTTTATCTTTCATGGAAATAAACAATTAGAATTCCTTAGGCAAAATATAATTTCTGTCACTATTACCGGTATGTTTGTTTTCATTAGTCACATGTTTTCCTTTGTTCAGCTTTCCCGCCACTCCTTCCATGGTCACCATCATTATTAGTTAATTTGTACCAGCTGTGTTCTGTTAATCATCTCATTTGTGTTCGTGTATGTTAAGTTGTGTTTGATATCGCCTGTCTCTCTGCCTACCTGAGGTATTAAGATTAAACTTTGACTGTACTGGACTGGATCTGTCTGTCTTTTTTATTCCTGCCTGAAACACAAAGTGACAATTTACTTTTGTTTTTCTTATACATTTTTGGGTGTTATGTGACCTGGGCAGTGCTGGGTAGATTAGCCTACTAAAGTTTAGTCGGTTACTGATTCCAAATTACATGACAAAAAGATATTAAAATAAGACTATACTTTTTGATTACTTCTAGATTACTTTTTTTTTTCAATGTTTTTTATTTTTTTATTTTACTAAAGGATTATGAAAAATATACATTATACAGAACAGATAAGGACCCCCCCCCTCCCACTCACCCCCATGTAACAGTCAGACCAGTTAAGAAAAATTAAAAAATAAAAGAAAATAAATAATATACAAACATGTACATTCAGAATAATTCTTTAGCAGAAGTGTTCCCCTCAAAGGTCAGAAACGGTTGCCAAGTGATAAAAAATCTCTTATGTCGATATGTTGGAGGTGAAGAGTCTTTCCATTTGTTCAAAATTAGCCTTCTGGCAAGGAGTGAACAGAAAGCAATAACACCAGACTGGGATCTGCTGAGATTATAATCTTGACTAATATTGCTGCCGACATGGCTGGAGCGATGAATTTACCAAACATTTTAGAAAAGGTTTAAAAAATTGGGCCCCAGTATTCTAGCAATTTCGGACATGACCAAAACATCTAGATTACTTTTGACCTAATCTGTTTATCACATTGATTTGAATAGGATAATCTACCGTATTGATATACAAATACAAAGAGAAATTTAATATATTTTATTCTCTGTTATAAAAAACTTGAATTGCATAATACAGTATTACATTATGTTAGGGTTTCCCTAAATAAAACACTTACTAAAACATAAAAAAAAAATTGTAAACCTGAACTTGAACCCGACTTTAGATAGCTATCAGGAGCTGATATGCAATATTGCAATGTTGAGAAAACACTTTTTAAAAGTGAAATGATTTCTGTAAATCTTGATCAAATTAATAACAAATGATTTTTTACAATGGAAATGAATCAACACTGAACTTACTTAAACTGGACAATGACTTTCTTCTATCTGCTAACAATCTTTGTTGCATTAATTTCCTGTTATCACTGTGTGGGTAAGTTTCCAGTGGGCAATTCCACAAACCTGGAACCTGGATCTTTTGCAGTATTAGTTTTTTTAAAAGTAATTACTTGTGATTACGAGTATTTTAAAATGTAATATAATTTTAATTACAAGAACTTAATTTTTGAAATCTGATAGTGTAATTCACATTACATGTAATAAATGATAGGAGCTCTGGACCCTCAACAAGTTTTCACTTAATGATCAAATAATTGACTTTATAGATACTTCACCTAACTAAGACTGGACATAAATGCAAAATAATAATAATGCACTTCAAATTCCTTTTTTGATGGTTTTTGACCTATGAATTCTTACTCAACGATTTGATGTATGAACTGTAACACTGGACATTTATAAGCTTTATATAATCATAAAAAAGATAACTAAAATAAATGAAAGACAGAAATGGTAAACTTTCTAAACTGTTATAAATATGAGCCCACAGGAGATGTATTATCATCACCACATTATTTATTAGGCCTATTATTACATTTGCATTTATAGCTAAATCAGTAATGTCCCATTATCAAAGACACAACAGGCTCTAGAAACCTTTAAGAAACCGATGAGCATGTGAGATAGTTCCATACCAAACACTGCTAAGCTTTTTCATTCCGTTTTAGGCTCTGACTACTGAGGTTAGGGGTCAAAGGAGTATAACCTCCAGCTAAATATGTTCACACAAACATTTAATTTAAAGCCTAGATACCAGGAAGCATTTTAAAAGACTCACAGTCACAGGCTGTTCCAGAATAAGAAAACACCCCTTATGTGATAATCTAGTAACGCAAGTGTAATCACCTGACACTCATCATTACTGAAGCTGCTCATGTATCATTTCAATCTAACAAGTCTGTGAGGTATGTGTGTGTTCAAAGGATTGTATTATTGTTACTGATTGTTCAGTCGACAAAATATCTTTCCAAAAAACTTTCAGGAGACAAAAATTCCATAAAACAGATTTGAAAGTTGTGAACATTTTAAAAGATGGGATAGGACCTTCATACAGTGTGTGATATTAGTCTCACTGCCTTGTTTTCATCCACATGAAATTAAATATGGCATCTGTCCTTTCTAAGGTTTATTGAATAGCTAGTACAGCAGAACATATAATGACCCCAAAACACATTTGAACACTTTACCAACATCTAGAGATTTTTGGTGTGGCTAGATTTAAAAAGAAAATAGAAAAAAAGAAAATCAAAGCATTTTAAAGAATGATAGCACAAGCACATTTTTTCCAAGTAGAAGTTTAAATTGATAAAATAGCAAACAATTAGTGCTGCAAATGAAGATAAAAATTATTCATACTTGTCAAATGTTAGTGGAACATGTTGTCTGTTAATTCGTACTCTGGAGACGTGTTAGGGATTTTCCTCTGATAAATTAGATGTGCAATTTAAATTCTATGCGCATTCTATCATCAGAATGACCATGTTGAATGAATGAATGAATGAGGCATTTATATAGCGCTTTCATATGTACTACTGTACACCCAAAGCGCTTTACAATCATATCAGGGGTTCTCTCCTCAACCAGCACCAGTGTGTAGCATCCACTTGGATGATGTGACGGCAGCCACAGTACAACGGCGCCAGTGCGCTCACCACAACCAGCTATAGTTGGAGAGGAGAGAGAGTGATAGAGCCAATTCAGTGGATGGGGATTATTAGGAGGCCATGATTGGCAGGGGCCAATGGGTGGAATGTGGCCAGGACACCGGGGTTACACCCCTACTCTTTAAGAGAAGTGCCATGGGATTTTTAGTGACCACAGAGAGTCAGGGCCTCGGTTATACGTCTCATCCGAAGGACGGAATGTTCACCATTCCACTTTGGTAAGATGGAATATTTGTATCAACATACCTTTTGTTATATTCCCCTGGCATTAAATAAAATAAATAACATTGCTGTTTCTTAAACAGTGGCTGAGGGGGTGACTGTAAATTTGATATCTTCAAATGTGACTTGGATTTATAAATACTATAAATTATTAATACTAAAATATCGGACCAATTTACATCACATTTTGATAGTTGTAATTCAGTAATAACAATCTAAAACTTATTCACAGAGTTTAGTTTATTGTAATACACTGCTCCATTCTGGTTATCAAAAATAACACAATTGGTCCTTATATAAACAACATACCATGAATTATTTTGAAGAAGAGAGTATTCTTGGTGTAGTAAACAAAAGAGAATGTGGGTATGTGTACATTTTTATGTTGGTGAATTGATATGTTAAAATAAGCTCCACATTGCACTGAATGATATAATAAAAATGAATTATAAAAGATTGTTTTAAAAAACGCCGAATTAAACACTCCAAAAATAAAATGGAAAAAAATATCAAATTCACTAGTCAAGAGCCCTTTAAAATGGCAGTGAAGTTTACACATTTTTCTATATAAACACCTGTTTTATGGTTTTCCTTATGTGTGATGTGGATGTACCTGAACATTATTTCTTTAAATCCTCACAGTATTTTTACTGCTAAACTGTAAGAGATGAGTTTAACATGTACATGATGATGATGCAACATTCAATATATTATTAAGGAAAATAAATACAACTTTTGTTAATGTAGTTATTGGAGAGAGAAAAATCATGAAAGTGGACTGTTGTCCCAGCTAGTGGGTCAAGATGGGCCAACCAATACCCCAATCAAAGATCAAAGTTATCCACGACACAATATTGTATTTGTAAAGTTGTGTTGTTAACTTTGTAGTTTGATAGGCGAAGGTATAAACATGATATTCTATTTCCATTCACTTTGCTTTATTTAAACAAAATTAATATAATATTACACAATGATCTAAAACTGTGTCAGTGGGTTTACATAATTAAGTCTCATCTGCAAATACATCAAGCTGCTTTGATAGTATGAAAATATAAGAAATACTGGCAAATTAATAACTGCAATATAACCACCTCTTAACCAATCTTCAGGGCCCAGTAGTTCAAAAAGTTTAATCTGGATCAGAATTATCTAGATTTAGAAATCCCATGTTTTGCTTTACAGATCAGGTAAACCATCTTACTTTTTTGCAGATTTTTCTAAGCAAAATTGGATTGGATCCAGATATACCCTGGATATACATGTACACTTTTTCAGATTGTCAAATCCAGATTACTAGTGCTCTAAATGGGACCACATATCACCAGGCTATAGCTTGTGTAAAAAAAATAGAATTGAACAGCATTTATTTCGAATAGAAACATTGTGTTCGCTCGCAAAGAACATGTGACTTGTTCATCTCTTATGATTATGCCAATGTAGCAGTGATAAAAAAAAAAACGATTTAAATTAAATATATTTTTGTTTGATATTTACAGCTGTTTGGGGATTATTTTATGGTGCCAAAATCTTTTTTACTTTATTGTAGGCTGCTGAAAGGCTTAACATATAGCCTAATGTGTCCTAATTTAATACTTTAACAGTTAAACTAATCAAGAGCAATATTAAAAATATAGCCTCAATATTTGAAAAATATAGGTATCTTTACATTACCAGTTTGAAAGTTGTATTACATTTTTATTCTTGAAATCCACCCTTTTGCTGGGATTCCAGAATTTTTTTTGGATCAAATATCCCAATCTTAATAAAAAGTTTTGAACAACACAACCTAATGATTTGATCCATATCCAAACCAAGATTGGATGTTGTGATCTAATCTGATTTCAGGATCCCATTTTTTCTTTTGAACAACACGTTTTCAAGATTTGATCCAATCGATAGCCGAAATCTGTCAGAATACTTTTGAACAGCTGGGCCCATGTCCCTGAAAATGGAATATGTTTGAATATTTATTTTGCTTCCTCTTCAAACAAAAACTGCACATTGTGACCCCGCATTGACTATTTTACCTGTTGTTGAACTGCATTTTACCCCATTCAATGCATCCAGATTTGGTAATCTGATAAAGTGTGTTACTGGATCAGGGTGATCCAATCCAATTTTGCTTTGAAAAACTGGCACAACATTATATAGCAAATAATATAGCAAAACATGGGATTTCCAAATCTATCATTCTGTTGAAAATAAAGTGATCAGATTTCAGCTATTGAATGTATATCAAATGTTGAATGGGTTATACACTTATAAATTATCCAACTTATAATTGGATTCTGTGATCAAATTACATAAAATCCATTCTTGGTTTTGATCTGGATCAAACTACATGTTCAAAACATTGGTAAGATTGGGATACTTTTGATCCCAAAAATCTGAATTATCCCAATCCCAGGAGGGTGGATTTAGGATGAAATTCAGTATCATGATGTTTGTATCATGCATTTTACACATTTTTATTTTGCACTTAATTGAACAGTAATAAAGTTGACAATCTATTAAGCCTTTCAGTGAAGTTTAGAGACTCTGAACCCATACAATTCTTCCTTTGACAGTTGCTCTTATTGCACAAAATAGTTTGTTTAAAGCCATTTTCTGTATCTACAAATACAAAATGTGACCGCAACATTGAAAGGTCCTGTTGTTCTTTACATAGCAAGCATTGACACACAATCCCATTAAAGAACTGGAAATCTGCATTTGGAAAGTGTTTATCGTGATCAGGGTGATCGAAGCCAACGTGTCTTTGAAAGACCAGCACAAAGAAAGCTGCATTACCTGATCCTGGATAAAAAACAAAATTTGAATCATTCTGATCAAGACTACATATAAACAAAAGGGCCATTACGTTCCACACTAATCTTTGGAATTTACACATGCAAAATACTCTTATGAAAGACCCGCAATGCAAACTTCTAATAGCGCAAATAACCAAATACACTTTCTATCATCTTGATAACTTGCGTATTACAGATTCTGTTGGTCTAAAACCATAAAATAAAGACGCATCACATGACCATAGAAAGGTACTTTATTTGGATGAATGTACAGTTGTAGCACAATTGGTTTAGCGGTAACGGTGCAGCTGCAGAGTGTTGCGTCTCTTCCAGGCTGCACGACGAGAGCCGCCGATGGTGAGGTGGAACTTGTGGCCCTTGCCCAGACCACGGCTCTTCTTGCCAGCAGACGTGAGCCCACGCATTTCCCTGTGCTTGTGCACAGCCTTGGTGATCCATTGCGTGTCAGGGTTGCGCCTGATGGCTTTGTGGAAGGTGTCAATGAGGATCACTTCAAAGAACTTGTATGTGGAATCTTCACCAACCCAGTAAGAGTTTAGCACCCGCAGACCTCCGCAATGACGACCAGCACGCTCCTGAAAAAACCAACAGAGGGGTTAAAACACCACCACCACTGGGACACAGGTGAGAAACTCCACAGACATTAACTTGTCCTGTGTAAATTAAAGCAAGTTTATAAAAAATTTAAAACCTGAATTTAACTTCTTTATTTTGCAATAAATTCTGCGTACGCAGAATCCTGGAGGGACTGTTTAAAGTGTAAATTGCAGGTTAACC
Source organism: Chrosomus eos (assembly GCA_036326025.1). Classification (NCBI taxonomy): domain Eukaryota; kingdom Metazoa; phylum Chordata; class Actinopteri; order Cypriniformes; family Leuciscidae; genus Chrosomus; species Chrosomus eos. Next base: position 22,843,969 of record CM070827.1, on the reverse strand, counting down.
ACCACAATCAATTAATGTGTAAATAAAGTGCTCAATATGTATATATTTAAACATTTCTGTCTTAAAATGCGTTAAAATAACATTTATTGGGGTTTCTTCAAAGGTAGCGTGTTTTTTACCGTAACTGTGATGACGTCATAACAGGGAGCCGCAACCTATACTCTGCTAGAATACCACTGTTTGTGGCTTGACTATGGAGAACGGGGAGGTGGAAAACCATCAAATCTTTGATGGACCACAGCCTTAAAATTTTGAACTAGTCAGGCGTGAGAGAGAGGAGGAAATTGCCAGAAATCATGCCCCTCAAAGAGTAATTAATGCTTGGTGTGTGTGGAAAATGAGTGGAGGGTTGGTCAGGTGTCCTGGTGAGTAGTTAGAGCTAGCCTAGGTTAACATGGAGCTAACCAGGATAACATTAGGGAACAAGCCAAAGTCTTTTCAAAATCTTGCCGTCATGTAGAATATCAAGGAGGGACAACGACTGAAGACATTATTTACTTACATGGTGTTAGTAACGTTAGTCCTAATCTTTTGCTGGCATCTGCTGACAGAACGCGATATATTGCCTGTGCTAAAACGCTACTAATTTGCGATGCTCATTGTCAGAAAGAGACAGGTGTTTGTGTGGGCTATGCCACCCAATGGAATCAGCAGTGGAGGTGTGCTGCCGTGAGGTTTTGGAGTTTAGTGGAGCAGCTCGACCCGCGACCGGCAAAACAAATCTGACGTGCCTCACGCAGCATCCTGGTATTTTTTTACAGTCTATGGTTGGTTATGACGCATGCCCGTTTGTTTTGCGAATAGCTTAATCTCATTTCAGGCAGGATCACGGTCCTCATGAAGCCAGCACACACGAGTATGTTTACAATTGAGTTATTTCATTCATCACTGCTGCTGAATCTAAAAAGAAAGCTTGCCGTTAGACGCTTGGAGTCCCTGTTATGACGTCACGCCCAGCTTAGCGGAAGGGAGCGGGAGTGCTAAAAACCACTGTAAAAAGTACCAACTTTTCATATTATATTCAGCATTTTGGTATAAAAAAACATACAAAACAATGGTGGGCGGTTCTTATCTTTAAGCACATTGCATTATCTCGTAAAAAATTTAACCTGCAATTTACACTTTAACAAAGACCTCAAATCAAAACGATTTGTTTTTTATTGGAAAATACTTCCAGAACCAAGTCAGTAGGGGTGTTTATATACGGAGAGAGTTGTGGCTTGATTGTTGAATTAGTACCAAAGTACATGCACCTTTGTGATCTCTACTAAGAACTATACCATTCTCACTATAGTGCCAACTAACCACACACTGCTGTGCGTCAGACAGTGTATGTGTGTCAGACAGTGTATGTGTGTGTGTTTACAGTCTTCGGTGCACACACGCTCTGTGAAGAGCATCTTAAAAACATTTACACAGGAACTGATCCTAGCGTGCATTATTGACCGGACTACAGGTCATACAATTCATGAATCTAAACATTAATCCTTTAACACCCATTATTCTAAACTTGTGCCTGATTGTGCACATGGGCACTTTTAAGACAGTTGTGAAGTGTGTACAGCATGTAGATTTTAGCAAATACAATCTGTCTGACTGAACAAAACATCACAGTCCAACTGTGGATCACCTCATAGGCTGAGATGCTGCTCACATACCTCAGCTACTGACTGGAGGCTGCGTGCGAACTTGATCTGGTTGACGCCATGGTGCACGGGTTTGCCGTAGGTGGCACCTTTAGGTACGGGGCGCTTGCGACCTCCACGGCGCACACGTATACGGTAGATGACGTAGCCTGTTTGGTCAAGAGCACAGAGTTCAGATACACACAAAAAACTTGAGGCAAAAATTACAGTTACAGGACATTCAATTGAGTGGTTAAATAACTGATTGACAAAAATCAATGATAAATCAGATGAATATAAGCCATCGTGTCATCACTACGTGCTTGAGGTGCGTCAAACATGACTTCTTAGAATCAACAGTTGCTGATAAGAGTACAGAGGAGAAAAAGCATATGGTGACGCAAAAGTGTGTGAAATTCGATATAGTATGCACTCCAGGGCGGCAATGTGAAGCACTGCCACACAACACCAATATCTGAGAATATTTTGAACAAATGCTGAAAAGACTCTTGTACGTTTATCAGAGCTGCTAAGGCAACTTGAAGGTCCGACGTATGGAAATAATCCGATATATTGGTAGTTATTTTCCTGTACTGGCGCATGCATGTGACGTAAACGCGCACGCGACGAGAGCCACCGAGAGCAGATTTGCGTTTTTACCATTTAGACGGGAACGCGACGGTGGAGCGTTTTTAAGATTTCCACTCTGGAAGGTGGTTTCACTTTTTTGCGTTTTTAAGCCCCCAAAACTAACCTGACTCCGCCAGATGGATTTGCTCCGCATATCCATCTGGAAACCTTCCGTCGAAGTAGTTTTGGTAAGGGGCGAAAATACTGGTTAGCTGATTGGCCTATGTTGGTGATAGACGGGCCAAATCAACCAATCAGATCAACGAAGCATATGAGAGCGACGACGAAAACACAACCACAAGCCAGGCTACTCTTGCTGCTGCAGGTAAAGGCTCGTTAGCTCTGTATTTCCGTAATAACTCTGTAATTCCGATAAAACTTGCTCGATAGCCACACTGATGCTAGTTTCATCCGCTGAAGCCGCCATGTTCTAAAGACTGAACAGTCGCGCTTCTCGTTGCGTCACACCTCAACCCGCCTCAAAGCCAACGCTGATTGGACGTTCGTTTGGTGAACTGCTCCCAAATTTTCTTTAACGGAAAGTATCCAGACTGATCTGCGAGTGAAACCTTGAAAGCTCGCGAGATCAGGATGGTCTCACGAGGCTACCCCAAAACGCCGTTGCCGTGTAAACGAAAGGCACATCCGATAAAATATTGTTACGTTTTCACCCGGAATCGTTCTCGTGTAAACAGGGCCTAAGATTGTATTTTAGGTCAGGGAAATCGAAAACAACCGCAGATATGGAGACACGGGATGCAATTCGCTCTGTTGTGGAGAATATTCCCGCATTTGCAAACTGAAGCCAGAACAAGAAGAGTGTTTGTTAAACATTTTGAATGGAGTGCATACTACATCGAATTTCACACACTTTTGCGTCACCATATGCTACAGGGTTTCTGCAGGTATCTTCAAATTAAATTTAATGCCTTTTAATGCCTTTTTAATGCCATTTTGAAAATTTTTAATGCCATACACGACCCATGACTCACCACGGATATATACAATATATATTTCCTGGAACACATAGGCGTAATTTGCCTTGGGAAATGGGAAATCGCCTTAACCATTGAAAGTATAATGAAACTGACTTTTCCCCCCATTAATATATATGATTGACCTGAAGAATGAAAGTTGTATTATATACTTATATACTTAATATCATGCTCATAGCCATGAGAAATAGCTCTATATCTCAGACGGGCTGCAGTGTTGATTTAGCGTGAAACAATTGTATTTTTTCAACAACAACAAAAAAAATATCAATATTTTGAATTAGGGATGGACCGATACCACTTTTTGTAGAACGAGATACCGATACCGTAACTGATCCCTGAATTTTCACTGCATTTGTAATTTTTAAATGTATTAGTAATAATCATATTAGTTGGCTTAATTTGTTCATCAAATATATATTTCTTTCAATTATTTGAATGCTTAATTAAGCCTGCTAAAATGCATTGTATGGGCTTCTGTTACTGTACATTCTATTGCTCTATCATATTTTATCTTTCATTGAATAGCACAGCACATATTTAGACTAGAGCAGCTCCAGAAGGCTCAGTGCTGAGGATTGGGTCAGTGGTACAAATGTTTAGACACCAGTGAAATATAAATTTTTTAATACAATTTTGATACTTCAACAAAAACTGCCAGCCTAATTAGTGTGAATTTAAAACATTATTAAAAGGTAAGCAGTCAGCAACAAAATAAGAATGAATAATCAACTTACAAATAAATACAATAGAACAAAGAAAGGCTACGAATGAAATGCAGTGTTTTTAGAGTTTTTAGGGTAGATCTACAGGTACAGCAATTTGAATAAAGTAATCAAATGTGGAAAAATATTGCATAATGCATATTCATTACTGGATAAATTAAATATAGATGGATCTTTAGAAAGTTGAAAAGGGTAGACTATTTAGTCAAGAGCACTGAGTAATTTATTTGACCATTCATTGTTTGATTAACATTAAAACAGCAGTGGGTTTATTTAAGTGCTGCCCCTTTAAGACTGAACACACGGGCCCCATTTGAACATGGCTACGTTCACTTGATATACCTGACTTTGTTTACTAGGATACTCGCAAATATGGGCGTTTTTACATAATTTAGTGTGAATTCCTCCGTACAAGCGCAAGACGTAAAAGACAATTCAATTCAGTATTCGCGCGCTGAGACGCTGATTTAATTGCGGGGGGCGCGCTTTGGATGTTTGCATTCATGGAACTTATTGACTGCAAACATCCAGTAATAATGTAGGGAATCACTCGTTATACATAAATCAGGTAACAGGTCATGTTTTACTTTACTTGATTTAGTTGTCATCCAAATAACACGTGAGTGAACGATTTAGCAATCACATTCAACAGAACTGCGCTCTCTCTCTCATCAGTTAACGTTAATAATAAGCTACATGCCTTGTTTTATTTTCTTTGCCATTGACATCCATCCGACTAAACTACAAACCTTTCACTGATGTCTGTTTAAAGAGATGCTCGACCAGCTCGCGCGTCTGTGCCGCTGCGCGCTCAATCCACTGCGCGGTTTTCTCTGATGATCAGCTCGCGCACCACAATGTTACTATACGCTAAAAAATAGGTTTCTCACACACTAACGTACATATTTTGCGACATATGAAGGCTATATTCAAATAAATTGATATAAAATTCTCTTCAAAATAGTGCTGTCAAACGATTAAAATATTTAATCGCGATTAATCGCATAAATGTCATAGTTAACTCGCGATTAATCGCATTTAATCGCACATTTTTATCTATTCTAAATGTCTCTTGATTTCTTTTTGTCCCATTATTTTTTTCTCATTTTAATGCTCTTATCAACATGGTAAAGTGGATCGGCTTGCTTTGTGCAAATGTTTTTATTGAAAACAACATTGGCATATACTGTGCTCAAATTCACACAAAAATTCTCACTTAGAGCAAATAATCTCGAGCAAATAATCTCTCACACAATGTAACACTGTCCATCAATAAAAAGGTTAAATAAATTCTGACGAGGTCCTGATATTGACGAGGGGGCGGAGAATTCGCATCAGCTGTGTGTGTGTGTGTGTGTGTGTGTGTGTGTGTGTGTGCTTGGCCATCATCAAGCGGTATTTCAGACTGGACGTGCTGCGATGATGATAGCTCAGTTCACAACGACAAAACGCACAGATCACTTTGGTCTTGTCAATGGACACATTAGGCAAATTTTTAAAAGTAAACCTTCCATTCAGAATCTTATTGGCATCCATTTCGGCGTCTCGCGCTCATCATTCACTCAAAAGGTTAACTATTTGGCCGACTCGCAAGCCCAAACGAGTGTGTGCGTCGTGCCTGTTGTTTTGTTTACGGTCTAGATCCGCTTGCGCTTTGGTCGACGAACCATTTGCGCGGCGCAAGCCATTGAAATTAATGGGTTTCATAGCGCAGCTATGTGAAAGAAAACTACAAAGTTTGCTAGGACAAAAAGATTGCGTTAATCGCGCGATAAAAAAATTGACGCCATTAAAATGGGTTTGCGTTAACGCCGTTAATAACGCGTTTAACTGACAGCCCTACTTCAAAACTATCAACATTTTTAATGCCTGTAGGAATCAAATTTAATGCTTTTTAATGCCATTTAAGGCCTTAATTTTCACAATATCCATTTAATGACTTTTAATGCTTTTTAATGCCCCGCGGAAACCCTGTGCTACCTTTGGGAAAAGTTTAATTTATCAACTATTACCGATCGTCAGCGAGAAACTGGGGAGCCTTTTGACAGGTCAGTGTCTCCTTTCTTTTCCAGGTCTTAAATATTGCCATGTCATGCTGTAATCATGCAATTAAGTTGCAGCATTTCGACTCGAGATGAACATAGAGCTGTGTTTAACAGAACTAATCCTAACTTTGACAGTTGGCTGCAAATATTTTCTTGATTCTCTCTACTGTCAAATATTAGCTTAGAGGCCCTGATTGTACCGTGGATGCTTAACATTAGATTACTTCACATAATCTGCAAAAGTCGTTCAACAGCCGTGTTCACTCCGGTATTTCACTCGATAGTTTCGTTTTCGCATCATATGCGTTTATTTTCCTGTTATCTCTGTAAAGCTGCTTTGAAACAATTTGTATTGTAAAAAGCGCTATATAAATAAAAGTGACTTGACTATACAGTGGAAGTTCGATGTGGCTGAGCTGGCGCATTAGGGATGGTTCGATACCACAATTTTGGCTTCGGTACGATACCAGAATCTAATACCTCGGTATCGATACTAAATCGATACCACAGGTAAAAAAAAAAAAAGTCTCAATTTAAGTGACACTTAAAAAACACTGCTTGAAACTCTCCACTACCAAATGTGCAAAGAAAAGGTATCAAAATGTACATAAAAAAAGGAGCCAGGGAACATAAATTAATGTTAAATTTAAATTTAACAAACAGTTAAATTTTGATTTTGAAAAAAAAAAAACCCTGAAATTATACAATTAAAATAGGTTAATATCTTAATAGATTCAAATATTGGCTAATAATAATAATAAAATAATGAAATGACATGTAAACCATTAGCTGTCATGCATCAACAGAGAATTATCAACATTTATTGCATTTATTGATCTTGGTTTGGTTACTGTTTGGGTTCATATTAGTTTAATGCATTGCATAAAGTAATGTTAACATGCTAAACATGTATTAGTATATTTCATTTTTTATGTCATTTAATTACTGATTGATAGGCTATAGATTAATAAATGCTATAATACTGTTAGGTCAGGTTACCTAATGAATTTTGACAAATGTAGCTTAATTGTAACATTAGTAATATTCATATCACCTCTCTCTCTCTCTCTCTCTCTCTCTCTCTCTCTCTCTCTCTCGCCACAGCGGCACTAATATGCCATTCATTTTGCTATCACTAATACTAAAATTAATATTATTCAAATTTTTATTCTTTATTCATTCAAATTCAATTAATATATTTTTGTTTGAAAGTATAACAATGATGAGACCTAAACTGATGTGGTTCTAGCGTGTCATGCAAGCAGATTTGAGCTTTCGTGTTTACCGTACCATATATAATTGATAAGCTCTTATGTATGTGCGCTGTTCAGTGTTCAATAAAAGTCTAAATTAAATCAGTTGAATAATGAACTAACCTGTCGACTTGTTCAAAGAGTTCAGAGATCAAGATGAGCAACTGACGAGTGCTTAGATGTGTTGCCTCCCCGTTTGCAGAGTGGTGCATTGAGATCTGTTTCTTTACTTTTCTCATGACTTTTGTAGGCAAAGTAAAGCCTTATTCACTCATACTGCTCTCTCTATTGATTAATTTCGGGCGTATAGAAATTCGAATGAGCTTCGTTTGATCCATCGTGTTCCTCTGTTGTCACCGTTTGCCGCTTTCGCATGACCCGCGTCAGTTTAGATAGCGCACTGCCGCCTACGTGAACTTCGAAACAGCAGCGCATTAAATACCGAAATGAATCAAATTATGATATTGTACCGTTTGAAATATAATATATACCGGTATTTTTGCAGTACCGGTATACCGCGCATCCCTATGGCGCATAACCAATTGTTATGTGATTGACTTACAGGCAACCAATGATTTTATACTTCAGACAAGCGCCCCCGCGAGAAAGAAAACACTTTTCAATTATGCCATTCCAGACTCTGTCTACGAAGCAAAGCGAAGTAGCAGAGTTTGGCATTACCAGGCTAGTAAACTATATAGGGAGCCCTTACTTGCACATTATTATAATAAAGGTTAACAGAACACAAACTATTAGCCTAAATTCAGTAGCTATTTATTTTTAGATAATCAACACTCAAATAACAATTGCATGCAAACATAGCTGCACATAAGGCAGTTTTTGTATTAACTTTAATTTTATTAACAAATTTAATTATATGTTTTTACTCCAATTTCTTGTTGAAATATAATCATTTACACACTGGCTGTCATTTTCACTACATTTTAAACAACCTGTTGGTGATGTCTTGATTATCTAATGTACAAGTACAATATAATGAACATATAGGTTAATATAGTGCATATATTTAGCGAAATGGTTATTTCTCTAGCTGACTAACCAGCTGTGGACACAATGACTTGCCTGAGGTAAATGTAATGCTATGTGGGATATTGTTTACAAGCTGTTTTACTAATATCTTTCTGCCATTGAAACACTGATTGAGCGTTTACATGATATAATACATTCAGTAAGTTTTACTTTACCTTTCAACATACCTTTTGCTGCTTAAACTGAGGCGCCTATAAGTAACGTGATCTGTCACGCTACATTAAAGAGCGTTAAAACAGCATTTAATGAATTTTGTGATAAAATGGACAAAAACAACACGGTTTCTTATCGAAAGTAACAAAACACGAGCTTATTGTGATTATTGGTGGTGGTTAATGGTGCTTAGGCTACAACGTTGTATTAGTCTTGTACACAAGACACAAATTCACAGGACGAATACGTGTACCCTTACACCCCTAATTACTATATAATCAAAAGTCAAGGAAGAACATCTTTTGTGAGATAAGGTAAGGTCAACCTCTCTTTACCTCAACAATGGGATTGTTTGTTGTTTATCGCGGTTTTCCGGTTTGGTTTGAAAATCGTTACACCCCTACTGAAAAGTGCTTTGTGATATATTGCTCAGAAAAAACATATGCAACTAGTAAACCCTTAGACACCGGACTGCTCACATCACTCACCCTGTTTGGCCTTGTATCCCAGTCTGCGGGCTTTATCGGGTCTGGTGGGTCTCGGAGCCCGGTGAAGGGAGGACAGCTGACGGTACTGCCAGCACCGCACACGGAGCAGAAACCTCATCACATCCGACTGCTTCTTCCTCCATAGCTCCTGCATGTACTTGTACGCTCCCATGATGCCTCACCTGTGACACAAAGAATTAGACTAATGTTAAGAAAACTCAATGCAGATAGCTTGCATTTGTTGTTTTTTTATAAGTTGTCAATGCTCCAAAAACTTTTACAAACACAATTTTTCTCACCTGTGTGCACATTGTTTATAAGCTCATTGAGACTACATGAGCACTTACATTAATACTACATCACAAGCAGCCTTATACAGCCAGACACACTTTTAACTTGAATCTTGTGTCTGCATAGTTAATAACTAAATTAAATGATCAGGAGTAACAGTTAAATGATCATAGATTTCATATCCAAAGCAGTTGCTTTAAGGGAGAATTATTTAGTAACCTATTGTACCCATTAGCAATGTCTGTTGTGGACAGCTTTGGCATGGCGACTTATACATGCAGTCATGTGAAAACAACTCAACTTTCAAGTCACAGACAATTATTTCAGTAACCTTTTAAATTACAATTTAAAATAATTACATTTGACATAATATAATATGTTTAATTCAGTTCTGACTTAAAGTGGAAGAAACGTGCAAACTCCGGCATGACATTAGCCATCCTACTCTTCACAATTTAGCGTTAAAATTAATGCACATCATCATGATAGGAGAAAAATAATGGTTAAATAACACAGCTAAGATGTTCCGCATTAAATACACTAATTGTGTGATTTGGATGTCATAAAATACATTGAGATATTTGATGGATTCTGAGCGCAGAAAAATGAGAAATAACTGCTTACTTGATGGCGTACTAACCGGAAAGAGAGAGAAAATTTACCCATAATGCTTTATTAGACTTTTTCTTGCGAATTTCCGGTTCCGTTGTTAAAGAGTTGTGGGAAATGTAGTCTGTGTTGTCTGTGTTTAAGAATTAGATTTTATAAATCACAACCAAATCATGTATTTAACCGATTAGATACACTGCGCTGAAACTCATTTATTCTTAAATGTCAAGTAATACATTTTTTGCCACAGTTCTCTTATCAGCAATGGTTCAAGGTTCAGACCCAGAGCAAAAAGAGGCTAACGACTCCCGGAAGTAACGTTTGATAACACCTCTATCACGTAGTGATGGTATTAAAAGTCTTATATTCACATTCATCTGATTTAACTTTGATCGATTTCTTCGATCATATGTTTATTGTCAAGCAATCTGCGTAAGGTGAGTTTGTTTATCAGTCTAGTAACTGTCATGAATTAATGCATGTCTGGTCTCTCTCAAGTTAAGACAACTGATTAATGCCTTTCCTTTGACAATCATAACAAACCCTAAACTGAGCACTATGTTTATTTTATTTAAGCTACGCAATATTTAATTTGTTTAAATACATATAATTGTTGTGCATAATGGTGTCCAAAAGTCTGAAACTACATTAAAAATCATTTTTGTATTGAAATCTAAAAAAATAAATTTGTAACATTTAAAATAAAGAAACGATTGCATCGAGGTCACTAATCAGGTGTAAAAGTACATGTGTTCCTGAGAACCTAATGTGAATTTCTTGCTTCCTTTGCTCAAACATGCTAGGGAACAAAAAATATATAAAGCATATGCAAATAATGAATATGTTTTTCCAGTTTAAATAGTCAAATTGTTATTTATATACAAAACAATTGTAATGTGGAATTAATAATAATAATAAAAAAAGACTAGAAAACTAGAAGCACCTTTGCCTATTTTCACATTCACCTGTCATGCTTTTTACACTGCTTCCCTGCTGGTAGTTCTGGATGTGTTGTTTGTTTGTGTTTCAGGCCAGGTAACTATGGGTAAGGGTTGTAAGGTTGTGGTTTGTGGTATGGCATCAGTGGGGAAAACAGCCATCCTGGAGCAGTTACTGTATGGCTCTCACACTGCAGGTAGGCCTATGTGTGATCCGTCCATTCAAATGTCATATCAAAAACACCTCCTTTCATAGTTCACATGATTTCAAAATTAACAGTGTTCATGGCAGCTGCTGCTCATCAGCTTGATGGGAAAACAGACACTCTAGCAAAGGGTATATCGGTAACGTACATGAATGTGACTTGAATCAGATAAGTAAAAATTGGATTCCAAATGAATATTTACAGTAAAGACATCATAATTAACTGTAACTTAGATATACAAAAATCAACATGCTATTTGTGAAGCCTGAATGCAGAGCAGAAGCTATTTTAAATTGATCTCTGTGGCAGTATCTTACTAATTTATAGATAGACGGAACCAAACTCACTGAGTATTATAGACAGTTACAAAAAAAATGGGTAATCAAATATTGTCCGCCTTTGGCTTGCTCAGTTGGGACTTAATAAAAGAGAACAAACATTCTGAAATATTATAGATTTGACTGCAACGATACTGATTGGTAGATAACTGAATTGAGCTGATTAACGACACAATTGTCTTTACAGCTGAAATTGACACTGTACAGCTTTAAATGATGACAGTATTTTCATTTTGGGGTGACCTAGGCCTATCCCTCTAACATTATAAGTGAACCTCAAGGAGCATATTAAAATAATAAAAGAAATCATGTCATGACCTCTTTGAATTGTCTGAAATGTATGCATCATGCATTTATTATTCAGAGAATCAAGTCATCATCAATGATCCTTGGTTTTGAGTTATTTATGAAAGAATGAATAGTGTATGAAGAGATACATATAAGTAGACAAAAATGAAACACGACTGTCCTGTTTCAGGTGCAGAAACAAACGACACTCAGGAGGATATATATGTGGCGTCTGTCGAGACGGACCGTGGTGTGAGAGAGCAGTTACGTCTCTATGACACAAGAGGGCTCCGTGAGGGTCTGGATTTACCCAAACACTTCTTCTCAGTGGCCGACGGCTTCGTGCTGGTCTACAGTGTGGACAGTCTGGAGTCTTTCAAAAAAGTCGAGCTCTTGAAGAAGGAGATAGACAAGTCCAGAGACAAAAAAGAGGCATGAAAATCCACAAATATATTTAAAAATGTCTTATTGACAGGAGAGCCTGATTATAGAAATCTGTTAATAACATGTCCGACTTATATTTCACCACATATAATCAAAAGAAACTAAATATTTTGTAAATAGAAAATGAAGCATGGTGATACAGTACATTGTATTATATATATATATATATATATATATATATATATATATATTGTGTGTGTGTGTGTAACCTATAGACCAACAAACAATATTTAAGTTTGTGATTGGTTTATTTTATCACAAATATAGTAAAACAATAATATTGTGAATTATTATTACAATTTAAAAGAACTGTTTTATATTTGAATATATTCTAAAATGTAATTTATTCCATTGAAATTATGCTGATTTGGTGCTCAATTATTAAAGGGATAGTTCATCCAAAGATGTTGTCAACATTTACTTACCCTTAAGTTGTTCCAAACTTGTATGAGTTCCTTTCTTCTTTCTCTCTTTCAACTTGACAGTTGATGGAAGCCATTGACTTCCATGGTATTTTTTCCTACCATGGAAAAGTCAATGGCTACCGTCAACTGTTTGATTACTGACATTCTTTAAAATATCTTCTTTTGTGTTCTCATACAGGTTTGAAACAACTTGAAGGTGAGTAAATTATGAACTAACCTTTTTACATTATAAATGGCTTTACTGTCACTTTTGATCAATCGCTGAATAAAAATATTAAAATATACATATACAGTACTGTGCAAAAGTCATTAGTATTTTCACGAGAAAAAATGGTTTTAAGACAGTTATTTATATATTTTGCTGTAGTGTGTCAGTAGGAAATGTCCAATATCAGTTTACATTTCCAAACATTCCTTTTGCCATAATTGTAATAATCCAGTGAGATTTTTGTATGCACAAGGAGTCTGACTACCAGTATGCTCCACATGGAGATCTGATCTCACCATCATCGAGTCTGTCTGGGAATTTTTTTTATTACTAATTACTAATATTTTATTAGACTGTCCAGAAGAACTGTGGCAATGTCTCCAAGACCTGCAAAGCTACCAAAAAACTATGTGCAAGTGTACCTGGGCAAAAGCTGTTTTAAAGCAAAGGGTTAATAAAGTATTATAGGGATAAAATATTGATTTGATTTACTTAATAGAAATGAATTGATAAATAAAATGTATTTTTTACATTATTTTTGAAAGCATCCTCCCTTTTCAGCATTTTTACACAAGTGCCTTAAACTTTTCACAGCTTTGCAGGTAGGTTTCTTCAAGCATCTTGGAGATGTTGCTGCAGTTCTTCTGGATTCCTTCTGTCTCAGTTTCTTCAGTTTCTTCGTGTAATCACAGACAGACTCGATGATGGTGAGATCAGATCTCCATGTGGAGCATACTGGTTGTCAGACTCCTTGGACAAACAAAAATCTCACTGGATCATTACAATTAATGGCTAAAGGAATGTTTGGAAATGTAAACTGATATTTCCTACTGACACACTACAGCAAAAATAAATAAATAACTGGCTTAACCATTTTTGGGGGTGAAAATACTAATGTGCCTAGGACTTTTACAGTTATAAATATATATGTTTATAATACATAATTATTTGATTTACTTCAAGCTGATTTAAACTTGAGAATTATAAAAATACTCCAGTAATAAGAAAGATATATTTCTTTTAGTATGGTAATGATTTCCATGAAAATTATGTCCCAAAACAATTCTTTTGATTTTGGAGTAAAATAGGACCTGGACAATCTCATTTCATCCCACCCTACACCCATGATAATGTGCTCTGATCTGGTGTAAGCTGTGAAGATGTTCTCACATTGACTGTATTTGCTTGCGCAGGTGATGGTGATCGTGTTGGGAAACAAGTCTGACCTGCGTGAGCGTCGACAGGTGGATCAGGATGCTGCCCAGCAGTGGGCACGTGGGGAGAAGGTCAAACTTTGGGAGGTGACCGTGACAGAGAGAAGCTCATTAATCGAACCCTTCACCAGCCTCACCAGCCGCCTCACACAGCCACAGAGCAAGTCGGCCTTCCCTCTGCCCGGACGCAAGAGCAAGGGAACCCCCTCCAACGACATCTGAACACCGCACACTACCAGTTTCAACACTATATTTGGTTGTCTATTCTTCGTTCAGGGTACTTAAGATGTTTAAGGGCTTCTAGAGAAAAAGCTTAGCTTGGACTAGATCTATTTACACAAATAAATGCACTAATTTTTTAGGTTATGTTTGTGCTCAGTGATGGGGAAAAAAGGTAGAACGGATGCAGTGCACTCTATAGTGAACTGCTGCATTAGTGTGCTTGGCCTATATAGTCAGTCAGTCACGAAAGCTGCTTTTTTTTGTTTTGGAAGAAAAAAAAATTGGGACTTTTTTTGGACCATTAAGATTGGTTACACTTTACAATAAGGTTTGTTAAAATGAGTTAACTACATCAGTTATTTGCCTATCAGTTATGAAAAGAATTTAAAGCATTTATTAATCTTAGTGAATGTTAATCTCAACATTAATGATTAAAATCAAAAGTTGCATCTGTTAACATTAATGAAACTGAGCTAACAATGAACTAACAATAAACAGTTGTATTTGTAATAATTAATGGTAACAAAGATTAATAAGTACTGTAACAGATGTATTGCTTATTGTTAGTTAATATTAGTTAATGCATTAACTAACATTAACTAATGAAACCTAACCTGGATATGAGAATTGTATTTATGCAAAATGGTATAATGGCATGGTATAAAAAAATGGACCGTTTCACTGCTCCTTCCATGTCCTTCAGATGTGAACTTGAACTTCATTCAGCCATCAAGTGCTTTAAAATGAGTTAATAAAAATATGTAACATTATGTTGTATTTCCAAATATAACTGTAATCTTAGCTTTAAAATCCCAAAGCGACGTAACTTATATTGTAGCTAGTGGGATGAAGTTGTGTAGGCTGTTTGTGTAGTCTATCGATTTAAAAAGCAAAAATAATGTGTTAAGTTCCCCGGTAGTGGACATTTCCTGTGTTTATAACTCAAAAATTGTGAAATCCTTGTCTTAGCACATGTTCTAATTTATATAACATATTTTAAAAATACTTCACTTATGCACTATGTAATGTTGTGATTCAACAAAATAAATATTTATTGACTGGCTTTTTTCTGCTTGCCACTGCATTTTATTTAATTTAAAAAATGTGCACATGTCAAGTCATCCTCATTTATAAAGTGCTTTTAACAATGTAGATTGTTTCAAAGCAGCTTTACAGAGACAAACATATAATATAAGGTAACAGAGATTGGTTTGGTTTTATAGTGGTTTTTGAATAATGTTGTTTCCAGCTAATGTTAGTTTTGATTTATTCACTTCCGTCGAAATGATCATTTGTTATTAAATTAGGGGCCGCTAAGACGACGCCGTTCTCTCCAAACAGACTTTAAACGCAAACCTGTGATAAACGCTGATGGAGTTCACATGCGCATTAAGAATTGATTCTATAGTTATGTGTGTTTGAATATATGTGCGCAGGTTTGTAATTCTCTACAAACCATGCCTAAACAAACTACTTGTCTTGCCTAAAAATTGATGGTTTCGGGTAGGTTCGCAAAACCGGAATTTCCACAATGCTTAATCTGTAGAGCGGTATAGGGATTCTCCATAGGGAGAAGGCTAATTGGCACTTCAGCACTGCGTTGTCATCGGGTCCAGGCGAAGGTCCTTCGTCAAATCTGGTAACGGCCTAGATCCGGCAGGCTGCAGGAAAACCTCGGGATAAACAAAGACACTAAATTAGCGTAGATGCCATTCTTCTTATGATGTAACGAGTACATCAGGATTTAAGGGAAGTGTTCCCAGTTCCGGCTGACCTAATCTATGCAGCCTAACATTGAATTATAGAAGTCGATAATGTATTATGTGAATGCTAGGTCAAAGAGATGTGTTTTTAGTCTAGCTTTGAACTGACAGACTGTGTCTGCCTCCCGGACCATGTTAGGAAGACTGTTCCAAAGTTTTGGTGCTAAATAGGAAAAGGATCTACCGCCAGCAGTTGATATACCTGAATACCTAGAATATCAAAATCGACTGCTGGCGGTAGATCCTTTTCCTATTTAGCACCAAAACTTTGGAACAGTCTTCCTAACATGGTCCAGGAGGCAGACACAGTTAGCCTGACTACGTCAGACTTCCTACTTCCGCTAATTTCATTTCACTCCTGTAGTCAGTCTGAGATAGCAGCCTATCTTTCTGTTTTATACCGGCCTGAAAACAGCCGGGCCAATCAGCGAACAGAAGGCGGGCTGAGAGCCGTGACGTAGTCGCCAAGCGCCGAGTTTAAGATTAGGTCAGAGAAATCGAAAACGACCGCGGACGAGACACGGATGCAATTCGCTCTGTTGTGGATTCCCGACATTAGCAAACTGAAGCCTGAACAAGAATAGTGTGTATTAAACATTTTGAATGGAGGTGATGTTGTGGCCCTACTCCCTTTGGGAAAAGTTTAATTTATCAACTACCGATCGTCAACGAGAAACTGGGGAGCCTTTTGACAGGTCAGTGTCTCCTTTCTTTTCCAGGTCTTAAATACCGTAAAACTTCAAATAATAGCCCAGGATTTTATTTGCCCAAATCGTCGAACTGCACCGGCTTGTATTTGAGACAGGCGGCTAACGTTATATGAGACAGGCCTTTATAATTTAGTGTTGAGATGTTGTTCATTGAGATGTTGTTCCTAGAGTCTCTAATCTCTAAAAATCTCCAAATGCTCCACGTGAAACTGAGGTGTTCCGACCTTTTACTAGTCGATTGATTTTGATTAATATTTGCGAGGGAGAGAGAGCAAGACAGTGCTCGCGTTGTTTGTTTAAAGACGTGATAGTGCGCGCGCGGCCGGGGCTCGCTCGCTCTCTCTCTCTCTGCTTGTTTGCGCCCTGTCAAGTGCAGCAGTCATTCTATTACATCACTCACCGATCAAAAAAGTCGTTTACAGCCATGTTCACTCCGGTATTTCGCTCGCATCATCAAGTGTTTACAGTGGAAGTTCGATCATAGATTTGAGTTCGATGCATGATGTCTGTGGATCGATGCGGCTGTGTCAGCGCATAACATACGTCATGAATAAACTTATCTGATTGGCTTACGGGTAACCAATGATTTTAAACTTCAGAAATCGCCCCCTAGCGAGAGAGAAAACACTTCTCTATTATGCTATGCCAGACTCTGTCTACGAAGCAAAGTGAAGTAGCAGAGTCTGGTATTACCAGGCTAAGACACAGTCTGCGTGATAGACGAATAGACGTGAAGGACTATAATGCGTTAAGAGCTAGCTCAAGTACTGGGGAGATAAACCATTTAGTGCTTTGTAAGTAATCAGCAATATTTTTAAATTTATACGATGTTTAATAGGCAGCCAATGCAGTGTTGACAGAACCGGGCTAATATGGTCATACTTCCTGGTTCTGGTAAGAACTCTAGCGGCTGCGTTTTGAACTAGCTGTAGTTTGTTTATTAAGCGTGCAGGGCAACCACCCAGTAGAGCATTACAATAATCTAGCCTTGAGGTCATGAACGCATGAACTAATTGTTTCGCATTTGTCAATGAGAGCATATGACGTAATTATATATTTATTTTTAAGATGGAAAAATACTGTTTTACAGATACTAGACACGCGACTTTCAAATGAAAGATTAGTATCAAAGAGCACACCCAGGTTTCTAACTGACGACGAAGACTTAACTGAGCCTTGTGCTACGGCATACTGATAAAACATCAATAAAGTTGCTTTAACAGCAGCCTGTAAGTTCTTATAATACTGTAATACAATGAGAATGAGACTTTACAATGCAGAAAAGTCTTAATCATGTGTATAAATATATATATATATATATATATATATATATTCCTTTGATTTTGGAGTGAGACATGCTCTAGAGATGTTCTTAGCAGGCTTTATGATGTTCCCCCTGTACTAGAAATATAAAATCAGTGTTTCCACCTAAATTATTGCATTGTATTTGGCATGAAAAATACTGCACGACAGTGTACACCAACTTCAACTTTAATATTGGTGGGGAAAATACATACATGGAACAATCTTGCTAAAGGCTCATGCCGTGACTTCATTTGACAAAAATGACAAAGCTCCAAAAAAGATCAATTTACAACAAGGCGGCAAAGAAAACACACATTAAGATCCATTTTTGTCAAATCATGATGCTACTTGAGCCAAGGGAAACAAACACAACAACAACAACAAAAAAGCTGGGAAAGACAAAATAATTGAAATGGGAATTTAAATTTCATCATAAAATCCACCCTGTATCTCTACCCTATGGATCCCCATTCCTCCCCCACCCCCATCCCACACATATGTCTGATAGGCATTGCTCTGCAGTCGGAGGAAATTATGTGGCGTAGCGTTTGGTCCACTGTTTGGCTATCCTGTCGTGCTCTGGTCTGTTGGTTGTGTACTGCGTGGCGATGCTTCCTACCAGAGGATCAGCTGTAGAAGAACAGTCACATGTTTCTTCAGGTTAAAAACAATCATAAGCTTAGTTTAAAAACCTAGTGAGCTATAGCTACAATCTATATAGACAGATTTCAAAGGTAGTATCTAAATCAAAAATGACCACAATAGTGGTCAAAAGTGATGTCAGGTGGGTATTTGTTTTTAATGACCCTGCATGTCCGATTAAACCATCAAAATATGAGGAAAATATTTTTAGCGTTTAAATATTTTAAATATGAAGGAAGAACACAAGACTAAACTTGGTTAAGACATTTATCGGACAATTATTTGGCAAAAAAAGGCAAAAAATTTATTCAAATTTAGTTGATTCTCTCGTTTTTGCATGTGTTAATTTCTTTGTATGACAGCCAGGCCAAAAATGATATCCGCACAACTTATCACAAATAAAAGAATTGACTCACAAGCACAACTACGGAATATGAATTAATCAGGAATAATATTGAATAAAGGGTAAAAACTGTAATTTTCCTAGGCCAGACATCACTTTTGGCAACTACTGTATATAGCCCAAAGTATACTTCAGTTTTTACGCATACACTATAGGGAATTCAATGTACATAGTACAGACACAGACATATTTTTTTAAATTGCAACATAATACTATAAAAATAATCCCAAAAACACAACATATTGGGTGAATATCCATTTTAAATGGATTGAATTTAAGCAACATTTTGCTTTTACAATTAATTAAATGTACCATCCATTCATCTGAAAAGTGCTTATTCAACTTTTATAATGCAATTAATGCCAAACACACAAGCATGTGCACACATTTGGATTTGGATAGAACTTATCTGTTGTGGTTTTCTCTCAACAATTTTGACCTGGTACAACAACTTTTCCAGAAAATATGGTAAATGCATGCATTCAGGGCTCCAGACTGAATAAATTGTCGCATTTTGTGACCCGTTTGGAGGATGTACCGATCATGATTTTTCATAATTTTCTTTTCTTTGTTTAGGCAAATTTATTTGTTGTTTAATTGCTCTATTACAGGCTAAACTGCCCTTAAACAAAAACATATTGGTAACCATTTGAAATGAGGCAACCACTGAATTTAATCATGATCCAAATATAGATGCTACACACATGTAGCATGAGCAGTTGCTTTTGCATTTTTGAAATTTTGCTACATACATTCAGCTAAAGTGAACAAACGAAAAACCAGACTGAATGAAAATGCAAATTCACTCTCCTCCAGTAGGTGGCGCTTATGGAATAGCAGCAATATAGCGTGTGCTTATTAACAGGCAATATACGGGAGCAACGCCTGTTTCACACATACTCCGTTTGCAGTGCGTCTGTGGTGCGTATTTTTTTCAAACCATGTTAACAGGTTAGAGCTTTCACACTGCACGGAGATGTGGTTCGGCAATGTGTTCCAGGAGCGGTGCGTATACAGCAAGTGCAGCGATGGTTTCCGCACCGAGTCTATGTTTGCTGTGCTGCACACGCAGAATTAAAGTGACAAGTCCATGGTCAGTGCGTGGTCAGAATGAACACCGATTGACATTAAAAAACATAGTAATCTTACCATAAATGCATTTAATTAAATTATACTATTTTTCACAGTCATTTTCTTTTTAACTTAAATTACCCCTGGGGTAATTAAAGCAAGGAAAACTACACAGTACCTCAACAATGGACAATGCATGTATTCGTCTCTTCGTGGAGGTGAGAGAAAAACAAGTTTAATTATAATGTATTTATATTTAAAATGTTTTAAATGTTAACATAAGTAGGCCTACATGTTTAAATGTTTTGCCACTTGCTTGAGCAACTTAAAATATATATAGAAGTAATGCATTGAATAATGTTTTTAAGTGTATTGAGTTTGTGAAAGAGTGTAGACCTATAACTACTGTGTTCAAATAGAATGGCAATGCTGAAACCCATTTATATTATTTGATAAAAGTCTCTGATAAAAATATTGATTTGAAATAAAAAATAGAGAATAATTGTTGTGTTTGTGGTACAGCCGTAGATCAGTTGCGCACTGAAAATGTATATATGAAAGCACAATAGCGCATGCTGCTCCTGTGCCGCATACGCACCGAACACGGAGTATGTGTGAAACAGGAGTAAGAGTTCCCTTTAGATAAATATTTATATAAACCCTCACCCCCAATACAATATTTATATTTTCTTCCAATATTTCAGTCATGGCGATTAGTATGGAGTGAAAACAGCATCTTAACCTTCCACAAATGCACGCGAGAGATCCGCATGTGCAGGCCCGTCGCCAAGGGGGGGCATTAGGGGGCCGTGCCCCCCCAGATGACACAACGTGCCCCCCTAATCATATGGTCATTGAGCAAACTTATATTGAGAGCAAAAAAACGTATCCACGTATTCCATAACGAAATGTTGAGATTAGCACACAGGTGCACTAATCTCTGTAATTTTAAATAACACATTGTCTTCAGAAATATGAAAATTAGTCGGAGCGTGTAAGGCTCTGCGCAAGGCTTACCTTCCCCTGGCCAATCGCTTGTCGAATTTTCTGATTCATTTGCCTGCTAAAAACAGCCTACTGTTTCCACGTAAAAAAAAGGTAATTTTTAACAGAATTGCGTGATACAAAATCAATATGCAAGTTATAAAGTCAGAGTTGAGTGATATAGCTACAGTTACATTTGCGTGTTATAAAGTCAGAATTGTGAGGAAAAACTCTGAATTGAGAGAAATCCATCCCATGTGAGATAAAAAGTCGCAAATATCTTTTAATTTTTTTTTATTCCGTGGCGAAAACAAGCTTCCATATACTTCTGATTGCTTTTAGAGGGAAAAGCTGTCCATAAATGCTGGTCTATGATCAGTTTTCTCCGTAATAAAAGAATATTGGCTAAACTCCGGTGTTTTGAACGGTGAGTGGATTAGTTCTCTCCCGCGTGCAAATCCTATCGTTATAATTAGGGCTGGGTAAAAATATCGATTCATCAATGCATTGCAATTATTTGTTTCTCAATTCAATATCGATTCATCAAATCCTATGAATCGATTCAGCCCACCGGCCAGTGGCGGCGCTGTGGGCAACACTCTAGTGAGAGCGTTCAGACGCTGTTTTTATCATAGAGAATGTTTAAATACCACGCGCGCTGACACGGAGAAAAGCCTTGTTTATACTCGACGCGTCCGTTTCTTTTACTGTCTATAATCCGCACGAGCCTCATTTCGCTTGGCTGTGTGCAAGGCTTTTTTTGTAACAGCGCGCGCGGCGCCGCGTCCGAGGATGAACGACTTCAAGCCGAATCTTCCTGAGCTGTACGTCACCGCACCAGCACGCAGTTTGCGCGTCTAAATTGCAGTTCATTGCAAAGTTTTTTTGTTAATGTTTTGTTTACTGTGTGTGATTCATTTAACGGAAAGCACATTCACTTCTAGTTGTCTTGCTGTTAATTTTAAATGAACATAGAGCAAGTTGGTAATCAGTGTCTGCTCGTTTATTCAAACTAAGTTGTCCTATATAACAGACGAACGTCGCAACGTTAAAAATACCTACATGTGCACTAGTTTGATAACAAATGCTTCAGAGTTAACATGCTATATATTGTACTAAAATGTTATGAGTTATATGATGGAAATGTCTGTAATGTATCCTACATATGCACAGTAACTAAGCCAAAGGTTCTCTGATCAGCTGGTCAGTGTTATTTATTGTGTTGACAAATATCTATGGCTGCACTTTGTTTTATGAGTATGCACATTTTGTGCTTCTGTTTACATTTCTTTTATAACTTGAATGTATAGGAAGAATATACTTTCTATTACTTACAGTTATGTACTTTAGAGGTGTTAATAAAGCACCTGTTTGTTACAGTTGTGGTTTGTATTCAACACATGTACAATATTGTACAGTTTGTTCTGCTAAATAAACCATGACAGGAAACATGCTGGGGTCAATTTGTTCTTAAACATTGGTAATACTGCACACATTATTTAAAAAAAATACCCAGGTACTTAATTACTTGTGTATCTATTATTGAATCGATACCGAAGCTAATAAATCAATATCGAATCGAATCGAAATCGAATCGAATCGAAGCCTCAAGAATCGAAATCGAATCGAATTGTGAAATGCCTAACAATACCCAGCCCTAGTTATAATAAGCAGTTAGGCTATGTAAATGAGCGATTATTGTGTATCAGCTTTACTAATAGTCTATAACTTTGTGAGATCGCGATGAAGTTTTATAACCGCTTTTTAAAGATAATAAAATAGGCGCTCTTTGCGAGCTTTCTGCCATGCCAAATCCTGCATATAGCTGCTAATGTTTTTAAAGGGGAATTAAGCGCATATCATGGTGTTGGTTCACTCTCCGCCTATGATCAGAAACTTAATATTTTGTGTTTGACAATATATAATATTGTTGTTTAAATATAGAATTTGGTCTATTTCAGTTATATTAAACTAGGGAATGTTATTGTTTTTGTGACTGTCTTTTTTGTAGATCATAAAAAGTGTGCCCCCCCATGAAAATGAAATGCCCCCCCATTCTATATGTTCTGGCGACGGCCCTGCGCATGTGCACGCCAGGGACGGATTATGGGGATGATGTGCCCTGGGCACAGATGTCTCAAAGGCCCCCTTCCCCAATTTTTTGGACAACAGTTTTGCACCTGTATGCACAGGCGCCACAATAGGGCAGGCAACCCAGGCATTTTAAGGGGACCCCCGAGGGCTGATCATTTAAACAATCAGAAATGTTAATATACAGATGTAGCAACATCTCTGCATCCCCCTTAGTGGGGCCCCTCTCTCGTTACGCTCGTTATGCTTTTACCTTTTTCAAACTGGTGCAGCGTTTGCTCGCGGTAGGTAGAAAATGCATGATTTGATTTGTTAAACATGAAAAGGACTAGGGCTGTCACTTTACGTTCGAAAATCGATTGCACAATCGATCGGACCAACCAACAACAAGTATCGAAACGAAAATAGGGAATCGATTTTAACGGCCTTTTTTGATGTATTTTTTTTTTTTACCAAAAATGTGTTTTAGGTGGACAGATCAATAGAACATGTAGGATTTTGGAAAATAATAATGTCTTTTCTGTTAACCAAATGCTTTTTAATATTCGCTATTACTTCAAGGCAAGTGAACAAGCGCGCCGTTATTTGTTGCCAGAGCCGTTGCTTAGTGACGTGTGTGTTCAAGTAAGCCAGAAATGTGCAGATTCTGCGCAATACGCTGTATTTAATATATCACGAGGACTCATAGATGTGTATATCTCTATGACGAGGACTCACGAGTTGCGTATTTACGCTGAATCCACACAGATTTGGCTTACACGAACTTCCACAGCAAAGAAAGTGAGTAAACATAGACGCACGCCTCTTGATTTGACAGCGTTAGCCGCCAAAGTTCATTTTTACCCGCATTTGGCGAGTTGAGGGTGTTAATTTCAATCCCTGAATGCTGCACTCCTGTTTGTCATTGTGCACGAAACTTCACGCCAATAAATCATCAGGAATATTACTGACTTGTGGGCGCTGCGCGTCTCAAGCGCCCTCTTCACGTTCGTCCTAATGCCTGTTAGTTGTCAGTGGATTTGCCTATATTTGGTGTTGAAAATGGAAACGTCTTTAGACACGGAAAATCGATTTTACAATCGATTCAATGAACACTTATGTCTCAAAAATCGAACAGGATTTTTTCACAAAAGTGACAGCCCTAAAAAGGACTTATCCGTCTGGCATGGCAGCTCGCTCTAACTTTAACCTAGATAAATGCATATCCAAAGTGTTTGTGCGGAGTGTGCAGCGCGCACTGCATGGCAGGCGTCGGCGCGAACACTTGCATTTTCCTATCAACAGTGGAAACAACTTGAAATACTCAATCTTTTCTGGTCATAGGCCTATACAGAAAAGAATAATGCATCAGTCGCAAATAGCTACTTTTATTTTTGTAAACTCACAATAACAAGAAAACGTTGTGCTTTTACAACAAATAAAATAAAACAAACAGGGCGCGCTTTCATCGTCATTTTTATTATTATTATTAAACAATAAAAATGACTATTTTTTTTCCAGACATATATTATCATTAGCCTGCTTTTGCCGGTGCTTTGCGGCAATATTTATGCATGTGCTTGAGCGCGGAATAGGCTATATGCCTCCATGCACTCAGTATTTAAGCAGAAATTAATATTAACGTGAGATTACTCGACTAATTGCTCAAATGAATGACTACTAGTCGACTAGAAAAATCTTTAGTCAATTGCAATTCTAATCAATGCATTTAGGCTAGTTGACATTTATTTAATTAGTAATTCTATACAGGTCTTTACGTTAAATTAGTTGAGTTAACAATTAGTTAATGAACTAAAATAATAAAACAAAGATTAAATTAAGATGCTATATAGCATTGCTTGTTCCACCACAAAAGACACTTTTTAAGGTGACAATCCGTTACACATTTAAAGATTTACTGTATCGTGAAGATTGTTGTATTGTATTTTATCTTCTGTTATAAAGATGAAGATTGACATTTCGTTAAAAAATAAGCCCATAGGCTACTATTGTAAAACATAAACAACTTAGCCTATGTTCTGTTAGACATTCTTCCTTTTGACTACTTTTTGAATTTTGTATAATTTCATCAACATCATGTTGTTAGCATCAACAGACAGTGTTTGCATTTTTAAAAAAGCTGAAGATTGTTGGTAACTTTTGTAGTAATTGAGCTTCTCTTGCTTCTTTGTCTTTTTTGTGCTTTCTTTTCATTGATCCACTTGCTTGTGGTTTTAAACTCATTTTTGTTTTTGAGTAACCGTCTTATACGCGTGACTTTTATATAACGCAATGCTTTTCACTCGCCTCTAGATGTCCTTCTCAGCAGCGCAGAAATACATTAAAATTATTTATTTGATTTATTTACTAGTTAATACTTTGCAACTACAAAAAAAAAATCACATTATTCCTCAATATTTAACACAATTTTACTGAAAATAAAATAAAATAAAAGTAATTATTTGAAAAGAATAGACACCGTAAATTTTACAGGGCCCCCTGCTGGCCCAGTAGGCCCGTGCGTTAATCCATGCCTGGTGCACGCACCGATCCACAAATGCACGCGAGAGATCCACACACGCATATCAATCCACAGATGCATGTGAGAGATCCACACACACACAAAGCAATCCACAGATGCACGCGAGAGATCCACACACGGAAACCAATCCACAAATGCACGCGAGAGATCCACACACACACAAAGCAATCCACAAATGCATGCGAGAGATCCACACACACACAAAGCAATCCACAAATGCACGTGAGAGATCCACACACACACAAAGCAATCCACAAATGCACGTGAGAGATCCACACACACACACAACAATACACAAATGCTTTACCTGTAAATGTAATTTCATGCACAGCAAATCACGTGACTTTTGAGACTGTTGTTCCGCGGCCTTGATTCACAAATGCACACAAGCCTATCTGTCCACATTACCTGCAAGGATGCGATATGGTGTCTTCCTCCAGGGGGCGCTAACCGGCCTTCGAGCTGAATCTTTCAAAGGGCTGGATTAATTTCTTGCGATACAACTTAAAGGGTCATTCCACCCATTTCAACATTAATCTTTATTGAAAGTGGGTCATATATGTAGTCGAAATGTAAAAGAAATTTTGAATTTGGTGCCATCTTGACCAAGAAAAGACAGAAAATAACTGAAGGGCGCATTTGTATGTAAGACAACAACTCCCACAATGCACCACATTGCACAGCTCCTCAAGCCACTCCCATTCATCCAGAACAGCGCAAACATCAGAGAAATCACTCTTCCTTCTACAAGGCTAACGTTAGCTGCCAAAAGAGTTTGAAATTCATTTCACACAAAATGTCTAGTTAGTTGGCTGTGGCGAGCAGGACGAGGGCGAGGGACGTGAGAGGACGGCGCGAGTCATAATGAATGACACCTGTGAGACGCAGCGGTCTTATATCTCTCACGGAGGAGCGGAGGCATAAAAGGAACAGGCCTGATGTTATGTTATGTTTTGTTTCTGTTGTGTGTGGCCAGCTGGCTTAAACTTTTGTTTTGTATTTGTTTATTTGACTATTAAAATGTTTAAATGTTCGCCGGTTCCCGCCTCCTCTTACCACAACAACGAACCCGTTACATTGGCAAACTCATTAGCGAATTACTCCTCGTTTGTATTTCTTTCTATATGGTGAATTATTGCATGATACCTGGATGTTCAGTCAGAACATATGCGGTGCGAAACTAGGACGGTTCACATCACAACACAAACGTCCGTGTGCTCGTCTGATTTAGAAATTTTGTCCAGGAGAAATTGCCATCGTTGAAATTCTCTGCAGCAGAGCAGACGGACTCTATCTGTGTCCGAAGCGCAGAGCGAGAGCACAGGCACCAGCAGTCCGCCTCAGCTCGAGCCAGTCCGGGCTCAGTCCGCGACAGGCAGCCGCCTCCTGTTCCTCCATCAGCCTCAGCTGCTCTTCACTATACTGCGGCTCGTAAAGATAGCCACGAACATCGGATTCGAGCAGCAGAATTTCAAAATCCTCTTCTTCCATATTATGTTTAGTTTATTCCGTCATTGTCGTAACTTTCTATCTCCACAGCGCTTGTTAGCTTAGCTTATAAACAAGATGGCTGATATTGATTTCAGTATCTGCAAGTGAAGTCCCACCCACTGATCTGTGATAGGTCTGTTAGTGCATTAGGTCCAACCCCCTATGGGCGGGTTTGAAATGGTGCTTGTAGTCTTTACAGAAATTCCCCCCTCTTACACTTCCTCCTACAATGACGTAAAATGATGATTTTTGCGTCATTGTAGGAGGAAGTGAAAAAGGTAAATAGTGGATTTCTCTCGTCTCAGGGGAAAATGAGAGAGTGTTGCACGACCATTCAATAGTATGACTGGGTTTCTAACAATGGAAAGCTTAATGCAAATGGGTGGAGTGTCCCTTTAAGTTTAAACATTTTTCACTAAATATCATATACTTAAATGCAAATATAGAGTAAAACCGAACCTCTTTTTTTATTCTTCAACGTATAATCAGAATATATTGCCTATTAAGAAAACCATTCGGATAACGAGACGGCTTTAAAGTCTTTAAATTATTTCTGTAACTGTAAACCAACTATTAGGCTGTACTACGTTTTCTTTTGTTTATATTATTGTAATTCTGAATGTACTTTGTGGTAATGTAATAACCCCTCCCCCCACACACATTAAATGGAAAATAATATATTTTCAGCTATTACCTATATGTTTTACTTTCCTTCTTTTTAAAGAAAGGATGAATGCTTCCACATAATTTAACCAACAAAGTAAAAGATTTCTTTCAAAAGAATCCACAAGTATTACATCAATGAAAAGATATTTTATTTTTTTCTAAAATTTTTGTTAACGTTTTTGTTTTTTGATGGCTTTGTTAACCATCTGTTTTTTTACATTCTTCAAAATATCTTTTCATTTGTGTTCAGCTGAAGAAAGAAACTCTACAGGTTTAAAACAACTTGAGGGTGCATGTGTAAATTATGTCAGAACTTCATTTTTTGGGTGAACAATGCCTTTTTTCACCCAAATCTGTTTACCAACCGTTTACACAGATTGAAAAAAACATGTTTGGCAAATGAACCATTCAATTTAAAGTGGTTTTCGTGTTGTGGTTGCTTTGTAATAAATATTGCCTTGAATTGAGTATATCATTCAGTCTCATTATTTAGTTGGTTGAAATAATATACCCCCCCCCCCCCACACACACACACCACTTTTACTATTTAACTCTTTATAAACTTAGAAATATTTTGCCAAAGCTTTTTAGTAAATGGACAGATCAAAAAAAAATATTAACAACTGGTTAATCTGATTCACCACAAAAGGAGCAACTGAGGCACATCTCAGACTTTTGCACATAATGGTTTGCTTGAGAATTGTTTAATTGAGGGTAATACTTGTGGATTCTTTTGAAAGAAATCTTTTACTTTGTTGGTTAAATTATGTGGAAGCATTCATCCTTTCTTTACAAATAAGGAAAGCAAAACATATAGGTAATAGCTGAAAATATATTATTTTCTATTTAATGTGTGTGGGGGGAGGGGTTATTACATTACCACAAAGTACATTCAGAATTACAATAATATAAACAAAAGAAAACGTAGTACAGCCTAGTAGTTGGCTAACAGTTACAGAAACAATAGGCTATCTGCACGCATAAGTTTCGCATTTGACGCAAGGATGCTCTTCCGTTTCCGGTTGGGGAGATTAAAGCGGAGGAAAACCAAGGAAAACAGGATTTGGCAGAGTCTTCAAAATGTACTGTCCTCCCGTCTTTGAAACGAAACTTTCATATGTTTAGATGTAATTTTATGTATAGTTATGTTTATTTAATATAATTTTAAAAAGAAGCATAAACACAACGAGGGGTGTCTGTTTTGTCTGTTTTTGTGACTAACGTTTCTTTAGTATAACCATGGAGTATAAAATTCAATATAAATTCTTGGTATTGCATTGGACTCTACGATCGGCGGAAGTTATCGAGGATCCGTAACCCTTCACCGGAAATACCGCCGTGCATAGAGCCCGTTGAAAAACTTTAAAGCAGAATTCGGCAACATCTAGTCTTCTTCGCATGATTTTCACTTTTTTGGCCGCATGTTTTTTCCCACGAGCTCCCCTTACAGCTGTGGGCCGTATATTTCACAACACTATCGTAAAAAAAAAACTCACTTGCGGCACCCTTCTCCCCGTTCTACCGCTGCTCACGTGCATTTGTTATTATCAGAGCCGGCCAACTTTACTTGCATGTCTACCGAGGTGGGTAATACATCATACACATTATCATAGAACATTGACATGTACATTTTGTATTCTGTTATCAACCCGTAAAGCAGTTCGTGTTTCTCGCTCGTTCTCGTTCTCGTCTCGCTTCTCACG
Organism: Chrosomus eos; assembly: GCA_036326025.1. Taxonomy (NCBI): domain Eukaryota; kingdom Metazoa; phylum Chordata; class Actinopteri; order Cypriniformes; family Leuciscidae; genus Chrosomus; species Chrosomus eos. The sequence continues at coordinate 22,814,472 of CM070827.1, read as the reverse complement.
AGACTTCCTATTTTCATTTTGCCGGGACGGTAGTCCCCATGTTGCAAGGTTGGTTTTCCGCCTGGGAACGCTGGGGGAAGCTAGGAAAGTCACCAATATCACCAGAACAGGTTGTTTAACCATCCAAATGATTTATAGACAGCTTAAGTTAAAAAAGTTACCAAGTTCTGCTTTAAAGCCGTCTCGTTATCCGAATGGTTTTCTTAATAGGCTATATATTCTGATTATACGTTGAAGAATAAAAAAAGAGGTTCGGTTTTATTTGCATTTAAGTATATGATATTTAGTGAAAAATGTTTAGACTTAAGTTGTCTCGCAAGTCAGTAAAATAAATTAATCCAGCCCTTTGAAAGATTCAGCTCGAAGGCCGGTTAGCGCCCTCTGGAGGAAGACACCATATCGCATCCTTGCAGGTAATGTGGACAGATCGGCTTGTGTGCATTTATGAATCAAGGCCACGGAACAAGAGTCTCAAAAGTCACGTGATTTGCTGTACATGAAATTACATTTACAGGTAAAGCATTTGTGGATTGGTTTGCGTGTGTGAATCTCTGGTGTGCATCTGTGGATTGGTTTGCGTGTGTGTGGATCTCTGGTGTGCATCTGTGGATTGGTTTGCGTGTGTGGATCTCCGGTGTGCATCTTTGGATTGGTTTGCGTGTGTGGATCTCTCGCGTGCATTTGTGGATTGGTGCACGCACATACGGATCTCTCGCGTCCATTTGTGGATCGGTGCGTGCACATACGGATCTCTCGCGTCCATTTGTGGAAGGTTAAGATACTGTTTTCACTCCATAGATTAGGGCTGAACCGAAATTTCGGCTGCTGTAAATTATTGCAAAATGGCATTTTCCCTCTATGCACGTGCAGAGCTAAGTTGTTAATTCATTATTTGGATAATTGTTCAAAAAACTATATCTGTTAAATCTGATTCGGTTGCATAGAACTGAATAAAGAATAATATATTTATATTTTTAAATTCAGTATTAGCAAAATTTTTGAATTTTAAAAAGTCTAAAGTTATAATAATTTTTTTTAAATAAAAAAAAATTAAAAGATAATTTAAGATAAACACATTTTAAAACGCATTTTCGGCCAAGTGCACCCAGCATTTTTGGTTTCAGCCCAATTTTCATTTTGGTGCATCCTTAATTGCATAAAACCGGTCGACCGGTGCATCTCTACTTTTTACTCATAAGGTAAAGGTGAAATGCACAGAGAGCTCAGACATGAGATGAACTGAAAATGTGTATGCAGTTTTATACATGAGCATTAAGCAACTGCATATATGCCCACACCTGTAACTGCCTTTTCTTTAGTCTAGGTCAAACAGGTGGAGCTCCAACATACTGACAAACACTGGAGCTTCAGCCCATGACCAGCTCTTTCCAATTACTTCTTGTTAGACAAGTTAGAAGTGTTTCACACGGTGGTGTATCTTACCAGGGTTACAGTCTGTGAGTAGAGAGCAGATGGACAGCAGCACTTTAGAGATGGTGAGTGCTGGGCTCCAGTTGTCCTTCAGGATGTCCAGACAGATCACACCCTGACTGTTGATGTTGCAGTGGTAGATTCTCGTGCGAAACGTCACCTGAGAGATCAGAACAGGACAAGATTTATTAAGAAATCAATTTAATAAGTGACTCAAATAACTTCAATTGCTTGATTCATTAAGATCTCTTTATGAACTTTCTATAGTGTCAAAAGTTTATTATATCCTAATTTTTGTGTGAATGAATGAATGAACGGATAATCTTATGGGTTTGGAATGATATGAGGATGAGTAAATGAACAAAGACATTTATTTTTATTTTTGAGATTAATGTTAATGATTTATTTATTGACCGAGATTACCGATTAATGATTAAGAGATTACATTAATGTATAGATACTAAGATAGTATTTGCAGTGAAATATACAGGGGTTGGACAATGTACTGCACATTCGTAAGAGTTACAGCAAAGTCCCTTTCAAGAAAAGTCTGTTCACTATTATCTGGCCATATTTCCAACGCCTCCGGACAGCTATTTCGCATGGTCAACTCCAGTGACTATGAAACCAATGACATTACCTATTGGCTCTTTTACTTAGAAGGCAGGACTATTCCAGGTATTCCACCATATTGCGCGTTGCAGTTTCTCCCATTCATTAGTAATATGAAAGAGTGAACAGTCTTTCTAAATCTAGTCTTTGGTTACGGTGTATAGAACCCCCAAAGAGGCTTAATATTGAATCACGTGATGGTTTGGGCTGCAATATCATAGCATTCTCTACTATGCTTGATGCACTGCCAAGGACTACCAAACCATTCTGGAGGATCATGTGCACCTAATTGTTCTAACATTGTAGCCTGAAGGGGGTGCCAAGTATCAGCATGATAATGCACCAATACACACAGCAAGAATTGTGAGAGAATGGTTTGATGAACATGAAAGTGAAGTTAAACATCTCCCATGGCCTGCGCAGTCATCAGATCTAAATATTTTTGAGACACTTTGTGGTATTTTGGAGGAGCGAGTCAGAAAAAGTTTTCCTCCACCAGCATCACATAGTGACCTGGCAACTGTTCTGGAAGAGGAATGGCTTAAAATCCCTCTGGCCACTGTGAAGGACTTTTGTGTTTTTGTCCAACCCCTGTAAGTTAGTCACTATTAACTTTGTTTATTGACAAAACTCATAGCTCATTTAATCCTAAACCAAAGGCTTTTCTTAAATTAAATAAAAAGTTTGCACACCCCCTCACTTTCTTCCTCTTTATGGCCCCAGTTCCTGTCTGATATGTATAGTAGCTCTATTATCTACTTCACAATATCATTTTTATCCAGACATCAATGGCTTATTGATCATTATAGATGTTATCAATCATTTAGTTGTTATTGCTAGTCTGAGTTGAGAAATACACATTTCAACATTATCACTACTCTGTGTGTGCATTTTCCTTGAGAACCAAGTAAGTTGACTCATGAAACCATTTGTTCATTATATCGCAATCGCTTATCGCAATCGCAATATTGACTTCAATAATCGCAATATGACATTTTCCACAAATTGTGCAGCCCTAATTAAAATATGGCATGAGGCATATGCCTCATAAGTTATTCTTTTCTGTCAAACAAATATAAGTGTCACCTCTCTCAGGTTATGAATAATGTCAGAAAAGACCAGTATGAGAAAAGTTAGAAACGGAGTCAGAAAGTTAGACAATCCTCCTATAGAGTGTTAAGAGGGGAAAAAAGAGAATCCGGGGAAAAATGGGACGCGTTTTTTTTTTTTTTTTGGACAAACTATCATAATGTTACTGCCCTGGAATGTCAAACAGTTTCTGAGACTCATTCAATCGAAATACAGTAAATACTACCCACCTAATAGTAAAAATTCAATTCTTAAAAGACATGGAGGCAGTACCTGAAATACACTACCATTCAAAAGTTTGGGGTCAGTAAGATGTTTTAAAACATAAAAAAAAAAAGTCATTTATTTGATTAAGAATACAGAAACCTACGGAAGCCTTGAACCGCCGCAACGTAAAAAAAAAAAAAAATAAATAAATATTATAAACGACTTTATTCTCAAAATATTTTGACTTTTTTACGTCGCAGGTCAGGGTAGAGACCTGCGCGGGACGGATTTTTCCGCAAGATTTTGTCCCGCTCCCGCCCGCTCCGCCCGCTCCCGCAAAAATATATGTAATTTTCTCCCGCTCCCGCCCGCGACAATCAAGTTTCGTCCCGCTCCCGCCCGCAACATCCCGCCTAGTTTTTTTTTTAGGAATAGCATGTCGTTCACTGACGAGGGCTTCAGATTAATCCGTTTCTGCTCCAGTATGCGAGCGACCGCAAATACTGAAAGCCCTCTGGAAGCTAGAATGCACATATTTTAGTGCACTTGACACTTTCGACTGACTTGCCGTAAACGTCAGGGAAGTTTGCCTTTCAAAACGGTGCACACATGACACTTCAGACCAGAAGTTACAGACTTGTACGTGAGTATTTTGCTGCATTTGTGTGGTAGGTTTGGCTGTTCTGCGCCTATGAATGAACCACGCGAGAGTTAGCTTCCGACCTTGCGCCAGTAAATCGTTTTTATTTTAGTTATCCTTGTTCCTTGTGCATTAGATAAATAAAGGTTTATTTGTTTCTAGTTGTTTTATTTCCCGCGGTAGTACCGCGGGAGTGCAGGTCTCTGCTTTACACTCATATTTAATTTGCGGGAGTGCAGCGTATCATCCCTCCCGCCCGCACCCGCAAGTGCACCTCATCCTCCCGCCCGCTCCCGCAATGACCTTTCAAAATTTGTCCTGCGCCGCACTGTTTTGCGTCGCGATCCGCGGGTGCAGACCTCTAGGTCAGGGCTTCTGTAGAAAACCCTATTGCGAAATATAATTTAAAATAACAGTTTTCTATTTGAATACATTTTAAAATGCAATTTATTCCTGTGATTGAAAAGCTACATTTTCAGCAGTCTTGATTGTCACATGATCCTTCAAGAAACATTTCATATTATCACTGTTGAAAACAGATGTGGTGTTTAATTATTTGTGAAAACTGATACTGTTTTTTCAGGATTAGAGGAATCGAAAGTTAAAAAAAACATTTACTTAAATGATTTTCTGAAAAGTATAAAAGTTGATAAATATAATACATTGTTGCTAAATAAGTGTATTAATTGATTTTTTAAAAATGTTACTGATCCCAAACACTAACTATGTGAACAAAGTCATTATGTTGTCAGATGTATGTGTGCATTATTAATATTGATGGAGCTGGAGGAAGGCTCTGACCTTGGGTGGTTTGAAGGGGTAGTCTGGTGTGAAAGCGATGTCCAGGAAGAACACTCCTCCCTCATACACTGAACCTGGAGGACCCAGGATAGTGGACCTCCACTCATAAATGTTGTCTCCTTTAGGGCCGGCACTGAGAACAGAAGCAGAAAGGTTAATTTTCTCAAACAATACAATAGCCCAAAAGTGTGTTATATCTGTAGAATTTTAAGCAGCTGTCGTCTAGAAATACATCAAAACAGTGCATATAATCATTTATTTTTAACCACATGCAAGCTGTTTTCTGTGAATGTGCGAGAAGAACAGTGAACAGTGAAGCAAATGGAAAAACTATTCGTGCTACAAACCAGTGTGTTTATAATTAAGACAATACATTGAACTACTATGGTAAGGAATACCAGTTTGCAATATCAATCAGTATAACAAGCGGTTTAGTACAGCTACAGCTAAAAATATCTGGAAGTGGATGACACCGAAAGCCAGACACACTTAAATTTACAAATGTGCCCGCCATTACGTTAAAAATATCCCCCTTTCTTTGATCTTCGTTGGCGTGCCTAATTACGTCAAATACATACAAAAACAACTCAAAATGCCAGACTTGGCTAAATTAATACCGTGCATTAGGGGTGTGCAATATTGACAAAAATATGTCTCAATGTTTTCAAAGTTTTGTTGATAATAATTAGATAATATTTTACTGATTGTGTTTTTGTGCTTGGTGCCATGGCTGGTTTAGGCCTGTTGTTGACAGCTGGCTCACGAAGATATTCATATTTTTTATATCCTATGCAGTGGTCAGTTCACTGCAGTGACAGAACAGTACAATATCACATCAGCAAGAGTGCTGTCTTCCAGTGCACAATTGCAAATGTGATATTTATTTTATATAACAGTTAAATGAACATTGAGTTACATTTTATAAACAATATTGTCAATATTGTTTATAAAATGTTTCCCTTTATTTCGCCGACGAGAATTTCAAAATGAAACTGTAGCAGTCTCAATGCAACAAACAGCGATAATTTCTTGACTGAAACCCACGTTTTGAACGAATCAATTTAATGATTCAATTAACAAACACTTGCTTCTTTCCCGAATGAATCATCTGTTTGAACAAATCAGAGAACAGAAACCAAATTGGGAACATACCTATTACTCAACACATCCTGTGGTGACAAAAGCGATAAAATGGGGGGGGGGGGGGAGATGTCAGATCACAGTGCCTCCTACATCGTTAAAACAATGATTACACACCACTACGCACATAAAGAATTAACTTACATTTACCAACTTGCTTCTCTCCTCCTGTTTCGCGTACAGGAGACATACGTAATGCTGCTGCGAATGTGATGCAAAATGTCACACGAACAAGCAAATCCACAAAGAAAGAATAATAAATAAAAAAGTACACCAAGTCTACTAAGTCAAATTGCTAAGTCAAATTGCCATAGAAAATTTAGGATCTTTCATAAGTAAAAATAAGACCTTAAGACTTTTTACACCTTTAAATTTTAAAAATCTAATTTAAGACTTAAGGATCCACGGAAACCCTGTATAAGGCTGCACAATTAAAAAATTAAACCGCACACAATTTGGCCAAGGCTGCGATTATTTTTTTATACGCAGCTTGTCGGTGCATCACTGAAAGCCAGTGGGCGCTCTCACGCAGAAACTCCAAATATACCCAGAAGTAGTAAAATAACGCCCATCATTCCAGGAAATCCCTATGGTCATCATACTATCTGTAGCTGAATAACCAGACGATTGAAACGCTTTGATCGATTAAACATTCAAACAAACGACTGCCTTATTCTGTGCAATCATCTCACAGAAGAATGCTCAACTGTTTTTATGAAGTGAGTTTGGAGTAAGAACATGTTATTAAATTATGTCTTTTTGTTGGACAAGAGGTTGGTAAAATGATAAAAGATGTTTGACACGTTGCTATTCAAATGCATGTTATAAGCGACTCAAACTCAGTGCTTTCAGATGGAGCAGCATTTACTACTGATCACAGAGCCGTTCTCCATTGACAAGCTCCGATCACAGTCTTTGAAATTTCATAATCGCACGAAGGCAAATCGGTTTAAGCACGATTTCATGTTATTTGAAAATAAAATAAAAAAAACACTGCAGTGGGGGCAAAATTGCATTTGTATCAGTAGGGCTGGCCAATAAACCGGTATCAGTATTTATCGACGTTACACCATTGCCGGTAACAATATAGAAAAACAATGTTTGATATAGTGCTCGATATTTTCATTAAAATGTGCCTCGCTGGCGAAACCACCACAACGTTGCCCTACATCAAATGGCAAACATAATGAGGGCTGAACGAAACTGCGCTACTCATTTTGTGCTTCACAGACCGTTTACCGTCAGTGCATTCGATTTTGATCAAGCGACACTGTTACTACATCACTACGAGATCTAGTGAGAAGCATCAAATTTCTCCGTTAACGGATCAAACAGCGCTGGTGTGAAAACCAGGAGAAACATTGTGCCTGGAATTAACTAGTTATAGGCTTAAGTCCACAGATCAGCAACATTCACCATGGATTTAATGTTGTAGCACTAACTGTAACCATGAAAGTTTGGCAGAAATATTCCAGCACTTCAAAACTCAAATATTATAATATTTTTAATGTGATGAGCAAAACATTATTTGTTCATTCTTCAAATATTACCCCCTTTTATAAAACTAAAGTTTCAAGTTGTAGGAAAACTCACACTAATTTAAAAATAAATAGTTGTATTTTTTTTTCCATTTCTTTCTTTTTGCTGTATCGAAAAAGTACCTAACCGTGACACCACTATGTCGTATTGAACTGAACCACAAATTTTGTGAACTGTTACAGCCCTACTTATTACAGATAAGATCCCCTACTCCAGGGGTGTCAAATTCAAACTCAGTAAGGGCCATGCTGAGGGTTGTGAATAAAATCAGGGGCCGGATATATATTTAGATGATTTTTCATTTATTGAAATAAGTGTATTAGTAGGCTAACTGTATAAAAAACTCTCAATTCATTAAACACATTATCATAACAAGGTTTTGATAGCATAACTGCATAAAACAGTACTTTAAAACAGTAGCATAAAACAGTAGCTACTTTAAAACAGTAGCATAAAAGAGTACTTTAAAACAAACAGTACTTTAAAAAAATATATTTCATAAAAACTGTTTGATAAAGCAAAATATTCAACAAATGGTAGATAATTATTATAGATAAATGTATTGATAACAAATTACATCTGAAAATTGTATTATTTGGCTTATTTTAGAAGCTCTTACTTTAAAAAGACAATTTGAACTTGAAGTGCAAACCTAAGCAAATTAGGCTCTTCTTTTTTTTTTTTTTAATTCTTACCAGACACTCTGCATCTTTTCTTAGAAACGATCTCGTCTATTCTAGGGTTAAAGGGTTAGTTCACCCAAAAATGAAAATTCTATCATAGTTTACTTACCCTCAAGTTGTTCCAAACCTCTATGTGTTTATTTGTTCTGCTGAACACAAAGGAAGATATCTGGAAGAAAACAGATTTCATTCCCCATTGACTACCATAGTATGTATTTTTTCCTACTATGGTAGTCATGGGGAATGAGATCTGTTTTCTTCCAGATATCTTCCTTTGTGTTCAGCAGAACAAATAAACACATAGAGGTTTGGAACAACTTGAGGGTAAGTAAACTATGATAGAATTTTCATTTTTGGGTGAACTAACCCTTTAATGTCCTTTGCCATGGCCACTTTCATTACCGAGACCAGATGCTGGTCCGTGAGGCGCGATCTGTGAGATGTCTTGGTCAACTTCATTATGGAGAACATCTGCTCGCATGAGTATGTGCTTCCGAACATAGACATAATACGTGCAGCGTGAAGGCGAAGCTGTGGCATTGATTCAGGGAGTAAAGGCGCAAACTCAGCTGCCCCAACTGACTCGTACCGGCTCTTTAGATGAGTGTTACATTGCAATTCGATGAGTTCCATCTGTAAGTGCTCAGGCGCAGTGTCAACGTCAACTGCAAATGGATTCGCGAACAGGTCAAGGTTGAATTTCTGTCTTTCAAAATCAGTAAATCTCCGGCAGAATTCCACTTTCAGTGTGTTCAATTTGTCGGCATACACTTCAGCCGGGAACGGGATGGTTACTGTGTCCCTGACTGACTGACAAATAGGAAAGTGAGACAGGTTGCCTTGGCGCATCTGACCCTCCCACAGACGCAGTTTCATTTGAAACGCCTTTACTGAGTCTCGCATTTCAGTGATCAGCTGCTTTTTACCCTGGAGTTTTACATTAAGAGTGTTGAGGTGCTCTGTTATGTCACACAAAAATTACAAGTCACTCAGCCATTTTTCATCCTCAAGCTCAGGAATGACCTTTTGTTTGCTTTCCATGAAACTAGCGATCACAATGCGGGTATCATAAAATCTTCGCAACACTTTACCCCGACTAAGCCAGCGGACCTCTGTGTTGTATGGCACATCCTCGTGCACAGAGCTTTCCGCTTCTAAAAGAGCTCTGAATTGCCTGTGATTCAATCCCCGTGAACAAATAAAATTTACTGTTTTGTTTACGACTGTCATTACATGTCCCATGCCCAACACCTTTCCACAGATCGAGGGCCTCCTGGTGAATGATGCAGTGATAGGCTGTGAGGTTTTCTCCCGTGTGCCTCACCTTTTCTCGTACCAAACCGACCAAACCACGGACCTCCCCGCACATCGCAGGCGCACCATCAGTTGTCAGCGCAACAAGTTTATTCCACTGCAATTCCGTTTCGTTGACGCACTGCTCCACTTGTGAAAAGAGGTCCTGTCCAGATGTTGTCCCGTGAATTGCTCTTAAATCCAAAAGTTCAGCAGTAACGGAAAACCTATCATCTACCCCTCGAATGAATATAGAGAGCTAGGCAGTGTCCGTTCTGTCTGCACTCTCATCTATAGCCAACGAATATGCAACAAAGTCCTTAGCTTTTGCTTTTAGCTGGATCTTTAAGTCGGAGCCCAGCTCATCCACGCGACTAGCCATCGTGTTTCGGGAAAGGCTGATGTTGGCAAAGGCTTGCTTTTTGTCAGGGCACACAACACCACACCACATACCTTTTCAATACAGTTTTTAATAAATTCTCCCTCTGTGAATGGCCTGCATGCTCTTGCTATCTCCTCTGCAATTATGAAGCTTGCCTTTACAGCTCCCTCACCTTGACTGTTCATGTGAGTAAACATGTTTTGCTGTAGCTGAAGTTTGTGTTTTAGTTCTTTGACTTTAAGCAGTCGCAGTTCCATGTCCATGTTTCCATATTGAACATGTTTCGTTTCGAAATGCCTTCTTAAATTATATTCTTTGAAAACCGCGAGTGACTCTTGACATATGAGACACATTGGCTTTTCTTTGTATTCACTGAATAAATATTCGGTCTCCCATCTTGGTTGGAATTGTCTATATTCGCAGTCAACTTTTCTCTTTTTTAGCCATTGTGCTAGCCTCTTTAAAGTCAGATAGCATTTACGTTGTTTACAGTTACTAACGTTACCATGGTTACTACTACTACGGGGCTGTTAAATGCTTGAATCTGATTGGTTGACGAACGTGTGAATGAAACGTACGGACAGTTATTTTACAGCCAAAAACGGCAAAATAACCAAAACTCACAGCAATACGTGACAAAGCAAATAAATATAGTAAATAGGATAAAAAAAACATATTTAAATGCTTTTGCCACAAATTACAATTTATTATGCATAGTACAGTAGATAAGTACACGCTTTCTCTCCCAGCCAAACGCACACACATAAGGACACACACTCGCACACGTGTTGTCAGTGCTGCTCTGACGATTTTATCAGTAAAATAGTTTACAACTATTGTACATAGTTCTATATGTATACTATTTTATATAACTATAAAAGCTACAAGACATTTATCCTGGACTCTGGAGGAACGGATAAACTAGAGAACCGCTGCTGCCGAACACAGTTGAAAGACACTTATCGTAACATCTCTCTCTCTCTCTCTCTCTCTCTCTCTCCTCTCTCTCTCTCTCTCTCTCTCTCTCTCTCTCTCTCTCTCTCTCTCTCTCTCTCTCTCTCTCTCTCTCTCTCTCTCTCTCTCTCTCTCTCTCTCTCTCTCTCTCTCTCTCTCTCTCTCTCTCTCTCTCTCTCTCTCTCCTCTCTCTCTCTCATAATAACAGCATTAATCTGCTAATAATTCAACGGCCCGTCATCAATTATTCCTTACTTGGCGTATTCTCTGATAAAATTAGCGAGTTGAGTGAAACGCGACAGCACCACCTGCGTCTCAATGTTGTAATAGTCACAGACGTATATTTAAACAGCGCACGGGCCACATTAAATTGATCACCAGAATAGGGCTGGGTATTGGCAAGGGCCTCACGATACGATACATATCACGATACATGGGTCACGATACGATATTTCACGATACGATACGATACATATTGCGATATATTGCAATAATTAAAAAAGAAAATCCAAAATGTAAATGAATATACAACTTGCTATGTTCCACCTGGGGTATTCAGGTATGTGACAGCAGACAAAAAAACTTATATTCTAATTTATTCGCAAAGGTATATGCGTTGTACAGTCACTGAATAGTGAACACACTGAAATGTATGAAGTGCAGATCACTAAAAACTAAAAATGTAGATGCCACAAAAATTACATAAAAATAAAGTGCATCAAGTACATCATTACTGCCCGACTTACTTTTAAAACCAAAGTGCTTCCACTCGTCCTGAAAGCTGCAGCTTTCAGAGCCGGTTCGGTAATCACGGTTCGGTACGTACCTCGGTTTTAAAGTCACGGTTCGGTACGTTTTCGATACAGCAAAAAGAAAGAAATGCCAGAAAAATTCCTATTTATTAAAAGAAAAAAATATTTGTTATATAAGTGTGAGTTTTCCTACATCTTGAAACTCAGGTTTAAATGGGGGTAATTTTTGAAGGATGAATAAATAATGTTTTGGTCATCACATTAAAAATGACATTTAAATATATATTTATTTATATAATATTTACATAATATTTGAGTTTTGAAGTGCTGGCAAAAGATGTGTGAAGTACTTGAAAGCATTTCACTATTCCAGCCAAACTGGTTACAATTAGTGTGTTAGCCTACTATTATTAATGAGAATGTTGCTGATCTGTGGACTTAAAGCCTACGTTATTACTAGTTCATTCAAGGCACAGTGTTTCTCCTGGTTTCCATGTCAGCGCTGTTTGATCTAATAGAGATCTACGGTTAATAACGGAGAAATGTGAATGCTTCTCTAGATCTCGCAGCGATGTTATTACTTCAGTGGCGAATTCAAATGCTTTCTTTGCTGGATCTCTCAGCGCTGTGTAGTAAGTGTCCCTTGATCGAGATCGGCTCGCGCTCATAGAGCTCGCGCTGCACAGGTCTAGGTTGCTGGTCCCGAACTGATAAACGTGAAGCACAATATAATGAGTAGCGCAGTTTCGTTCCGCTTTCATTACGTTTGCCATGTGATGTTGCGCAACGTTTTGGTGGTCGCGCTCGCGCCAGCGCGGATTTTGTCGGCAGGATAAATGGTCCAAGGAATCGTTCGGTTTGTATGCGTACCGAACCGGAAGCCTCGAACCGAAACGGTTCAATACGAATACGTGTAACGTTACACCCCTAGCACACACACACACACACATAGCACTGATGACCGGTGTCTGCGCGCGAGAAAGACCGGTGTCTGCGCATGAGAGAGATCTATCGGCTAAAAGCCATTAGCGAGCACACACACACACACACACACACACACCACACACACACACACACACACACACACACACACACACACACACACACACCACACACACACACACACACACACACACACACACACACACACACACACACACACACACACACACACACACACACACACACACACACACACACACACACACACACACACACACACACACACACACACACACCACACACACACACACAGCACTGATGACCGGTGTCTGCGTGCAACAGGAACGGAGGTTGTAGTTCACCAGGTCACACCCCGTTTGAAACGTAATTTAAATAATTATTATTTTTTTTTTACATCGATTTTTTGAGCTGGAAATCGATGTTGTATATCACGAATATAAAAATCGCGATATATTGCTGTATCGATTTTTTAGCACACCCCTACACCAGAATTTGTTGGCGGGCCTGATTAAAAGTCGTGGCGGGCCGTGTTTGGCCCGCGGGCCTTGTAATTGACACATGTGCCCTACTCAGAGTTTGCTTTGATTGTTCTACTTTTACATTGCACAAATTTTTTAACATTTTATTTAAGTACAAGAGTTTATTTAACACTTACATTATCTTAAAATAAGACAAAGATATTTGTTTACATTTAATTTTTGACTGCAAAAACTAAATTTGTTGTTTGCCTTAACCCTTGTGTTATGTTCCGGGTCAATTTGACCCGTTTCGATTTTCTAGTTGTTGGAAATACTGGTTAACATTTGTTTTTTTTATTGATATTTTGTGACTTTTTCTCATTTATCATGATGAACATGCATGCAAAGTTTCAACATGCTGATGTGTTTTGACATATACAAACAAAATTACTGTTACGTTCGTGATGTTCCCGGGTCAATTTGACCCTCATAGGCAGCCATTCAAAAGCAACTGTACAGACACAAAATAAAAACATTTATTTTGTATGTCAGGGCACTTCAACTCCAGTTCTAACGTGCAAGTGTACTAAAAGTGCTCTAACCAAACACACTTGAAAAAGCTAAAATCACAGTGTTCAGAATTATTTGCAAATTATAGATGAAATTCTTTGTCAGTATTTCTATATTCAAGATCTGAAATACCTAGCTTTGAACCAAAACTTTTATGTAGGATTTTCAAAGGCAGCTTCACAGATCCAAAACATTTATAAAAACATTTATTATATGTATGTTTTTGTTATGTTTGGTTTTTCACTCCCTTGTGAGTGAATAATGAGCTTTCTCACAGATTTGCTTATTGTGGCACGAGACTTCGACACAGAAAGCAGGAAAAATAGCTCCCAAAGATTAACAGTAAAATAAGTAATTTCACAGGTTTTTGATTGTGATACTGATACAGATGAAGATGTTTCAGAGTTAGAAGATGTTTCAGATTTAGAGGATGCTTCAGAGATTGAGGAAAAAGTTGTTGCAGATACAGAAAATGAATGAAACTAGGGAAACTATAGGGAACTAGGTCTTAGGAAACTAGGGAAAGTTAACTTAGGAAAATTAAACATTTTCATTATACATCTAAATTTAATTGTTCAGTTATGATGTTCAAAGCATAAAATGAAAAAAAATTGAAGAAAAATTAAAATGTAAAATATATGCAAAAAAGTCAGTATACTGTTTATTTTCAAATTTTGTCAAAATAAAACTGTTTTAAAAAATGGTTACAAAAACATTTTCATAGATCATATTTTCAGATATAATTGTTTTGTAATGTTTGACAAATGTTGATATTAAAAGTTTACAGTTTATATCTAAATCTTTGTTGTTTTTCATAGTGTAATTTTTGAGGAATTGTATTGAATCCAATTAGGGTCAATTTGACCCGGACCAGACGGGGTGTGCACAGAATTCGAACAGTGCACAAGGGTTAATAATGTTATGTGGATAAAAAAAGCAGGTTTAAATTCAAACTTTTCTACTTGTCTTAAAAAAAAAAGGTTATAAAAAATAGTAAATAATATAGCCTAATATACCTGCTGCTGTCTGCCTGTGTCATTGATAATCAATAGTAATCTTATTTCATAAGAGTAACCTTATTTCCAGCCAAATATACTTCATATATACTGTGAAAATAATTACTCATACGATTTTGGTCTTATCGCCCACTCCTAATCATGTTAAATAAAAATCATTACAAAATTACCTATTTTGGGAAATTTGGGTCACTATAATGTGTGACCATAATGTGATTAAAAAATTTTCCATAACCCAGCAGCCCTACTTTAATATGGTGTTCATATGCATTGGAGGAATCAATGCAGGTGGTTTTTCGGTTCCCGTACAAAGGCAATAGATTTGTTTACATGAAATAATTCCTTTATTAGCCATGCCAAGTGGTGTGGTTCCAGATCAAAGCGGTTACATAATATATAATTATATTATTATATTATATAACACGCTTATATCTTAAAGACAAATCAAGCAAAGAACCAGAGGAAGCTCCACTGACCATTTGACTTCCAGCAACAGAAGGTGAATATTAACACAGGTGCACGACAAGCTGAACGACTATTTTTAAAGGTTAAATTACGGATCTGAAACTTCATAGCAGGAACTTAATTTACAGCTTGTATAAAAGTTGGCTAAACATACCCGCCCCTCTGTGTTTTCAGAGCAGTGCAAATAATCTGACCAAAATATATATATCCTAAAAATAATCTGGAAGGCAAATTTAGGCTCAAGTTTACCCAGCAACAAAACTTGACTGACTCAAAACTAAAAAAAAGAAAAAATGAATGAATACGTTTAGCAAGAATGTAATGTAAAACCAATTGTTACAAAAGATTCCAATCTGAAATAAATGCAGTTTTAAATGTTCTATTCATTAAAGAATCCTGCATTTTTTTATCAAGATTTCCACAAAAATACTAAGCAGCACAACTGTTTTCAATGTTGATAATAATAAATGTTTGAGCATCAAATCAGCATATTATAATGATTTCTAAAGGATCATGCAATAATATTTCACAAAATTACTGTTTGTACAGCCCTGGTGAGAATAACAGGCTTCAAAACAAATCTCTCTCTATATATATATATAAAACGTTTGAATGGTTTAGTGTTACATTGACCATCAACCACCTTCATCTTTAAATATGGGTACAAAACACATTGTTTCATCACTTGCTTATTGCGATTTTAATTACAAATGTATTTATTTATTGGTGTCATATATTAAATTGCCTCATCACATTACAAGCAAACAAGCAAAAATGCTCAGAATTTTACTTTGCTTCATTTTAAATCGTCTGTTGTAAAAACCATAAGTTCGTTTTAGACTGCATGCAGTGCAAATTTATTTTGGTGACCAAATTAGCAGGTTACATCATTCACAGTGTGAGCAGTGCGGTTCTGTGTAGCAGGAGTGTACGTGCAAACAGAGTTTTGCACTGAACCTATTTTTTCTCGTAATAAATAACACAGAACAATTATTGCACTATAAAAATATTTATCAATATGGTTTGGGGGGAAAAAAAAGGTGCGGATAAAGACATCTACTGCTTCTACATCTACTTTGATGCGAAACAGACCAAAACACACAATCCCACTGCTGTATCAAACACCCAAGCAGTCACATGAGCAATAATAACAGCAGCATTGACTAAAATTATGGAGACAGGTTATTTCATTATCTTTTTGCATTTCCAATCATTTCACATTCAACTGCAAACCTAACTTAAGTAAAAGTGTTCACCTTCACCAAAAGTCCCACTACATGACAACCAAACAAAGAGCAGCTTAACTTCATTATAGAGAATCACTTCACAAGTCTGTCAGATACTACAGTAGTGAGACCAGAAAACAACTTTTTAACTTCAAGGCCTTAAATCTGTTCACACGTAACACTGAGCTATTAGAATTCCTCAATGTCTTAGATGCAAAGCGACTGCTCTCTTTAATGTAGCTGAAAGTTCGTGGGCATAACAGGCACAAGCCGTGAGAACAGCAGCTCTGAAACAGGTTTTGTTTGTCCTACAACAATCTCCGAGCTGACATCATCAATAAACATGCACACTTGTTTGACAACATCAAAGGTCATAGGATCCTCTGGAGAATTTACAATGCCTACTTTTGCTAGACACTACACACACACACACACACACACACACACACACAACACACACACACACACACACGTGAGAAAGCCAGAGGTCTGATGTCTTAGCAGAAAAAAAAAAGAGAATACAATAAAACAAACAGAGGAAGAATATAGCGCTTCCTGAGGCGAACACCATTACTAGACTATTGCTCATTCAAGGGTTTGTGATCTAATGAACTACAGACATGAATGAAACCTCAAATCACATGGTTTGTTCACCTCTGTAAAGTTAGCATCCCATAAAACAAAATAGGCCTAATCCCTAAATCTATGCTATTAGTTTGTGCTGATTTGTGCCGCAAAAATGAACGTGTGGGCTGGCGTAGTGTTTGAGATATTAAACACACTTTTGGTTGTGTACCATCACTCTCCACCCCATGTTGTTTAAATCACTCCAAAAAGTTGTGGTGGTTTGTGCAGTTAAAACAAACACTCTCTACAGTTCTACTTCCTAAATTTATTTGTACTTTTTTTTCTTCATAAGAAACCCTAAACTAAACCTAAAAAAAAGTCTAAACCTACAGGTTTTCCGAAATGCTGGATAAAAAAATAAAAAAAGTTTTGAAGTTTACAGCTTAAAAAAACATTCAAGAGTTTTGCTTGAGGCACTGAATTTAAAATAAATGTGTTCACGTTTACCCATGGGATACAGGAAAAGTGCTATTTTCTGAGCTTGGCTGACCCTTTGGATTCCTGAGTGATTTTATTTTGTTGTTTGTCATCTCACATTTCGGCTTGCTGCAACACTCGGTGTTACCAGTGTTACACAACTGCGTGATCGGTTACATCAATTGCCAACCATTTGCACCATTGGTGTTTTGATTTTTAATAGTAAAACAAATAATTTAGTCAGACACTACAATTAAAAACTGAACGCATCTGCTCAATTCAGCATGCTCAAGTCGCAGCACAGATCAGCAGCAGGAGTTAGATTTTACCTCAACTTTTGGAGTGACAAGACAATGGCGGAAGATTGTTTCAAAGCGAAATGTAAAAGTGACTATTTATACGAGTTTATCATTGTACTGGTTTGTGTTTTTCCATTAAGAATAATTAATGAACCCACCATTCAAGCAATTGCCACCCCTGAATTGCCGCTAATTCAAAAGCAAATGTATAATGCACACAGCCGCAAGGACATTCATAATGTACTGGCACCAAGTGAGGAATGAACTGAAAATGGTCCAGTGGACACGCAATGCAAGCGATTTTAAAAGCGAGGTGGAAAAAGAGGGAAAAACTCCAACGGGGAAACCAGGGGTCAGTCTGGTATAGCATGCTGGCCTGTTATTGTAACAACATTTACCTGCCCCAAAAATCACGGTAAAAGGAAACAAAACTATGATTGGTTACTGCATGTCAATGACATGGCCTCCTGACTAACTGGGTGGTCATTGGCTAATTGCAGAAGCTATGGAGCCTACACCTTGTGTCGTGATGAAAATGTCAGGCTTTGTGAGACACCAAAGAAAACATCTAGCAACAGCCAACAAGCTAACCAAACAGTCTATTGTATTTTATGCCCATTTATTAAAAATCTATTTGAAATCTGTTGCATCTCACAAGTGCACTAATTAGACAAGTGTCATCATTGGCTCAAGCTGTCAGTTGGCTATGATCTGACCCCTTTGTTGCAGACTCAAAACATGAAAGAGTAGCAAGCTTCAATAAATGTAGCGGGTGTTTGGCTTTAGCAAACACTGATAATAAATCAGGGGGGGGGGGTGATATGGCAGGGGAAGAGATGTGACTCTTACGCCTAAATATGAGCGAGCAAGTAAAATCATCAGCTAATAAGTATGGACACATATGGAACAACAAAACAGATGCCAAAGATGAAGAGTTGTTTAAAGACGATGTGTGTCAGCTGTGCATTTCTAAGTAACCTTCAGATACAGTCACAAAAGACGTTTTACACAATCCATATTGGAACATTTCTTTGGAGTTACAGACATGAGCCTAAAAAAGCAGCATTTCCCGCATCTATAACCATATTTTTTACTCATCAAAACACATCTCTCTAAGTGAAAATGTATAAGACTTCCTCAGAATGACAGTGATCAATAACCGTATGTAAAATCAGGGAGGTTTACCACAATCTTCAACTACAGAATACCCACAAAAGGAAAATTTCAAACAACAGAAACAAACCCACCCAAAAATTATTTGATCTCATCTATGACTTAAAGGTTTTCCATAGAGCATCTTTCTAACCATAGAAACAATTACATTTGTTTATTGTTGTCTATACTTCTGCAGCTGAAATGAATGGGGAAGACATTATAGGAGAATTTTTAAAATCCCTTTTTTTTTTTTTGATTGCAAGGTGGTCAAGTAAAAAAAACAAAATATTTGCCTATCTGATTTGATACTATCACGGTACTTGGGTGCCGATATTATATGCATTGCGATGCAAATGTTTTAAGAAATGCGATTCTATAAGTATTGCGATGTTTTTTATTTTTTACACTAGACCGTGGGGAAAAGCTAAATCATACACTTATACAGACTCTACATGATAAGATTAGTCATATTTCCAAAAACTATTCATCACATCTTCCTGAGTTTTATTTTCAGAAGCATCACACAGTACTACATTCTCTTGAATAAATGATAACAAAAACATTTTTTAACAGTCACTTGTCACCACCTACGCCACACCTCGTGACGAAACAATGTAACCGATAAATGGTTATTTTAAGCACCAAGTTTCTATCAAAAGATGATTTACTCTATTTTAAAATAGATAGGTATAAATCAGTGTTAATATTTTAACTTTAAACTTTTGTATCACATAAATAAAGATACTATGAGGTTGAAAAGTTTGTTAAGCTGTTTCATGACAACTCTCTGAGTCTGCGACAGCGCCAACTAGAGGTCGACCTATTCATTGGTTTTGCCGATTAATCGGCACCGATAGTTGATTGGTGGAACTATCGTTATCGGCAAAAATCCACACCGATAGTTTTTCCGGGTTGCATCCGTTGCTGGAGCGGCTGAGAAGTGCGCGCGGTCATTACACAGCACTAGAGCGCTGAAGAGACTGCTGGCATTATACAGAGCGAGAGCGGCCTCTAGAGGACAAATAATAAACTATCACTAGCTGAGTTGTTTACATTAACACATGAGGCTGCGCGCAGCACGGACCACGGAGAGAACACGCAGCAGAGAGAGCGCCGCTGACACTTCAGACGCGCATTTAAAACACAGCCAGCGAAACGGTATGATTACATAACACTAAAGTATATTGCCATATCATTATAAATTAATTCTTTTATTGACTAGATGCTGCATCAGCAGAGAAAAAACAGTAGTTTGCCGTCGAGGCTGTGAGGACTCTAAACTTACCTCAGTCAAGCGGTTTAAACAATGTGACAAAAACACACGCAGACCTGACCCAAATGTTGTATGGCGCAATTGTTATCATCTATTTGCATTATTTTATATCCGGCTGGTCACTTTTATGCATTCATTAGCCGACGAAGTTGCATATTTAAAACTAGTGACGTGATTGCTTTCTCAACATTGATATGTTCATGTTGTATGTTCAGCCGACAGAAACAAACAAATCATAAACGTGTTTGATTTAAGATCGTTTTAATCACTACAATACATCTTGTTATTTTGATTAGATAATTACCAAGTGTTCTAAAATAGAAGCAAATAAAGTGAGATACTATATAGGATAAATTACGTATACGTTATACATGTCTTTATTACATTATAATGGCTATCTTTAAGCACGACTCTTTGGAAATATATGAAATGGTAACACTTTACAGTAAGATTCCATTCCATTGCATTTGAAATGGAGTTTTAATTATTATTTTATTTGTTATTAGCTTAATGTACTATGAACTAACATGAATGATAAAGGTACAATTGTATTGCTCATATTAATACATGCAGTAAAAACGTATATTGCATAGTGCATAGTTCATGAAAGCTAGCTAATACATCCTTGTTTACAAATGGGACTTGCAATGTGTTACCTATGAAATGTACGTATGTTTCTAGGTTATAGCTCCGAAAGCTGTAACATTTTAATGTTTATATTATTTTCTGTATAAAGTTTTCATATATTAATATTTATATATTTATTTAATTTAGCACATTTCAGTTCAGCACTGTTTTATTGTCAGTATTATGTTTGTTTTTAATCCAGCATTAATTTAAAAAAAATATTGGTTGAATTATCGGTTATCGGCATGTACGGTCAAACCTAAATATCGTTATCGGTAATCCATCTAGCGCCAACAGATTTGAATGTTGCGATATGATTTTGTCAAAGGTTTAGGCCTAATAGACTGACGAATTGGAAGATCGCGTGGGTGTTTGAATCGAGATCACAGTCTTTTAAAGATTAATCGTGCAGCTCTATTGTCTTAACTCTCACTCTGCATATGAGTAGCGCAAAGGCTTTTCAGTGCATTTAGTCTCACATCGCTTTCACGCATCCACTTGGGACATTACATCATTAAACTCTTATAGATAACATTTCATCCTTTGTTGGAACAAAAGTGGCTAACTTCTGTCAACCTCGACTATAAGCAAGGACAAAAATAAAGCAATTTAATTTGAATTAATATCGATTCTGGAATTTAAAAAATCTATTTTAAAATCGTTAAAAAAACTTTTTTTTTTAAATGTAAAAAAATAAAAATAAATAATAATAATAATAATAATTATAAAAAAAAAAAAAACACGTTCAACACCCGTGCGCTTCTTCCGTCGAGGCTCGGCGTGGGAGCGCGAGAGGCGGTTTGCCCTCCAAACGGAGAGCTAGCTGCGAGCGCAGAGTATTTTTAGGGAGGGGTAGCTCTCGTGTGTAGTAAAGAGCTAACCGCGCGAACATCTACCCACGCGCTTCTTCCATCGGGGCTTGAGCGCGAGAGACGGTTTGCCGTCCCCAAATGAGAGCTAGAGAGAGAGAGAGACGCGACGCGAGAGAGAGAGAGAGTGTGAGTGAGTGAGTGAGTGAGTGAGTGAGTGAGTGAGTGAGTGAGTGAGTGGGAGGCGCGAGCGCGATCAAAGTGTGCAAATATTTATTATCATATCGCATTGGTTTTCATTTCTTGTCCTCGGAGTCAGAGCACTAATCTGTTTATTTAAGTTAAGTTACACATTCTACATTGATTAAAAAAGAGAATCTTTTTAAAAATGTGTTTTTAATGGTAGTATTATTTTATACGAAAATCTATTATTTATAATTCAGATGAGAATAAAGTTAAGGTTAATTAAAATTAAGGAAAACAAATAAATTGATCTGAAATATAGCAAATTAATTTTAAATTCATTCAGGTACAATTACCAAACATATCTCAAGGTCTTTTTGTCTTTTTATTAATTTAATTAAAGGTGCTCTAATGGCGCTTTTCCACTGCATGGTACGGTACGGTTCGGTTCGGTACGGCACGCTTTGGCGCTTTTCCACTGCATGGTACGGTACGGTTCGGTTCGGTACGGCTCACTTGTGGTGCTTTTCCACTGCATGGTACGGTAGGGTACGGTGCGCTTCGGCGCGCTTTAAATGGTACCTGATCTGTTGAGGTTCCAAGCGTACCGTACCGGTACTAAAATGTGACGTGAAACACTGCAGATCACTGATTGGTCAGACAGACAGAATCGTCACTACCAGCGTCATTGGATTTGCGACACGAGACCGCTATACAGAGTCATATAACCAGTAGACAACAGCCAACACGGTAGCACCTGTGTTTTACTTACTTGAAAAAAAAAGAAGAGATCAACACTTTAAAAAGGAAATGGCTGAATCGTGGTCGAGGTGCAGACAATCCTCTCGTTGGTTGCCTAGGAGCGGGTCCAGCGAGAGCTGGATGGGGCAAAACAGAATGAAAAAGTGTTCCAAGAAGTAGCAGCTAGCTCAGCTCTTAGCCGCACACGGCTATCACCGGACCTACAAACAGTGTAACGATCAGTCCCACCCACTTTGATTGGGTACTAACTGCAGTGGAAAAGCAACCGAGCTAGCGAACCGTGCCGTACCGAGCCGAGTCGTACCACGCAGTGGAAAAGCGAAGCCGAACCGAACCGTTCCGCGCCGAATCGAACCGAACCGAGCGTACCATGCAATGGAAAAGCGCCATAAGCGATGTCACGCCTTTTTAAGGTCAAAACATTTTTTTTCACATACAGCAAACATCTCACTATCCGCTAGCTGCCTGTCCCCTGAACACTGTAAAAAAATGCGGTCTCTGCAGACACCCCAGGCTCCACAAACGGCTACAAAAACAAACTCTAGCGACCCGCTCTACGAAAACATAAACTGTTCCAGCCAATAAACGACAAGAAGGGTTTGAGGGTGAGTTTGAGTGGTTAGTGCGCGGATGAGGAGGAGGGAGGGTCTAGCTAGCCTCCGTTTTGTTTGACAATAGTTCGAACGTCAACAAGAAGTGATGTCACCCAGGATCGCTTAGAGAACCTTTAATAAACTAATTGTATAAAACTATTGTCAGTGCACTACAAATAAACTGGTTCTATGCCTTTATTAATAAAACGTATACAACTTAAAAATACAAGGCTTAAGACATTTATAAAAATGCCTTCTGCATTTTTGTTTTGCTTTTCACTCTATTGTACCGAAATCGTACCGAACCGTGATGTCTGAACCGAGGTATAAAACGAACCGTGACTTCTGTGTACCGTTCCACCCCTAATGCAATAAAGTTTCATTATTATTCATTATTATCCATAGTACCTTACTATAAATAATTTGTGCAAATAAATCATGTTTTGCGCCAGTAACTGAAAAAGTTAGTAGCGCAAGTGCCACCAGTGGAAAAGGTTAGTGTAGTTCCCTGTCCAGCATAGAGTGCGGTTCATCATCGGTTCAGTTTTTTAATCTGCCCAGCTCATTTAATGAAATGTATATCAGTTCATGGTTTGTGTGTGTATAAGAGAGAAAGAGAAAATGTCAATATTGCATTGAGACTTGAGATTAAATAAACTGCTTAAGTATTGTAGGTCTTGTAGTATTAATTTTTACATGCAGTTACACATTGTCGGTTAAAAACAAGAAAGTGGCTGCTAAAAACATTGAGTGGCTGGTAGATTTTGAAATCCACCAGCCACAGTGGCCGGTGGACAAAAAAGTTAATTTCCATCCCTGCATTTGACACCGGTGAAGCAGCTCTTTACAGTACATGCAGATTGGGAATGACTTCACATAAATTGCAATTAGCTGTAGTATGAAGTTCGCAATGTAATTTTGGGAGGAATGAACATCTAATCTGTCAAATAACTGCTGTAGCATATAAGCAGTCGATCACCTTGCTCTAGCATCAGCTGTTTTGGCATCCCTCCACCTCCCCAACTCCAACATAATTTAGGCATCTTGCTACCATACTCATCATCGAAGCATTAGTATTCCCACTGGGGGGTATATCTAAACTTGAGTAGAAGCTGCTTCCTCGAGCCCCTCAATTGCGGACAAGCCAAATATGCTTAACCTCATTAGCTTAAAGATTATATGGTCAAACGAACTCGTGAAATAGTATCAAAAAAAGTATTGAAATATGGGGACACTTTTTTAAAAGGAGAGCCTGTGACCCAGTACTAATGAAAGGCTAAAATCCCCCTGCATTCCCAAAACATCAAAATTATAATAGCACATGCATTTCCTCTTAACAATATTGCCAACACCATATCAATATCACCATACAACAGAGATTTACATTTATGCATTTAGCAGATGCTGTTTTTAAGCGACTTACAAAATTGGAACAAAAGCAACTTGTCAAGAGCCAACAAGATAATCAAAAGATAATATAATGATGATACCACACTCTCTGTTATCCTGTGTTTTCAGGAAAAGTCACATAAATGACACATTATTTACATTTATTACCAACTTGACCCCTCAAAGACACAAACACATCAGATCCTGCTGTTCTGGTGAGCATATCGTGCTCAAAGGGTTAGACTGGAGCTCTCTGGGTCAAATATATAACTTTCCTGACATTCTACTCTTAGACAAAACAAAATAAAAGTTAAAGGGCATATTGCAGGTTAGAGGACCCAACGAGTCAATGTATAGAAAAACAATGTAGTGACTAGATTTTCTTTAAAATATACTTATAAATGCGCTACATTGGCTTTGGAGTCGTTTTTGTGAGAGAATTTTACTTCCGCATCTGAAAATGGGCGTAACGGGCGTGACGTAACGGGTGGGAGAGCGGTCGATTCATACCATTCAAACAACAGGAAAACAATGGATCGGAATGACATTTTAGACTTACTCGTATGACGGACCACAGACCACAGCCATACAATTATGAACCTGCTATGTTGCCAAGAGACCAGGGTCAGGCCAGGATTAATGTTAGACAGAACAACGGTCAGAGGAGACACACATTATTGCAAAAGTATTATTATAAAAAAACTTGTGTGGAGTGAGTGCAGCCGCAGTTTTTTGCGTCACTTAATCGCGTGTCTTTTTGATTAGCCTAGCTGTCAGATACTGAGTAAACATGAAAAGAAACAGCCTATTCAGTCTTCCCTGGATGTTTTTTAACGAAGAAATTAAATAATAGCAATCAGGAGAATGGAAGCAGCAATAAAAAAATGAGGACTGTAGGCTATGCTGTCAGCAAAACATTAGACCAATATGCAATAAAAACTGCACTGCAACAAAAAGGTAAGGCATATCTGTTTTTATATTTAATACTGTTCACTGTGAGTTTTACTTAATAGTGTAATAGAGTTGTAGTGCATCGTTCATTCTGTTCGGTAAAATGTGAGGTGTATATCGTTCGGTAATGTCGTTGTTCTACATGCACAGAGTAATGGGGAATACTCTTGTGAAACGCAATTACTGAGAACGGCAGGTGTCGTGGTGAGAGACGTGTTATAGATAGCCTACACATTCGCTAACGATATACATTGTGCTCACAATATTGTACAGATAATTACCATCGTATATCAGTTAATAGCAAAGTTAGTATTGGTCATCTAAGAGGAATTTACAAATAACAGAAACTATAAGCTTTGATCAGGCGCGTATGTCATGCTCATTAATATCCGTCCAGACTGTGATATAACTTAGCGGTTTCTCATCGAGAGACAGAGATATTTTTATTCCTGATATACACGTTTTTGTTCCTCCGATCTGGTGTTCGCTACACACGATCGCGTTTTTCGAAGCCGATGCGGAAGATAAATCCAGTCTCTACAGCTGCACAAACCGCACACAGGCACGAAAGATACACCGTCGTTTTTCCTGTTAGGAAACCTGTGGACTCGATGTCCTGACAGACCGGAGTTTTTGCAACCTCCACAAACACAATAATTTACCATGATGACGATGATAAATTAAAATACAAAACTACCGAAAACACTGATTCACGATGGCTCTTACTGATTTCAATGCCACGAGAACAAGAGGTTTTACATATTATATCACATTAACATTAGCTGCCAGGAAATAAAAAAATACAAAAAACGTTTTACATAAAATCCAGTGCTTTCAAAGCATTACATGTTTTCATTGCTTTTTGTTTTTAGTTTGTTCCAAAAGATGTACATATAATGTGAAGTCCCAAAAAATTCTTTTTATGTGGTATTTTCCTAATAAAACAAATAACTGTATAATATGTTGTTCTTTACATTCCAAATAGTCATTCAGAGTATAAAAAGCAAACGTACCCGCTCTTACTGAATACAAACCTATCTGCGCTGGAGGCTCCCTCCCTCTTGTGACGTAAAATGACGCGATGTTGAAAAAAAGCGGTTTTTACCAGCAGTCAAAGAAACGCTCACTTTATCTACTAAATTGGTGCCCTTATGTCAGTTTTAAAACATTTTAAATCCTGCATTACCTTTTTATATCGTATTTTCACACAAGGTTATATGAAGAGTTCAGATGCAAAAGCCTCTAAATGCCATTTGAAATTTTCTTCTAAAATTATCATTTTTATCAAGCTCGTATATTTCAATTCAGTAATTTCA
Source organism: Chrosomus eos (assembly GCA_036326025.1). NCBI lineage: Eukaryota > Metazoa > Chordata > Actinopteri > Cypriniformes > Leuciscidae > Chrosomus > Chrosomus eos. The sequence continues at coordinate 22,787,850 of CM070827.1, read as the reverse complement.
CTTAAATGACAATTAATGGGTTATTTTTCTTGCCATTTAAGTGAAATTATTGAATTAAATATACAAGCTTGATAAAAATGATCATTTTAGAAGAAAATTTCAAATGGCATTTAGAGGCTTTGCATCTGAACTCTTCATATATTAATTTAGATTTTTTTTTTTTACCTGCAATATGCTCTTTAAGTATCTTGCTTATCCCTCACTCCTTAGACAACTGCTGGGAAAGGTTTACGGGTTATCTAGAACATGACACTGCTACAGCATCAACCACACTTTGACCTCTATGAATCAGTTGCATTAATGTATTTAGACATGCAACTGATGCCAACCACATACAATTTAAGAGCTAGCCTAGAGGATACACTGCAACAACAAGGCCTACAACCAAGACCAGAGTTTTAGAGTGGTCACATTACTACTGTTTGCCGAAATCTCAATAGGAATCTGTGCAATTGGGAGTCTAATGGACAAAGTACCCTGAGCAGATTTTGCTCGTGTTCGAGTTGGTCACACAAATTCACCATCTTCACCAACAAAAAGATGTTTTGTTTGAAAGTGACTTCTGAGTGAGCTGTGTTTCATACATAGCTATTCTATTGACAATAGACAATGGACCTTTTTTGGCCAACAAAATCTTGCTTATGTGACCGAACCTCTATTTGCTGTAAGTCAGTTTGTTGCATCTGGTTCTTTAATCAAGTATGATCCAAACATTGATACCCACTAATGCAAGTGGAGAATTTCAAATAAAGCCAAAGCATTTCCTTACCTGCAGTTTGGGGGGGGGTCCAACATGATGTCAGCTAGCTCTTTCTGAATCCTGAAAGAAGACATGAAAGCTGTGAAACCTGTTGTTCGAGAAAAAAAGAAAAAAACCTGCCTAAGACGACGTGACGGCGCCTTCAAATCCTTCATCAGGTCTCATCAGGCTTTCGAAGGCAGCATAATTGTATCATTTACTGCCTCTGCTATCCCAAATCCTGTGTGTGCGGTTCCATGGTTGATTAAAGGATAAAAAAGGCATCTGATGACAGGCCTGTAACAACTTTTAACAATAATAAGATAAGGCCAAATTGTCCTCCCTCAATATTTAATATGCTTCATGCCGCTCTGCTGCACACATTTATGCACTGGTACTCCACTCGATGACAAAAAAGTTTTACATGTTAATTTTTTAGGATGCTTAAAACATGAAGGATGTCATTTTGACATTCATGGTCTAACAACACCAATCATTGTCAAAATAATTGAGGTTAATCAAATCAAAGGCTGCAAAGCCAAACATGAGGTCCAGCACAATGCTTGTTTTATAATGAACAACTGTTTTATGACAGAAATGTTATAAAACAGACAGCAATATCCAAATTTTGGGTCTAAATTTGCCATTTTAAATGAAAAATATTGGCTACATTTTAAGTTACTGGTGTCCAAACTCGGTCCTGGAGGGCCACTGTCCTGTAGAGTTTAGTTCCAACTTGCCTCAGCACACCTGCCTGGATATTTCTAGTATGGCTAGTTAGTAAGACCTTGACTATCTGGGTTCAGGTGCGTTTAATTGGGGTTGAAGTTGAACTCTGCAGGACAGTGGCCCTCTAGGAGCAGTATTGGACACCCCCATTTTAAGCGATTTATGTAGTTCATAACTAAGGTTACGTTTACAGGACTACGATATGCTTAAAACAAAGAAGTTTTTCCTTTTGAGTTTTCGCGCACAGACGACACCATTGTCAAAACTATTCCCATTCACACAGATCCACGAAAACGACTAAAAAGCCTGTATTCTGCTGCCAGGTGATGGCTATGAAACACTATTGATGAATATGCATGACGTCCTCGTAATTTTTTGTTGTTTACACGGAGACCGTTTTAACTTCCACTTTGAAACCCGTTTTCAAATGCTTGCGGTTTCAGGCACACCAAACCCTGTTTTCGTGTAAATGAACGGCCAAAACGCATAATATTTTTTGCTTTTTTATTTGAAAATGGTGTTGTGTAAAGCCCCTAGATGTGAAAAGAGCCATTTTCAACTTAGATGTTTCAATTAAGATGTATGTGTGAAATTAAAATAGAATTTGCAATTATTTTATACTACATTCAATTCACCCCCTTAACCACCAAATACTTAATATTTCAACTTATGTTTTCATTTCTATTTTGAAACAATCTCTGTAGTTATTAAATATTTGCTTTAAGGCTCACTTAAATTCAATTGAAATAATTTGACATGATGCTCGTCTGAATCCATCACTGACTACCTTTATTGATAACTTCGGGTATGTAAAATCTATGAAGTGACTCCTGTGAGTGGCAGGAATTTTACTGTATCTATCCTGTATTGGATTTAGTACATCACATGGAAGTGGCACAAATCGGAATTGAAAAGATCAGATACCAATACCATGAGTTATGAGCTGTTCACACTGTCATGAGAAAAACAGATTTTAATCACATGAGCAAAAAAAAAAAAAAAAAAAAAATCAGGTTAGGAGTTGGACGGCCCAGATCTGCCCTACACTCATGGGGACTCCTCACCTCTTGGCGCTGGTGGAGAGGAGTTTGGAGGTCTTGCTCATGTTGGCTTTGTTGTCTCTCTTTTTCCCAGGTGTGTCTTTCTCCTGCTGCTGATGGGTGGAGGAGGATGAAGAGGATGATGAACTAGAGCTGGCTCGCGAGTCCTCATCCGACATCCCGATCTATGAGAGAGAGAAACAAACATACACTTCATTGAGAAAACTATGTAAAAAAAACTGTGTGAATAGAACAGCGTATCTATGCAAAGATGTAACAATGTGTAACGATGCAATGGGGTGTAACAATGTATGAATGTAACCATGTATCAAGTGTTTCGACGCGGGTTTGACCTTTAACTCCAGATCAACAACACGGCGCGATCCTGCGCGTGATTACTCCTTGCTTCATCTCAGAATAACAGTAAAACCACCTCTAAACGGCCAGACGTTAATCCGAGGTTTGTGTTTGATCCAACGCTGAATCTGATCGAACCGAATCCGTAGGCTACACATGCGGTCAATGACACGAGATTAAACCGAAGGAAGTCAAGCACAAACACGCATCAATGTCGAGTTCACCAAAGTCCAACTTTACCCCGTCCCACAAATCCGCTGAATAGATATGATAAAAACACAGTAATTGTGTCGTCATAACTATAGGAGCGTAGTTGCCTGAGCTGGGCAAACATCGATGGGTAATTGTTTCTGACCCTTACAATACAGACGAGAATAAAGGCATCCTAACGCACCACCGACGTAAACATGATAGAAATTAGAAGTATATTGTAAGGTTTGAAGGGTTGTGTATACCTCTCTTTGTGTCGGTGTGTGTCCGTGGACGCGCGTGTCTCTCAGAGCGGAAGTGCTGCTGCAGAGAGAGAGAGAGAGAGAGAGAGAGAGAGAGAGAGAGAGAGAGAGGAGAGAGAGAGAGAGAGAGAGAGAGAGAGAAATGCTCCTTGAAGAGTTGGAGTGTCAACGGACAGTTAAAGGGCAATTAACATAATCTTTTCCTAATGAATTCACTCCAAACTATTTTTCTTAAATATATTTTATTATTAATGTTTTAATTATTTTACACATGTACATTTGTGTATTCTCTGAAAAGTACGTTGTATTTTTTAAATTGTGCTATAATAGCACAATTTAAAAAATGCAATCTAGGCCTACTTTACAGAGAAAACACATAAATATCTTAATTTATTATTAATTAGCTTAAATATTGTGTGGTACTCATTGTTAGGCCTGTTAATCACGTTGGTTGTTTTATTTATTAGGTAATAGGCTATTACTTGTTTATTTGCTCTGTTGTTACTTTATAAAACTTAATTTACACAATACTTCTACTGTACACTCAGCCAGGTGCAATAAAAACTACCACCCAATAATTAAGCTAATAAATAATAAATCAAGATATAATGATAAAAATGAAGTATGGTGAAAATACATGAAAAGAGTAAGACTAACTATTACTGACACAAAGGCAATGCCTAGATCTCTATGGTCTGCACACAGACTCAAAACAATTTATGTATGCCATAATCTTATTATAAACTCGTTATCAATTCCCAGTCTAAGTTGATAAAATACTATCAAAAACTAAACCAAAAATATTAAAAGTACAGATGCCGTATAAAAGGACATTGTAAAGTAATTTAGTTGAACATCTATCTAGTTTGGAGAGATTAAACTGTTAATTTGAGTCAAGTCGTTTATACATGGCAGAACATATTAATAATTTCACAAGTAGTCTATGTGAAATGCTTGTCACAATCATTATCACATGAACATACAATTGACCGTTCGCAAAAGCCACGCCCCCTAGTTATTGTTGCTACGCCCGTCAAACAAATGGTCAAACACGACCAGCGCCACAGATTGCCATGAATGGAAGAGGTATACCCGTGCGTGTCAGTGACCTTTTTTCGAGCAATTACCTCCGCGATATCCTCCAGATCGAGGCAAAATGGGTTACAGTATGCAGTGGAGGGATATATTCAAAATATAAAAATAGGCAATGAAGGAGACATGACTACTATTGAGGCTAATACCGGTCTCAAGCGAAATCTGAGAAACCCCATGACCTGTACCTCAAATGCAACCAGTAAATTACAGCCTTGAAGAAGATTTAATACGCTGGTTCAGTCGCTAATTGTTTGGAGTTAGAAATATATAATTCGCGCTGCATATTTAGTAATTTTGCCTCAGATACAGGATTATACATTCGCTTTAACAAGCAGGTTTTTCATTACCACGGCAACCGCTTGCGTGTCATGCTGAATCCGATTTTCGTGTTTAAAAAGTAACTATACATAAGAGACGGAAAGATGCAGATAACCATACATTTAAGGTTATTTCTATTCATTACGATATTGATTACGTTATATGAACTGATGTTGTCAAGTAAGCTTCATGCGTTCCCCATTGCGAGCGTGCACTCTTCTAAACTGTAGTCTAATTACAGGTCCTGCACTGCTAGTGACTGCTGCTCATTTCCCCCCGAAAATATAATGTTAACAACAACCCTTTAGAAAACGTACTTCCTTTGTGGGTCCTCTTGATCTGCTCTCTCCATGTTTCTTTGACTAATCTCAGTGTGTCAGTCTCATGCACGCTGTTCGCGAGAGTGAACCATGTTCGACACATGTAACTGGGAGTGGGGCCATCCACACTGTTTTATCCATCGTAGGCACCGTTCACGTTGTGTTTTCGGCTTTGGGAACGAAAAGAACACAACTCCTCCAGACAATCTCTCGGAGTATCTAGTGTCCGGTTTACAAACGCAGTGGGCGCACCGCTTCACCAGCTTGCTTGGAGTCAATGTTTGACGGAGCTGCTCACATAGTAACGGTTGCTATGATGTGTGATTGGACAATGGCCGTTTTGGGGGAGGGGCCTGCGAACGGTCAATTGCACACAAGCAACTGTTTCTGCTTTATTATCCAAATTAGCCTACATCAAGTGACTGTTCAACACGTACCGCACTTGTTTATTATTCAACAATAAACACAAATATCATTACAATCACAGTGTGGGCTATTCATATTACCAATGATGGCATAGGCCCAATGATTTGTATATTTTACAAAAGATATAGGAAGTGAATTACTTCCCTTTTAAAAGATGATGAGCCTATTTATGTTATATGGTTAGTTGTGTTGTTTTATTTGCTTTTGCCACTGTTGACGACCATCAGAACAGACTTGCAATCCACTTTTAGTCCACTTAAGAATAGCTTATTTAGGGCCTTGTAACTGTACATGTGAAAAAAATCTGCCGCGCTGGTGTTATAAGATCTGAAGGTCACACTTGTGATGTAATACTGGTAGAGTAAAATGTGCGGTCAAGTTCCTTCCTTCTTCCAGGCAATGATCGCTGTGGCATGATCTCACCCACATCATGTGCCATTGTTTTATAGGAAACCCCCTGTTATTCCATCTTAGATATTTGCAGAAACAAACACCCTCCTCACATTAGGAAAGGGGAAGGTGAGCCGATCTACTTCCTGTCTGTCTGCTTTACAGACTCTCGATGTGGTGTTGCACATTGGATGCAGTGCAGGCTGAGTGCAGCTTGAGGTCGTGTAGCATACAGGGAAACAGCAGCGTGCAGCGAAAAATCTTTCTTTATGTCTTTTATTGATGTGGGCAGCTAGTCTGACTGCTGCTTGCTAGAAGACAATCATTATGAGTTACACTCAACAACAGATGCCACATACACACTTGAAGTCAATAAGAGATTCTATACTTGCCATTTAAAATCGTTGTTTTGACTCTAGAAATAGGGAATGACTTCATACATCGCTAATAGATGTTCTAAAATCACTGGTTATGTTCACAATGGAATATTCAGTATACTATAGACTTAATATTTCATGTTTACATTGTTGTCATGTTTAATTTAATGTGTATTTTCTTAATAGCTTTTTTAAATGATGTATTAAAGTGTACACTGCACTATTTTCTAAATTTTTCATAGTCTCGGAGTTCCTGCAAATGACAGGGAAACGTACAGTATATACTGTAAAGATTTGTGTAAAGAGAATAAATCTGAATTTCTCAGTTCTGAGAGTTATGTTTTTTCCCCGCTTTCTTTTTTCCATTATTTACTTTCAGAGGCAGTTTGGCAGAAATGACAGTGAGTGGAAAAAGATGGGCCTTGGTGTCAGGATTTAAATTTTCTTTTACAGTGTCATTTTAAAATTTTACTGTCAGTAATTGTATTTTCTCTCTTCAAAACCACAGTAGGAGCCTTCAATCCTGCCACCGAAATGATATACTTATAATTTGAACAGATAACTATCAAAATTCATACCACACCAAATTTTAGCAGTCAATATTTTTGAAACTTGTGCCAAACAAAAGAAAACTATTTTTTTCTCCAGTTACATTTGAAATATTCATCTTGACAAGGCAAGAGTAAACATAATAAAAAATAAAACTACATTAAATGAGGCGTGACTTTTTATTCCAACAAAACCAAAATTATGTATAATGTGATATTTTTGTTCTTTAAAAAATAATATAGAATTCATAGACAATTGGAAAAGTTTATGGGGCAAATCTGACCTGTTGAAAAGAGATGGTATTCATCCCTCCTGGGATGGTGCTGCTCTTCTCTCTAGTAATTTGGCTCATAGTCTTAGAGATAAAATATGACAATCTGGGGCTCAGGTCAGGAAGCAGACAGACTGGCTAAACCGACCGTCTGCTAGCGGCCTCACGTCACCAAGGTCAGATAAATCCCATCACATAGAGACTCTTTCACCTAGATATCATCATATAGAAACTGTGTCTGTTCCCCGAATTTGGAAATCCAAAAAACGTCCAAACCTTTCTAGGTTAAAATTTTAATTGATGTTCAACAAATAAAAAACAAATATAATACAGATGAGCAAATGATAAAGCTTGCGTTGCTGAATATTCGATCCCTTACTTCAAAAGCGCTCATAGTTAAAGATATGATTTCAGATTATAACCTAGATGTGCTGTGTTTGACAGAAACCTGGCTAAAACCAAACGATTACATTACTTTAAATGAGTCCACCCCGCAAGATTACTGTTATAAACATGAGCCTCGTCCGAAAGGCAAAGGGGGAGGTGTTGCTGTAATTTATAGTAATATTTTCAAAACCACTAAGAAATCTAGTTTTAAATATACTTCTTTTGAAGTGTTGGTGCTTAATGTAAATATATATAGTGTAAACGATAAATCACGTTTGAGAATTCTGCTGGCTACTGTATACAGGACACCAGGGCACCAAAACGATTTTATCAAAGAATTTGCTGACTTTCTATCAGAATTAATATTGACTGCAGATAAAGTCCTAATTGTTGGTGATTTTAATATACATGTAGATAATGAAAAAGATGCATTGGGATTGGCATTTAAATACATTGTAAACTCTATTGGAGTTAGACAACACGTGTCAGGACCTACTCATTGTCGTAATCATACTCTAGATCTAATATTATCACATGGAATAGATGTTGATAGTAGGCACATTAGTATTTTCACCCCCAAAAATGGTTAAGCCAGTTATTTATTTATTTTTGCTGTAGTGTGTCAGTAGGAAATATCAGTTTACATTTCCAAACATTCCTTTAGCCATTAATTGTAATGATCCAGTGAGATTTTTGTATGTCCAAGGAGTCTGACAACCAGTATGCTCCACATGGAGATCTGATCTCACCATCATCGAGTCTGTCTGTGATTACACGAAGAAACTGAAGAAACTGAGACAGAAGGAATCCAGAAGAACTGCAGCAACATCTCCAAGATGCTTGAAGAAACCTACCTGCAAAGCTGTGAAAAGTTTAAGGCACTTGTGTAAAAATGCTGAAAAGGGAGGATGCTTTCAAAAATAATGTAAAAAATACATTTTATTTATCAATTCATTTCTATTAAGTAAATCAAATCAATATTTTATCCCTATAATACTTTATTAACCCTTTGCTTTAAAACAGCTTTTGCCCAGGTACACTTGCACATAGTTTTTTGGTAGCTTTGCAGGTCTTGGAGACATTGCCACAGTTCTTCTGGACAGTCTAATAAAATATTAGTAATTAGTAATAAAAAAAATTCCCAGACAGACTCGATGATGGTGAGATCAGATCTCCATGTGGAGCATACTGGTAGTCAGACTCCTTGTGCATACAAAAATCTCACTGGATTATTACAATTATGGCAAAAGGAATGTTTGGAAATGTAAACTGATATTGGACATTTCCTACTGACACACTACAGCAAAATATATAAATAACTGTCTTAAAACCATTTTTTCTCATGAAAATACTAATGACTTTTGCACAGTACTGTATATGTATATTTTAATATTTTTATTCAGCGATTGATCAAAAGTGACAGTAAAGCCACTTATAATGTAAAAAGGTTAGTTCATAATTTACTCACCTTCAAGTTGTTTCAAACCTGTATGAGAACACAAAAGAAGATATTTTAAAGAATGTCAGTAATCAAACAGTTGACGGTAGCCATTGACTTTTCCATGGTAGGAAAAAATACCATGGAAGTCAATGGCTTCCATCAACTGTCAAGTTGAAAGAGAGAAAGAAGAAAGGAACTCATACAAGTTTGGAACAACTTAAGGGTAAGTAAATGTTGACAACATCTTTGGATGAACTATCCCTTTAATAATTGAGCACCAAATCAGCATAATTTCAATGGAATAAATTACATTTTAGAATATATTCAAATATAAAACAGTTCTTTTAAATTGTAATAATAATTCACAATATTATTGTTTTACTATATTTGTGATAAAATAAACCAATCACAAACTTAAATATTGTTGTTGGTCTATAGGTTACACACACACACAATATATATATTTTTTATGTTATTATATGTGGTGAAATATAAGTCGGACATGTTATTAACAGATTTCTATAATCAGGCTCTCCTGTCAATAAGACATTTTTAAATATATTTGTGGATTTTCATGCCTCTTTTTTGTCTCTGGACTTGTCTATCTCCTTCTTCAAGAGCTCGACTTTTTTGAAAGACTCCAGACTGTCCACACTGTAGACCAGCACGAAGCCGTCGGCCACTGAGAAGAAGTGTTTGGGTAAATCCAGACCCTCACGGAGCCCTCTTGTGTCATAGAGACGTAACTGCTCTCTCACACCACGGTCCGTCTCGACAGACGCCACATATATATCCTCCTGAGTGTCGTTTGTTTCTGCACCTGAAACAGGACAGTCGTGTTTCATTTTTGTCTACTTATATGTATCTCTTCATACACTATTCATTCTTTCATAAATAACTCACAACCAAGGATCATTGATGATGACTTGATTCTCTGAATAATAAATGCATGATGCATACATTTCAGACAATTCAAAGAGGTCATGACATGATTTCTTTTATTATTTTAATATGCTCCTTGAGGTTCACTTACAATGTTAGAGGGATAGGCCTAGGTCACCCCAAAATGAAAATACTGTCATCATTTAAAGCTGTACAGTGTCAATTTCAGCTGTAAAGACAATTGTGTCGTTAATCAGCTCAATTCAGTTATCTACCAATCAGTATCGTTGTAGTCAAATCTATAATATTTCAGAATGTTTGTTCTCTTTTATTAAGTCCCTGATACCGTTGAAATTCTGCAGCAGAGCGACGACATCTCAGATCATTATCTAGTCTCGTGTAAATTACATTTAGCCAAGGCTGCAAAGCCGACTCCGTGTTATAAATATGTTAGACCTATCACGTCTGCCACTAAAGATTGCTTTATTAATAATCTTCCTAATCAGTTTCATCATCTCAGCATCCCAGATAGCTTAGAAGAACTTGATATTGCAACAGAAATGTTTAACTCTCCTTTTCCAGCACTTTAGACACAGTTGCTCCACTGCGCTTAAAGAAGATTAAAGAAAACAGTCCAATGCCGTGGTACAACGAGCACACCCAGGCCCTTAAGAGAGCAGCCAGAAAAATGGAGTGCAACTGGAAGAAAACATAACTAGAGGTTTTTCGGATTGCGTGGAAGGAGAGCTCGATTGCTTACAGAGAGGCTTTAAAAGATGCTAGATCTGATTATTTTTCAAACCTATTAGAAGAAAATAAACTTATTTTTTAAACTCATTAGGTATTTATTTGAAACAGTGGCTAAACTAACAAAAAAGAAAGCTTCAAGCTCAGATGTTTCCAAGAAACACAGCAGTAATGACTTTATGAATTTCTTCACTTATAAGATCGATAATATCAGGAAAAAAATTATAACTATGCAACCGTCTACTACAGTATCACATCAGACAGTGCAGTGTAGTCTTCATGATGAAAAACTTGATTCATTTGTTGCTATAGGAGAGGAAGAACTTTGCAAACTTGTTAAGTCATCTAAATCAACAACATGTTAGACCCTATACCTATACGAAACTATTGAAAGAGATGCTTCCAGGGGTCATAGATCCTCTTCTCAATATCATTAATTCATCTTTGTCTCTAGGATACATACTGTACCAAAAACCTTTAAGCTGGCTATGATTAAACCACTTGTTAAAAAAACGCAACTTGATAATACAGAATTAGTCAATTACAGGCCGATCTCGAATCTACCTTTTCTGTCAAAGATATTAGAAAAAGCAGTATCCTCACAACTGTGTTCCTTTTTAGAAAGAAATAATATCTGCAAGGATTTTCAGTCCGGATTTAGACCGTACCATGGTACTGAGACTGCTCTCATTAGAGTCACAAATGATTTGCTCCTATCATCTGATCGTGGTTGTATCTCTCTATTAGTGTTACTTGATCTTAGTGCGGCATTTGATACTATCGACCACAACATTCTTTTAAATAGACTAGAAAACTATGTTGGCATTAGTGGAATTGCACTAGCATGGTTTAAATCATATTTATCTGACCGATATCAGTTTGTAGCAGTAAATGAAGAGATGTCTTATCGATCACAAGTTCTGTATGGCGTACCACAAGGTTCAGTACTAGGACCGCTGCTGTTCACTCTGTACATGCTACCATTAGGAGATATCATTAGGAAAAATGGAATTAGCTTTCACTGTTATGCTGATGATACTCAGCTGTATATTTCTTCAAAACCTAAAGAAACTTACCAATTCACAAAATTAACGGAATGCATAGCTGATATAAAAAATTGGATGACTAGTAATTTCCTACTACTAAATTCTGAAAAAACAGAGATTCTAATTATTGGACAAAAAACTTCCTCACCTAATAACCTAGAATACTGTCTAACACTTGATGGCTGCTCTGTTAAGTCTTCGTCGTCAGTTAGGAACCTGCGTGTGCTCTTTGATACCAATCTTTCATTTGAAAGTCACGTGTCTAGTATCTGTAAAACAGCATTTTTCCATCTTAAAAATATATCTAATTTACGTCATATGCTCTCACGGACAAATGCGGAACAATTATGTTCATGACCTCAAGGCTAGATTATTGTAATGCTCTACTGGGTGGTTGCCCTGCACGCTTAATAAACAAACTACAGCTGGTCCAAAACGCAGCCGCTAGAGTTCTTACCAGAACCAGGAAGTATGACCATATTAGCCCGGTTCTGTCAACACTGCATTGGCTGCCTATTAAACATCGTATAAATTTTAAAATATTGCTGATTACTTACAAAGCACTAAATGGTTTAGCTCCCCAGTACTTGAGCGAGCTCTTAACGCATTATAGTCCTGAACGTCTATTGCGATCTCAAAATTCTGGCCAGTTGATAATACCTAGAATATCTAAATCGACTGCTGGCGGTAGATCCTTTTCCTATTTAGCACCAAAACTTTGGAACAATCTTCCTACCATTGTCCGGGAAGCAGACACAGTCTGTCAGTTTAAAACTAGACTAAAAACACATCTCTTTGACCTAGCATTCACATAATACATTATAGATTTCAATAATTAATTGTTAGGCTGCATAGATTAGGCCTTCCCTCACTTCCCTCAAATTCTAAAGTACTTGTTACATCATAAGAAGAATGGCATCTACGCTAATTTAGTGTCTTTGTTTATCCCGAGGTTTTCCTGCAGCCTGCTGGATCCAGGCCGTTTCCAGATCTGACGAAGGACCTTCGCCTGGACCCGATGACAACGCAGTGCTGAAGTGCCAACTAGCCTCTCCCTATGGAGGATCCCTATTCCACTCTACAGATAAAGCGCTATGAAATTACGGTTTCGAGTCCCTACGCCGAATTGATAAAATAAAATTCTGCGTCAATTTATAGGCAAGACAAGTAGTTTGTTTAGGCATGGTTTGTAGCGAATTACGAACCTGCGCACATATATTCAAACGCACATAACTATAGAATCAATTCTTAACGCGCATGTGAACTCCATCAGCGTTTATCACAGGTTCGCGTTTAAAGTCTATTTAGAGAGAACGGCATCGTCTTAGCGGCCCCTAATTTAATAACAAATGATCATTTCGACGGAAGTGAATCAATCAAAACTAACTTTAGCTGGAAACAACATATTCAAGAACCGCTATAAAACCAAACCATTCTTTGTTACCTTAAATTATATGTTTGTCTCTGTAAAGCTGCTTTGAAACAATCTACATTGTTAAAAGCGCTATATAAATGAGGATGACTTGACTTCTATAATAACCTACTGAAATGGTGATAAAGGAGGCCTTGATTAAGCAAATTGTCTGTATATGATATCTGAAAATGAACAACAACAGGTTCCTTAATAAAATTGAATATTGTGCACATTAAGAGTTGTGATTGTCCAGCAATGGTGAGATTATGGACTATACACTCACCTAAAGGATTATTAGGAACACCTGTTCAATTTCTCATTAATGCAATTATCTAATCAACCAATCACATGGCAGTTGCTTCAATGCATTTAGGAATGTGGTCCTGATCAAGACAATCTTCTGAACTATTTTCCAGACTTATTTTTTGGGAAAGAGACTTTTGTGGAAAAATGAAAAAAAATCTGTTTTTTAACAGAAAATAATTTTATTTGAAAATTCTAGTGATAATTCATTGAAAAAAACACTAACACCATTCATTAAATATTTGGATTAATTTGTCACAAAATAAAGTGCACTTTGTTAATGAGTTGAAGAGAGAAATCAATTATTCAATAATTATGTAGGCCTATGTATGCATGTAGGCTAATTGTGGTTAGGGTGGCCATATGTCCAGATTTTGGCCGGACAGTCCAGATTTTAAGCCCCCTGTCCAGAGGTTTTTTTTTTTCAATTCAGTTCACTGTGCGCATCAGTTCTATTAATAACCTATAAAAATCCCGCATATTGATAGCAGCTCCCTGATGGCAGAAAATTAGTTGAAAACTCCTGGAATCTAGACTAGAGCCGCGCATGCGAGACAGAACATAGCCTACTGTATGTGCTCCAAACCAAACCGTGTAGCGCGTGCATGACAGAGAGAGAGAGAGAGAGAGAGAGAGCGAGAGACCTTGAGTTTCCAGTAGGCGTCAGTGAGTGAACGCCTGACAGGAGCCACTCAGTGTACCTCTTGCGCAGATTATCCTTGAATGGCTTGTTGACGACTACATCCAATACCTGTAGCTGGCTTGTCATTCCCCCCGGGTATGATCATTAGATCGCAGTTCATTTTCCGCAACTGAGTTTTGACGGGGTCCGTCAAGTGTCCATGGGATGCATCCAAAACGAACATACCGGTATTTCTCTTCTTCTGAAGCGCACCACGGCACCTGCCCCACACTAGTGAGCTTGTGCTGGCACCTTCTACTGTTTCTCCCTGCTTTCTGCCTTTTCCCCCATGATTTTGTCTATATCGCGAATATAAGACAACCCCTCATTTTTCAGCCTATTTTTAGGACAAAAACCTTGTCTTATATTCGGTATATCCGGTAAGCAATTTTGAGCGTGGCATGGTTGTTGGTGCCAGAGTGGCCGGTCTGAGTATTTCACAATCTGCTCAGTTACTGGGATTTTCACGCACAACCATTTCTAGGGTTTACAAAATGGTGTGAAAAAGGAAAAACATCCAGTATGTGGCAGTCCAGTGGGCAAAAATGCCTCGTTGATGCTAGAGGTCAGAGGAGAATGGGCCGACTGATTCAAGCTGATAGAAGAGCAACTTTGACTGAAATAACCACTCGTTACAACCGAGGTATGCAGCAAAGCATTTGTGAAGCCACAACACGCACAACCTTGAGGCGGATGGGCTACAACAGCAGAAGACCCCACCGGGTACCAATCATCTCCACTACAAATAGGAAAAAGAGGCTCCAATTTGCAAGAACTCACCAAAATTGGACAGTTGAAGACTGGAAAAATGTTGCCTGGTCTGATGAGTCTCGATTTCTGTTGAGACATTCAAATGGTAGACTCAGAATTTGGTGTAAACAGAATGAGAACATGGATCCATCATGCCTTGTTACCACTGTGCAGGCTGGTGGTTGTGGTGTAATGGTGTGGGGGATGTTTTCTTGGCAAACTTTAGGCCCCTTAGTGCCAATTGGGCATCGTTTAAATGCCACGGCCTACATGAGCATTGTTTCTGACCATGTCCATCTCTTTATTTACTTTATTACATTACTCCCATCTTGGCCTTGCTCCATTGGCTCCCTGTACATTTTAGAATAAATTGTAAGATTTTAATGTTTGTTTTTAAGTCACTAAATGGGTTGACACCTCAGTACATCTCTGAGCTCTTGCACACTTACACCCCTTTAAGGTCACCGAGGTCTGCTGATCAGCTGCGGCTGAACGTGCCCAGGACCAGGCTGAAGACCAGCTCTTTTTCAGCAGTTGCCCCCAAATTGTGGAATGACTTACCTCCGCACATTAAAGTTGCGCCCACCCTCCACACTTTTAAATCGCGTTTAAAAACATATTTTTATTCCCTGGCTTTTGATTCACCATGAGAGCAGCTGTGGTCTTCGTTGTCGCTGTAATTGTTGATGTTATTTGTTTATTTATTTTTATTTTTATGTTTTATCACTGTAAAGCACTTTGGTAACCTTGTTGTTTGTTTAAATTGTGCTATATAAATAAAGTGGATTGGATTGGATTTATGGCCACCAAGTACCCATCCTCTGATGGCTACTTCCAGCAGGATAATGCACCGTCACAAAGCTCGAATCATTTCAAATTGGTTTCTTGAACATGACAATGAGTTCACTGTACTAAAATGGCCCCCACAGTCACCAGATCTCAACCCAATAGAGCATCTTTGGGATGTGGTGGAACGGGAGCTTTGTGCCCTGGATGTGCATCCCACAAATCTCCATCAACTGCAAGATGCTATCCTATCAATATGGGCCAACATTTCTAAAGAATGCTTTCAGCACCTTGTTGAATCAATGCCACGTAGAATTAAGGCAGTTCTGAAGGCGAAAGGGGGTCAAACACAGTATTAGTATGGTGTTCCTAATAATCCTTTAGTGAGTGTATACACATTACATACACAATTGTTGCTATGCAACAACTGCATTTGTGGTAATGAGTATGATGGTTGTGTCATGAACATTCATAAAGCTACTCATAATAGGTTTGTGGTTTTGATGCCCGTCATATTGAAAGGTGGATGGCAAATATTAACAAGCCACAGAGGCACAGAGCACTACTGACAAGTCTTAGGTTAAACGTGTGGTAAGCCATTCATTTATTGAAAGAAATCTTAGCCATAATACACAGCAAATGTGAACTGACCAAAACTAACAGCAGTCAAACACTTAGTAATTAGTTGCTTATTAGAATATGAACAATGTATTCTCACAATGTGTGTTTTACAATGAGCTTAACTGTTGCATTTTCTCTTAAATATTTAAAAAGGAAAAAACTAACAATATCAAAGCAAAACAAAATAAGCTTGTTTCATGAAATGAAGGTCACAAGACAGTCATCTCATATTTCACTACAAAAAAAAAAAATTGAACAATTACATTTCACACAAAAATAAAGCGATTTTTAGGACTTTTAGGTCCAGAGTCTATGGCGTAGCGTTTGGTCAACTGTTTGGCTATCCTGTCGTGCTACAGTCTGTGGCAATGCTTCCTACCAGAGGAGCAGCTGTAAGGAAAAGGAATAATGAAGGGTTAGTAGCAGTTTGGCCCTCCATCACATCATTAGCCGCGTTTCCACTGCCGGGCTAGGGCCGGGCCAGGGCTAACAGCGAGCCGAGCCGAGCCAGTGGCCTCGGGCCTCAAGCACCGGGCTTGCGTTTCCACTGCCGGGCCAGTTGAATCGCCTTGTACAATACTGCGCCCGCAACTTTTTTATTTTTTCCCGAACTTGAAGCGTTGCTCGCTGAAAGCTTAGCTAGCTTGTTCAGCATTGATATATTTTATAACGTCCTCGTTTCTTCACACGCCGTCAAATTGACGTTGTACCCTTTCCTCTGCTCAAATGCTCAGAAGAGCTTTGCAATCTTCGACAGACCAGTACAGGCGATTCTCCATTGGGGGCTATTGTCTGATCTGATCTATCATGTTTTCAGAAACACTCCTAAGTGAAGTATACATTAACGCTGATGTTCTGAAATCTGCCACTTAATTTATAAAGACATTTGTGAAAGACATTTTCCAAAATTGTATTAATACAAAAATAAAATAAAAACCCATCTCTTTATGTTTTATAAGTATTATGGCACTCAATAGATAAGGAAATCCAAATGTGCTCTTGGAAAACATACGTGCGTTAGACATGGCCCAGATTCTGTATAAGGTGTATATATCTATATATATAATATATGTATATATATATATATATATATATGTATATATATATATATATATATATATATATATATATATATATATATATATATATATATATATATATATATATATATAATTCTGTATAATTTTAAATTACATTTCCATAATGTTGTTAAATAATTGAATTCTATTTGAAAGTAAAAAGTTGTATGCATGCTCATAAGCACACTTTCATGTCAGTTTCTGCCTTTATAAATCCTGATTTGTTCCTCACTTTTGACATGGGATCAAATCCATAATTAAGGTTCAAATACGACAGTGCATGCGTTTCATAAGAGCCCTAAAAATTGCACAACATCAAACAGATAGAGAACACTCTTGTCATTTGTCTTTGGGCATCCTTTATGAGAACTATACACCCTTATGATTCTAGCACATTTGATTTAATGCGGTAAAGGAGAGTGTCAGGACTTCAGAGGGGTTAAAAGGTTGTTACTCTAGAGACACATGGAGGAGCTTGTGATGAAAACCCATAAGAGGTTAAAGAACTGTCATTGGCTCTTGCCCGACGATAATGAGCTGAATCTCATATAGATATCACCGAGACTGGAGGGGATGGGCACACGACATGGGGGAGGGTTGGATATCCTGATTCAGTCCCAAAGCCTGAGCTCAACAGCAGGGAAACCGGGGGATGGGTGTGTGAGAAACTCTGAAAGGGGTAAAAGCCCTGATAGTTTTTTTTATAGCCAAGCAACAGTATATAGTAAAATAGTGCTGCATGCCTGATTCTCCCAATAACAAACATACAAATGACAGCAGTGAGAAGAGCAGTTATCTCAATTATGTGAATGCAGATGATCAAACCAGCTCTTCAAATTAAACACTCTAGGGTCTTCACATTTTTACTTTACCACAGTGTGAGAAGCAGGATGCCACATTTCCCCAAAATATATTGAATACTATTGTGTCCGACAGATAGGGGCCAGACAAAAAGACAACCCTTTCTTAAAAGGTTCCCAGGCTGTATTTTGTACCTTGAAACGCGTATGAAAATAAGATGTCTAAATCTACATTTACCAGCAGTGAGAGCAGCAATGATGGAGAATCTATTAAGCAATTAGACCAGAATATGCAAAATAATGCATGATTGCTTGTTTCCCCCTACAGCTCAAAGACCGTGCTCATTTTAATGGAGTGAATACGAGCACTGAGCTTATGTACAGAGATGTCTGTTCAACTGCTTCACTATCAGCACATGCTCTGAAAAATCATTACATCTGTAGGAGCCATGTAATGGGAAAGTCATGTGACCAAACGACAATGGGAGTGTCATTTAATTAAGTGGGGTTAAAACACCTGTTGTGTGTGTGTGTGTTCATATGGAAGAATGGGGGTGAGTGCTGGAGCACATATTTTGTTGACCGTGTAAACGTGAAACCTGTACAAAATAAAACAACATGCAAGCTTCATGGATAAACGCGTCACAGAAGTTATTCCTCCACTCAGCTCCATAGCGGTTTTAGGATTGTTTTTATGTGCCGCTACAACATCTACTGAATGTTGAGTTGAGGCTTGAACTAATAATCAACAGCATTGTAATCTAATCTTCACATGAACTAAATTGAGCATGGGACAATAGCCTTGATGAGTATTTAGAACATTCTACTCATTTTAAGATCAAGAAACGGACAATTCAATGGAACCTGCGACCATTGCTGGCTAATGATGCTTTTGGGAAACGCACCCAAGAATGGTTGAGTTTGAACTTAAATTTACATGGACATAAATGGTTAAGTTCACAAACCACAATGACTGTGACAGTAGGCAGGTCACAATATTACAAAAATTCTCTAAATTAACAACTTAATGGGACAGCAGAGGCTCCACCACTGCAATAAAGCAAATAAAAAATTATCCATTTCAGTCACGGTGCATGACAGTAAATAACCTTACCCTCAAGATCATGTGCAATACGATCAAATGGTATGTAACTGCACTTAACTGACATGGATTAGTAGTACAAACAATCTAGAAAGTTGTATTACCTTGGTTGAAAAATGAACCAATTACCTTAAACTTAAAGGGCCTATATGCGTTTTTCTGAAATTTAAACTCGCGACTGACACCTGTGGCCAAAAAACAGAACTGCTCTTCCTTTCTGCTCGCTCTCGCAGCCAGGGTTGCCAGGTCTGCACAACAAAACCAGCCCAATTGCTCATCAAAACTAACCCAATCACGGCCAAAAATAGTCAAATAGCGTTCCCGGGTGTTTCCCCGATAACAATCATGTTCCAGTGAGTAAAACAATCGCGTCAACCCGTGCACTACACAAACAACCCGCGGAAACAGTGCAGGCAAACGGACCTGGCAACACTGCTTGCAGGGCTCGTACGTGCGTGCACACTTCACAAGTCATCTGCTGCCAGCAAGGAGGTCAACATTATGTTTACAGAGGTAAGAACAGTCAAAAACATATATTGTTTGAGATAAGTTTGCGAGTGTAGGCTACTTGCTGACTAGCGGTGGTGGCAGAGTGATCTGAAACGTTTAACATGAACGCGCTTGACGTCACATCCGCAGACAGTGCGGGAAAAATCCGACCCGACAGAAAATAGGAAAAATAGGATACAGGCTTATAGGTGCACCCACTGTGAGCGGACAAGGTGTCAGTATGCTCAACAGGTGATGTTTGAGTCATAAATGGTAAAATAAAAAGGCTATTGTTACGTTTATTTTGGGGAAAAAGTTCCATATAGTCCCTTTAAGTTCTGCTAAGTTAGTTTACAGTTAGGCTGTAACAGACATATTAGGCGAGTAACATTCATATAAAAAACAGTTGATAATCTTAAGAGAATTCATGTCAGTATATATACTAAAATGAATTCTCTTAAGATTATCAACTGGTTTTAATACTAAAACAAAGACCACTGCATGCATTAATTTCTATTCTTTATAAAAAAAAAAAAAAGTTATGTCTGACAGACACAAGCTAATTAAGGCCCCATCCACACTACTGCGTTTTAGTTTAGAAACGGAGAATTAAAACGAATACGATCTTCGTCCCACCAGCGTTTTAGCTGCGATCTCCGTCCACATTAAAACGACTGAAAACGCGGATCACGTGACCATTCACCTACACTGGGCATGCGCGTGCCGGTGTAAACACAACACAACTTCATTGATAAAATGATCCCACCATGCGCTGGTTCTTCCCGGCTCCATGTACGGTCGATACTGCTGCTGCACACGGCATGGGAATTGTCACAGATCGCTGGAATAATAGCTTGCCTCCGGCACATGTAGGCAGTTAACGTTACAGCATCAGGGAAGGATACGCCATGACTGATGACACCCAATCAGAGTGCCAAGCGCGAGCGTCTTGCGTCATCGTTTCTAAAGTCCTCAGTTTTGACCCGTCTTCACTAAAACGCCCTCCGGAGATTCAAAACGCAAAACGGGTCTGCAGCGTTTCTAAACTTCTCCGTTTTAGGTCTTCGTTTTTGCCGTTTTTGTGTGGACGAGAGGTGCAAACGTAGCAAAAGGTCTCCGTTTCTAAACGAAAACGTAGTAGTGTGGATGGGGCCTAAATCACATATTAAAGGCAGGGTAGGCAGTTTGTTTCTGTGGTCTGTAGTCTTCTCAGGGCTGCACTAAACAGCTACTCTTTCCATTCGGGACGAATGCAATGATTGACTGGTCGACTGTCACTCTCCCTCGCTACCATGGCTACCACCCCTGCTGCTACAGGAGCTGCCCACATGCGCACACCCCATTGACTTGCTCATTTCGGAAGAGGAGAGGCACGTACCGGCCAGAAACTAGGAAGTCTCACAATTATAGAGAGAAAGAACAGTCAAAATTAGCACTACCTGTACCATACAGTCAGTAGGGCTGGGTATCGAGTTCGGTACTGACCGAATTGCAGAGTATCGAAACCATAGACTGTAAAAAAAGATGGACGACACCCCTTCGCTCTTTTCCATTGGAGAGAACTGAAGCCGCCAGTGTCCTGATATGGCACTGACCAGGGCTGTAGTACTCGAGTCCGGTCTTGGACTCGAGTCCGGACTCGAGACCGTTTTTCTATGGTCTCGGACTTGTCTCGGACTCGCTGGTATTCGGACTCGGACTTGTCTCGGTCTCGGCCACTGGTCTTGCCAAATATGACTTTTGGTCTCGACCGAGTCCAACATTTTTGTATTTGTGTTAATTTATTACTAGCCTATTAGGGTAACGTTAACTTAGAAAATGCCAAAATTAACCGACCAAGTGCTCAATACAACGGAGCGCGTCTTCTCATGCTGTTACTATAGTTACTATCTTACTAGCTACTACTTAAAAATCCTGGGTGTTGTGACACTTTTGCTTTTAGATCAACAAATAATAACCCAAAATTACTGTCTTGATAATGTCATGCATAAGACCAGGGCTCGAATTTCGGCACGGGTATTGCGCATAATTCTAATCATTCCCGCAGGTGTCCCATTTATAATGCGGGATATTCCTGCAATCGTAATCCACACAGATTATAAAATCAAATCATTATTTTAATAACTATTATGCCAGACGCAATTTCACAAACAGCGTGAGTGTTCAGCGGTGCTGCGTCTTCTCTTCACACTCGTCACACTCGCGTTCAGAAGTCGGGACATGACGGATTCGGAATATTCACTTGCACAATCGGGCCAGCAGTGCATCGTGAATAAAGTTTACCATTTGCACGTCTTTTTAAGTCTTACCAGTTTAACATTCAAGCAATTTTAAACTATCAGTGCTCACGCGCTCTCTGGGATGACTATGCGCACATTCATAGAAAATCCGCCTCGAGAACAGCTGAGCTGGCCAATAACAAAAGTTATTTTTCACGGATTATATTGCTTTAATACAAAAAACGGTGTCAATTTCGGTCTTCGTGAGTAGGCTATACTCTAATCATAGTTGGTTTTGTCTTTAATAAGCATAAAACGCATGCCAGTATAATGAACACAGAATCGTACTCGGTTACTAACGTAACCTCGGTTCTCTCTAGAGAGGGAACGAGTACTGCGTAATATCTTACGCTATGGGGAAAACTCTTTTCCTCGAGATATTGAAGCCAAAAGTTATCCTTAATTTTTAATCAATGCAAAACGCTTTGCAGCAGCAAGCAGACAAGGGCGAGACAGCTCGCGCGCCCATTGGCTGCCTTGCTGGAAAAGCTGCAGCCTATCGAGTGAGGCACTGCGTGACGCAATGACGAATGGGGGCGCTTCGCGCCCATTTCGTCATGTCCCGCCAGTAAAGGCGTGGTCTCGCCCTCTAAATAGTTTGAGGGGATAGCTTTATTTCCTCTGATTTTTCAACGCCGAAGCGTACCAGAGCGTATTCCAAGCACGGCAAGATACGCAGTACTCGTTCCCTCTCTAGAGAGAACCGAGGTTACGTTAGTAACCGAGTACGTTCTCTTACGAGAGTATCTCTCGTACTGCGTAATATCTTACGCTATGGGGAACACAGTGTAACACGCCGTGCGGACAGGGATCCAACACCAGAGTCCCAGGGCCGAAGCCCGGGGCGCATCTAGTGCACAATCACCACAACTCTCACAGAGTAGAGGAGGAGAGGCTAGAAGCATCACTCCTTTATAAATAGTCCCGTAGGGGTATCAGACCCGTAAGGGTACCACACTCATGGAGCTGCCGCATCGGACTGAGCGATGCACAGGCCAATACTCCACACACAAGCCGCATGGCGGCTGATAAGCCCGAAGTTCAGACCGCCAAAAGCTTAGCTTGTAAGGCGGGCACCTCCAGGTTATAGTACTTGATAAATGTAGACGGCGAAGCCCAGCCCGCAGCCGTACAGATATCTTGCAGGGAGACCCCGCTATACCATGCCCACGACGAGGCCACGCCTCTCGTGGAGTGCGCTCTGACACCCAACGGGCACTGCAGGCCCTTGGAAGTGTAAGCCAGCGCAATGGCACCGACAATCCATCTGGATAGGCTCTGTTTCGAAGCGGCAAGTCCCTTAGCACGGCCGCCAAACGAAACGAAAAGCTGCTCAGTCTGTCTGAAACCAGACGAGCCGGACACATAAGCCCTTAGTGCCCTGACAGGGCAAAGGAGACTCGCGTCCTTCTCCTCATTGAGAACCGGAAGGGCAGACAGGGAAATCACCTGGGCCCTGAACGATGTGTTGAGGGATTTTGGCACGTAGCCGTGCTTCGGTTTGAGTATGACCTTTGAGTCATTAGGTCCAAACTCCATGCATGACGCGCTCACTGAAAGCGCTTGCAAGTCCCCTACGCGCTTCACTGAAGCGAGAGCCATGAGAAACGCTGTCTTGAAAGACAAGTGTTTCATGTCTGACGACTGGATTGGCTCGAATGGGGCACCTTTCATGGCCTCCAAGACCGTGGAAAGGTCCCATGTCGGGACTGAAGGGGGCCTGGGAGGGTTTAGCCTCCGAGCTCCTCTAAGTAAACGCACGACTAAGTCGTTCTTTCCTAGTGACTGGCCAGACACCGGTTTTGCAAACGTTGCTATGGCCGCCACGTATACTTTGAGCGTGGAAGGGGTCCTGCCCTTATCCAGTAGCTCCTGAAGGAAGGAAAGCACTTCCGTAACCCCGCAGTCTACAGGTGAAAAGCTCTGCGCTTGACACCAAGCAGAGAACACAGACCACTTCGAGGTGTAGAGCACAACACCGTGTTTACAGCGTTCGAGGCGGGGGGCGCGCTGATCACAGCGGGCAGCCTGGCCGCGCTCAGCTTCTCTATGGCGGGACGCGCAGAGAAAGCGAGCGGGGCGAATCCCGTGGGATTCGGCGCGTGTGAGGGAATGTGGGCACATTTACTAAATGCGGGCACATTTACTACACTGAGAATACTGTCAGCTCGCGCCGACTAAATCACTGCTGTGTTTACAGCGTGCGAGGCGCGCGCTGATCACAGCTGGCAGCCTGGCCGCGCTCAGCTTCTCTGTGACGGGTTGTGCAGAGAAAACGAGCGGGGGCGAATCCCGTGAGATTCGGAGTGTCTGTGAGAAATGCGGGCGCGAGACAGCGGGCACATTTTCTGCACGGAGAACACTCGGCTCGCGCCGACTGAATCAACGCTGTGTTCACAGCGTGCGAGGTGCGCGCTAATCACAGCGGGCAGCCTGGCCGCGCTCAGCTTCTCTGTGACGGGTTGTGCATAGAAAGCGAGCGGGGGTGAATCCCGTGGGATTCGGCGTGTCAGTGAGGAAATGCGGGACAGCGGGCACATTTACTGCACTGAGAACACTGTCGGCTCGCGCCGACTAAATGTGTGCTAGTTTCGTTTTTACAGAAACCAAGGGACACGCATCGTGTAGTGTAAGCGGGCATTATATGGGCGCGTTCACTACATTTTCTGCACAACCAACATGAGTTGGTTTTATTTGTGCTAGCCCTGCACCGTGGCGGGCTGTGTCTGGGTGTGGGAATGGGCACTGGGACGTGGGCATTCTTACAACACTCGTAACACCATCGGCCGTGGCCGGAACACCAGAAAATGCACTCTTTATTGGATTTATCTGGGTAGCCATAGAAACGGCTTTTGTGCGCAGGCAAGCGGGCTGAGACACCGGCTGCTTCACTGCGAAATACACTGGGACAGTCACAACGCATGGAACTGAACAAGCGAGAAGTTTTGGTGGAAATCCGGCCGCAGCGGGATCTGAACACCGTCACTTTCCTAGAGAGACTAGGAAGGCCTTGAGACCTCAGGCTTTACCTCAATCCTCGGCCGGGGCCCGCGCTGAGGGGGGCGGCGTCCAGCAGAGCGAGAGCGCGGTGTTTGATCTCGGGCCTGGTGGCGCTGCTAGTTAGCCGAAACGACGGCCTTTGTGCGCAGGCAAGCGGGCTGTGGAACCAGCTTGCTCACTGCGAAATACACTGGAACAGTCACATTGCTTGGAACTGAACGAGCGAGAAGTTTTGGTGGAAATCCGGCCGCAGCGGGAACTGAACACCGTCGCTTTCCTAGAGAGACTAGGAAGGCCTTGAGACCTCGGGCTTTATCTCAATCCTCGGCCGGGGCCCGCGCTGAGGGGGGGGCGGCGTCCAGCAGAGCGAGAACGTCGAGGAACACGGAGCGCTCAGCTTCCGTCATCTCGGATAGCGTTAGCCACAAATGTTTCTCACCATTCAGGGGGGAAAGGCGCGGGTCTCGACTGTGACGGAGCTTCGTCTTTCCCGAGAAAGCGTCCGTCCAGCCTATTGCGCGTTAGTTGCGCGAGCGCCTTTCAGTCGAGGCCGATGTAATCCACGGCTTGAGAGAGCGGACGCATCGGCTCAGTTTCAATGCCGTCTCCGGTAAGTTCGTCGAGCTCAAGTGCGGACGCGGCGGCAGACGGCGGCCGCTGTCCGTCTGGGAGCGACTCGAGCGAAGCCGGCGGGCGAACCGGCGAGCTTTGGCGGGCTGGAAATAGCTCGGGTGCGCGCTGGGCGCGGCGCTTCTTGCGGCACGGCATCACGGCGGGCTGGGACGCGGGCTCGGAGAACGAAGCTAGGCGAGTCCGCAGAGTCACCATAGGCAAGCGTTCACAATGATGGCATCCGCCGTCAGCGAGCGCGGTGGCCGCGTGATCCTCACCCAGGCAGGACACGCAGATGACGTGGCGGTCCTCGTCGCTGAGTGGGGCTCGGCAAGAACCACAGGAAGGCATCTTTAAAAAGACGCCGCTCTTTTAGAGGGGTGGGAAAAAAAGGCAAATAATGCAACACACACACTCTAAGCAGAGGAAAGGATATGTACGCCGGAAAGCGCAGCAGGTACGGCGGCTGAAGGCGGGGAGGCCAGCGACTCCAGACTCGATGGCACGTCCCGCTGAAGGCTACAGGTCGACGGCGCGGCTTCTCACTCCGGATCCAGCGATGCGTGAGCTTCGCTGAAGAGTAGAAAAATCAGAGGAAATACAGCTATCGAGGGTATTTAGAGGGCGATACCACGCCTTTACTGGCGGGACATGACGTCATTGCGTCACGCAGTGCCTCACTCGATAGGCTGCAGCTTTTCCAGCAAGGCAGCCAATGGGCGCGCGAGCTGTCTCGCCCTTGTCTGCTTGCTGCTGCAAAGCGTTTTGCATTGATTAAAAATTAAGGATAATTTTTGGCTTCAATATCTCGAGGAAAAGAGTTTTCCCCATAGCGTAAGATATTACGCAGTACGAGAGATAATCTCGTAAGAGAACCTTGCACTAGCTCTTAAAGTGACAGCAACCATTATGTGTCGGTCATTAACTTTGTCGTCAAAACAGCAAAAGAGAGCTTTAAGTTAAAGGAATCAGGATTGATAGCCTATGTGTTTAATTTATTCAGGACTAAAATACTATCCAGTGTTATTTTCCATTTGATTAATTTATTCAGTTTCTGTCTATGAATACTAGTGTTAGACCTATTCAAAAACTTTACTCTTTATTTGTCTTTATTTGTATCTTTATTCTATTGTATTTATTTGTACAACTTTTTTCAATTTAATTGAACAATTTAAATCAAGCCTTGTGTTGTGTAAATTCTTAACAACATTACCCCATTGTAAAAATGCAATGAGCGCAAACATTTAGGCAAGATAAATTTAATAATTTTGTTTGGCAAAAACGAAATTCAGGCCCTGGAGACTTTTTTTTTTTCCTATCCTGGACTCGGTCTTGACTCGGACTCGAACCTTTTTGGACTCGGTCTTGTCTTGGACTCGAACCTCTTTGGACTCGGTTCTTGACTTGGACTCGACTAGTCCTGGTCTTGGACTTGTCTTGGACTCGACAAAGGTGGTCTTGACTACAGCCCTAGCACTGACATCTTGGAACTTGAGTCTGCGCAGTAGCGTTTTCAGGACCAGTCATGCGCAGTAGTGAACAGGAAGTAAGAGGCCCCGCCCTCACTCTCGCCGAATCAATCGCTAGCACACGCCATGCACTTTTCTGGTGGCCTGCTCTGTCTGCTCCATTCCTCTCCAATGATGTCTGCTGATAGCAGTACCTTGTTAAAATAAGGTAAATACAACTACTAATCACATAGTCAACATTATGAAACAAAGTCCGTTGGTGCTTCAGTGACTACTTCGCACAGAGAACCTGTCAATCATGATGTCACAGCACCGTTTTTATAGCATCAAATAAAACACTTGAAATTACATCAACGTGATAGAAACTACAGTAAATGACAAACTATCTTTGGAAAAAAGATATGTGAAGTGTAATTTAATTGTTTAGTTGGTCTCACGTCCCGTTGAATAACATGGGGAGGCGGGGCTTATGAGCTATAATAGGACCAGTCACCGGGGGGCGATCGAGACACTTTGGCTTCACTTTTGAGGGCTTGTGCGGCACGCTTGATCGAAACATGTCTTGTTTTTCGGTACCAAATTTTGATACCTAAGGGGTTAATCTTGTCAACGTTAGTGAAACATTAAGCATGCAGCATGATCGGCTGTGGCGGAAAAAACACTAGTTTACACGGCTGTCCAGAGACACGGCTCGTCGCACGTGAGGCTGGTGTGTGTGGTAGCGTCCCAACCATCCAGATAGAAAATATGTGGAAGAGATCAAGTGTACCTACCCATGTACCAGACTCGATGCCAGAAGCACGTGATGCAATATTTTCGACAAGATAATTGCTGCCAAGACCGGCAACACAATCTGATAACAACGCACAGAATACACTTGAGTAGAAAGTTTATTCATCTTCGACTGCAAGAACTGGAGCGCATCACAAATTAACTGAAACTCAGTGGATACTAGCCTCACAGACATGACAAATAGGCCTATAGATGGTCAAAATAAGTAGAAACAATTAGAAATAAATAGTTTGATTACCGTATGTAAGCCAGATAGCGCGCGTTCACTACTGCTGGAATGACGAGTCAGCATCGCCATAATTATCTTTGCAGCCAACACACTCAGTAAACACTTGAATTAAAAATATTTCCTTGAGTATTATCCGAGTATCCGAAGTCAAGGTATCGGTATTGAAAATTTTGTTACGATACCCAGCCCTAACAGTCAGCGCAGGCATACAAGGCAAAAAAAGGTGATGTCACTCCATGCACTGCGCTCCTCTCGGCGCTGGTAAACGTGTCCTCCAGCTGAGCGGTCGGCATCACGCGCTCATGTGCTTTGGGGGCGTGGCTTTGGAAGGAGCACAGAAGGGAGGGGGTGGGAGTTTCTCTGTTGGATACTTTCAAAAGTATCTCAAAAGATAGTTTCTCAAACCTACCTACCCTGCCTTTAAATGGAGGTGTAATGAATTTCACAGACCACCAGTGGTCAATTTTGCACTCGAGTCATGAGTGAGACACCACCAGAAAGAATTGTAATGGATGGTTCACAGACAAGGCTTAAGCTAGTCCCAGATTAAATGAATGTTTGAGTTGTCTGAACTGAAATCAACATGTCTGAACTGAAATCAACATGTACGGATATATCTTAAAACATATCAGTACCATTGTTTTGTCTCAAGATACACACATGGGGTGTATTCCAAAAACCAAGGTTAACTTACCTTCAGATAAACCTTGAACTCTTGGTTGGTTAACCCCAAAATTACTTACTCTGGGTATGTCGGTTCCAAAACACCTATGAGGAGTTAGTTTAATCAACCTCCTATTGGTAACCCAGAGTTAATGCGCACGCACGGCGAGTACATAAAGACATTTTCAATGGATTGCCGATTTCAGGAGTCACCATGGAAACCAAGGGAGAAAAAAGTGAGCTACATAGGATACTTCGGTTAAACTGAGTTGGAGGTTTTAATGCTTGCTTATGAAGACTACTGTATAAGCCCATTATAACTTAAAAAAAAAAGCAATACTGCTGCATCAGCAAAAGAAAGTTGGCTTGGCAAATAATAACAGACAGAGTAAATGCGTGAGTTTAGAAAATTATAAATGGGGTATTTTCCCCTTTCATTGTGAGTCACAATGAAAGGGGAAAATACCCCATTTATAATTTGTGACGCAAAAATTCTTTGGGGCATGTAGTAAAAATAGACAAGTATTTACTTCTTGGCCTCCATACATTTATTAATATTACAGTAGTAATGCACATAATTGGCTAGTTATATGTTGGCTTCTTGTTTTATCAGGTGTAATCCTTCTGGAGCCAGAAGAAGTGTGAGCCAAGTCAAAATGAAACAAAAACATTCTCCAGCAAGGTAATATTTTCTAAACTTGTTACTGACGCCATGTAATTTAGTATTAAATGTAATTTAGTTTTCTACGTAGCCAATAGAAAGAAGGGTCCAGCTCCACCTTCCCTCACCCCAGCTGAGGAGCTGGCACTGTCCCTATAGGGCGACCTGTGGTCGATGGGGTTCCAGGGGGCAGTTCGTCAGAATCAGCTACCAAGACAAGTGGCTATGTAGGTGTACCATATTAATACGTATGTTTATTGATGTTTTCACTGTTTTTGTCAGTGTTTTAATAAAGAAAATCATCAACACTGTCACCATTTTAAAAAGGCATTTTGAATGCATTTTACAGTCATTGATTCACTTGTGCAGTATGCATGCTGCTTTGACTGCATATGCTGTATACTAATCTTATTACTAGTACTTAGATGTTCCTAATGTCCTTTATTAGTTGTATTTGTTTAAGAATATACATTGAGTATTGAATATGATTATCATGGTTTAATTATCTTGCAGTTGCTGATGGCCACATTGTATTATTGGATCCTCCTGCAACACCACACTCTGCCACAGTTGATTATTGTCTTTAGGTTTCTGTTTGAAATGAAGAGACCACTTCTGCTGTGACAGAAACAGAAAATGTGGGGAGGTATGATGCATAGAATGTGCTCCCCCTTTTTTACATAAGAGAATAAATAAATTGGGATTGTCATTTTACAGAATATGGCAGGAGATTTTAATACAGATGAGGGTCCATCTACCTCCACACAGAATCTTAGTGGTCTAAGAAATGTTCTGCAGTTCTCCTTCCTCATTTAAATATTTGGGCTGTGTTTGTATTAGACTTTTTCAGTCTTTCTAGTTGCCTGCCAAAAAGCTGTATATGGTCCACCTTCAAAAGCAAATCAGAAAAAGTGACAAGGAGATGGAACTTATACAGCTTCAAATGGAGGAGAAAAGGCTTAACCTAAAAAAGGCCAGAGTTGAAATTGAATTGCTGGAGCACCAGCTTAAGGTGGGAAACAGTATGAACATTAATCTGTCATTTGTTGTTGAATGAAATCTAAAGCAATAAATACAAATGTACACTCTAAGAAATAATTCCGTAAAATAACAGAAAAAGTACTGGCAGCTCATTACCCGGACTTTGTCCCGTAATTAAAAAACAGAAATTTTCTGTTAATTCACAGTGTGCCCACTGTAAATAAAACAGAAATTTTCTGTTATTTAATGGTGTATGTATAGTAAAAGACCAGACACTTTCTGTCATTTAATGACGTATTTATAGTAAAAAAACAGGACACTTTCTGTTATTTAATGATATAACTACAGTAAAAAAACACAAATATTAAATAAATCCGTAAAATAACAGAAAATGTACTGGCAGCTCATTACCCGGACTTTGTTCCGTAATTAAAAGATGAAAAATGTCTGTTAATTTATGGTTTTCCTACAGTAAAAATAAAACAGATGAATTTAGGCAATATACCTACAGCAAATAGAAATTTTACTTTTCTGTTAGTTAACAGTGTAATGATAACTCTTGTTGAAAACATTTCAAACAAATCTTCTGTGATTAAAAAATATTTTTATTTACTTATAGACCTGCAACAATTCCAAGAAAACTAGAATATAAAGGAAA
The DNA here is from genome assembly GCA_036326025.1 of Chrosomus eos. Taxonomy (NCBI): domain Eukaryota; kingdom Metazoa; phylum Chordata; class Actinopteri; order Cypriniformes; family Leuciscidae; genus Chrosomus; species Chrosomus eos. The sequence goes on along the minus strand of CM070827.1, from coordinate 22,756,914 downwards.
AAAAACACAAAAGGGAAAAGTATATAGTTTCTCATCTCTAAATTGTATCAAGTCTGCCAATTGATGACACTTAACATTACAACAATCACATCCACTGAATAAATTATATTTAAAATGTGTGAGGGGAAAAGGTGTTTCAGAGGAACATGGATTGGGGTGGGGTGGGGTGGGGGGTGGTACTCTTGTCTTCAGGTAAGATGAAGGCTGTAAAAGAAATACAAAACACTATTACTGACATACAAAATGTGTCAAAACAAAGATTTTAGGTGGGGAAAACTCATCACTCACCAAGAAATGTGTAGTAAATTCTTCAGAGTCACCGGACTGATTGGACCAGGTTCTGGTAGGACTGCAGACTCGGGTTTAGCCACCAAAAACTACAGAGGGGAGAGAACAGTATGTGGCCTATCCATCATGATGTTTCAAATTTAGTTGCAGTGTACTGTAATGGTTCTGTCTGCGGTTAACCGTACCTGTCTGTCTCGCGGCGAGAGGCCTGCATTACGGCCCAGCTGTCCCTCCAGGTTGTTGTTGTTCTCTCCATGCCGACAGGTAGAGGGTTCAGGGCTGGACGTAGATGTTCATCAGGTAGATTATACTGGATTTGTTTGATGAGGAAGTGCCGATCCCCGTCTATCGCCTAGATGATGGAGTGATTGTTATGTTCAGTTAAAGTTCCATTTTGAGATTTGACAAAATCTAAAACTTTACATGGTTTTTCGAAGTTGTTCATACATGAACTTAAGCAGTCTTGGAGGAATGTATTGACGTTTGGTTTCCTTCATCTCAGCCTTTTCGACCTTCGTTCAGGATTTCTGCACAGAAAAGTTGGATATGAAGAAAAAAAATAGATATATTTTAGCTACGCAAGACATTAAATGAAGGAAAATGAACTACAAAGTATCATGCAGACCAGGTTGATGTTTAAAAACAATTGTACAGTATTTTACGTTCGTTAAATTATCAACTATAAATAATCGGCCATCCCTAATTCTTTCAAATTCAAACACTGTATATAAAAAGCTAAGACTTTTGTTTCCAGTGGACTCCAATTGCATGTCATGTTAGCTTGTCTGCTCAACTATACATTATAATATGTTTAATTATTTTCAACTAAATAAACAGAAACACAATAACATAATCTATAAATCATTTAATTAAAAATGTGTTGCTTACCTTTATATGAACTCCAGGAAAAGTGCCATTTTCTTCAGGTATTTTGAAGCTTACTGCCTCAATGGGGTAGTGATGTGGTCAATAATAACTTCTTGAATGACAGCAATCCTGAATGTCCACCACCTTAAACAAAAAAGATATTACAAAATGATATTACAATTATAAAGATATTACATTACACGATCACTTCAGAAAACCGCTTTAAATGGGTAGTTCACTTTAAATTGAAAATTCTGTCATCATTTACTCACCCTCAAGTTGTTTCAAACCTGTATGAATTTCTTTCTTCTGCTGAACACAAAGATATTTTGAAGAATGTCAGTAACCAAACAGTTAAAGCCTAGTTCACACTACATGATTTTAAAACGTAGGGCTGAACTGTGCAGTTCACACTACATGACTTGCTCTCTGTGAAATCAGGAGTGTTCAAGTTGTTGAGCCGTTCACACCAAACGACACACCGTGATTGATCTGCAACTGGAGCTGACGCACTACAGGATTTGACAACAACTCTGTCACCCAACGATTCTATCTCGTCTACAAACCACGTTTTGTCACGAAAAATCACGCGATAAAACGAACCGGAAATGACAATAAACAGAATTACAGTAAGATTTAATGTACATTTCAACCTATAACATTTTGCTTTACCTGGGTGTCTGAGGGCGTTTGTAATTTCCATCCACCTTTTCTCTTTCTCACATCTCATGTCCAACATCATAAAGGCATTCATGCTCCTTCCACAGTTCGATTAAACTTTGCTCCTAAAATTTGCTGTTGAGTCCATTGCTTTCTTGACGACATGTTGCTCATCTTTCTGTAAACTCGTCTTGGTCGTGTTTGTTTGAAAATCGCGCATTTCGCGTATTTACCGGTATTTACCATGCTATTTACCCGGTGACCTCAACCCATGCCTTGCTCTGATTGGCTCTAGCTCATGACATCACTGAGATTGAGTCGCGCGACAGCTCTGGATATCTAGCATGCTAGATATTTTACTGGGCTCGGCGACGCGTCTGCGAGGTGTTTGTGAGCGTCTTTGATGCGTTGTTGGCTCTTTCACACTAACGGTGCGTGTCCACTACAGCGGCAAAACTCCGCTCAGTGCCGCTGGCAACGCTATAACGTCTCCGCTTTGGGGTGTGTCTGTTGCGAGTGTGTTTAATCTATGTTTTTTTCAATATACACACAGTATAATCATCAGAGATGCACGCGATTAGATTCGGAAATAGACAAGCTTTGTTTACATTTTGCCCCAAGCAAGATATCCCGTCAATTTTATAAACTTTTATAAACCCAGCCAGTATAATCACAATGAACACATCCAAAATGAATTATTTAACATATATAACAACTACAAAGCGTCTAATTTGTAAACAAAATTATTTACGCACTAAATCCAGCATAAACTCCAGCACAATTTGCATATTTTTAAAATATCAAAACAGACGTCACATCCCAAACCGCACATCAATTGGCTGCCGACCGCGTTTTTTCGCTTGATATTTGCATAAAGTCGAGAACTGCCCAACCTTTTGACGCTCTCAACGCTTTCTCCGGTCCGCTGTCAATCCCAAAATGCACTACGCGAGCGTGAAGCTCGACTTCCATAGGAATGAATTGAAAACGCTCGCTCCGCTCCGCTCGCTCCGTGCCAGTGGACACGCACCGTTAAGCCTGGTTTATACTCGACGTGTCCGCAAGAGCGCGAAGCGCGCGCGGCAAAAATGACGTCATCGCGGTGTGGGCGGTCGCGCGCGTTGGGTGCGCAAGGGCCCATTTCGCCTGGCGGTGTGCACGGCAGATTTTGTAAAGCCTTGTTTATACTCGACGCGTCCGCAAGAGCGCGAGTCTCCGCTGACTGCGCGCGCCCCTCTCCAAACGGACGAGGCGTTTATACTTGACGCGCTCGCCGTTGTGCTATTCTGTGAAACGACAGGGGGCGACTCGGAGTACTTCTCCTCTAAACCACCAGGAATCAGCAGTGAAGAAGTAGTTTGCCGTTTATTAGTAGTTTATTAATTTCTGATTCATAAAAGAGTAATAAATGCAGTAGGTTTATTGTAGCCTACTTTCACTGCATGTAAACTAAACAACTGAAGCCTTATTGAAGAGTGTTTAAACCTTAATTTCATCAGCAGGGCTTACTTCTGTTATTGTATGCTTATTTTGTAAATGTAACCATTACTTTAGACAAGTGCAAACTGGGTGCTTAATGCAAATGTGTTCCTATTCACAAAATGAGAGGCTTTTATGGTCGCCCATCAATGCAAATGTATCTGTGTATAGAAGGATCATAAACATGCTGATACAGACGTACCAGCTCGGACAAAGTCGCCTCGAAGTCGTTCATCTTCGGATGCGGCGCCGCGCGCGAAGTTACAAAAAGTGCCGTGCACACCGCCAGGCGAAATGGGGTCTTGCGCACCCAACGCGCACGACCGCCCACACCGCAATGACGTCATTTTTGCCGCGCGCGCTTCGCGCTCTTGCGGACGCGTCGAGTATAAACAAGGCTTAACAACGCGCGCGGCGCCGCATCCGAAGATGAACGACTTCGAGCCGAATCATGGCCGAGCTCGAACTTCTCACTACACCGGCACCCAGTTTGCAATTCTATAAGTTGCTTACATTTAAAAAATGAGCATTCAATAGCTTAAAAGTATTTTATTGAACATAAAGGTCCATGTTTAATAAAAATGTTCACGAAACTTAATGAAATTTTTAGTGAAATTAGAAAATATGTTAGATATTGTTAATTTAGTTATACTGTATACACATTCTCATATCCATATATTTTGTTTTATTGTCATTACCTAATAATCTTAGGGTTTACTGGGTTTTACACGATTCTTTTTGTAGTGTGGTATTGGTGTACTAAAATAAACATTGTCACGTGTGGACCTTTCTTCTTCTCATGGTTGATTCCTCCTGATGGTTAAAGCCTAGTTCACACTACATGATTTTAAGCCCGAATTAAGCCCGATTTGCAAATCGTTGAGTCGCCGACAAGTCAGGGTGTTATCGCGTGCAAATCGCGGGCGATTAGCGGAAGATTAACGCTCGCCAATCTGTTAGTGTGAAAGAGCCAACAACGCATCAAAGACGCTCACAAACACCTCGCAGACGCGTCGCCGAGCCCAGAAAAATATCTAGCATGCTAGATATCCAGAGCTGTCGCGCGACTCAATCTCAGTGATGTCATGAGCTAGAACCAATCAGAGCAAGGCATGGGTTGAGGTCACCGGGTAAATAGCATGGTAAATACCGGTAAATACGCGAAATGCGCGATTTTCAAACAAACACGACCAAGACGAGTTTACAGAAAGATGAGCAACATGTCGTCAAGAAAGCAATGGACTCAACAGCAAATTTTAGGAGCAAAGTTTAATCGAACTGTGGAAGGAGCATGAATGCCTTTATGATGTTGGACATGAGATGTGAGAAAGAGAAAAGGTGGATGGAAATTACAAACGCCCTCAAACACCCAGGTAAAGCAAAATGTTATAGGTTGAAATGTACATTAAATCTTACTGTAATTCTGTTTATTGTCATTTCCGGTTCGTTTTATCGCGTGATTTTTCGTGACAAAACGTGGTTTGTAGACGAGATAGAATCGTTGGGTGACAGAGTTGTTGTCAAATCCTGTAGTGCGTCAGCTCCAGTTGCAGATCAATCACGATGTGTCGTTTGGTGTGAACGGCTCAACAACTTGAACACTCCTGATTTCACAGAGAGCAAGTCATGTAGTGTGAACTGCACAGTTCAGCCCTACGTTTTAAAATCATGTAGTGTGAACTAGGCTTTAGAGGACAATTTCTCGAGTCGCCCCCTGTCGTTTCACAGAATAGTACAACGGCGAGCGCGTCGAGTATAAACGCCTCGTCCGTTTGGGGAGACGCGCGCGCAGTCTGCGGAGACTCGCGCTCTTGCGGACGCGTCGAGTATAAACAAGGCTTAACAGATTGGCGAGCGTTAATCTTCCGCTAATCGCCCGCGATTTGCACGCGATAACACCCTGACTTGTCGGCGACTCAACGATTTGCAAATCGGGCTTACATCGGGCTTAAAATCATGTAGTGTGAACTAGGCTTAACTGGAGCCATTGACTTCCATAGTAGGAAAAAAAAAATACTATGGAAGTCAATGGCTCCAGTTAATGGTTTGGTTACCGACATTCTTCAAAATATCTTTGTGTTCAGCAGAAGAAAGAAATTCAAACAGGTTTGAAACAACTTGAGGGTGAGTAAATGACAGAATTTTCATTTTAAAGTGAACTATTCCTTTAAACATAGTTGTTTAAATTTTCCCTATACAATTTGTATTTCTACTGACCATGTAAGCATACACATCTTTGAAGGGGGTATTCAGCAACCAACTTTTTCTATCAACATTTTTCCTCAGACTTTAAATTTAAATGTGTGTTGCCAGTTTTGAACACTCATAGTGCATTGTGATTAATAATACAAAAATGCTAATAAAAAAATACAAACCTGTAGGTGGTGCTTGGGATGAAAATTACAGCAGCAAAGTCCTGTCAATTAGATACAAAAACAACAGAAAAACTATTAAACAAACTGAAGAGGGATATGGTAAAGACCAACGTTACAGGCAGAAGAGTAACAGATAATAGCAGTCATGTTAAATGTAAATTAATATTTCGTGGTCAAACTAAAACAAGTCTAACGTAAACATAACGTTAACTTACCTCATTTGGCAGAAAAGGTGGTGGTGTTTTTCTTGATCCAGCTGTTGCATCTTCACACACAGTATCTTCACGTTGTATCTTCATGCCTTTTAAATCAAGCAAGTCTTAATGGCCTTTACTTTTCTTGACGATTCCTCTGGTAGCTTATGTTTGAAGGCATTAAATTGCTCCAAAAACACTAACGTTACTGCATTTTATCACAACTGGTTAACGGATGCGCTCGTCAAGAAATAAACCGTATCACCGACAAATAAAAGTAAATAAACCAAATTACAACGAGGGCACACTATAACACATATATCAGGGAACTTCCACGAGTGTATACTAAATCTTTTAATGTGTGACGATATGCATAAAATGATAAATGCGACGGCTCCGACATTCATTTGCCTAACATGCCAGATGGCAACTAAATAACGTTACGTTAACAGCTTATTTGAACATAAATTTCGTATTTTACCATAGAAGTGTCAGAATGGCTTCCACACACCCGAAATCCGACTTTAATAAGCAACTTTGGCCGCGGTCATCTGCCTGTGTAATGGCGGTTGCGTCTTAAACTTTAAGCGCCGCCAGGTTTTTGTTCCCACAATGCAACGCGTGTAATTCAAAATACGGGTAAATGACCTGTAAAAGACAAATACGGAAAAATCCTTCAAATTTATATGGTACATTGGACCGTAGTTTTACGGATTTTTTTTACAGTGTATTTTGTTACAGGAAATAAAGAAACAATGAACAACACTTGACTGTTAACTGTTTTTTTTTTAAAGTGATTTTGGCAAATCATGTCTCATACCACCCTGCCATCTCTTTGGTCTACTGGGTTCACTGGGGGTTCCTCTTGGCCACATATTACCTAGTTAGTGGGGACCAGTAATGAGGGCGATTAAATTTAAACACCCAAAAAATCTATTGTCACCTGCACATTGATGCTATGGATTGACTTCCGATTTACATAGTCTGCTTCATTGACTGAAGGAGCTTTAATGGGAATGTGGGTTCCATCAATGCAACCAATCACATTTGGGAACCCTGAAATTGAAAGTTATATAGTTAGAAACATTCAAAATTATTGTGACTGTATAAAGTATGGATAGATTAAGTAGTGCTAGGTAACTAAAATGGTCAGGGCACGCCATGCTCTTTCACCTCAGACACAAACTAACCCTGGAACATAACCTGCTCCGGAGCAGGTTAAGTTCAGAGAGTGAGTTGCTATGACTACTAACATACCCTGAAAGTTACCTCCGTTTTTGGAACCGAAAGTTGAGGTTATCCGCTTACTTACTCTTAAACATACCCGGGTATGTCACATAACCTGCTTTCTGGAATAGACCCCAGTAATGCTTTTGTCTAAGGCACGTTTATAAAAGCTACTAAATGCCACAAGGCCTAATCATGTCGTAATCTTAGCCTTGTCTGTGAAACCAGGCCTTAATCTCTCAGATTTTATGCTGGGTACACACCACAAGATTTTTTACATCTTATAAGATTTTCAAAATGTGATAGACCACAAACATAAGGACAAAAAATTCTAGATTGAAACCGTTTTGCTCCTATAGTGTGTGGTGTGCCATGATGTGACAAAGACAGCACACCACACACTAACAGATTTTCAACCAGAGTCTTGACTGTGAACACAGGAAATCTCGTAAAATCTCGCGAGACTTCAGAATATGTATGGTGGACAATAATATGCAGGAAGAAATTGCGATGATAATGTTTGGAATGATTTTCACAGAAAATGTACAGGGAAAAAAAAGAAAAGGGTTTAGGTAAAGTTTTGGAGACGGCGGTAATTTAGTAAACTTTTCAGATAAAGTTTGTGGCACACACGGGATAATGCACACACGCTGGCCCTGTCTCTCAACCACTAGGCTATACAAATAAAACTATTAAAAAATGGATATTGTAGATAAACCATGATAACCACAAATTAACCATAATTTCTGCTAAGAAAAATTCTAACTATAGTATTTATTTGTTTATACAAATGTTCAATACGCCTATAATAAAACCATGGTTAATTCTCTCTCTCTCTCTCTCTCACACACACACACACAACTGCGTTTGTTATGCTTCCGTCTTCCATCATCTCGCTTTCTATTGGATATTGTTTCGTTTCATGTGATAATCTCCAGAGCTTGCGCGCGTTTGTCCTCGGGGTTCCCCCCACACATCAGGATTTCTGATCGTAAATATTCAACATGTTGGATATTTACGATTCGCGATCGGGGCGCCTCCGATGTTCTTCCGAGCAGGTTCAGACACTCTTAACACACCTCACACCACAGGAAAATCTGATAAGATAATCTTTAAAACCACCAAGATAATCGGGACATAGCTAGGATTGTCGGAAGGGGGGAAATCGGCCCAAAATCAGCCCGATTATCTTTAGGTGTGTATCCAGCATAAACCTCAGCAAAAATATCTCATTGAATACGTTTAAAATGCTGATTCAATCCTTTGTTCATCACTTAATGTAAACTGAACTTCTAAAGTTTGCTAATGCCTGGCTCACACTACAGGAGTTTTAGGCCGATTTATGCCCGATTTTCCCCTCCCGAGAATCGGAGAAAAAATCTTGTGGAGGTCCTCGATCGGTTCCGATGTTCGGTGCAGATTATCTGGTAATGTGAGGTGTTCTCAGATCGAATCTTGCACCCCCCGATCTGCTCTCACACAAATCGGGCTCGCCCCGATCATATCAAACATGTTTGATATTTATCGGGATGAGCAAGATTGTGATTACGTCAGTACTGTCACATAGCCAATAGGAAACAAGTCTACGACGAGACGGAAGTGACGGACATTTCGAAATGGCGACCGCGAAACTTGTAACACGGATCCGTTGGACTTCGGAGATGGAGGAGAGACTTGTTGAAATGTGGCAACAACATGACTGCCTTTACAACGTTTCTTCAAAAGTGTACCATAACCACACCGATAAAGAGAAGAGCTGGGGAGAAATCGCATCTGTTTTAAACGTACCAGGTGAGAATAACGTTAGTTGTTAGCGCTCTAGGCTAGCAAATGTAAACATGAACTGTTGTAATGTCAGTTAACCTTACCATCTGCTACATACATGTCTGTCAAAAGATAACATACAAATTCATTAATATATAACGTCCACAAGACACTCTCAAATCCCTCACACACACACACAAACACACAATCCTCTCTCAACAGAACATAAAGGTAACGTTAACCATAGACTGTAAAAAAAATCAAACACAGGCACCAACCTTTATAGGGAATGTGGAGATGACGTCACGCCGTGTTGCATTATGGGTCCGCCGCCATATTTACAGGATCGCGCCCAATACCGCTGTATTTAAATGCATGTTTTGGAGGCTGTGTTTGGATTTTCTGTCGAGATTTTAATAAACGTCGATATGGTTCATTTTAACTGCCATAGCAGGTCACACGATCGTTCAGGGAGGAAACTGAACAACGGAGTATGTTTTTTCACCTTTCTTTCTTGGAAAAAACAACAAGGAAAGCAGGTCGAGGAGCTGACGAGAAGACGCCGGATCGCCCAATCATGAGGAAAAACTTACTTACTGTCCTCCACTGCATACTAACTTACGTTTGTTAAAAGTTGTACAAAGCAAGAGGTTGTGTATTGTATATTCCTCGATGACTAACATTTAGGAGGATAGTTGATGAATGATGTTGAATTTGCGGTTAATGTTAGCAGCAGATGATAAAGCCAGGACACATTGCATGAATCAAATTATATTTATTTTCAATAAACAATTTGCTTTGATATTCTGTACACTCTTTTACATGCCTTTTTAAAAATGTATGTGAGTCATGATTTTGTAAACACTGCTTAATAAATACATTAAGTGACTTCCCTGTTTCTGTACTGATTGCATCCACAAAGACCCTTTAAGTAACGTTACACATAATAATGGGCAAAGATACATCAAACTTTTAAAATAAACGACCAAATACGCTCATTTTTACACGTGTCAACATTAAATGATGACAATAAGGCAGTTGTATTTAACAAGTTACCACATCTTGTGGCATTATAAAGCAAAGTACATTATTTTTTTCTTGCACAACCTATGAAAACTTAACATATGCTGAAAATAGCAAGCTAACATTAACTACGAGAGCTGCTTTTCAGGTAAAATAGCTTGAACTTTATGTACAATAGTAATCAACTTAGCATAGGCTTCGAACACCAAAACTAAATCAGATGTATCAACGTTTTTTATCGCGGATAGTTTGTCCAAATAGTTTTTTGACAGTGGCATTTAGTTTATCCCAGTATTGGGTCCCTTCTTTTTCTTTAAACATTTCCATTTCTTCCGTTCTTCTTCAATTTTACCTCGTTTTAGCCAAACACCCACTATTATACCGAAGGTAAACAGAGAACGTGCCTGTAAAGATGGCGCCCACGTCCCATAATGCAACCCGGCGTGACGTACCTCTGCATTCCCTATAATTGTTTTTTATATTATGTTAGTTTTTTTTACATTTTGAGAAAAAAAAAATTGAATGGACATTAAAAGATTAGTATAGCCTGTTTATTTTAATAATATTAATTTAGCTGAATGTAGAGGTGTGTATCAGTGTATGTTGTGTATTTTCAGTGGAAGAGTTGAAGACAAGAGTAACCACATTAAGGACTCAATTTACAAAACTTCTCAAACCCAAACCTAGTGGCAGTGGGGAGAAAGGCCTCACAGAGAAACAGAGATGGCTATTAACGAACTTGGACTTTCTGAAGAAACATGTTGCCCAACGCCCAAGTGAGACCAGTATAAGTATGTAATATTATGAACAGACATGACGTGCTATTGTGTCTTTTACCTTTTTCCTTCACCCCATGACGTTTTTTGTGAATTATGGGGGTAACTTCTGTTAAACTGTAAATAATCAGTGATGTGTTTTAAAAATGGGCTACAATGAGGTGACATTATTTTCCTCTCAGTTCATCAATTAAATATTTAAAGAATACTTAATAGAATTAACAAATTATTTTCAGCAGACCACGAATAAAACCAAAAAACCGAGACATGTCTTTTTGCAGCAAAATTGCAGAGGTGCGAAATATTACTGGATTACAGAGATAAAATAATCTGGAGGAACAGAGCACATTGAATTTAGTAGAGCTCTTAACACGCATATCCTGTGATACTGATGTCATATTAAAATAACAAGTGTAACAAAGGTAACGTGCATCTCATTTCACTATGGATAAAATCTATTGGATAAAAAAATATGGATAAAAATTTTTTTTGTAGCACTACTTTATTATTTGAGATGATTTGTTTCACTTCTTTGAATGGAAGTTCCCCAGAAATGGAATGCAATATATAAAAATGCATTTGGCACATTTGGTAAAAGGTGGAAAATTACAATACAGACCAATAGTGTAAAACAATACAGTGAAATTATGGCACTACTTTGTTGATATGGATGGATAAACGTTTACAAACCCTGTATAAAATTATTTTTCAGCTTGATCAATCCGTGAAAGACTTGCTCAGTCAAGGACAGGACATGGATGATCCCACCAGTGATGAAGACATAATTGCAGACACATCTGAGGCACTAGGTAAAATCATAACTGTAGATGTACAAGACCATGGAAAATGGAAACAGTGATGACCGATTACATGTTTTGTCATTTAGGGTGTAAAGTTGCACAAATATAGTGGTAATTACTTTTTATGTTTCAAATACTGTAGTTATTCTATTATTTATTAGTAGGATTGTTTATACATGTCACATACATCACTCACTGGTTAGGCAACATGCTTCTTGAAGAACTCCAATTTCCTCAACAGTCAAATCTGCTTCATATGATATCACCAGTTCTCATATTACACACTGATTGTGTGGTCATAATAATTATAGTATGTTAGTATTGCACAGGATGGTTTTAGACATTTTTCATAAGCTAAATAGATGATTTTCGGATTACATCAGAGTCAGTGTGCAATGCACACACATCACACATTAACTTGGTCAGAACAATGGGAGACTAACTTGCAAAGCAAGTCAGGAGGAATTCATGTGATTTTTTTCTACCTTTTTAAAATTATTTTGGCTTTTCTATATTTCTGTCTTTGAAGTATTTGTAAAAGTTTACAAATACTTCTGGCCGTATGCAAAAACTTACTTTGATAGAAATTCTACTAATAATGTTATAATTTAATTTATCTTCTCAACCATAGGACCATGTTCCTCTGCCCAACAAGGGGATGAAGACCGAACATCGCCTTTTCCCACCCCCAGGCCTGCAAAGAAACGCCGCAAAAGTGACAGATACTTTTGAGCAACAAAAACTCAACCTGTTACAGCAGATGTCTGCTTCTGTTCTTGCCCCTCCAGATGCATGCCATTCCTTTGGAAGTCAGGTTGCTGTTGAACTCAGGTTGATAAAAAATATAAGTATACAGACCAAGGTAAAAAGACAAATTATGAATGCTTTGTTTGAGGCCCAGGAGGCTGACCAATCTAGTTCCTCACACATGCCACCAGCCATATACCCTTCTCTTACACCTGCACAAATGGCCTCCTCAACCCCTGTATACACACAGATGCCTCAACACTACCATCAATACAAGCCTCCTCAGGGCCCTGTTCAGCCTCAAACATTTTTGAGGATGCTAGATTTGGAAGAGTAGTTGCATTACACACATTTTCACATGCACATTATTTATGTATTTATTTATTGGTTACTTAACTCTTGTAATGTATAATATATTATATATTGCTATTAAAACTTTTGAGTCAAAATGAACATTTGAGTTGCATGAATGGTTTCAAATGTTCATTTGGCACTTTAATCCTTTATGTTGAAAATACTTGAATAAACAACTGAAATGTGATCATGAATGCTGTCTTTATTTAAAACATTAAAAAATTAAGCTATAAGATATTCAATTATAAAAATATAAAATCTCATCAAAATACAGGACAGCAGAAAAAAAATAGTAGTGTTTTAGATCACAACCAACAAAATCAACAGGAAAATAAAACAAAAATAATGTACAGTTAACAGATTACATTACATAAGTCACTAAAGTACAACTAGCAAACACTTCTGTTTGTCCATTGCCTAAATGTATTTTTCTTGCCATGGCACCTGGCCAGCAGGTGACACAAGTAATCTTTAAGTAGCTCACGTTGCTGCTTAGCAGCTAGGCTAGGGTTACGTGACCTTTCAGCTGGCACACATTGCATGGCCCCCAGACCATCTCTCCTCCATGCTCCTTCGTTGACTCTGTGGCCTGCATCCTCCCAGTCTGCCAGTGCTGGAGACATGTAGGCCTCTGAACGACGATCACAGAGGAAGTTGTGGAGGCATGCTGAAGCAAGGGTGATCTTAGTGACACTCTCTGGGTGTAGGAGGATTGTGGAGCGGAACACTCTAAACCTATTGGCGAGAATGCCAAAGGCATTTTCGACAACTCTGCCGCGCCCGTGAGAGCCGGTAGTTATAGACCCTCTGGTTGTGGTCCAGCTGCCTGAAGGGGTAGGGCTTCATCAGGTCTGTTCTCAGAGGATACGCCTCATCCGCCACAAACTTATAGGGCAGCACAATATCAGAACGGGGGAGCTTTTCTGGAGGAGGAACATTCAGGAGACCCTGGTCCAGTGCTTTCTTCAGGTCAGAATGGGCAAAAAGCCCAGCATCCGAGACCCTGCCCTGAGTACCAACACTAATATAAATGAATTTATAATTAGCATCTACAGCTGCCATCATGAGAACAGAAAATCTGCCTTTATAGTTGTGCCACATGCTCCCACTGTGGGCTGGATGTAAATGTGTTTGCCATCAAGGGCACCTAGACAATGTGGAAATTGCCATTTCTCCATAAAGTTCTTGGCAATTGCTCGCCATTCCTCCTCTGATTTTGGTGTCTGAAAATATAAAAGCATTGTGCTGAATTTCTAAATATAATAATACAAGTCACCTCCCCCCACCACCACACACACATTTTTCCCCATTTCAGCAGTAACTAAATTGTTCAATCAATTCTCCCCAGTCAAGCATAATATCTTGCATCGTTCATAAAGACAAACAAAAATGTATCATATTTGTACATACTGCATGTCAGAATGTTTATTGTTGTGATACTGATGATAAAAGTATTAAGGATGTCTAACCTTCAGAAAATCATCTTTCAGGACATGATGTAGGGCTGCACATGTGTCTTTCACTATATAAGATACAGTAGTGGCCCCAATTCTGTACTGAAAACTCAGTGATTTGTAGGTTTCGCCTTCAACAGAAAGGTAACATTACTGCAAAATGAATACATAAGCGACAGACCTGTGCATTTGTTATACAAACCTGTTGCCAAGAATCTGAGGGTCAAGGAGAGCCTCTCCCTGGCTGTAATTGCCCGCCTCATCTTGGTGTCCTTTCGGTGATAAGTGGCTCTACTCTCCCTAGCAGAATTTCAAATTCTTCTGAGGTCATGCGCAGCAGCTCCCTGAAGCCTGACCTATCCTCCAACTATATATGAAACAAACAAAAAAATACATTTTAACCCTTGAAGTAGTAATTTCATAGACATTTGAGTCCCACTAGCAATATTAATTAGATAGATAGTGAAAGAGAGGGTGTGTGTGTGTGTGTGTGTGTGTGTGTGTGTGTGTGTGTGTGTGTGTGTGTGTGTGTGTGTGTGTTGCAAACCATTGTTAAATGTACTAGTAGCAGCTAGACACATTTCTTTCTATATAGCACCAATTTTATTTTCATTTTACTGCACAGATCTACACTGTAGCAGGTGCCAATATCGCTTTTGACCTAGGCAGCCAGCCAATATTATAACGGTAAAAATTCTAGCACACTACGATAGTAATAAGGTCAATTAAATTCTTACCTCCATTTCTCGCTGAAGAACTGACAATCCATGTTGAGCCCGTCTCCTCAACCATTTTCTCATCCACACTCGTTTATTCTTCCGCTTTTGGTTTCTCACAACAAACGATCATTATTGATACAGCAAGTTTTCGTGTTACAGTATCCATTTTGTTTACATCCGCTTTCCCGCTTCCGATCTGCTGCGTAGATCACGTGAGGCGCTTCCTCTGGCCCGATAATCTTAATAACATTTTGTAGTGTGTGATGCGCCAGGATTTTCAAATCTTGTAGTGTGAGCGTGTTTAAGATTTGAGGGAAGAAAATCTGCAAAGATTCTCCTTAAGTGTGTGCTGCAACCAGATTTCAAAATCGTTAGGATTTAAAAACTCCTGTAGTGTGAGCCAGGCATAACTGTGGTTGTTTTGTTAGGAAAACTGAGTGCATATCTATTTTGAATATTCAAATGGTGAAAAATTAAGATAAGTCAAGATAACAATTTTGCAACAAGAGGACCACCTATGCTGCCTTAATGCAATTTAAGCCGTGCACACACTTAATGACTGTAAGGCCGATTATGAATGTAATTTGATTACTTACAACTGATCATGCCCAAACGAGCTGAGTCAGAGACAGTTGCGTTCAGTCGGTGTTCAATATCTGCTCCAGTCGTTGGAAACCGTCTGTAAGGTTTGTTCAGTCTTAGAATTTACAGTCCAAGCTAAATCTACAGAAAAGCAGCATTATGAATGAACAAAAAAACAAAAACAAACAATTGTACGCAGTTTTATACACGAGCATTAAGCAACTGCATATATGCCCACACCTGTAACTGCCTTTTCTTTAGTCTAGGTCAAACAGGTGGAGCTCCAACATACTGACAAACACTGGAGCTTCAGCCCATGACCAGCTCTTTCCAATTACTTTTTGTTAGACAAGTTAGAAGTGTTTCACACGGTGGTGTATCTTACCAGGGTTACAGTCTGTGAGTAGAGAGCAGATGGACAGCAGCACTTTAGAGATGGTGAGTGCTGGGCTACAGTTGTCCTTCAGGATGTCCAGACAGATGACACCCTGACTGTTGATGTTGCAGTGGTAGATTCTCGTGCAAAACGTCACCTGAGAGATCAATACAGGACAACAGTTGATATGAACAAAAATAAGACGGTGTCCAATAATTAATGGCGAGAAACCCATTCAAGACCTTATGAAAACAATTCATTTTGAGAGAAGTGAAATAGTGATGTGAGGCATGGTTTTGAGGATAGAAGCTCATAACTAACTTAGTAAAGCAGTGTTTTTGTATTATTTTTTGTGTCTGCATTGCTGGAGTCCTCAGAAACGAGAGCAAGAATATCCAAACACAAAGTTTCAATTACTAGCATACTAGAAAAAAACAGAGCACAAAATCCAGGACACAGAACTGAACAAACCAACAAAACACACCATAAGACCAGAGGTGCCCAATCCTGCTCCTGCCAATCGACTGTCCTGCACAGTTAATCTCCAACCCGAATCAAACACACCTGCCTTTAATTTTCAAGATTAAGATCCTAAAGTTCGGTTGCAGGACAGTCGATCGGCAGGAGCAGGATTGAGCATCCCTGCCATAGACAAACAAAACCGTACAAATAAATACACATACAAGGGTAACAAGACACAGGTGAAAACAATCAAAGAGCAATAATGGAATCACAGGAAACAGGAAAGTCCAAAAAGGAGCACAAATACAGAATATGACAGTATCCTTCTTTTCTTCACTCATTAGGCTACATCTTTAGTTTAATGTCATTTGAACTATTCATTTAAACTATTTAAATGATTTTTCTGATTAAATAAATAGTGTTGGTCCTGCATGAGGCAACCCATCAGAGAATCAATATGAAATGTAGCCTATAGTTAAACTCATACTACATAAAATATTAATAATATCAATTAATATTTAAGACAAGAATCTACAGCATTTCAAGCAAAATATTAAACAAAAAAAGTGATGAAAGAGTAGATTTAGAGCTGAAAAAGACAAAATGACACTGAGGTTGTCAAAGTTAGTGGAATAGGTTTAAAAAGTGATGACCTACACCTGCCTTTGCTTCAGGGCACTTGAGTGAACTTGAAGAGAACTTAATTTATACATAAAAAATAAATAAAACAAACAAACAAGCCACAGCACCAGTTGATTCAATATCATTGCAAAAATTCTTGTGAAGTTCTGAGCTTCCCCTTCCCTTTCATATACAAATGCTGGAGATATTTTAGGACAGCATTGAACACTTGTTCAGTATACCTGATCATCGGCATACTGTTTGAAAACATTCCGACAGCGCACACACTGCATGCTACTTTCTTAAACACAGCATTGGTGTCACCTATGGGTGAGGCAAAGATACCAAAATAAACAGGATTTAAGTGCAACAGTCTGGTGTTTAATAAGAACTCTTTGACTAGAGACAAAGGAACGGAACACCCAAACTTTATAAGATTAAATCCGACAAAGATTTGAACAAAACACAGGGCTTAAATAACAGAGTGAACAAATCAAGCAAAAACACATCAGCTGCACGCTAATCAATCAGTAACCATTAACCAAGGAGACAAATGACAGAAAACACATCAGAACCCTAACCGCCATTTTACACCGCAAGCGTCAGCGCGTATTTTTCCGGCGTGCATTGATTCACACCGGGAGAAGAACAGATGTGAGCAGCAGTGAGAGCGGCAGTTTCGGCGCCGAGTCTATTTTTGCTTCGCTGCTCACACACAATTAAAGTGAAAGCACACTTTTGATGGACAAAATAAATATGATTTCACACAAAACGTGCCCAAAACTCACAAAATAGCATTTCTAGTGAGTTTTGACAAGAACTGGAGTAGGGGGAAAAAGAAATGAAGACTCAAAAATATTTATTGAAGATTTAGGCTTCCCATTTGAACTTTTTTTTAATTATTCAGTTTGGGTGAAAGTGTATAAAAAACTAAAGTAAACTAGCCAGAAAATATTATATATAAACTTTCTTTTAGTTTATGTAATACACAGACAGCTACATAGGGTAGCACAACCATAGACAGTAAAAGAAAAGCACAACCCAAATCCATTTTTATCCGTTTGCAGTCTTGTAAACATATCAAAAGTGACTGCAACGACAAGATCGGAGCGGATTTCTTGGTTGCTTTGTTGTTTACCATTTATATGAGAATGTTGTACACCTCCCCATAACACACTTTAAAGGGTACCTACCTATTATGGCATTTAAAATGTTCCTAATATTGTTCTGGGAGTCCCCAACAACAGTTTTACAAGCATGAAATGACAAAAAACACTTTTGTTGTCTTATAATATGCATTTATTTTTACCTGATTTGCTCACCGACTCCCATATGAATCGTTTAGCGAGTCATTTTTCCAAACCCCGCCTTTTCTTTGATGCTAATCTTCGGTGATATGTTAGCTACCATAGCCCAAAGGAGTGACACCGAGCCGACGGGGTGTCATTGGTTGTTGCGTTAAATCCTACCCAGATACAATAGTGCTATTTTCTGATTGGCTAACAACACCAGACGAACAACACCAGAGGAGACGCGATTCCTGCCGGTTCCACAGTTAGAGCGGCGTGGCCAGAGTTTTGGGCGCTGCGGCATGTTAAATATATTACAAATAGTTTTTCAGCGTGAGAAATACAATGTGTGGTGGGAGAGCGTGACAAAAGACCGAAATGAGTGACTGTCACGCTCAATGCGTGACATTTGAGAGCCCTACTGACTTCACATATTTCAATACAATTGACATTGAAGACCTAGAAGCTGCGCTGTGCGTACACAAAACAAAATAATTATTGAGCATGATACATAAAACATAAAAGCAACAATTAATATTAATAATACTTACAGGTTGTGATTAGGAGAAGGAAGCTGATCCAAATAAACTCGGTACTAATCCTTCCTTCAATATCAACCGGCTCGCAAATCCATACTTTATAGCATTTAGGTTTGTGAAGCAATCATCTTCACAATTACGCGAAGTCGCGAACACAGAACAAGGTGGTATAGTTGTATATATGAACTGTAGCCACTTAGTCTTCAAATGCTCCTCACTGGGCAGATGAAAAAAGTTTGCTTTTGAAAGCACTTCAAAACACAGCGTTTCGTCGACATGATGTTAGTTTTCCCTGGCGCGAACGCAATAAGTGGGCGTATCTTATTCAAATAACTTGTACAGGTGACGTCATAAAGTTAGAGGAAAATCATCGTCCGTTGAACGATTCATATCAGCGACTCAGAGTCGACTCTTACTTTTGAGAGACAATAACTTTGTATACGGTGAACTTTCATGTTTAAAACTTTGCAGGATGTTTTCGTTCACTTAGATCTATGTTACACACTACATGAAGGGCAATTTTCAAAAATCCATAATAGGTACCCTTTAAAGACTATCAATTTTATAAATTACCAACTTCTAAAAACAAATTTATAGTTGTCTTTGTAAAGAATTGCTTGCTTATATATGTAGCTTTGGAGCCTCTGCTGTGACACTATACGCTTCCAGTGTGAATACTCTCGCACGTCTTGCAGTTGCAGTGACGATGTAGTTACGCTGACACGCTGCTCAAGCGCCACTCACGCTTGCGGTGTGAAACGGTCGTGACAGTTGGCGAGTAACTAGTTACATTTAACTGAGTTACGTATTTTAATTACAAAATAAATGTAACTGTAATCAGTAACTGAGAAAGAAATACATCTAAAATACAAGGGGGTTACATATGAATATTAATTTGTTACTTTGCATGTTTTTTTATGTGTACAATACCCCATGTCATTTAAAGGTGGTTTAGTAAAGCGATGCTATTCTGATGCTTTTGATTTGTTCTTTAGGCTACAATTTGTCTAACCGTGTGTTCACAACACTGCCGGTGAGCTCCGGGGAGGGTGGAAAGGCTTGTCCTGGACTGCGAGAGCGGCAAGGAGAGTTGAAGTCAGGTCAACTTTATGGTAATAAGCTATGACACGGTTCGGCGGCAACCAATCAGAATGTAGAAGTCCCCTGCCTGAGAGGATTTCAGAGAACGCAATCCTGTAAACTTTTGTTCCGACCACATTAGTTCCCAAGCAAAATGGAGGGAAAGTTAATCATTTCTGTTGTGGGTTTCCCATTGCTGTATGACTCTTTCCGTACAGGGACATAAATAAAAAAAACGACGCATGGACCAAGGTGTCTGAAATTGTTGGTGTTTCTGGTGAGTTGCTGATGTGCATTAAAGTTATATATTTTCAGGAAAAAAACAGAAATTGCATGCTAACTTTAACGCTATAGCACACAAAACATTGTTGTTGCTGCAAATCAGTCAGTAACGTTAACTTAACAATTTTTACAAGATCAGATTTGGCAGGCCAAGGGTCCCATCTCGGAGTGTCTGGCCGAAGGTGGAGTCGGCCACGGTGCTCACTTCCACATGATAGCTGAAGTATGAGTCTCCAGTGGCCAAGAACCTGCAAAAAACAACTAATAATTACTTCTAAGGCCAAATGACAAACAAAAAAAATCTGTGGTGAACAGTAGCTACATTTACTTTTTTTTTCTCCACCTCAACAAACTTCCTCTAAGAAACTCCAAATTCTGCTTTTACATTAATGCATGAGTAATAATAATCTAATGATATAATGGTATAGTCACAGTTCACTTTTACTCCTTTAAGTAAATTTTCCCGATTATACTTGAATTAAGTAATGTTTATACCTGATTATAGCCTATTTGAGTAACATTTTAACGCAGGACTTTTACTTGTATCAGAGTATTTTTACAGTGTGGTATAACTACTTTTTACTTTATTAAGTAAAGGATTAATACTTCGTCCACAACTGGTAAATAGCATTTAACAACCAATGAAAACAATATCGAACCCATTGAAAATACAAAACGAAATATTTGTAAAAATATAAAGAAACAAGTTAAAACATAAAAAACTTTGCGAGGCGCTCAGCCGCATAGCGTGCCGATAGTTGATGTCCTGCCTCGCAATTCGCGGCCCCACTTTTGACAGCAGGTTCTCAAACTGGTCCCTGTCCAGCCTGAAGTATCGCTGGAACCTGCCGTCATCCAGCCGTCATCATATTCCCCAAGCTGCTGACAGACTTGGAGAATCTCATGCACCCACACTGATCTCCGACGTCTTTTCTGCAGGTAGAGCAATGCCACACCAAACGCAATTGATCATCCTGTTGTCAATTTGATAATTAGTCGCGCAACAGTATTATTGGCAAAATTTTAATGCTAGAATGCTTGTTTTTCAGCAGGAATGCAATTAATTTGCTCAAAACAACACCGATTTGACCAATTTCATTAAGGCTACATTTCAACCAGGACAGTTATTGTAATGTAGACTGCACACAAATGTCAATGTTAATGTTAAACGTCCAAGTAAACGTCTCCTATAAACTGCATGTTGAAATTAGACAACCAGTTGACCATGAACACAAAAGCCACACCACACAAATGGAATTTGCTTATTTTGTTAGCAAAGTAACTATAATTGTTAAGTTATTTTCATCGATTATTTTCTTACTTTCACATTTAAAAGATTTCATGAGGTTAACTAATACCCTACGTGTGGCCAGTCTGCACAAATGATCAACATGCTTGTTTGCGGCCCCTTTAAATAAAGTTAAAAAAGACCAAGCATTCGATCTACATCAGCACCAAAGCGTCCACGAATCTTTCTATGGTGTCATTGGCAGGGCAGAAAGAGCGAATTTTGCCACTTTCGCCGGCAGCGGTGTGAACACACCGCTGAAATGTCATACCCATTTGTTTTTTTATTTCGTGTATTTTAAGATGCCTTGTCTGGAGAGCAGTGTACCAGTGTGTCCTATGTGAATCTTTTTTACACTCAAGTGCTTAAGCCTCAGAATGACGACATGCAGCTGACCATTACCATCAAAAAGGGCATCCTGAAATATGTAAATGACAAGTATGATGACCAAACCACAGAGGAGCTGCTTGACATGTCCTCCCTTCTTGACCCTCATTTCAAAAGGACATATATTAAAGAGGAGAAGGTTGAGTACATCAAGACCAGAGCTTTGTCAGAACTGGAGAACCTGGTGTCTGAACAGACGTCCCGATCTTTGGACCAGGCAGGTGGTGGCTACCATCACTTCCGCTAGAGCGTCGTCCACGAGACACGTCTACGCGTTGAAGTGGAACCTCTTCGTCAGCTGGTGCTCTTCTCGCCGAGAAGACCCCTGGAGATGCTCAATTGGTGTTGTGCTTTCCTTCTTTCAAGATGGGTTGGAGCGAAGGCTGTCTCCCTCCACCCTCAAAGTTTACGTTGCCGCTATCAGTGCACACCATGATTTGGTAGAAGGTAAGTCCTTGGGGAAGCACGACCTGATCGTCAGGTTCCTGAGAGGAGCGAGGAGACTGAATCCTCCTCGCCCTCCTCTCGTTCCCTCTTGGGACCTTGAGGTGGTTCTAACTGCCATTTGAGCCTTTGCAGTCAGTGGAGCTTAAGTTCCTGTCAATGATGACAGCGCTCCTGGTTGCACTGGCCTCAATCAAGCGGGTAGGGGACCTGCACTCTTTCTCCGTTGACGAAGCGTGCCAGGAATACGGGCTGGCTTACTCTCACGTGAACCCGAGACCCCGGCCTGGATATGTGCCCAAGGTTACCACCACTCCCTTCTGGGACCAAGAGGAGGCAGACCCAGCCTTGGCACTGCTCTGTCCAGTACGCGCTCCCCGCGCTTATGTAGACAGCACGCAGTGTTTCAGGACCTCAGACCAGCTCTTTGAAGGGAAAAGAAAGGCTCTCTCCAAGCAGAGGTTGTCTCACTGGATAGTGGACACCATTGCTTTGGCATACCAGCAGCAAGGTCGACCGGCACGGTCGACCTTGGTGTGACTGCCCACTCCACCCGGAGTGTGGCATCCTCTTGGGCTCTAGCGCATGGCGCCTCGCTAACAGACATCTGCAGAGCAGCAGGCTGGGCGACACCTAACACATTCACCAGATTCTACAATCTCCGAGTGGAGCCAGTGTCCTCTCATGTACTCGCTTCAACCAGCTAGTATTGGACCCGCTCAGGTGTCTTCGCTTGCTCGCCATTGATATTGATATTGATATTCTCCTCAGGTGAGCTTCCCGAAAGCCCTGAGTTCCTCCAGCACTCCTGACGTTGTGTAACGAGGGTTACATCCGTAACCGAGACGTTTCGTGCATTAGTGAAAACACTTGACTCCAGGTACACAATGCCAAGGTGAAAACACTTCACACAAGTTGAGTTGCCTCGTTTATATATGGTAAATGGACTGCATTTATATAGCGCTTTCACAGACCCAATGGCCACCAAAGCGCTTTACAATTTGCCTCACATTCACCCTCTCATTCATACACCGACGGGCGACGGCAGCCATGCAAGGCGCCATCCAGCTCGTCGGGAGCAGCTGGGGTTAGGTGTCTTGCTCATGGACACCTCGACACTTGGTCAGGTGGAACCGGGGATTGAACCACCAACCTTCCGGTTTGTAGACAATCTACATGAACCACTGAGCCACTGCCGCCCCTAAATTTATATAACAAGTGTTGGGCCAAAGTAGAGGAGGAAATCCACCAGGTAGCATACTTCGCTATGACAACAGATACGTGGACAAGCCGAACAACACATCCCTATATGAGCTTGACGGTACACTTCATCCAAGATTGGACACTCTGCAGTCGATGTTTGCAGACAGGCTATTTTCCGGATGATCATATAGGAGAAAATATAGCCAGAGGTCTTAAGGAAGCTCTTGAATCATGGGGACAGCGTGAGGTTCATCTAGTATGTTTTACTGCACATCTAGTATGTTTTACACCACTAACAACATCCTTGCACTTCAGCTGAATGAGTGGACATGCTTACAGTGTTTTGCCCACCGTGTCCATCTTTCAGTGAGGGTCTAAATGAAAAAATATATTCCAGTAATAATAAACTATAGTAGGCCACGTATTTTACAGTTTTGAATCTAGCTCGTTAACCTTGTCCTCCCCTTGCACTTTGTAACATATCTTTCCCTCGTGGGTCAAAATGACCCGAAGACCTAAAATGATACTTAATTTTTATAATCCAGAAAGATTATTTTATTTCATTTTGATATTTTTTCTATTTTTTAATGCAATTTTTGTTTTTAATTTTATTTACCTTTAAATTATTAGATTTGATTGAAATTAAAAATAATTCACAATTTCATGCATAATTTTAATTTAAAAATATCTTACATTGGGTGTCTTTGCCGACCTCTTCTAGAAAATAAAATAATATAACAGGATATTTCATGACTCTAGCCACTAGGTGGCCATATAGCTCTTTTTGGAGCAAATGAGCTGTCCCACTGGGTCCTAAAGTCATTTGGCTTCAGTATGCATTCAGATCCACGTTACGAAAACTATTTTCAAATTTAAACTTAAAGCTAAAAATGTTATGTCTTAATTTTCCCTCCAGCTTGTGTATGCCTCTATACATTAACAATAATGGCATATACAAATTAACAATTTAGTATCAAGTGTGCTGTTAACTCATATACTGTAACTGTATCTTAGATTTATCTTGCTTTTTTTATTTACACAGAGCGGTATGTAAAACTATCCTAGGTGGACTGAGCGGTTGTTGTCTGCAATAGATTGGTGAGTGCTTCTCAAATTCATGGAAGAGAAGACATGAACTGGCCAAGGCTCAAGCAGAACTGGGCTTGCCTGCTCATCAGCCTGCTCACAGACACCCCTACCAGGTGGGGCTCCCTACAACAGATGATTGAGAGGGTTATGGAGCAGGAGAAAGCACTCTCACAGGTCCTCCATCCAGTCAAAAAAACGAGACATCTAGTCCTAACATGGTAGGACATGGATGTTCTTGAGTCCATGAATAATTAAATGTGACATATTATAAATCTATGCTGTCCCCAGAATGTGTGAAATTTCCACTCAAAATATCCCCCAGGTCATTTATTATACAGTAGCTTGTCAAATTTGCCCCTTTTTGGGTGTGAGCAAAAATGCTCAGTTCTTATGTCCCTTTAAATGCAAATGAGCTGCTGCTCTCCGCACCCATTCAGAAGATGGCCGATCCTTTACATGAGCTTCGAATATACTCCGTCAATAACAAAACATGCGAATAATCATACTCATCCAAAATCTCAGAAATAACCAGTAGCGGAGTGCAGCCTTATGGAGAGACTCAGGAAGAGGTTGCAAGTTTTAGACTGCACCTGGATGTTTCTGAATGGTTAGTCATCTGCTTCTGGGAATTTCCGTTAAAAATTAATCCACTGCTCTCTTGTCTCATCTGAGGCTGGGACTCTAAACAGTGTTCTGTGGTCGTCTGTGCAGCCATCGACAGAAAAGTTTGCATGAACTTTTGCCATTGCGCTAGAACTGGTTACACTGTTGTCGCTTGCGAAAACCAAATGGTGGCGCTGTGGGTGAAAAAATGCAGATTAAGGGGCGGTAATATTATAATAAGATCTCCTTCCTACGTCAGAAGAGCGAAATCTGATCGGCTTATTTTTTGACATGCTTGCAGAGAAAGGCTTACCAAAACAATAAGTTACTGTGTTGTCACTTTTCACGTTTTCTGGGTTGGTACAGTAAATGCACCGGGGACCCAATTATAGCACTTAAATCGAGCATCGCATTAGTTCAGGCAGGCCATGTCAGCCAAGCTCGCATCAGCTGACGTGTACCAATCCAGTGTCAACATCTATCACAGCGGCCTATTTAAATTCCCATTCCTTCAGCACTTTCTCCATAGCATCGCTGCTCTCAATCAAACTCCACCCAACTGAACCTTTAATCAATCTGACTTGTTATTTTGTTTTTCCGTACATGTCACTACATTGCAAGCCTTTTCTATCATGTATTTGTATATCCACAACTCATGCAATTGAGAATTGTAATTATGTATGCATGTTCTGTTCTGTACCACAGGGTGGTTTGACTTGCTGCATGGCATAGCTGCATGGACAGGCATGGGAGTTTTGCACAGAACAAAAACCATACCACCAACACTATAACTGTATGCTATAATTGTAATACATTTTATATACTTGGCGAAGTGGTCCTGACTGAAACATGGAAAAGGTCAGATGAAAACATTTTTTTGTGAACAGAAAGTCCTGAAAAAAGAACTCATGATTTAGAATTAAGATTACCACCACTAAAGGCATTCTTTATTTTTTCTAAAGGTTTTAATAAAGCCCAGAGAAATATGTTTATTTCATTTTTTTTTATTGTCAAGCAAAATGTATCTTGTTCTATGGATGTTTAGATATTTTACTGGGAAAAAAAAATACTGTTAGATTTTTTTTTCAGAGATAACACAAAATATCACAGGGTTCTTCAGGTTAATAACTAGGGCTCATTAGGGCTCAGCTTACAAAAATGTATCAGAACTTATGTTAAGTATGTGAACTAAAATCCCCAAAGGTATTTCTCACAAATACTTACAAAATGTATTGCTTGAATGCATTCTAATTTGCTTTGGATACAAGTGTCAATAGCACTGTAAATGTACATTGCACATATTGGATTGGGTCAGTGATAAATTCATATACTTTTTGGTCCATTTACTGAGCAAAAATATATAGATTATAAATATTTTAGTATTTTTGGTGAAGCAAATCATTTTTGAAATATTTTGGAATCAGCCCTGAGGGTCACTCACAACACATTCTGTATCATGTCATCGTCTCTTCATTATCTGATCGTTATCTCTCATTAAATCACAAATCTTCCCCCACCCTTCCTCTCATATCCTCACCACACAAGATGTTAACAGCTAACTAGCAGTGAGTATAGTGAAAGTGAAAGCTGTAGTGGTGTGGGTGACGGCCCATCTTTCTACAGAAGGCTGACGGTGAAAATACTGATCTAAGAGCAAGCTCTCTTTTGGACTATTATCAGTCTCAACAAGGTTTTAATGAACAAATTAACTTTTTTTCTGAAGTGACAGACACTAAATCCTGGTTTCTTGAGTAGTTTAACTCTCTTTTATGTTTTTTAAAAAAAAGTTTTAGCCTATAACATGACACATCTATTTCTGTCTTCAGTTAGAGATTTCAGAATTCGTTCAGTAGGGAGAATACTTCACGTTATAGAACCGTAAAAGCTGCAGGACTATCACATCAGCAGATTAAATACAGCAGTGAGAACAGGTGAAACTTCAGGACACCAGAGACTCCTTCTCATCATCTAGAGAGAGAGAGAGAGAGAGAGAGAGAGAGAGAGAGAGAGAGAGAGAGAGAGAGAGAGAGAGAGAGAGAGAGAGAGAGAGAGAGAGAGAGAGAGAGAGAGAGAGAGAGAGAGAGAGGAGAGAGAGAGAGAGAGAGAGAGAGAGACAAAAGCATAACTATATTACTATACGACACAATATATTAAAAACAGTTAAACGTGGCATTTATTATAATGGGTTAATGTGAAGTTTTGCATTAAATTAAATGTCATTACAATATTACTATTGCTCTATTACTGTCTATTATGACGGTTAAAATTACAGCTTTAATACTTGTTTCATCCCCATAAATTGTGAAAAAGACATCAGTAGTATTGGTATAAGCCATTAAAGAAATATTTAAAATATATGTTTCGACATTAATTGGGAGGTTCAGTGTAAAAATGTTATTATAAAATATATTACGAATTTTAATGATATATAGTGACTAATCATGATAGATCACAGAAAATGTGTGATTGTTTGTCTTTTAATCGATTGATAGCAATAATATGCAACATCTCAAAAAATGAAGATATACTGATTACATGAAAAGAACTGTAATCATTTACTCACCCTCAAGTCATTCTAAACATCTAAACTTTCTTTAGTGACTCATGCACTATACACTTCAGGGAAGGGAAGAGTTTGTGTGAATTTCCTCAAAATAAATGTTGGTCTGTTCCTCACAAAAAAAATATATAGTAAGCTATAGCTTTTATACTGCATCATATTACTTCTATGATACATTCATGTACCATACCTTTAGTCATTTTCTTGTGATCACTGTATGCTTTCATTTAAAAGAGATTTAAAATAACAACTTGTATTCCAAAGAATAATACAAATTAAATGGACTCAAACTGACATGAAAAAGAGTGAACAATGACAGAAGTTACTGTCTGTGAGAAGGCTCTGACCTTGGGTGGTTTGAAGGGGTAGTCTGGTGTGAAAGCGATGTCCAGGAAGAACACTCCTCCCTCATACACTGAACATGGAGGACCCAGGTGTCAGTTGTGTTCTGTTTAGTTTGTTTTCATTGGACTTGTCTGCCTGTCATCACCTCATGTCTTTTCTGTCATTATCAGTTCACCTGTGATCATCATCATCATCTGCATCATTGTGTTCTGTTAATCAGTGTCATCTGTGTTTGTATTTAAGTTCCGTCTGTTTAATCTGATTTCAGTTATACGTAGGGTGTGTTGCTACCTGTTCTGCTGACCTTTTTAATTAAAGTTAACCTTTGTTTTGGAAAATATCCTTGTCTGCCTTCCTGCAACTACTCGTGACACCAGGATTGTGGACCTCCACTCATAAATGTTATCTCCTTTAGGCAAGGGTGTAACTTTGGTTTGAGAAGTGGGGGGGACACAAAATAGGGGATTTTTTTTTCCGATTTGAATCCTATTTCCTGAATTTACATAAATTTATTTTAGGGACTATGGTACTATGGTGATACAAAATCCAGGAAATAATTAAGTTGATTATAATGATAAATTCTGACAAAAATAAAAGTAGGCTACTAAAATGTATAACAAAAAGATTGGTTTCACTTCATTTGGATGGTCCTTTTAACATATTCAGTTGACTATAAGTAACTTTGCACCTACATGTCTACTAACTCTCATTAGAGAGTGTTAGTAGAGTATTAGTAGACTGGTAGGGTTAGGGTTAGAATAAGTTGACATGTTGCATAGTTACAGAAATTGAATAAGGTTATCAAATAGTCTGCACTGCATACATTATAAATTAAATCTAGGTTAATCCTTATTAAATCTACAACGTTCTTTAGACAAGATCAGTGAGTAATTTGCTCGGTTCTCTTTGTTCTTTGGTAAACTTCTTAGACAGAATTGGCTGCTGTCCCTTTAAGATCTGTCGCTGATGACAGGATCTTACCCATTTAATTTTCTCATTTACTCTTGACTTTCATTTAAGGTTTTATTTAACTCATTTAAGACTGTTCTTGTGAGGATACAATTGACAAAACGGAA
This sequence comes from Chrosomus eos, assembly GCA_036326025.1. Taxonomy (NCBI): domain Eukaryota; kingdom Metazoa; phylum Chordata; class Actinopteri; order Cypriniformes; family Leuciscidae; genus Chrosomus; species Chrosomus eos. The sequence continues at coordinate 22,727,961 of CM070827.1, read as the reverse complement.
ATTTTGGCATAAATGTGTGTGTTATTCAGTGACGTGCGGTGATGTCTTAAAGAGGCTAGGCACTGAGTTATGAAAGCCAGATTACTTGATTTATTGTTTAGGCTAATAATACGTAATAACAGTAAACGTTACGCACAAGCGCGGCATATAACGAAATATACAAATCAGGATCTCTCTCTCTCTCTCTCTCTCTCTCTCTCTCTCTCTGGTTGCTCGCTCGCTCGCACACACACACACACACACACACACACACACACACACACACACACACACACACACACACACACACACACACAAGCGCGGCACAGGCACACACCGGTAAAGATGTTCACTCCAGCATCAGAATGCAACCATTCTTAACCATTAATTGTTGCATGGCGGCCAATTATGTTTGTCACTCAGCAAAAGTAAAAACTCACACTTCTCAATTGAATATGGAAATGGCTTGCATTAATTCAACCACATTTATCAATTCAATATTAAGCCCAAAATAGTCTTTGACTCACCAATCGGTAGATTATGTGTACATAAAACCCATCCGCCGCTCTTTCCTCGTGAAGACAACATAGTCAATCTTTTCTTCCATACCAGTCTGTTTGAAACGACCGAACACTTTTTGAGCCCTTTTGCTGCAGTAGTCCATCTAAGGCTGGCGTAGACCTCACTCTTGCTAATAACTCAGATTTTGAATTAAAATCAAGCTTGGAATAATTTCTTAACTCTGTGATCACGGCCGGTGCTGTCATTTTGACTTTGAATTCGGCGGGGATTAGGCGTAGGCTAGCTGTGGTGTAATGACGTCAGCTGCGCAAATGTCCAGGAATATCTCGATTTTAATTGGTCCATGTCTGATACGTAACGGAGATGATTACGGGCATACCACATTTACGTCCAAAGGCACAGTTGATTTGTGCTTTTTGACGTACATGTTGAAGAATACAGGATCGATGTGCGCATGCGCAACATTTTTTTTTCGCTTGTCGTCTGCAATGAATGGACCGCATAAGCACTGCTTATTCAGCCGATTGTTTTTTATTTGAGTATGCGTAACTGCTACATTTGTCATCGTAACGTCTAAACAATTGGAATAACACACATATTGCATATATAAATCGCAAGAATAAACTGTAAAAATACAAGTTTATTATTTAATAAACATTTTATTTTTGCATTTTGGCAGGGTAGGCAGTGCCTAGCTTGCCTACCCAGACCGCACGTCACTGGTGTTATTATTATTCAAGTGCGAAAGAGAACTGGATTCTGGCGCGCTGTCTGTGAATGTCCTGACGCGCACGCACACGCACACCACACGCGCCAGAATCCAGATCTCTTTTATAACTGCTCATTAGAACTTTCAGCGAGCTCTTTTTATGTGGTGTGGGTGTGGGACGCGACGTACCTGGATGCGGACGTGCGCATCGGCATAGACTATCTTCTGCTCCTCCGTGGCGATGACGGCGTGCGGTTAAAAAAAATCATAAACAAACTTGAAAGTGGGGGGGGGGACACAAACGGGATTTTGAAAAGTGGGGGGGGACATGTCCCCCCTGTCCCCATAGGAAATTACGCCCATGCCTTTAGGGCTGGCACTAAAAATAAAGCTCAACCAATTCAATGCAAGAGGAGCTGTACACAAACATTAGACTGATTCAAAAAAGATGCAGATTGTGCAATCCTCTTTAGTGTGACATAGTCTTTGAATATGAACTAAAAATGTGTGTTTGCCAGGCACTACCATGTGTGGTAATAGGCAATTATGGGATAGCATTACTGTGCCAGAATATTTGGCTACCAAGAGATTGCTGGAACTGAGGACAGCTACTGTATTTAGGCTCATATCTGAATTTGGTTCTTGTCAAAATGCCTGAAGGAAACCTAATAGAATTTCTATCACAATTTGGTAATTGGAATCAATCCCAATGGGACTTTTCAGGATTTTTTAACTGCAGTGCACAGATGTATATGAGTCTGTGCATATGTGAGCAACACAATCTGGGTTTACACATTGTTTCTTGTTAATGTAGCTGATATGAGGATACAACGTGGAACAGCTTTGAGGTTTCATTAAAGCAAAAATGTACGAATAAAACTAAAATTGTAAATGCATTCACGAACAGATTTATTTAGTGCTAGCATCTGCCAATTAAATATTTTTCTCTTTGACCAGAGGATCAATAGTGTGTGCCTCAGCAACCACAATGCCCACAAAACAAGGTATTTCCTAGAGATTTGTAAATGCCAATAACACAACACGCAACAAACAAGAACTGAATCGACTCGGAGTCTATTCACAAGCAATCTCGTCTCCAGAGATATTTCTGTACACAGACACAGATGGAGAGAAAAAAGAATAAAAATAGAGAGAAAAAACAGGAACCATTAGCAGCAGCCACTGTGTTCACTTTGGCTTCCTCTGCTTCAATGTGTGTGCAGACAGGAAGTGTGAGAGAGGATTTCCTTGTCATCATGAGTTGTCCTATTTCAGTGCTTAAATGTATATTTTTTTAAAAATGTATTTGTCCTCCTCCAAATGTTAGTTTTTGTTTGGAATTGGCATCATTTTCACCATTTTTATTGAAGAAAAATAATAATTTGTACAAGGCAGCATAAGTCTGGAAATTACCGACAACCCCTGGCAAAAAAAGGCTTTGCCAAAAGACTCTTTTGTTCTTTCTCTTCTATGAGCAAAGTTTTACAGCTGAGAAGAAATGAGGCTAGGAGCTCCATGACCCTGGTGCACATCACACTTCCTCTGACCTTTCCATAAGCTCAAACTAATTGTAACAACTCCCCATTGGTTCAGGCAATGTTGCCTAGCAACCTCTCCCAAGGGGATGAAAAATATCTGTTTTACTGCAGGGGAGGATTTCCATGGTGACAACACCAATCTCGTCATGACAGGATGGGAATTCTGGTGCTGTTTGGAATGACAGAGGGTGAATGGACCAGCAGTACTATTTGATACTGAGAAAGATACTGTCAGATATAAGCCAAAAGACTAGACCAGCTTAACAACACTGTCAATATTAAATTAAATTAATTCATAAAGAAATCATTAACTATGATTACATGACTCTTGGACTCATGACTCTCAAATTACAAACAAACTTAATTAAGGCAAGAGATTTTCTGCACAGCTATAATATATTTCATTTCTCTCATAAATATTTTTTTTGTGTATTTATTTAATTAAATGTAAGAAATGTATTTCAATTAATCATAAAATGGCCCTGATACATGTCACTAGACATTAAGAAATCATGTTCATTTTAAATACTTATATCACTGACAACAGTAGTCCGGCCAGGATATTGTCATTTAAAAAGTAAAGTTGCAGCCCTCAACTGATGTTGATGTTGTCATGTTGTGTTTTGGTCTGATGTGCCACCCCTTCACCTATCTACCAATCACAAAGTCATTAGTGTTGCGGCATCTAGTTCCCACAGCTGCAGCTACAAACGTGTTGGATAAAAAAATGTGCTGGATCCTACAGCCTATCTGGCAACCTCGAGTCAGGGGGAGGGGGAGGGGATAATAATAATAATAATAATTTGTTACATTTATTAAGCGCTTTTCTAGGTACTCAAATCGCTTTACATGGAAGGGGGGAAATCTCCTCAACTAGTGTGCAGCATCCACCTGGATGATGCGATGGCAGCCATAGTGCGCCAGAACGCCCACCACACACCAGCTTACTGGTGGAGAGGAGACACTGATGAAGGGGGGGGGGGGGGGGGGTGTATATGGGGATGATTAAGAGGCCATGATGGACAGAGGCCAATGGGCAAATTTGGCCAGGATGCCGGGGTTACACTTATCAAAGGACATCCTGGGATTTTTTATGACCACAGAGAGTAAGGATCTTGGTTTAACGTCTCATCCGAAGGACGATGTTTTTTTTTTTTTTTTTTACAGTATAGTGTCCTCGTCACTATACTGGGGCGTTAGGACCCACACAGACCACAGGGTGAGCACCCCCTGCTGGCCACACTAACACCTCTTCCAGCAGCAACCTGGTTTTCTCAGGAGGTCTCCCATCCAGGTACTAACCAGGCTCAGCCCTGCTTAGCTTCAGTGGGCAACCAGTCTTGGGCTACAGGGTGATATGGCTGCTGGATACACTGCTCTACAGTAATTTGAAAGTGATTGCAGTACCAGTTTTGGCCACAATCTTACAAACGGTTCCTTTAACTCAGGGGTCTCCAACACGTCGCTCGCGAGCTACCGGTAGCTCGTGGCCTGATTGTTGGTAGCTCGCCAAGGGGCCGTTGACATATCGCATCTGTTGTGTGCTCAAGTTCGTTATTTCAAATGTAGGCGCGCGGCAAGCACATTCAAAATTGAACCGACGCGCTCATTTTTTTCTAGGAGCAGCGAGATTAAATCTCAACGCTTCTTACATGCGCATGCAAGTCTTTTAGGGGCTCGCGCTTCTTGAGACACACACGCACACTACACTGTAAAAAGTCTAACTATTATTTACTCAATTTTTTTGGTGAAACATTTTTACACTCAAAAAAATTGAGTAAATTTTAAAGCTGTGAAATCAATGAAATATACTGTGCAAATTGAGTAAATGCAAGTAAAAAAATTAAGTAAATTGGAGTAACTGAATCTGGTACATTAAGAAATAAAATTGAGTATGATTTAACATTTAAAAAACAATATTTATGAGTAATATTAACTGTTTTTATTTATAAGTAATAACCTCTTTTATTTCCTCTAAACCTTTGTAAAATAGTAGCCTATTTCATACAACAACCAGTATACGTTAAATGGCATTGGCCTTTATTGTCATTGAGTACAGCAATACAGCACATTTTACACTGTTTTTAACATGTATACAATATTGCCTACATCTAAACTCAATTAACAAACATTTTTGAAGTAAAATGAAACATTTAAACATTCAGGTAGCCTAATTCAAGTGTAATCAACCAGTCTGTCATCCAATGTCCACCGGATCAGCGCTGGTTTTCGTCCCGGAGACGGACTCGCGCTCTGCGGGTGAACCTCGAACTTTAGACCGCTGTCCTGAATACCGTCCCACTCATAGCCGAAAGATACTGCGAGCGACTCACTCCATAACCTGCCAATAAACAAACAGTGACAGTTCTGAGGACATTTTATCATCCAAATGAATTATATTCATTATCATTAGAAAGGAATAAAGTCGTGTGTTTATGCAAGGCGTTTCAATCACGCGAAAAGACCATAACGTTAAAGACAGGCGCGACTCTGTTTAGGTGTCGAATTACGCCTCTGTATATGTTGTTTTGCATTAAATAAAATGATTTAAAGCACAGTAATGATTGTATAGATAAGATAATATATGCACAAACCTGAATTTCACAGAGGAAATGCACCAAATCTGCAACGCTGAGAAGAGATATGTTGTACTGGAGACCGGAGAGTTCAAACAGCCCGCGCTCACTCAACCAAGAACCAACCGTCGAGTTGTCGTCACGTCAGAGGGTGGGGGAGGGGTGCATTGTTTTAATTGAGTAAACTTACTAAATTTCTTAAGAGTGTGAAATATATTAATAATATTGATTTGAATTAAGTAATATTTTTTTGTTTCTTGAAACAGATCAGTTTAATTAAACATTCTCATATTTTTTGATAGAAATTTCACAAATATATGATGTGTATTATAAAGAAATAATTGGTTAGTCAAATACTAAATAATTTTATTGAAAAAAACTTAAATATATCTGTAAATTCTAGATAAAATTAACTGTTGGATTTTTACTAAATTATTTTGGTATGTTTAACTCAAACAATCAAGTTAAATATATTCAGAGATTTTATTAAGTTAATAAAGTTAAATATTTCTGTAATATTTACTAAGCCACAGAATTATTTTTTACAGTGTAGCACACACACGCAAGGTTTCTCATTTGCCGTGCGCGCGGCGCGCAACACGGTTTGAACATACATATTCACGTAGCTTTCGAAAACCGGGACATTCAGTGTCCCGGGAGAGTGCATAAATTTCCCGGGACAGGTTATTAAAAAGAAGGACAACAGGTGGCAACCCTAACTCTTGATAAAAGATAAGCTAATGTGCATTAATGTAAATGTCAGTAATTTATCTTTGACTCATTCTTTATAAAAATGATTTAAAGGCTGAAATATGTGAGGTTTATCTTTTTATAAAACCTTTTTTGTCAACTTTATTTGAACTTGTACATGTTAGTATTGCATGTTGCAAGACACTGCTTTAAAATCTGGCCATCATTTTTAATGTTATTATTTTAATGTTTATGTAAACAAATTGCATATTGATGCTAATTTTATTTGCTGGTTTTCGACATAAAACTTGGTGAATTGATTTTATTGTGTAGTATTATTACTTTTTGAACAGGATTCTGAGATAACCGTGATCATGATATATAATCATGAAATGAAATTTTCATGCCATTTCAGTTCTAGTTATGATGCACTATAAAATCAACTATAATTGTGTGTTTTTACAGTATATTATGCAAAGTACAATTTTCTATAAAAAAAAAATCAGTTCTTCTCTCGACATTTAAGGGTGACATACAGGCGTACAAAAACTCTTTTACCGGTAGTTGCCAATCTGAGAGTTATATGAGACATTATTTAAGAGATTTAAGTATTGTATTACATGAGTAGCTCTCGGCCAATTTCGTTTTTAAAAAGTAGCTCTCAAATGAAAAAAGGTTGGAGACCCCTGCTTTAACTTATTTCAGGAGTTGTGCAATCTCTGCAAGTGCTGTGTGAAAGCAACAAAATTATTCAAATTCAAATGAATTCTTGTAATTTTACTGTTTTTTTTTTTTAAATAATATAATAATAATAATTACCCTTAATTTTTTTAATCATGCAAAACGCTTTTGCAGCAGCAAGCAGACAAGGGCGAAACAGCTCGCGCGCCCATTGGCTGCCTCGCTGGAAAAGCTGCAGCCTATCGAGTGAAGGCACTGCGTGACGTAATGACGAATGAAGACGCTTCGCGCTCATTTCGTCATGTCCCGCCAGTATAGGCGTGGTCTCGCCCTATAAATACCCCTCGATAGCTGTATTTCTCTGATTTTGTACACCGAAGCGAACCAGAGCATAGTTCAAGCACGGCAAGATACGCAGTACTCGTTCCCTCTCTAGAGAGAACCGAGGTTACGTTAGTAACCGAGTACGTTCTCTTACGAGAGTATCTCTCGTACTGCGTAATATCTTACGCTATGGGGACCCCATACAAAACGCCGTGCGGACAGGGATCCAACACCAGAGTCCCGGGGCCAAGCCCGGGGCACATCTAGTGCATAATCACCATAACTCACATAGAGTAGAGGAGGAGAGGCTAGAAGCATCACTCCTTCATAAAAGTCCCGTAGGGGTACCGACCCGTAAGGGCAACATAGCCGCATTGGCGGCCGATAAGCCCGAAGTTCAGACCGCCAAAAGCTTAGCTTGTAAGGCGGGCACCTCCAGGTTATAGTACTTGATAAATGTTGACGGCGAGGCCCAGCCCGCAGCCGTACAGATATCCTGCAGGGAGACCCCGCTATACCATGCCCACGACGAGGCCACGCCTCTTGTGGAGTGCGCTTTGACACCCAATGGGCACCGCAGGCCCTTGGAAGTGTAAGCCAGCGCTATGGCATCCACTATCCATCTGGATAGGCTCTGTTTTGAGGCGGCGAGTCCCTTAGAACGGCCGCCAAACAAAACGAAAAGCTGCTCGGTCTGCCTGAACCCAGCCGAGCGGGACACATAAGCCCTTAACGCCCTGACAGGGCAAAGGAGACTCGCGTCCCTCTCCTCATCGAGAACCGGAAGGGCTGACAGGGAAATTACCTGGGCCCTAAACGGTGTATTGAGGGATTTCGGCACGTAGCCGTGCCTCGGTTTGAGTACGACCTTTGAGTCGTTAGGCCCAAACTCCAGACATGACGCGCTTACAGAAAGTGCCTGTAAGTCCCCTACACGCTTCACTAGCCGCGTTTCCATTACCCTTCAAATTGCGCAAATTGAAATTGCGAATTGAAATTACGCTCAATGGAAACACGTCAATTTCGCAAAAACTCCCATTTATCGCAAAAAAGTTTTTACGCTCGCATGAGGAGGTTTTTCAGGCAATTCGAAAAAGGGATATTTCGCAAAACTGCAATGGAAACAGTTTTTGCGCAATAACAGTCACCTGACTTAGAAGACGCGGTGTGTTTGGGGTCCGTGATATACGCAAATAATAATAGGCCTAGGCTAATAAATATCATCATTATTATAACAGTTATTAGGCTACATATTTAGAAGACGCTTTTATCCAAAAAAGGAACAAAGCAATTCGTCAAATGTCATACATAATGGTTAGACAACAATAATACAGGGCTAAGATTATCACAAATAAACACAAGATTTTGATGCAGTGTTTGCTGAGCTGGCATGCGATTAACGCGAATAGTGCTTTTTCCTATCAACAGTAGAAACAACTTAAAATAGGCATACCGTTCTGGTCATACAGAAAATAATAATACATTATTCGCAACTATGATTTTATTTGTGTAAACTCATAATAACAAGAAATCGTTGTGCTTTTGTAAAATAAAACAATCATGCGCTTTCATGATCTCCGTGAACTGGAGCGCGAGAACTGAAACAAAGTATAGCCTGGGCTAAAGCTTGAAATGTCCACTTTAAAACGAACAAATTCGAATCGAAAGCTAATACCTTCTGCTTATGTAATCAGTATGAAAGGTGTAGGCCTATTATTTCTCTCTGGTGCATTCGCGCGGCGCGCCTCAGCAGAGATGGTTTTTAGCCGACACTGATTTAGAAAAAAAATAGTTTATTAATAAACAATTAAAATGCCTCTTTATTTTTTCAGAGACATTTATTATCATTAGCCTATAACTTACCTAAATCACCTTTCTGTATTCTGTGGTTCCAGAGACATAAATATGGCTCTTCTCATTCAGTATACTGCGGGAAAAATATAATTTCCAGGTTCTAATTTGGCCTTAGAAAACCATTACAATCGACTTTTTTTTCGTATTAAGTTGGGAATATTATAAATGTTTAATAAAGGGGCAAAAAGTCATAAACAAACATCTGAAATTTAGTCGATATATTATTATTTTTGCGCAGCATTTGTGTAGCCTACAGTTAAAAAAAAAATGGTGTTCAACTTTGCATTTAAAAAAAAAACAACCACCGTTAATTTTTCGTTTTGAACACGGGTTAAATAAGGAAAAACGAATGGAAACAAATGTACACTGGGTTTGGACAGAGTTCTTTATTAAATTCATAAAAGAAACAATAATTAGGCTAAGGCAATACATGGATTCTAAACCTTAAAGAAATGCCACAATCAAGACCTCGGAGCAGAAATGAGAGAGAAACACCCAGAAACTCCTTATGCCGTTCGCAGTATAGGCCTACGGGTCTTTCCCTGCCATTAATGCTTGGATAAATGCTATGCACGTCTCCTTCCATTAATAATAATAATAATGTCTAGTGTGGATGTGTAATGTCCCGTTGTCATGATGTTTAAATGACTTATCGCGAGAGGAAAAAAAGGACGTTTTATCGCATAACATCAGTTAATGGAAACGCCGTCATTTCGCAATAGTTTTTTATCGACATTTAGAAAAAAATCGCAAAAGTTTTGCGCAAATCTGTAATGGAAACGCGCCTACTGAAGCGAGAGCCAATAGAAACACCGTCTTAAGGGACAGGTGCTTCATATCCGACAGCTGGATCGGGGCGCCTTTCATGGCCTCCAAGACCGTGGAAAGGTCCCAAGCCGGGACTGAAGGGGGCCTGGGAGGGTTTAATCTCCGAGCTCCTCGTAGGAAATGCACGACTAAGTCGTTTTTCCCCAGTGACTGGCCAGACACCGGTTTAGCAAACGTTGCTATGGCCGCCACGTACACTTTGAGCGTGGATGGGGTCCTTCCCTTATCCATCAGCTCCTGAAGGAAGGCAAGCACTTCCTTAACCCCGCAGTCCACGGGTGAAAAGCCACGGGCTCGACACCAAGTAGAGAACACCGACCATTTCGAGGCATAGAGCCGTCTGGTAGACGGAGCTCTAGCCTGCGCGATCGTGTTTAGCACTCCTTCTGGGAGGCTAGCGGGTACCCGTTGATGACCCATGCGTGCAGGGACCACAGTTCCGGGTGAGGATGCCAAATCGAGCCCTCCGCCTGAGAGAGGAGATCTCTCCTCAACGGTACAGGCCACAGGGCAGTGCTGGTCATCCGCATCAGGACCGGAAACCAAGCCTGGTTCGTCCAGAGCGGAGCCACAAGCAGCACTGGGCATCCATTTTCCCTGATCCGCTCCAACACCTGAGGCAGGAGCGAGACCGGGGGAAAGGCATACAGGGGACCGCTGGGCCAAGTATGGGCCAGCGCGTCCCTGCCCTTCGAGAAGAATACTGGGCAGTGAGCGTTCTCGCGGGACGCGAACAGGTCCACCTGCGCTCTGCCAAACGTTTCCCACAGTAGCTGGACCGTCTGCGGGTGCAGCGACCATTCTCCTGTCAGGACGTTGTCTCTGGACAGCATGTCTGGACCCGTATTCAGGTGCCCAGGCACGTGCGCCGCTTTCAAAGAAAGGAGGTTGCGCTGGGCCCAGACCAAGAGGGGTTCCGTCAGCCTGCAAAGGCGTGCGGACCTGAGGCCGCCCTGGCGATTTATGTACGCCACCACTGACTTGTTGTCCGACCGGACCAAGACGTGGTGGCCCTTCACCAGGGGACGGAAGCGCCGTAGCGCTTTGTCGACTGCTATCAATTCCAAGCAGTTTATGTGAAGGAGCTTCTCCCGCTCTGACCATAGGCCAGCCAACGGTCTGCCCTCGAGCAGCGCTCCCCACCCCGTGGTGGAGGCGTCCGTAGACACCACTTTCACCCTTGAGGCGATCCCCAGACTCACACCAGATTGATACCAGCTGGTTACTTTCCAGGGTTCCAGAGCCGAAACGCACCATTGGTCGACCCTGAGGCGACACCGGCCCGTGGTCCATGCCCGGGGCGGGACCCGTGCTTTCAGCCACCACTGCAGTGGGCGCATGCGAAGCAGGCCCAGCTGGAGTGCAGAGGATGCTGAGGCCATCAGGCCCAGCATTTTCTGAAACCGTCTGAGCGGGACTATAGAGCCGTGGCGGAAGGATTCCGCGACGCGCTGAATACTTAGTACGCGCTCCGGTGACAGGCGTGCCGTCATGGAAAGCGAGTCTAACACTGTTCCCAGGAAAGAAATTCTCTGGCTGGGACACAGCAGGCTCTTTTCCCAGTTGACCGTCAGGCCCAGTGTCTCGAGATGCTCGAGCAGTGTGGCCCTGTGTTCTATGAGCTCTGACCGTGATCGAGCTAGAATCAGCCAATCGTCCAAGTAGTTCATAACTCGCATGCCCTGAAGTCTCAGGGGCGCGAGAGCCGCGTCCATGCACTTCGTAAATGTACGGGGTGCCAAAGACAGGCCGAACGGCAGGACTGTGTATTGATAAGCCTGGCCCTCGAACGCGAATCTCAAGAATCGCCTGTGATGGGACGCTATTTGTATTTGGAAATACGCGTCTTTCAGATCTATTGACATAAACCAGTCCCCTTGGCGCACTTGCGCGAGGATTCTCCTGGTCGTAAGCATCCTGAACTGGCGCTTCACAAGCGCTTTGTTCAGCTGTCTCAGATCTAGAATGGGTCTGAAGCCCCCATCTTTTTTCGGTACCAGAAAATATCTGCTGTATAAGCCCCCTTTGCTCTGAGCCTGAGAAAGGGGCTCTATGGCCCCTTTGCTCAGTAGTTTCGCTATCTCGGCTCGAAGTAGATGAGATACTTCGTTTCTCACCGAAGTCTCGACGGGCGCCGTACAACGGTGTGGACGTCGTGCGAATTGTAGCGAGTAGCCTCTCTTTATAGTGTTCAGCACCCAGTCTGATACCCCGGGTAGCTTCGACCACGCTTCTGCGTGAGTAGCTAGGGGTAGGATGCAGACCGGGCTCTGGCCGTGACCTGGCAACGGCTCGAGAGCCCCGGTACCCTGGGAACACAACGCCGTGTTTACAGCGTTCGAGGCGGGGAGCGCGCTGGACACAGCGGGCAGTCTGGCCGCGCTCAGAATCTCTACGGCGGGACGCACAGCGAGAGTGAGCGGGGCGAATCCCGTGGGATTCGGCGTGCTTGCGGGAGGATGTGGGCGCAAACCTACGGGCACATCTACTGCACTGTGCACGCTTTCGGCCGGAGCCGATAGATTGTGTATTGGTTTCGTTTTTACAGAGACCAAGGGACACGCGGCATGCAGCGTGAGCGGGCATTGTATGGGCGCAATCGCTACATTGTTTGCACAATCGACCTGAGTCAGATTTATGTGTGCTAGCCTCGCACCGTGGCGGGCTGTGTCTGGGTGTGGGAATGGGCACTGGGGCGTGGGCATTCTTACAACACTCATAACACCATCGGCCGTGGCCGGCATACCAGAAAATACACTCTTTATTGGATTTATCTGGGTAGCCATAAAAACGGCTTTTTTGTGCAGGCAAGCGGGCTGAGACACCGGCTGCCTCACTGCTAAATACACTGGCACAGTCACATCGCAAGGAACTGAACGAGCGAATCTTTTCGGTGGGGAGCCGGCCGCAGCGGGATCCGAACACCGTCGCTTTCTTAGAGTGGCTAGGAAAGCTTCGAGGCCTCGGGCTTGAGCTCAATCTTCGGCCGAGGCCCGCGCTGAGCGGGGCGGCGTCCAGCAGAGCGAGAGCGCGGTCTCTGATCCCGGGCCTGGCGGCGCTGTGTAGCGGCGGCTGCGGGCGATGCAGGCCGAGGCTGCGAGCTGCGAGCAGACGGCTGCTTAGAGCGACCTGCAGCGGAGCTCGAGCGCTTCGGGAGGAAGTGGCCGGCGAAGCAGGCGGGCGAACCGGCGAGCTTTGGCGGGCTGGAGAAGGCTCGGGAGCGCGCTGGGCGCGACGCTTCTTACGGCGCGGTACAGAAGGCTGGGACGCGGGTTCAGAGAACGACGCCAAGCAAGTCCGCAGAGTCGCCATAGGCAGAAGTTCGCAGTGCGGGCATCCACCATCCGCGAGCGCGATAGCCGCGTGCTCATGACCCAGGCAGGACACACAGATGACGTGACGGTCCTCATCACTGAGCTGGGAGCGGCACGAGCCACAGAAAGGCATCTTTAAAAAGACGCAGCTCTTTTAGAACAGATAATGGGTGTTGCGTCACGTAAGCAAACACACACACACCAGTTAGCAGAGTAAAGGATATAGTACGCCGGAAAGCGCAGCAGGTACGGCAGTTGAAGGCGGCTGGGCCAGCGACTTCAGAAGATGGCACGTCCCGCTGAGAAGGCTACAAGTCAACGGCGCGGCTTCTCACTCTGGATCCCGCGATGCGTGAGCTTCGCGTGAAGAATGAAAAATCTGAGAAATACAGCTATCGAGGGGTATTTATAGGGCGAGACCACGCCTATACTGGCGGGACATGACGAAATGAGCGCGAAGCGTCTTCATTCGTCATTACGTCACGCAGTGCCTTCACTCGATAGGCTGCAGCTTTTCCAGCGAGGCAGCCAATGGGCGCGCGAGCTGTTTCGCCCTTGTCTGCTTGCTGCTGCAAAAGCGTTTTGCATGATTAAAAAAATTAAGGGTAATTTTTGGCTTCAATATCTCGAGGAAAGAGTGTTTCCCCATAGCGTAAGATATTACGCAGTACGAGAGATACTCTCGTAAGAGAACGGGATTATGGCAGAATCTTCAAACTTTCATACGTTTAGATGTCATGTTATATATATAACATTAGCAATAGAATTCTCCCGAAGGCATTTATAATATGTGTGCTACCCAAATAATGACTAAAAGTAAGTCTTTGAGAATAGTTCATCTCGCATAGGGATGTGCATTTCTGCCAAAAATGCCATTTGACAATCGAGGAGCAAAAGTCGAATATCGTTAAAAAAAAAAAAAAAAAAAAACGCAATGACAGAAAGGGAGGCCAATTTCATCTTTAGCGATTTGTCATCAAACAAACTGTTTATTAATTGAACAAGTAACATGTTTTCTTCGGGGTTTTTTAACATAGTAATTGGAAGAAGAAAAAAAAAACAATGCGCACGACAGTCCGTTTTTGCATCGCCAATGCTCGTTAGATAAAAAAATAATGTCATCATATGTCATAATGATTTTATGTGAACCTGCCTTGTTACTGCAATAGCCTCCTTTTTAAACAAATTAGTTTCAATCAATGTAAACTATTCGTGTTTATGCCACTGCGCAATACACACACATTACCGCGGGATGGCGGGTGTTCATTTCATAAACTGTGGACAATGGTAGCTTATTTAAACCTGTTAACCAGTGCACCGACGCCCTGAAACGTTTTTTTGTAGCCTATAAATTAATGTAACTGTTATGTCCAAAAACCGGATAATGTCATACTTTTTAGTAGTGCTATCGTGGCGTAATAATCTGTTTGGTTGTAAAATGTATTACCTGAATGAAATGAACTCGAATGTATCGTCCTGTGGAATCATTCATTCACGGACAGTTTACGAAGATGTTCAACTAATAAAGATCTTCATCGCTGGCAAAGATATGATGCATTTGCAGATTTGCTTTCACTAGACTAAACTGTAGATCCACGGCCACTTCATCCAACACTCTTGATGTTCTTAAATCTTCACTTACGACTCCTCGAGTGTGAATTGTGCGTGAGGAACTGAACAGATCAACTGATTCGCGAACCGATTTAACAGATCTGACAACTTGTTTGATGAAGTCTTTGAACAGAACCGACTCAAAAGAGTGATTCATTTGTAAATGAGCATCGCTCATGCCCATACTGTCACGTTTCAGTGTGTTTGAGTTATGTTTTGTGATCTTGGTTTCCCCTGTCTTTGTGATTTTTGGTTTAGTCCTGTTAAGTTTTCCCGCTCCTCGTTTGTGTTCAGTTTTCTCAGCTGTGTTCTGTTAATTATCCAATTATTCCTGGTGTATTTAAGCCCTGTGTTTTCCCTCAGTGTTTGTCGATCGTCGTCAGTGTATGGTTGTGTGTTAACCCTGAAGTCCTGGAGTTCTGTTCTTTTGTTCTCATTTGTTTTTGGATGTTTTTAGTTTGTTTAATAAATATATTATATTGAAACCCTTGTCCTCGTCTTCAGCTACCTGCAGCAACCCTGACACATACAAAGGATACAGCGCACTTGGAATTAACTCATTTAACAACGTATTGCATTAACATAAAGTAACGAGAGGAACGTCGCCCAACATAACAAAGTAAAAGTACACCTTGTGTCCCTGAAAGAAAAATACCCTGCTGTGCGATCTGTGACAGTAGGCGCGGCGTCAAGTATGTATGTCATACTACACACTAGAATTGCGATATATATAGAGTTATGTTTTTTTATATAATAAATAAGCATAAACAAAATGAGGGGTGGCTGTTTTGTCTGTTTTTGCGACTAACTTTCCTTTAGTATAGCCAAAGAGTATAGAAGCCAATATAAATTTTCAGTATAGTATAGCACTCTACGATCGGCGGAAGTAATCCAGCATCCTTAGACCTTCACCGGAAATACGTTCGTGCATAGAGCCTATTGATTGGTCCAATTTCGATTTTGAGATCTCTTATGTAGAACATACCTGCCCTGGAAAAGGTAAGCCATGGAGTGTAAGTTACTATGGCGATGAACACCGCTAAAAGCTGAGCTACTTCCATGGTGCCAAAAACCCAGGGTTGACACAAATTAAATTGAAACATACCTGGCTGGCTATCCACCTAAACTGTCTTCATGGTATAAGCCCTAGAAACTATTTAAATCAATAATTAAAATAATTTAATTTAAAACTTTCTGCATTTTTAGATTTTCAAACAAACATCACTTAGTTTGATTTATAAGCTGTTTTAAAATGTCCCTACAACGACATTGCAATTTTTTTAATTTGACTTTGTTTTGGTTTTCAAGGACGCTTCTCTGTGTTTTCCTGCCTGTCTTGTGTTCCCGCTCATCATTTGGTGATTCATTGTTTAATTAATTAGTGCACACTTGGTTGTATTTGAGTTCATTATCTTGTGTTTTCCTCACCCCCAATTTCCACCAACTGCGGAACGGCTGCGGATCCGCTCAGGAACGGCGGCGGAGTCGATAGGTTTCCATTAAAGTCAATGTGTGTATTTTCACTGACTGCGGAACGGCTGCGTTCCGACTCCGTCCCATCTCCGGCGACCGCAGGCCTCCGGAGAAGATACGCAGAGTTTCTATTTTTGCCGGATGCCGGAGAGCGCAGCAGGAAGACGAGCACAAAAACAAAATAAAACATCCGGTAATTTTCAAAATAATATACTCATATAATAAAAACTTGCTGGTTTTGTGATTCTGTTTAGAAACATCATCATCATACGTAAATTTGGGAGATATCATATGTCCTCGTGACTTCAGCTGTCATTCATGGCCGCAGCCGTTCCGCAACAAATCCGGATCTGGTAGGTTTTGAAGGACGGCGGAGCACGGATCCGACACGCAGCGGAGCCGATCCGCAGCCGTTCTGCAGTTGGTGGAAATCCGGGGTCAGTCTCCTCAGTTTTTTTTTGTCTGGTGTTGTTTGTGTTTCAGTACACAATGTTACATTGTCTATTTTTGGATTGTTTGTATTATACTCTTTTGTTTCGTTTAATAAAGTTCAGTTAATTAATCCCACACTGGTTTCTGTTCCAATCATCTCCCAGTTATTTATACCCTGAGTCCTGTTCAGTTCATTGTCAGGTATCTCCTATGTTTCTCCAGTGTTGAATGTTTGGATAGTCCTTTGTCCTGCACTTTTATCATTGTCACTCGTGACAGAATCCCGACCTTTAAAAACAAGAAAGTCAAATTAATGGACATACAGCGTTGCGTCTCCTCCCCTCTCTGAAAATCAGATTTTTGGGGGGGATTTGAGCTGGATAATTAAGAACGGCAGCCTCTCCATCATGACCTGTGAGCCCAAGACAGCCACAGTGTTCGTCCCAGAACCAGAGCTGGCTACCCTCAGAGCCCGGCTGCAACTTGGGCCTCCATGCCCATGTCTCCACCTCGGCCTGTCAGCTTGTCGGCTCCGCCCCCAGCTCTGCATTCCCTCATCTCCACTGTGGTCTGTCCGCCCTAGTCCATTAGCCCTCCTTCAGGCTCCCTCGTCCCTCCAGATCAGCCTCAGTCAGTCGTTGCTCTGCTTCCACCACAGACTTCACTTCGGCTCCATTGGGCTTTCTTCTTCCTTATGGCTTCCCTGTCATCCTCACTCCCTCCGCCGTCGCCCCAGTCTATGGAGCCCTTGTCTCCGCCTCAGTCCTGGGAGCCAGCAGCTCCACCCTGGGCTTCTGGGCCATGGATGTCGGCCTGGTCTGTCAGCCTCTCTGCTTCACCGGATACTCCATGCACCCTGGTTCCGCCTCTGTCAGTCAGCCCCCGGATTCTGCCCTTCAGCAAGAGGTTCACAGCTCCACCCCCACCACCAAAGCCCCCTCCCTCCCTTCACAGCTGGATTATGAATTCCAGCCACCAACATTGGACCAACATGTGGACCAACATTTTGGAGTGCTTCACTATGGACCTTCAGCCCTCCAGCATTGTCAGGAAGTGATAGTCCGCCGATTGCACCGTGGCCTCCTCTGCCAGCTTGCCCTGGAGCTCTGCCTCCATTGGACTCCCATGGACTCTTTCACCCAGGCCCTTCTTTCCTCCCCCTTTTATCTCCCTATCAGTCTTCAGTCAGGGTTTTTGGTCTGCCAAATAGCTTGGTCCAAATTTGGCCAACTGGGACTTGATGGGGCTATGAGTCAGGAGAGGGTCAACACCACTGCTCATTTCCCATATAAGGCTACCAGCTCAACATTTAAGACAATTTTCTGATTTTTATCAGATCTCACTTTCAGACACAAGCGAGTGTTTGTAATCATTCTTGGTTCCCGGGGGCACTGCAATACGAACGAAAGAGCATTTTACTATTAGCGATTAAAGGAGCAGGGGCTCAAGGCACCCCACAAACTCCCTCTCACGCATGCCATTGCAATCAATGTCTAATATTTTACTGCCTCTGGTGATTAACTGATTGAATTAGTTCTAGCCAAAACAAATAACCTGTTTTTTAAAAAAATAATTTTTTTGCCAAACATTCAAACACACTGTGTGTTCACATATCTGATGACTTTTTAATAATTGTTTGAAAGTCATGTGGCCAGGGTTCAACCCAATGAATTTCAATTAGCTTTCCAGTTGTTTCAATTGGGATTACTTGATAATGATTGAAACATATATATTTTATAGAGATTGTCAACTGCTGTAATCAGAGCAAATCAGTGTGATTTAGACTTATTTGATTCAGATACTGCATACAGTTCTGTCATTATATGTCTTTTAATATCTAAATCACTAGCATCACTTTGATATATAGTACTTATGTGGACAAAAAAAGGTGGGTGGGGAGTATGTATAGAGGGAATGCATTAACGTCACTTTCCCGCTGGAACACGCCCCCCTCAGCCGGACTGAGTGGCAAAAGAGCTGCTGCGTGACTGGATTTAATAGGGGAAACTGCTGAAACTTAGGGGAAACTTAGGCCTACCAAAGATCCAGTGATCCATGGATGTTGACACGCAGCCATTGTGTTTCCTGACATTTATATGCGCCTGATTTCGACGCCGGGGAAATACGTGAAGTAAATTTGCATGTGAACGCTTCATATAAATACAATATAGGTAGGTCTAAACGCATTATCCTGCTTTCTGTCGGCTTACTGAAGTGTGCAAGAGCGTTTTTCAGGAAAGGAAGAAGAAAATATATCACAAACGCAGGCTCTTTCATGACACAGAACATTATAAAAATGTCCTCTCATCTCGTGCAGCAGAAGTAGAAGTGGTTCAGTCAAAACGCTGCATCTGTAACTGCATGATAGGATAATATACAAGCTGTAAGTTTCCCGCCGACATGTTGCAAGCTTTATTTAACAACAACCAACATAACAAATGAAATACTCAAAGTCAGATACGCAAATGATTGTTTTGTCGTTACACAGAGTCATGGTCTGATTTATTAATAAAGTCATGTAAACATGCCGCGGTTTACTTGCGTTGTTATGGTAACTGGTGTGCATGTAAACGTGCTCGATGATAACTGCAAATCCACTTTTTCTGCCTGGAGTCTGTTGCTCCATTTGCTTCTCTGTTCTGTAGCTTTTGGCAGTCTGTAAAAATATACCTCAGATTTCTTGTCAAATGTAGTTGTACAGTCAATCGCAAAGCTCTTTCCCATTTTAGATGTGTTTTTTGTGGTTTTCACGGCATTCACGCTGAATACCAATGCTGCCGCTCAGTCTTTTTGCCACTCAGTGGTCGTGACCGCAATCACTCCAGCTGGCGGTGACGTCACGCGCATTCCCTCTATTCACATACACGCACATTTACAGTGAGCAAATTTATGCCCCATCCACACTACTGCGTTTAAGTTTAGAAACAGAGAATTAAAACGAATACGTTCTCCGTCCACACCAGCGTTTTAGCTGTGATCTCCGTCCACAATAAAACGACTGAAAACGCGGATCACGTGACCATTCACCTACACTGGGCATGCGCGTACCGGTGTAAACACAACACAACTTCATTATTTAAAATGATCCCACCATGCGCTTGTTCTTCCCGGCTTAATCCAAAACCGACGCTCCATGTACGGTCGATACCTGAGAAATCAAATTTTCCTTGAGCTTTTGACATCTAAGAGGTCATCATATTATAAGAATATACTGTAAGTTTCAGAACTGAAAACGTCCTTGTTAGTCCAGAAAATGCTTTTATTGACACCAGCCTCAGCAAACAACTCGTTTTTCAAAGTGGGGAAATATGACGTCAAAGAGGATAAAACACCACCCCGCAGAAGAAGATCAACGCCTGCTTCAACACGGCCGGTTTAGCCCCGCCCACCGATTCGCGCATTTTACACTCATACATAGCTAAATAACATAGGCCTACCTCGTGATGACAAACCGGATCGAGCTACCGAGCAATACAAAATATTGTGCAGTGCCTGGTTGTGGAAGAAGACAGTCGCTGCATAAGCTTCCTCTGGATTCCAATAGGAGTGCATGGATAAACTTTATTTTTAATGACGTTCCACTCCAGCTGATGAGGTAAAACATTGTACGTCTGTTCGCTTCATTTCACTGAGGATTGTTTTGTAAACAAGACTGGATTTGCAGACTGATTAAGAGTAAAGAACGGTGCTGTGCCGTGTATATTGGATCTGACAGGAATTGCAACACCTGGACTCTGCGTCGAACATGTATGGTTGCCATTTTACAACATTGGACGTTTTCAAAACAATTTCCCCCAAGTGCATCGACGGGTGAGTTGAAACTCATTATAATATGCAACACTGTTATCCACTCACAGCAGTGGGCGTTTACTTGCAAGTCTTCAGTGCGAGACGCCCATAAAAACCGAGCGTTTTTCAGCTAGGCTCAAAACTAGGTTAGAAAATAGCCTATTACTTATTAATTTTGATGTTTTTGAATGCAAAAACCAAGCGAACGTCATAAGTTTACCTCAGACAACAATATAATAAGATTTAAAAAGCCAGTTCACGAGCAGCCTAATAAACTACCTGTAGTGCCCACACATACACATTTTATCTGACTCACTAGGCCAACCTGTTTTGTGTGCGTGTGTGTAGATAAGCAGAGGTGTCTCTAAGGTAGCCGAGTTCAGACTGCACGATTTTAGCCACGATTTTGGCTCGCCGACAGGTTTTGAGAAATCGCCGACAAATGCCCGAAATCACAGGCAAATCGGTGCTCGTTCACGCGAGTGACAATCACGCAGTGTGAATGAGCAAAGACGCTATCTGAGAGAATCGCCGACGAGTCGCCGACGCCCGTGAGATATTTGGCATGCTAAATATCTGGACCTGTCGGCGATTCACAATCCTGCTGTGTGAAAGTGTTCTGACTGAAAACTACATCGGCGATGACCGACAGCCAATGAGAGAGCATGATACAGGACAGCAGGCTGTTCGAGGAGGAGTTATAGACCAGAATATCAGTATTTTAATAGATAGATAGATAGATAGATAGATAGGCCTATATTTACAATTATATCAAACAGAAACAAAGCACAAACATTTGCATGACCAGCAGCAACAGCAGGACGTTTGCAAAATTATTTATTTACCCCCAACTCTCTTTCCAAAACACAGTCCTTGCTCCCCTCGTCTTCCCAAACATTTCCTCCTGCATAAACTGAATATTTATGTGTTTCATTTTCGCTACAAATCAGTGCACAGACAATTTGGATCGCAATCTTCTTGTAGGCTATCATTTTTAATAACAAACTCAGTGTCGCGCGAGAACTCCGGTCTCACGCACGCGTGGTCTTCCGTTATTTCCGTATCACTTCTCGCGTTTGTTTGGTTGTGAAACGTAGTTTGCGGACCAGGCAGAGGTTGTCGGCGATTCTTTCTTTTGTAAAGTCATGCAGTGTGAAACCTCCTGTCGCCGACCCATCGTGCAGTATGAACACAGAAGCAACTGAATGTTACCCCAGATAGTCATGCAGTGTGAAAACAACAGTGACCCGATTATTTTGAAAATCGTGCAGTCTGAACTCGGCATAAGGTAGTAACAGGTGCATCAGCACTGACATGTTTCACAGATTGCTGTGGGTGGCTGAGAAGAAAGTGTGTGTGTGTTTTCCGTTGATGACATTGCAGGGCTTTTGAATGGACATATTTTGCCAAGTGAAGTGAGCCTGGCACAAACATCCCTTGCTTAGTGTGTAGGTAGCAGACAGTGAACACTGCATAAAGACCCTGCAAATTGGAAGCTGAGTCTTGTGTCTCCTGCAGCATGTGTCTCCATGGCGTATAATAAAATCAGCAAATTCAGGCTTTTTAAAATAGCAACTGAGAGAACAAAGACACTTCTCTGTAACAAACAGAAAATCTCTCTGTAATTGTCTCAGCGGGCATCCAGGTTTCCCTGGCCTCTCATGTGAGATGTGCTTCCAGTGCCCTTGAATTGTTAATGTGCCCTTTTGTGTGTCTCTTTACTAAATAATTGCCTTTAAACCTGGTTGTTAATGGCATATTCTCTCCTTTTCTCTCACTCGCTTTATGAACAGCAAAAATATGAATGTGGTTTTAAAAGAAGTTAATAACTGTGTGTAAATGAGCATGAGGGTGGCTGTTGTTGGATTCCCATAAGGCATTTTGGAGGGCATCTGGTTGAAGGTCTACATGTGTCAGGACACAAAGCGAGTAGGCTACTGGGTATTCAGGGATTCCGTGCCGATCTGGCATGGGTTGAGCTGAACCAAACTGACTCTGGCCATTTTCACAACAAAGAACGGATATCAGCTTCTGAATGGGTGACTGTCAAATCACACTTAGATGTAGGCCCTAACTAAAATAAATAGGCCTATAACATGAAAATAGTTACATTTTAGAATTACAGAGGTTTAGGAAAAAAACTTTAGACTTTAGAGAGTCGCTCATGCTCGCTGCCCAAGTCGGATTTAGGTGCCTAAAAAGATGAGACAAAAAAAGAAAATTGGGCAGATATACACGTGGGCTGGCAGTCCATGTCTGTTCAGCAAAAATGTATGGCAAATAAAATATATCATAATGTTAAGTATAGAGCAAAGACAACTTATTTACATTTTAAAAATATATTTCTTTTTAGTTTATTAGTATAAAAAAATATTATTAAATTTTCGCCTTGCATTCATGTACATTAAGGTGATCAGTTCACCATGCTGTTTCATTGCTCACACTATCACGTGGCGTCGGTGGCGATAATATCAAAAGAGTTTGAAAATAATTACTGCATCAGTGACCACAATGAGCACCGATTTGGCCACAATCCGAGGGTTTTGTAGTAGACCTTGGAAATCTGTCTAAAGGCTCGTACACACCGGGACGAATATCGGCTCGCGTTATTCGTCAGCGTTTTTCAACGCGTTTTTTGTGTTCACACCCAAGCGTTTTTCGCTGACGATGAGCCGAGTGAACATGCAAATTCATTCCCTGACATTAGATGGCGCTTAATGTAAAACAGAAATACCCCGGTCCACAAAGTGCTTCTGACACTCGCTTGTCACTCAGAAGAAGAGAGCAAGTTTGTCATATAGTTCTTTATTCTCGTTGGTGTCTCTTTATAAAGCCCAAACAAGACCAGCAGCTCTACATTCATCTTGCCTTGCATCTTCCTCGTCTCATTTCTTCCCTGCGTGTAGACGCTGTATATCTTCTTCACCGTCACGTATGTGTGCTCGGCAAGACCGTTTTGTGTTTGAGCGCCCCCAAGTTGTGTTTTACTGTAACTTCAGAAGCTCCAGACACGTGAGCAAAAGCGCCAATCTCATTGGTCGGATAGTTTTTGACGCGGCGCGTCAAACAAAAAAAACGAACCCGAGGCGTTTAAAAAAAAATGACGCTTTTACGCGTGGCGTTTTACGCGTCGGTGTGAACACTCACATTGGCGCCCTTTGTTTAGTCACGAGGCGTTAAGGCTCGTACACACCGGGACGAATATCGGCTCGCGTTATTCGTCAGCGTTTTTCAACGCGTTTTTTGTGTTCACACCCAAGCGTTTTTCGCTGACGATGAGCCGAGTGAACATGCAAATTCATTCCCTGACATTAGATGGCGCTTAATGTAAAACAGAAATACCCCGGTCCACAAAGTGCTTCTGACACTCGCTTGTCACTCAGAAGAAGAGAGCAAGTTTGTCATATAGTTCTTTATTCTCGTTGGTGTCTCTTTATAAAGCCACAAACAAGACCAGCAGCTCTACATTCATCTTGCCTTGCATCTTCCTCGTCTCATTTCTTCCCTGCGTGTAGACGCTGTATATCTTCTTCACCGTCACGTATGTGTGCTCGGCAAGACCGTTTTGTGTTTGAGCGCCCCCAAGTTGTGTTTTACTGTAACTTCAGAAGCTCCAGACACGTGAGCAAAAGCGCCAATCTCATTGGTCGGATAGTTTTTGACGCGGCGCGTCAAACAAAAAAACCGAACCCGAGGCGTTTAAAAAAAAATGACGCTTTTACGCGTGGCGTTTTACGCGTCGGTGTGAACACTCACATTGGCGCCCTTTGTTTAGTCACGAGGCATTAAACGTCGGCGAATAACGCGCGCGAAATTCGTCCCGGTGTGAACAGGCCTTTAAACGTCGGCGAATAACGCGCGCGAAATTCGTCCCGGTGTGAACAGGCCTTAAGACAGCAAAATCCAGCCAAAAGTCAAGTAGTATGAGCCTGTCTTTACAGGGAGTTGGAGAACTGGAGACTGGAAGGTTTGCAGGAGGCAAGGAAATTGACATGGGAGCAGGTATCTCTGGTAAGGAATATCCACAACTTAGGTGAGTCCTAAGCTGCGTTCCACTCCACTTTTATACACACACTCACTTCCCTAAGCACTTCCCCTTGGGGGAATCCCCACCGCCATTTTGAAGTGCGTTCCACTTCCTGAAGTGGATGAGTGAAGTTTGACAGAGGGAGCGAGTCTACATCATATTTATACTTCAGGCAGCTCCATATACCACAATGCAACTCCATATCGGATTCCAAGTGATCAAGGGCTTAGGACGTTCCAATTCAGCCCATTGCAAGGGTTCCGCCAGTAATGAGCACTTGTGCAACGTAAGCAATGACGTACAACCGAGTGAAAGATACTGAGGGAAGTAAGTGAGGGAAGGGCATTTAAAAAAAAAAAGACCAGACAATGAATGTGTGTGTGGTGCAGGCTTTTGCAGTGTGAAGCAGACGAGGGTGATTGCTAGCAGGTGCTGGTGATTATGGAATGTGTGCAGGTGGGAGCCAGGGAGGATGATGGGAACTGTAGTGCAGAGGTGACAGGTGAATCGTGACAGGGGGTGAGTTACAGTTAGCAATTTCTTGATCTTGAGTTGTTTTTGCTTATTTCAAATGTAGTATTTTCTTATTTTGAAACCATTTTAAGTAATCTTAAGGCCCCCCTGGAAGTGTGTGGAGTCCCCATAGTGGGCCCCAAACCCATGGTTGAGAACCACTGCCCGAAAAGTCAAATAATAGACTTTATTCAGGACAGGTGCAATACTGAATATTACGTAGTGGCATGCACTGTATAAAAGCCCTATATCACATGTAATTTTCATGGCAACTGTTTTATGGAGTTTTTATCTATTAAAAAATGTATTTTGAAAAAATATTTCATCAAATGAACAATTGGCATGTACAAAATTACAATCCACTGAACACACTGTACTATCCCTCACAGCCTTGTTTACATTCCTGTCAAATACATATGCTACTCTTTCCACTGTCTATTCTGACAAAAACATTTAATTGGAAAAATCTGTAAATAAATACAGCCATTTTTTATTAAATTAAAGCTGCAGTCCGTAGCTTTTTGGGTGAAAAATTATCCAAAACAATTTTTTTAGCAAATAAATAACCAGCCAGTGTTCAAAACTATCTGCTTGCCTTAGCTCGATTCAAAGCGGTAAGCTTGTAATAATGTTTTTAATTCCAGTGGTACTGGTGGTTTTCCGCGGGAGATTTGAGCATGTCTTTGCGTCACATCTTATAAAGAAGGTGTCTCGGCTTGTAGGCTATGTTGCATGTGAGGATGCTGGAGGTGGAGATTTATAGCCTTTTCTCACAGCACGTGATATAATTAAACTTATTCATTTGATCCAGAAAGGTTAAAACGACAATCACCAGTGACAACTGGAGATTCACTCGCTGTAAAATGCAAAAGACTTCGGAGTGGCTACAGAAAAAAAAAGAGATTGCAACCGGACCCATGCGAAAACAAGGATAAATATCGGAAGGGCATTAAATGTAGTCACGCAATGCTGATGTTGAACATTAACAAGCGATTGTTAGATTTAATCCGCGCGATTTACTGCAATGATTTTTTTCAGAACCAGAACAAAACTGGATGTTACTTGTTTAGATGACATTTTCCGGTGAAAATTATTATGTTGGTCATAGTAATTTGATTCTGAATGACAGTCACAGTATCCACACCGGCGCAGTGACTGACAGCCACACACTCTCCTCAAACATTGGATTCATCCGTGCTGTGCGTTGTCGAGGCACAATTTATCGTAAACGTAAAGTTGATAATTCCGCGAATAACTGCAATTGCAGATTTCAAACAGAGATGGCGACAAAGAGGAAAAACTGCGGACTGCCCCTTTAAATATGCTTGTATATTCCTGACATTGGTCATGTGTGTGTTTGCATACCATGGCTTGGCTGAGAAATAGAGCTGTGTGTGTGTATGAGAGTGAGAGGCATAAATAGAAAATTGTGGTTAAACTGAAACACACTTTCGTGACCCACTATCATATAAAGGCTGAATGCATGACTGAAAATAAATGTGTGTGTGTTTATGTGAATATGTACAACACAGGGAAAGTAAGAGAGACTTTTCAGTACTTTCAGTCTACTTGTTATGTACTTGTTATGAAATATACTTAAACTTGCACTTAACTTGACTTATACTAAAAGAAAAGTAAGGACCTTTGGACTATACATGTACTAAATCTTTTGACCAAGATATACTTAAAGGGGTCATGACATGAGAACCCAAATTTGCCTTGATCTTTTGGTATATAAGAGATCTATGTACTATTAAAACTTCCTGCAAGTTTCATAGCTTAAGATGTCCTCCCCATTATAAACGAAGCATTTATTTAATAAAGCTCTAAATACAGCTCGTTCTGGATCCATGGTAAGAAGTGACGTCGCGGTGCGAAGCGACGTACCAGTCGTGTGCATATGACCGCCTCCAGCGCAAGACAACTACGCCTTATTTCACATCATCGCATGCGTTGTCGTGCAGCGAGTAGGTCTGTTTACAAGATGACTGCGATGCCACGCAGATGTGCTGTTCCTGTTTGAGTGTTTGAATACGCTGCCGAATGATCCAGGCGTCAGGGAAAGCAGTTGGATGCAGTTTATTTGCAGCATATGCAGCCCGCCAAAGCTTTATTTGAACGGTGAGTGATCAGATGAGTGTGACAGGGCGTGCAGGACAGCAGAGAGAGAAAGAGCCCCGGCCGCGCGGCCGCCTTCAAACTGTCTTGCTCTCTCTCTCTCTCCCTCGCGCATCTGAATCAAAATCAATTGACAATTGACACGATGGTAAAAGATTGGAAGACCGAAGTTTCACGTGGTGGATCATTGTATAGTCTACATGTGATACAAAATGATTAACGTTAATAATTTATGCATAAGCAGCACTGACGTTAGCCAATCATAACAGTATAGGCGTTAACACTGAACTCTTAAAGGGGAAACACCCCAAAACAGACTGTTTGAATCAGAGGTGAGAAACAGGGTGGGAAAAGTCATAAATCACTACATTTTTTTAGTTTTTTTGTACAAAAAACTATAGTAATACTATAATTGCACCTAAGGGAACATAATAAAACAAAACAAAAAACCATGTCATGACCCCTTTAAAAGTATACTTAAGTATTTTAAGTATACTTTGCTTGTAGCTGTGTTTACTCGTTTGATTGAGTAGTCTATTAAATACTTTTTTCACATAGTTTTACATAGGCTACTGTCTTAGAATTAGGAACATTGTGATTTATAAAGTAAAATATATTATTTACAAATAAAGCAGATGTTTCTCTTTATAATCAAATGTACATTCATGTACTAAGTTGTGTAGCCATAGCTAGTGGTGCAATACAAACTCTTTCCCCCAACGATGATATTTTCCATTATCCAATTTTTTGTCAATCATGCAAAACGAATTTTTGCGGACAAACAGCAATAGTGAACAAGTGCTAAACTGTCCCAAATGGCACACCATATGGCTTCATCTGTGAATTACAATGCTGTCTAGCGTGAGTTCGAAGGCATGCGGACGTAAGGTGAAGACGCTTCGCGCTCATTTCGTCATGTCCCGCCAGTATAGGCGTGGTCTCGCCCTGTAAATACCCCTCGATAGCTGTATTTCTCTGATTTTTCATTCTTCACGCGAAGCTCACGCATCGCGGGATCCAGAGTGAGAAGCCGCGCCGTTGACTTGTAGCCTTCTCAGCGGGACGTGCCATCTTCTGAAGTCGCTGGCCCAGCCGCCTTCAACTGCCGTACCTGCTGCGCTTTCCGGCGTACTATATCCTTTTACTCTGCTAAGTGTGTGTGTGTGTGTTTGCTTACGTGACGCAACACCCATTTCTACTGTTCTAAAAGAGCTGCGTCTTTTTAAAGATGCTTTCCTGTGGTTCTTGCCGAGCCCCACTCAGCGACGAGGACCGCCACGTCATCTGCGTGTCCTGCCTGGGTGAGGATCACGCGGCCACCCGCTCGCTGACGGCGGATGCCATCATTGTAAAACGCTTGCCTATGGTGACTCTGCGGACTCGCCTGGCGTCGTTCTCCGAGCCCGCATCCCAGCCCGCCGTGATGCCGCGCCGCAAGAAGCGCCGCGCCCTGCGCGCTCCCGAGCTATTTCCAGCCCGCCAAAGCTCGCCGGTTCGCCCGCCAGCTTCGCCGGCTTCGCTCGGGGTCGCTCCCAGACGGACAGCGGCCGCCGTCTGCCGCCGCGTCCGCACTTGAGCTCGACAAACTACCGGAGACGGCATTGAAACTGAGCCGATGCGTCCGCTCTCTCAAGCCGTGGATTACATCGGCCTGAATGGTGAGATACATTTGTGGCTAACGCTATCCGAGATGACGGAAGCTGAGCGCTCCGTGTTCCTCGACGTTCTCGCTCTGCTGGACGCCGCCCCCCTCAGCGCGGGCCCCGGCCGAGGATTGAGATAGAGCCCGAGGTCTCAAGGCCTTCCTAGTCTCTCTAGGAAAGCGACGGTGTTCAGTTCCCGCTGCGGCCGGAATTTCACCAAAACTTCTCGCTCGTTCAGTTCCAAGCAATGTGACTGTTCCAGTGTATTTCGCAGTGAGCAAGCTGGTTCCACAGCCCGCTTGCCTGCGCACAATGGCCGCCGTTTCGGCTAACTAGCAGCGCCGCCAGGCCCGAGATCAAACACCGCGCTCTCGCTCTGCTGGACGCCGCCCCCCTCAGCGCGGGCCCCGGCCGAGGATTGAGGTAAAGCCCGAGGTCTCAAGGCCTTCCTAGTTTCTCTAGGAAAGTGACGGTGTTCAGATCCCGCTGCGGCCGGATTTCCACCAAAACTTCTCGCTCGTTCAGTTCCATGCGTTGTGACTGTCCCAGTGTATTTCGCAGTGAAGCAGCCGGTGTCTCAGCCCGCTTGCCTGCGCACAAAAGCCGTTTCTATGGCTACCCAGATAAATCCAATAAAGAGTGCATTTTCTGGTGTTCCGGCCACGGCCGATGGTGTTACGAGTGTTGTAAGAATGCCCACGTCCCAGTGCCCATTCCCACACCCAGACACAGCCCGCCACGGTGCAGGGGTAGCACAAATAAAACCAACTCATGTTGGTTGTGCAGAAAATGTGGTGAACGCGCCCATACAATGCCCGCTTACACTACACGATGCGTGTCCCTTGGTTTCTGTAAAACGAAACTAACACACATTTAGTCGGCGCGAGCCGACAGTGTTCTCAGTGCAGTAAATGTGCCCGCTGTTCCGCATTTCCTCACTGACACGCCGAATCCCACGGGATTCACCCCCGCTCGCTTTCTCTGCACAACCTGTCACAGAGAAGCTGAGCGCGGCCAGGCTGCCGGCTTTGATCAGCGCGCGCCTGCCCGCTGTGATTAGCGCGCACCTCGCACGCTGTGAACACAGCGTTGATTCAGTCGGCGCGAGCCGAGTATTCTCCGTGCAGAAAATGTGCCCGCTGTCTCGCGCCCGCATTTCTCACAGACACTCCGAACTCACGGGATTCACCCCCGCTCGTCTTCTCTGCACAACCCGTCACAGAGAAGCTGAGCGCGGCCAGGCTGCCGGCTTTGATCAGCGCGCGCCTCGCACGCTGTATACACAGCAGTGATTTAGTCGCGCGAGCTGACAGTATTCTCAGTGTAGTAAATGTGCCGCATTAGTAAATGTGCCCACATTCCCTCCACACGCGCCGAATCCCACAGGATTCGCCCCGCTCGCTCTCTGCGCGTCCCGCCATAGAGAAGCTGAGCGCGGCCAGGCTGCCCGCTGTGATCAGCGCGCCCCCCGCCTCGAACGCTGTAAACACGGTGCTGTGTTCCCAGTACACAGGGGCTCTCGAGCTGCCGTCCTGCCGCGGCCAGAGCCCAGATTTCATTCTACCCCTAGCTATTCACGCAGATGCGTGGTCAAGGCTTCCCGGGTATCAGAATGGGTGTTGAACACTATAACGAGAGGCTGTTCGCTACAGTTCGCTCGACGCCCCCGCCGTTATACGGCGCGAGTCGAAACTACGGTGTATAGCGAAGTGTTTTAACTACTTCGAGCCGAGATAGCGAAACTACTGAGAAAAGGGGCTATAGAACCTCTATCTCAGGGCGAAGGGGCTTATACAGCAGATATTTTCTGGTACTGAAAAAAGATGGTGGGCTCAGGCCCATTCTAGATCTGCGACTGCTGAACAGAACGCTCGGGAAGCGCCAGTTCAGAATGCTTACGACCAGGAAAATCCTCGCGCAAGTGCGCCAAGGAGACTGGTTCATGTCAACAGATCTGAAGGACGCCTATTTTCAAATACAAATAGCGTCCCATCACAGGCGATTCTTGAGATTCGCCTTCGAGGGCTAGGCATATCAATACACAGTCCTGCCGTTCGGCCTGTCCA
Source organism: Chrosomus eos (assembly GCA_036326025.1). Classification (NCBI taxonomy): domain Eukaryota; kingdom Metazoa; phylum Chordata; class Actinopteri; order Cypriniformes; family Leuciscidae; genus Chrosomus; species Chrosomus eos. Next base: position 22,697,274 of record CM070827.1, on the reverse strand, counting down.
TAGCACCCCGTACGTTCACGTAGTGCATGGACGCGGCCCTCGCCCCCCTGAGACTTCGGGGCATGCGAGTTTTGAACTACTTGGACGATTGGCTGATTCTAGCTCGTTCACGAACGGAGCTCATAGAACACAGGGCCGCATTACTCGAGCACCTCGAGGAGCTGGGCCTTACAGTCAATTGGGCGAAAAGCTCACTGCTCCCCAGTCGGAGAATTTCCTTCTGGGAACAGTGTTGGACTCGCTATCCATGACAGCACGCCTGTCACCGGAGCGCGGATTGAATATTCAGCACGTCGCGAGATCCTTCCGCCACGGCTCTATAGTCCCGCTCAGAAGGTTTCAGAAAATGCTGGGTCTGATGGCCTCAGCAGCCTCCGTACTCCAGTTGGGCCTGCTCTGCATGTGCCCACTGCAGCTATGGCTAAAAGCACGAGTTCCCCCAGGGCGTGGACCGCGGGTCTATTTCGCCTCAGGGTCGACCTTCAGTGCGTCTCAGCTCTGAAACCGTGGAAAAGTGACCGACTGGTATCAGTCAGGTGTGAGTCTGGGGATCGCCTCGGGTGTGAAGGTGGTGTCTACGGACGCCTCCACATCGGGGCGGGGAGCGCTGCTCGAGGGCAGACCACTAGCTGGCCTATGGTCAGTACGGGAGAAGCTCCTTCACATAAACTGCTTGGAATTAATGGCAGTCGACAAAGCGCTAAGGCGCTTCTGTCCCCAGATAATAGGCCACCACGTATTGGTCCGGTCGGACAACATGTCAGTGGTGGCGTACATAAATCGCCAGGGCGGCATCGGGTCCACACGCCTTTGCAGGCTGGCGGAACCCCTCTTGGTCTGGGCCCAGCGCAACCTCCTTTCTCTGAAAGCGGCGCACGTGCCTGGGCACCTGAATACGGGTCCAGACAAGCTGTCCAGAGACAACGTCCCGACAGGAGAATGGTCGCTGCATCCGCAGACGGTCCAGCTGCTGTGGGAAACGTTTGGCAGAGCGCAGGTGGACCTGTTCGCGTCCCGCGAGAACGCTCACTGCCCAGTATTCTTCTCGAAAAGCAGGACGCGCTGGCCCATGCTTGACCCAGCGGTCCCCTGTATGCCTTTCCCCTGTCTCGCTCCTGCCTCAGGTGTTGGAACGGATCAGGGAAAATGGATGCCCAGTGCTGCTTGTAGCTCCGCTCTGGACGAACCAGGCTTGGTTTCCGTCCTGATGCGGATGGCCAGCACTGCCCCGTGGCCTGTACCGTTGAGGAGAGATCTCCTCTCTCAGGCGGAGGGCTCGATTTGGCATCCTCGCCCGGAACTGTGGTCCCTGCACGCATGGGCCATCAACGGGTACCCGCTAGCCTCCCGGAAGGAGTGCTAAACACGATCGCGCAGGCTAGAGCTCCGTCTACCAGACGGCTCTATGCCTCGAAATGGTCGGTGTTCTCTACTTGGTGTCGAGCCCGTGGCTTTTCACCTGTGGACTGCGGGGTTAAGGAAGTGCTTGCCTTCCTTCAGGAGCTGATGGATAAGGGAAGGACCCCATCCACGCTCAAAGTTTACGTGGCGGCCATAGCACCGTTTGCTAAACCGGTGTCTGGCCAGTCGCTGGGGAAAACGACTTAGTCGTGCGTTTCCTACGAGGAGCTCGGAGGTTAAACCCTCCCAGGCCCCCTTCAGTCCCGGCTTGGGACCTTTCCACGGTCTTGGAGGCCATGAAAGGCGCCCCGTTTGAGCCGATCCAGCTGTCGGACATGAAGCACCTGTCCCTTAAGACGGTGTTTCTATTGGCTCTCGCTTCAGTGAAGCGTGTAGGGGACTTACAGGCGCTTTCTGTAAGCGCGTCTTGTCTGGAGTTTGGGCCTAACGACTCAAAGGTCGTACTCAAACCGAGGCACGGCTACGTGCCGAAATCCCTCAATACACCGTTTAGGGCCCAGGTAATTTCCCTGTCAGCCCTTCCGGTTCTCGATGAGGAGAGGGACGTGAGTCTCCTTTGCCCTGTCAGGGCGTTAAGGGCTTATGTGTCCCGCTCGCCTGAGTTCAGGCAGACCGAGCAGCTTTTCGTTTTGTTTGGCGGCCGTTCTAAGGGACTCGCCGCCTCAAAACAGAGCCTATCCAGATGGATAGTGGATGCCATAGCGCTGGCTTACACTTCCAAGGGCCTGCGGTGCCCATTGGGTGTCAAAGCGCACCCCACAAGAGGCGTGGCCTCGTCGTGGGCATGGTATAGCGGGGTCTCCCTGCAGGATATCTGTACGGCTGCGGGCTGGGCCTCGCCGTCGACATTTATCAAGTACTATAACCTGGAGTTGCCCGCCTTACAAGCTAAGCTTTTGGCGGTCTGAACTTCGGGCTTATCGGCCGCCAATGCGGCTATGTTGCCCTTACGGGTCGGTACCCCTACGGGACTTTTATGAAGGAGTGACGCTTCTAGCCTCTCCTCCTCTACTCTATGTGAGTTATGGTGATTATGCACTAGATGTGCCCCGGGCTTGGCCCCGGGACTCTGGTGTTGGATCCCTGTCCGCACGGCGTTTTGTATGGGGTCCCATAGCGTAAGATATTACGCAGTACGAGAGATACTCTCGTAAGAGAACGTACTCGGTTACTAACGTAACCTCGGTTCTCTCTAGAGAGGGAACGAGTACTGCGTATCTTGCCGTGCTTGAACTATGCTCTGGTTCGCTTCGGTGTACAAAATCAGAGAAATACAGCTATCGAGGGGTATTTACAGGGCGAGACCACGCCTATACTGGCGGGACATGACGAAATGAGCGCGAAGCGTCTTCATTCGTCATTACGTCACGCAGTGCCTTCACTCGATAGGCTGCAGCTTTTCCAGCGAGGCAGCCAATGGGCGCGCGAGCTGTTTCGCCCTTGTCTGCTTGCTGCTGCAAAAGCGTTTTGCATGATTAAAAAAATTAAGGATAATTTTTGGCTTCAATATCTCGAGGAAAGAGTGTTTCCCCATAGCGTAAGATATTACGCAGTACTCGTTCCCTCTCTAGAGAGAACCGAGGTTACGTTAGTAACCGAGTACGTTTTCTTTATAAATCAAACAATGTACATTTATGAGTATCTTAAGTTTTGTGTAGGCCAGTCCACTAGTGGTGCAATTTACTTTAATTTACTCTTTCCCCTCAACTGACTGAATTTTCCGGCTAGCCACATTTTACTGTCATGCAGTAAAAATCCGAAATAGTATAGAATCTGCGGATCAAAACACAGCCGAAAATAAAGTTAAAACAAGTGATAGACCCTGTCCCAAATGGCACACTTCATATGGACTTTCAGTCTTGTGAATTACAATGGCTGTCGTGTGCGTGTGTTCGATAAGTCCATGAGGACGTAGGGTGTCCCATTTGTAATTTTAGGTTTCAGAAGGGTGCTCACGAGCGCCCCTTTTGTGATCGATATGCACCCTGGATGCACTCAGTAGACTTCTTCCCCACAGTCAAAGTGGCTTTATGTCACAAAAGTGCGGACTCAGAGGAAGACCGGGAGTGCTTAGGGTGCCATTTGGGACAGGGCCATAGAAGATTGCTAATGCAAATGTAAAACAATGCGATCATCAAACATTAAACAGCATATAAATCATAACTGCGTAATGTTACCGAATTAAATGTCGAACCCATGAAGAGGAAACAACTGTGAAGCTTTGGGTGTGTTGATGGAGGCGATCTAGCTACTCCATCTGTGTTTTGATCATCAGATCTGGATGCGATTTCCTCAGCTTTTTGTTTAAAATGTTGTTGCTTTTTAAATTAAACTTACCCACATTCAAGTGTTGAATAAAAAGGATGTATGAAGCTACACTAAAAAAATAAAAACCTTGGATCAACTTAAAAAAATTGAAGTAATCAATCACACGAAATATTTGACATTGACTCAAAGTAAATAATTTAATTTAGTTTAACCTAAAAAGTTTAAATCCATGCAACCACTTTTTGAAGGTTGATCAAACTAATTATTTTAGGTTGGAACAAACGAATTATTTTAAGTTAGAACACACTAACTAAACTAATATGTATAGGTTAAAGTAAATTAATTATTTTAAGTTAAAACAAACAAATGTTTATAGGTCCGAGCAAATTAATTATTTTAGGTAGTCTCAAATCAAAAAAATAACAGTTGTCATTATTTGAAGTGTATAATAAATCAAATATATATAAAAAATGCTTTTAATACACTTGATCAATGACTACTCAGAACACTTTCCTTTAGAACACATTTATATTTATTGTTCAATAAACTGACAACATTGATCATTGGTTTCAAATCTATGAAGATTAACAGTCTGCTTCACACAAAAATACTTGTTACATAATTTCATATCACTTGATAACATACATAAATATTAAATTAGGAAGGTTTGTCCTGACATAATACATTTCACCATAAAACATAATACAATTAAAATGTTATGACAGTATTGTATACCCGTTTCAAATGTAGATGTACCTGAGACAAATCCTGGAACTGCTCCTCAGACAGTGAACAGTGGAACTCCTAAGACACTGACAGAGTTTCTGATACAGAGCTGTAAGCACAGCTATTTTATTTTAGGTTAAGTGTGTATATGAGCACAAAGACAGTTATGGCAAAAGCGGTTGCAACCGAGAGGAACTTGACAATTCGATGACAATTTTAATGTCTTTGGGTGGATGGAGAGGATCCTCTTTCCCAGTGATAGATCGCCATGGTTGTCTGCTCCAGTTCTTCAATGTCATTTTCCTGCATACAAAGAGAAAATAAGTACATTATAGTTACAGAAATCTCCCGATTTCATGATCATAATGTGCCAAGCTCTTATACACTCTAAACTTTCAAAACTTGAATAGGCGCAAATCAAACAAATCAAATGTTTATTACAAGGGGTGTGACTAGATTAAAAGTGATGAGATTTCTTGTCTGGTTAGAAACGGTCTCATGAGATTCACCTGCTGTCACGCGACCTCAAATTATCTCACATAGTAAATAAAACAAATGTATAACTGATAACGTGCACTCACGGAGTGAATTAACTCCACCCAGCTGATGCAACACCACCGTACGCAAGGGCTGCACGATATTGGGAAAAAATGGCATTACGATATTCTATTTTTCTGCGATATTTCACCAGATTAAAGTGAATCGGTTTAAAAGGAGTCATTCGTTTGCGAATCGGACGTGTCATTAGTGGACGTGTAGCCAACGGACACGGCACAAGATTTGTGTCAACATAGAAAACATTTCATCACTGGAAAGGTTTTTTCGTTTACTGCAATTGTGGTTTATGTCAGCTGAATGTGCGGATTCGGAACGATTCATAGATAAGGCAATGTTTTTTTTTAGCGCAATTCACACCTCTTGGTAATTCAGGAGAGAAAATCTCCGAATGCTCCATGTGAAACTTCGGTCTTTCGACCTTTTACCATCGCGTCAAGTGATGTTGATTAATATGCGCGAGGCAGAGAGAACAAGACAGCTCGTGTTTGAAGACGGTGAGGTGCACGCGGCTCACTCTCCCTCTCTCATACATCTTGCTATGTGACTATCGTGGATGTGCACATCGCGATATCGATGCTGAATTGATATATCGTGCAGCCCTAGCGTACGCTGTGATCTAAAAACTAAAATGCTACCTATCTCTGTTTGAGACTGTGAGCTGCAGTTTATCAGAGGTGCTGAAGTTAAAATGCGTTTGGATTTGTGGTGAGATTTCAGCCTGATCAGAAGTGTTTTCTCAAGGGCTGCACAATATTAGGAAATAAACGGCATTGCAATAGGAGGATCTTTTGTGACGTCGTTGTATATGTTTGTCGCGTTGCATCATGGGAATCGTGTGGCAAGAAACACCGCTAGATACCTGTAATTTGATTGTTTTGCACGTTTGGAGGAGGATTTAGAGAAGAGGATGGTTCACTCTTGCTGTGTGGTCGATTGTACGGCTCGTTGGGGGCCTGATAAAAAGTTTTTCGAATTCCCTCCGAAAAGGATTGCGAAAAACAAAAGAAATGGTTGCGTGCAATAGGCGATTGTACCTGGACGCTGGATTCCTGCAGCTTCTGATCGAGTTAGTGAGGCTCATTTTGTTCATGGTAAGTCTTAAAGACTATGTATTTATAGAAGATAAAAATAAAATAAAAAAAACTGAGTCAAATCAACCGAGTCATATGTTTTCGCGTTCTGATTCAGGAGTCCCAGTCTCACACTGAACACAATTGAATTGGTACAACAGTCACTACATTTTCAATAAATAAATAAAGAACACTGATCAATAAAGACTTGCCCGGCTTTGCAGTCGCAGTAAGCAGCAGTGATTATTTCGCCGTTCTCTTTGGCGATCACCCACGGGAGATGCGAATCACGCTGTGACTCGACACGATCACTGCTTTCTGTTTGGCAGAAAAGATCGGCCCAACTTTTCGAGAAACAAAATAATCATAGGCCTCCAGACTTTTGAAAACCTTTAATCTTTCATGAGTGAAGGGTCCAGGGGTTTCTATCAAATAAGAATAAATGTCTCCCCAGCAGATGGTGGCCAAGACACGGGCGAGTCGGACCAACGTTTTTTGTCATCCCAGATCTCATATGGCTTTGAATAACTTTGATTTTGTCACCAATACAAATTTTGAGCTTCTCTCCAAACCTCCTCCGGTCTTCAGATGTTAAAGTGTTTATATATTGTGGATTTCGCCCGCTATCTCTCTTGAAAGTGCTCGTCGCCCGCTATACTGTTTGTTTTGTTGCCACACAACCACTCACGCATGCGTACAAATGTGTCAACAAAGATCCTCCTATATTTTTCTATTCTGCGATATATATTGCGATATGAAAAAATACAGGAACAGGAATTCAACTGCGCTATTTGAAAAGAATTTAGCATCGCAAGAAAAACGTGTAGCTAGTTAGATTATTAAAAAGATATTGGATAATTGATGTTAGTTTGACTGTTAGCTAGCAGAGCTAACGTTAGCACGATAACGTTATACTAGCGCGCTGCAATCATGTCCGATGGCAGACAATTGCAAAATAAAAAGCAATCCAACAGCACATTATACAATGTAAACAAAGACATGTTTTCTTGCGGCGGCCTTTATAAAATGAGCTGTGGTAAAAATCTAGTCATGTTATGAACGGAAGTGGAAGTGACTGAAGACTGTGCTCTTCTCCGTTTTTGGTTAATTTCTGTAGCAGAAAGAGCACCACATATAGGTCTGGAATATGAAGTGGCGTGTGCATATAGGTGTTGTCATTTGCAAATGGATTCGTTTGGAAAACATGGTCAGGTCAAAGTGTCTGAATACTTTTTGGTCCCAAAATTTTTATACATTTTATTGGTAATCCACTGTATGAAGTGTGACAGTATAATGTGTCACATTTTGCTTTATTTTGCTATCCTCATTTACATAAATTACCTATAGTGTCCTGCACAATTTTTATATAAAATTATATCTGGTGTCTGAATAATTTTTGGTTACTATTCTATTTGAATCAGAATCTATTTTAAGTTTTTTTTCTTTGTGTCTTTACTGGTTCCATTGTCTTCTAAATTGTCTTTAATTTCCTTGTTTTCACTAGACATCAAACTTTCATGCTTAACATAATTTATTCAAATGAATACTGAAAATAAAATAAAATCCTCCAAGTCATTTTGCAACAGTCTTATAAAATGCCATATCTCACTGCTGTTCTAACAATGGTGCAAAATCAGAGAGACTGCAGCCTGATACGAGAGGCATGGACAATGGTCAAAAATAGTTTAGCCATCATTACATCATAAGTGCAGATCCTGATTAATAGGGATTCAAATATTGCAGACAGCCATACAATAATGAGAAGAAAATAAAGGAGACAGACAAAGAGAAAAGTGCTTGGCCAACCATGTCCCCTTGGGATCCAACATTGTTTTCCGCTGGCAGCTTGGGGATTTGTATCAAAATGTGATCTGGATTGTTATGAAAGGCTATGGTAATTAAATAAAATTAGAGTGCAAAGGAAAGCAGCCTTATACTGCATCTGTTGTGTGTCTCTTCCACTCTTCCACTGTCACATTTAATCAATTACACTCCATCAGGGTGATAAAAATCATTACAACTAAGATCCTCACAAAAGGATGCTGTGTTTTCAGAGGAAAAACATTTCCAAATAATCACTTAATTTAAGCTTAGGCTAAAAACATTTTTCAACAGACCTGATGGCGAGATGAGCTTCTCATCTTACCCAAGAATTCATTTTGAGGATGACAATGTTTGTTGTTCACTAACACACATGTCAGAGAGATTAGTGACACTCATGGCGCCGGGACTCCATACATAAAGACAGCTATAACATTACTTAAATCAGCTATGTGAATTAATTACTGACAAGCTGAAAAATGACCCAAGGGATATATATTTAATAAATATATAATATATTTATATATTTAACTAAAAATTAACTATATTTCTTTTTTAAATAAAACATTTCAATCTATCATTAATAATTCAGTCCTCCTGTAAAGTGCAAAATGACAATTTCAACAATTTGCACAGCACTGATTACATTGCTAAAATATTTTCATTCAGAAAACTTCATAATGGTTCCACACCTGCAGGAAGGAACTGCAGGAATAGTTCACACAAAAATGAAAAATCATAAATAAGTCAATACAAATCTGTACTTTCTTTTTTTCCTCGTCTTTGGTATTCTCTGCTGCTATTGATTTGGTCTTTTCCTCACAATGCTACAGTATCATAGGGCTTGAAATGCATCACACAATCAGCATCAACTTCTTTTATAATAATTTTAATATTTAACTTTTGTCCTTTATGCCTGTATGCTTTCATTGTATGGACAAAAACAGCATGCACATTGTGCTAAACCTCTCCTTTTGCGCTATACAGCAAAAGAAGTAATGAGGTATTGTAACAACATGAGGGTGAAATCAATGACGATAGAATTTCATTGAATGAACTATTCCTTTACACTTTCTACAAAATCTGGTTGTCTCAGAGACAGTTTCACTTTGAGTTCCGCTTTTAACTCGATTCAGCGTCATCAGGTGATAAAGAAAAAGAGTCAGCAAGTTCCATCATCTCTAATATATTGGATCCATAATTTTCTTTAATAGACCACAAGTGGTTAAGGTGAACAGTGCATTATCACCAACCATTGTTCTTAATACTGGTGTCCCCCAGGGGTGTGTACTTAGCCCATCCCTTTATAGTCATCTACGTCTACTCATTACTTTAAATATGCAGATGATGCAGCCATTCTTGCTCTGCTTAATAAGAACAATGACACTTTTTTGGACTATCAACGAGAATAACTTTCTGCACCTCAATATTTCAAAGACTAAGGAACTGGTCTTTAGCTCCCCAAAAACACAGATCTATGCTTCTAGCATTATCATTAACGGGTAGAGTATTTCAAATATCTCGGCATTTCTTTGGATCAAAATCTCAACTTCAACCAGGCACACTCAAGTGCTGTCAACAAAGACTGACAGCTATTCGAAAACTTAGACACATGTCTGTTCAACCATGTCGTCTTCTTCTTTTGTATTGCAGTATTATTGAGCCAGTCTTTACGTATGGTGCCATTTGTTTTTTTCATGCTAACAGTTACTAACAAAAAACAAATTCTTAACTTAATTTTCAAGTAATATTGTTGGTATCCCTACCCCTAATTTATCGGATAGTGTCTTGACACGTTGTGAAAGGCACAAAAAATCTTAAACAACTCAGACCACCCACTTTACAAATATTTTATCCCCCTGCTTTCTGGCCATAGGTATAGGTTACCGATGTGTAGAAAGCCCAGGTATAGTAAGAGTTTTGTTCCTGTCTATCTATACGAGCTCTAAATACATAGCACATCGGCCATTGATGTGTCATGTATGCTCTCTTGTTGTTGTTTTGTTGTGATATCAGCAACTATTTTTTGATAGTATTATGATATGTTGATCATTTAACATGTTATATGTGTTTGTGTTATGTACACATCTACGGTGGAAACAAATTTCCTCTTGAGGACAAATAAAAAATCTATCTATCTATCTTTGACACATTCTTACATCACAATACTGTCTGGCAGTGTTAAGCTGAAATCTGAGTAAAAGATTTAAAATGGTGAATTTATGGGCTGTGAAATTGGCAGCCAATCATGTGTCCCTTTTCAAATCAAATGCGTCTAGTGAAAGCTTTTTCTGGACACTGGGCTGGAAGCTGTTGGATGTGAATAGAAGCAGGTGAATATCACAAAGATTACGCACACACATACACACACACACACACACACACATGCACACGCACACACCCTTAATGTGAGCAGAGATGTGCAGATACATGTTGACACTTGCGTGACCACTCCCAAACTCATCCAACATTAGTCAAGGAGATTTTCTATCAGTTCAATGTTCCACCAGCCTCTCAAGAACCAGCAAACAAAAAGGCTGTTCTAACAACTGATAAGGTGCGCCGGTGAGAGCGCTCAAAATATGTTTTTACAGCTGGTTAGACCCTAGCAGTGAGAGAGAGAGACAGCGCACAGACAGGTGCACATTCCTGTCTGTGTTCACGGTGGCCGTTCCCCTGTGTGCTTCAGCACCAGCGAGAGCAGTCCCTAAAAGAGCTTACACAGATAGATTACGTCTTTTTAAAGATGACTTTCTATCTGTGTGTTTCTGGATGCAGTTGTTATGGGGTCACGGGATGGTCACGATCGCTGCCTCGTGTGTCTGGGCCTCCAACACGCTGAGGCAGCTTTTGTGGATGACTCATGCACCCATTGTGAAAAGATGACCATCGCGGTGCTGCGGTCGAGACTCTCATTCCTGCAAAGAGGCGGAGTCCCCATGCCTCTGCCTCGATCTAACCCTCCCCAGAGGGTTGTTTCGGGCAGTGACACAGGAGACCTGAGGATTACGGTGAGCACGCTTCCTTCAGGGAACCAACCTGAACCCTCATCCCTCTCACGCTCCGCAGCCAGTTGAGCCACCAACGGAACGTGCTGGACCATCCTTGAGGTGTGTACCAGTCGTTTCCTTTGGTGCTCCCCACAACGATCAGATGTCGATCGCTGCATCGGAAGGTGGGTCAGACCTCTCCACTGCCTCCTTCGGCCTCTGCCGCTGCCTCCTCCCAAGTCGGACCAGGAGATGATGGCCATGCTTTCCCGGGCCTCCAACTGGATTGGGCTCGTTTGGAACCCTCCCGAGCCCTCGAGGCTGGATGATTGGTATCTCGGGGTGGAGCGCGCTGGTTCTCAGCAACCCACCCCAGTGCCTTTCTTCCCGGAAGTGCACGAGGAGCTCACAGGGACATGGACGGCACCTTTTACTGCCAGAAACCGTCCCCGTGGCTTCTCTTCCCTCACCACCCTTGATGGCGGGGAAGGTAAGGTACACGCGTATCCCGCCGGTGGAGCTGGCCGTTGCTATGCAGCTGTGCCATGACTCCACTTGGCACGGAGAACCGTGTCTTCCTTCCCAGGCCTGTAGGTATTGGTCGGACCTATCCAGTAAGGCTTACAAGGCCTGTGGGGAAGCTGCCTCTGCCATGCACGCCACACCTGCAAGTTGTTGCAGGTCCATCAGGCCAAAGCACTGAAGAAAAGCAACAGAAAGGGCACGCTTTCTCAGTGTTATTCTCACTGTATGGTTTATCACGGAACAATAGTGACAGATACACTCTGTGTAAGCCCTCTCCTATCGTCCTTCCAGGCAAGAAGGGGTAGAGGTTTGCAAAGGGCACTGGATGGGGTGCAGCAGCTGTGGTGGTTTGGTAGAGAGTCCTATTCGTCTGTCACAACGTACGTCAGAGTGACCGACTGATAGGTAACGTCTCAGTTACATATGGTAACCCTCGTTCGGCCAGCTTATCAGGCTTGGCTCCTCAGCAAAAAACTGAAGTGCAATCGCACCTGCTGCTCATTACCGGGGCTGCGATAGGCCTCTCTAGCTCTCTAGATTCCTATTCGTAATTTATGAAAGACTGTAAAAGTCATGTAAAATCATTGGTTAAAAATATTGGTATCCCTGAAAAAAGTAGCTATTAAAAACAAAAACTTAATTATTTTATTTATAATAATTTAATCTATGGACACTTCTAGCTACTGTAAATTTTATAAAAAAAGAACAAGTTTTGAATGTTATTTTGTACAATGTGTTAATGTTATTGTGGCCTTGGAGTCAAAAACTATATTGTAAGTCATTATCATCCAAAAGAGCATTTTATTGTGTGTGTGTGTTCCTGTGCTTGATACATTATGAAGTCATCAATATTTTAGTATGTTTAAATGTGCTTATGTGCTTACTAACTTTGTGAATTGAGATTTTAAAAGTACACTTGGACATGGATCTCAAAGCTGACAGACATGGACTACAAAACTCCAATAGTTGTGCAATATTCATCCCTTTCTAGTATACTTGGTAATAATAATCGGTTGAAAGAATGTTTAAAAAACAGTTTATAGCAGTTTTAAGGTGTATGGCCAGCACCCATATCACCCTGTAGCCCAAGACTGGTTGCTCACTGAAGCTAAGCAGGGTTGAGCCTGGATGGGAGACCTGGGAAAACACCTGGGAAGAGGTGAAAGTGAAAGTGACGGGAACACTATACTGTCAAAGAGCACCGTCCTTCAGATGAGACGTTAAACCGAGGTCCTGACTCTCTGTGATCACAAAAAAAATCCCAGGATGCCTTTCGAAAGAGTAGGGGTGTAACCCTGGCATCTTGGCCAAATCTGCCCAGTGGCCTCTGTCCATCATGGCCTCCTAATCATCCCCATATATACATTAGGGCTGGGGTAAACGATTATTAACTAAACGATTAGTTGGCCGATTATTTTATCGATTAGTCGACTAATCTAACGACTAATTGGACGATTAATATAAAGATTAATTTTCTGCTGCTCAATTAATAAAAAAATAATGTATCTAAAATAAATAGGAACTAGCGTACTGAATCATGATACTGTATATAAGCTGGCTAATGTTAGTCTAATGTTATATTTGAACACCGTCATTAGAACTCTATAACCGACAAAACCGTGTTATTAAAATATTTTGTACAAACATTTTTTATCATAGAGAATGTTTAAATACTAATATCATCTTACGAGGGAAACGGAGGCGGAGTTAGTGGTGCTTCTGCTCCTGCTGGAGATAATTCGGGAGAGTCTGTTCCCCTTTACCGATCAGAGTGCGCGCTGACACAGAGCAAAGCCTGTTTACACTCGACGCGTCCGCACGAGCGCGCGGCAAAAATGACGCGTTGGGTGCGCAAGACCACCAAGACCCCATTTCGCTTGCCTGTGTGCACGGCTTCTTTTATAAGGCCTGGGACACACTGGCTGCGTGGCGTTTCTGTTGCGTGGCGGCTGCGTCGCGTTTTCTGTGTCTTTGCACATCAGAAGCGTGTCTGACGCGGCGCGTCATATTGTTCGACATATGGGAGAGAGTTGTGCAAGCCCTATACTTTGTGTTAAGCATAAATATAAAGCCTTTCTGATAAAGACACTGTCAGCAAAGCAGTATTGGCAGCAAAACTACAGAATGTTTCGTTCTGATGCAATATTTGAAAATTGATAATTAGGCCCATTTATTTAGCCTATTTATTTTTAAATTAGGCCTATAGGCCTATTTATATCTGAATTTGTCAAAAATGTAATTTATTAATATGTATTCGTGTACAAAATAACATATTAACATCTTTTTTGCCAGGAAACGCTTCCAACACGCTTGCGTGTCGCGTGAAAAATAGGCGTCGGTTCTATTTCTAGTATGCACGCGTTTTCCTGAGACGCGCGTGTCACGCAGGCAGTGTGCAAGCTCTAACCTGTTAACATGGGAGCTGAAATAAAAACGGACACGCCACGCTGCTGAGACGCGCCCGCCACGCAGCCAGTGTGTCCCAGGCCTACAGCGCGCGCGGCGCCGCCTCCGCGGATGAACGACTGGAAGCCAATCTGCCCGAGCCGTACGTCTCACTGCACCGGCACCCAGTTTGCGCGTCTAAATTGCAAAGGTTTTTTTTTGTTAAGGATGTGTTTACTGTCTGTGTGTGATTCATTTAATGGAAAGCACATTCACTTCTAGTGGACTTCGTCCTCCATTATGCAATGTTTCAGTCTCCCACGTGTGTTGGCGAGCTGTACAGCCGGAAACGGTGCAAAAAAATAAATAAATAAAGAATAGTCGACGGAAAAATATGGCGTCGACGTAATTTTGACGTCGAAGCGTCGACGTCATCGACGCGTCGCTACAGCACTAATATACATACTAATTTGCTTCCTCATTCTCTCTCCTCTCCATCAATACGTTGGTGTATGGTGGGCGTTCTGGTGCAAAACGGCTCCCGTCGCATCATCCAGGTGGATGCTGCACATTGGTGGGGGTTGAGGAGATTCCCCCTTCTATGAAAAGCGCTATATAAAAATGTAATAAATTATTATTATTATAACCCAGAATGTTCCTTTCAACTCTCAGGGCCTCAGTGTGAAACAACAGCAAAAAGCTCTGCTCTAGCTAGGTCATTAGAACAGCAACATAAAATAAAAATTATATGCAATCTTCAACACAACAGGCCCTTTTATCTGACGGTGTTGAACCAGAGGGCATTCTCATTATTCACACCAACCACTTTCGAACCTTTGTTTATTTTAGGCTATCATACAGAAATAAACACCAGGCCCCCTTGATTATCACAGTGATCTGTTAATGACAATAACCACCTTCTTTATAAATAGACCTCTGCCAAAGGAGACAGCATTATTAGCGCTTATACCATGGTCTGGGTGAATACTCGATTCTGATTGGCTGCAGGGTGTCCGTTAAAAAGTGATAGAGGACACCTAGTAAAGTAGTTCTGGTGAAACTGCCTGTTTACCATTCGAAATTAATAAATAAATGCGCTGCCTACAACAGCTGTGAGTAACCATAGCAACAGGCAGTCCACACAGGGCGCGCGCTCGTTCAGGGTCCTGGGTTGCGCGATGATGCAATCGGCTGTTCTGGGGCTAATACTAATACAACAATGAGCGACTTCGTTATTTCATCTTCAGTCTCTCACACTGCTCTCACGGACTGACGGAGCCCAGAAAGCCCGCAGACTGCTCTCGCATCGATGGCCTGTCACAGACATTATTGGCTCTCCAGTCCAGCATGGGAGAGTCGACCTAACGTTACAGCGGTGCTTCGGAGGTTGTGGTTAGTGTAGACAAGTGTAACACATAGTGTTTTATGTGTAATAAAAAAAAATGACTATGCCTTTGTGTTTCATGAACTAAAAATGCATTTTTGAACCTGAAGGGTTCTACAAGCTGAGCGGACTATAAATATCTCCGGTTGCTAAATAAACCGTCAGGCAAGTTATTATTTGTAAAAAACTAGATTTAGCCTAATTAAAATATAAACTAATGTTTTAAAAATGTTTTATTTGGCAAGTGACCATGGTATAAGCGGGTTAATGCCCTTCGAGGCAGTTTGGAGGGGGATCAAGGGATAGCTCTGCCAGCTTCTTCTGAATCCTGCAAAACAAGAGCGAAGTTTCACTACACTCATTAAATTCACCCATGCTGCCTTGCCATGCTCAGAATGCAGAAAAAAAAAAACCAATCATCTCCTGCACTGCACTTAATAATGAACAACACCATTGATTCCCGTAAGTTTTCACAAACTCAAGATGACTAGAAAAATACAAAAGGTCAGAATAACACTATGATCAAACATACAGTATAACTTTTTTTTTAATCTTATTAACATTAGTGTCGTAGATTGCAGCCCTAATTCTTGCATGCTAACAGGATACATGTGGGCACAGTATAAAGAGCAGAAATTACATTTGTAGCTGCTGATTTGCTATTTGATAAAATATGTCTGTGTCTCAGGGCCAGGGGTGTTTAAAGCCCTATTCGGACAGGACTAGTTTTTTAAGTACCGATTTGGAATGGGGCTAACATCTTCATGTTTATTGTGAGTGTGTGTTTTCTAGATGTGGGCGTTACAAAACGTATCACGTATGACGTATATGTCTTTTAACTCTTTTATGATTTATTTGATTATAATTTTAATTAGGGCCCGAGCACCGATGGTGTGAGGACCCTCTTGGAATTGCTCTGTTTATTATTATTATTATTTATTCTCCGCAATGAATCACATTTTTGAGGGCCTAAACATGCACGAAAACTCACGAAAATTTGCACACGCATCAGAACTGGCGAAAATTTACATCTGATATGCGTTTCAAAATTGGGCGGGGCAAAATGGCTCGATAGCGCCACCTATAAAGGTTCAACGGAGTGCGCCTCGCGTTACGTTTCACGTACGTGTACGAAATTCAGTACATACATGTAA
The DNA here is from genome assembly GCA_036326025.1 of Chrosomus eos. Lineage (NCBI taxonomy): Eukaryota > Metazoa > Chordata > Actinopteri > Cypriniformes > Leuciscidae > Chrosomus > Chrosomus eos. Next base: position 22,680,971 of record CM070827.1, on the reverse strand, counting down.
TGGCCCAATACCTAGAAAAAAGTCTCTTGGAGCGTAGCCCTAAACACAACAGGAAGTCAGCCATTTTGTACTTCCTCCAAGATTTTCCTCCTACAGTTTTAATCTGATCATCTTCAAATTTGGTGAGTGTAATCTTAAGGCCTTTGCGACGTTAAATTGCGAAGATCTTGAGTTTTCGTCGAAGGGCGTGTCCTCGGCGGCCTGACAAATTTTGATGTTTCGCCATGAAACAGGAAGTTGCTGTAACTCAGGCAAACAATGTCCAATCTGCCCCAAACTTCACATGTTTGATAAGAGTTCTGTCCTGAACACATGTCCATGCTCATATTCAGTTACAGTCATAGCGCCACCTGCTGGCAACAGGAAGTGACATGTTTAACACTGTTGTGGACTCCTGATAACATATAAAAAAGTGCCAGCAAGTGTTAAACATGCTAACAACATACTTGAAACATGCTAAAACATGCTAGCAAGCACTTAGCTAAGTGCTAAAGCATGCTATTACTGCAATTCAATAGGAATTTGCTGTAACTCAGGTATGGAATGTCCAATCTGCCCCAAACTTCACACGTTTGATAAGAGTCATGGCCTGAACACATCTACATGACAATATTCAGTTATAGTAATAGCGCCACCTACTGGCAACAGGAAGTGACATGTTTAACACGTTGATGCCCTTCTAGCAACAGGTTAAAAATGCCATTGAGTTCTAAACATACAAGAAACATGTTAAAACATGCTAGCAATACTTAGCTAAGTCCTAAAGCATGCTAATTCAATGAAACAAGACGTTGTTGTTACTCAAAAAGGCAACGTCCCATCTGCCCCAAACTTCACACATTTGATAAGAGTTATCTCCTAAACACATGTCCATGCTCATATTCAGACATAGTCATAGCGCTGCCTGCTGGCAACAGGAAGTGACGTTTAACACTGTTCTGGACTCCAAATAGGTACATACATGTAATGGCCCAATACCTACAAAAAAGTCTCTTGGAGCATAGCCGTAAACACAACAGGGAGTCAGCCATTTTGAACTTCCTCTCAGATTTTTGTGCAGTTTTTGCCATTTTCAGGCGTCGTACTTTGACGAACTCCTCCTACAGTTTTAATCTGATCATCTTCAAATTTGGTGAGTGTAATCTTAAGGCCTTTGTGACGTTAAATTGCGAAGATCTTGAGTTTTCGTCAAAGGGCGTGTCCTCAGTGGCCTGACAAAATTTGATATTTCGCCATGAAACAGGAAGTTGCTGTAACTCAGGCAAACAATGTCCAATTTGCCCCAAACTTCACACGTTTGATAAGAGTTCTGTCCCGAACACATATCCATCCTCAAATTCAGTTACAGTCATAGCGCCACCTGCTGGCAACAGGAAGTGACATGTTTAACACTTTTGTGGACTCCTAATAACATATAAAAAAGTGCCAGCAAGTGCTAAACATGCTATCAACATACTTGAAACATGCTAAAACATGCTAGCAAACACTTAGCTAAGTGCTAAAGCATGCTATTACTGCAATTAAATAGTAATTTGCTGTAACTTCGAACCCCGAAACCCCGAAACTTCACACATTTGATAAGAGTCCTGCCCTGAACACATCCACATGAGAATATTCAGTTATAGTAATAGCGCCACCTACTGACAACAGGAAGTGACATGTTTAACACTGTGATGCAGTACTAGCAACATATTAAATATGCCATTGAATTATAAACATGTTATAAACATGTTAAAACATGCTAGCAATTCTTAGCTAAGTGCTAAAGCATGCTAATGAAATGAAATAGGAAGTTGTTGTTGCTTAAGAAGACAATGTCCAAACTGCCCCAAACTTCACACATTTGATAAGAGTCCTGCCCTGAACACATCCACATGAGAATATTCAGTTATAGTAATAGCGCCACCTACTGGCAACAGGAAGTGACATGTTTAACACTGTGATGCAGTACTAGCAACATATTAAATATGCCATTGAATTATAAACATGTTATAAACATGTTAAAACATGCTAGCAATTCTTAACTAAGTGCTAAAGCATGCTAATGAAATGAAACAGGAAGTTGTTGTTACTTAAGAAGGCAATGTCCAATCTGCCCCAAACTTCACACATTTGATAAGAGTCCTGCCCTGAACACATCTACATGACAATATTCAGTTACAGTCATAGCGCCACCTGCTGGCAACAGGAAGTGACATGTTTAACAGCATGCTATTATACCCATAATAAAGGACATTTTTGTAACTGACTTTGACATACTCCCACTATATTTATGTACTTAAATGCACATTGCCCAACGTGGTCTGTCTTCCTAAAGCCACCGGGTGGCGATGGCACGGGTGCGAGGGCCCTTTCAATGCTGCTTGCAGCTTTAATTTACTATAAAAACCCTTCACATGAGTTTAAAATGGCTGTTTATAATAAAACCTAGATCAAGTATCTTTCTCTGACCTGGCACTAATATTAAAATGAGCATCTTAGCAGTTTCCGTGATTTGGCTCCACATATAATTATTTTTTTTTAATACAGCGGATGCTTCTTAATCGGAAAGCTGCGTCCTATAATAAGGCTGCATATCTCAGCAGCCACGTCATCAAGCTCCGTCGAAGGACGTCTCAATTTGAAGGATCCTTTGAAGGCAGCATTTGTTCCACGTGCTTCATTCAAAAGCTATATGTAGTTTTTCTTCTAAAATGAATCCTTTTTTATTGCCTGTGTGTGAAGGGGTTGTAATCACACATTACAATCCACTTGTCGGGTTTTGCTATTACCTCTAAAGGCCAGTATTCCTATTTATATGTGAAGGCTCCGGGTCGGATTTACCGCAAAATCCATCGGATGTGACATGCATGTCACCCCGGCTGGGTCGCCTAGGGGAGGGGGTCTGATTGTTGAAAGACCCGAAACCCCCCGTGATCCTAGGTTACATCACTGTCCAGGTGCACCAGACGATGTATCAAAAACCTTCTTTCTGGAACAACCAGTGACTACCAGGAACAGTCTGGTTGACCACCAAGTACAGATTGGTGACAGCTGGAGAGACAGTGGACAGCCCGGAAAGACGGCATCGGGGCAGTGAGGGGTAGCATCCCAAGCTGCACCTTCTGAGAAGAAGGAACCCAAAAAAAGCTACGAATCGACCTACAGGAGATATACCCCTAGGGATTTCCGAGAGGAGGGGGCGGAAGAGAATCCCACAGGACGGATCAAAGGATGACGACACAAGGCAATGAAAATACGATGACGATAATGGAATGCATGTGGCAAGATATGCAAGAACCGACATGGCCTGCGGATCCACCAGACCAAGATGAAGTGTATGCAGAAGGAGGTAGAGTCACAGCGCACAGGAACTACGCCTGGTGAGACGCAGGAGGAGCCAGGCCCGGAGTCACCCCACAGTGCCCGGAGCCTCCAGGTGATGCAACCACCTGACGCACACAGGACATCAGACCATCGTCGGGTGAAGTGGCCCCAAGCTAGTAAGGAGAAGGAGTGGCGCCAGTTTGATGGAGACGCAGATACCATCTTGGAGGCAACTGCCAAAGGGAGAGCTGATCGATGCCTCAAAACGATGACTACAATCATTATCAGCCTAGCTGCAGAGAGGTTTGGACTTGAGGAGAAGCGAGCAGCGAAGCCCCCTTACACCATGAACAACAGAGCAAGTAAGATCCATCAGCTCAGGCAGGAGTTGAAGAGCTTGAGGCAGCAGTTCAAGGTTGCAAGCGAAGAGGAGAGGGGACCGCTTGCGGAGCTACGCAGCATAATCCGCAAAAAGCTGATGACCCTGAGGAGAGCGGAGTGGCATAGGAGGAGGAGGAAGGAGAGGTCCAGGAAGAGAGCTGCCTTACTAGTGAACCCATTTGGATTTACGAAACAGCTGCTAGGACAGAAGCGCAGCGGCCAACTCACCTGCTCCACCAGGTTGACCACCACCTCAAGCAATCCTACAGTGATGAGTACAGAGAGCAAGACCTAGGGCCCTGCAGGTTCCTGATCAATCCACCTGCACCGGCTCTGGACTTTGACGGGAAAGAGCCAGGCTGGAAGGAGATCCAGGAGGTGGTTAGAAGGGCAAGGGCAAACTCCGCTCCAGGGCCCAGTGGAGTACCGTATAAGGTTTATAAGAACTGTCCAAGACTACTCCACAGACTCTGGAAGATCCTGAAGGTGATTTGGAGGAGGGGAAAGGTAGTAGACCAGTGGAGACAGGCAGAGGGTGTTTGGATCCCGAAGGAGGAGAAGTCTCAGAAGATCGAGCAGTTCCGGACCATCTCACTGCTGAGCGTTGAAGGAAAGATTTTCTTCAGCCTCATTTCCAGACGACTGACAGACTACCTCCTGAAGAATTCCTACATCAATAGATCGGTCCAGAAGGGAGGAATCCCAGATGTGCCTGGATGTCTGGAGCATACAGGTGTGGTCACTCAGCTTATCAGGGAAGCCAGGGAGAACAAGGGGGACCTGGCTGTGCTGTGGCTGGACCTCGCGAATGCCTATGGATCCATACCCCATAAACTAGTCGAAGAGGCACTGAACCGGCATCATACCCCGAAGAAGTTCAGAGACCTCATCCTGGACTACTATACCAACTTCCATATGAGAGTCTCCTCCGGAACAACAACTTCAGACTGGCACAAGCTTGAGAAGGGAATCATCACTGGCTGTACAATCTCAATCATCCTTTTTGCACTTGCCATGAACATGCTGGTGAAATCTGCGGAAATGCAGTGTAGGGGGCCCCTCTCGAAGTCTGGAGTTAGACAGCCACCCATCCGAGCCTTCATGGATGACCTGACAGTGACCACAACATCTGTCCCAGGCTGTAGGTGGATCCTGAACGGCCTTCAGGAGCTGATGTCCTGGGCTCGTTATCCATTCAAAAGTTATCCATTTTACCCGCTTAGAAAAAGCGCCACGTTTTATTTTGTACCATACTTGGTCGTTTAACTACTCGTGTAACTGTATTTAAATAGGGAAATCGTGGAGGTGTTTGGTCGCTTCTAACTTCATCTCTGTTTGGCCCCTAATGAATGAACTGGGCTAAGCTAACTGCTCTCAAAGTTCTCCGCCCGCCAGAGTGATTAAGTACACGCACTGAGATGAGAGAGGTATGTATCAACTCGTCTTAGATAAGAGAATAACATAATTTAATATGAAATATCGGTGGAGTGTTCCTTTAAGAAATGAAATGCTTCCCTCAGATTCCCTCCATATCTGAAACATTTCTGCCATTGTTAGTACCACACATGGTTCCCTCAGTTCCCTCCTTCAGTCACAAAATCTCCCAGTGGTGAAGTCAACAAATCAATCTGATTTCTGAACAAGGAGGTCAGAAAGAAAATGCATTTTTTTCATTTAGCGAAATAAACAAAATTATTAATAATACTCTTTCAGAACAGTTTTGTAGAGAGGCATGGTTAAAACTATACCACCATGCCATTTACCAACTCACTTACCCCACTATCCCCTAACAGCCTCTCAATCAACGTTCAGAGAACACGGGAAGCAATATTTTTGAAAGTGTTGATGTGTGCTTGTGGTGACTTTAAGGCAGGTTTTAATTAACTAAAGATTCACAACAAGATGAGCTGGAAATTTTAACTACTTGCTAAAGTATATGGTTTGCATCACTGGATCAATGCAAATGTTCCAAATCCATTTGTCATGTTGTAGGAAGTAGCACAAACATGTGGAGTACATCAGAAACAGACTGGGCCATCTGTTTACTTGGGTTTACTGTCTGTGACAGGGCATACATCCAGTGTAGATAGTATAATTGGTTGTAATGGTACACTCTGCAAACAAAACAACTTCGGACAGAAGACCGAGCTTGGAACCGCACGCTCACCATGAAAGACAAGATGTCTTTATGTCAAGCTCTGTCACCAACCCAAGAATAAATAGACCGAATTACTTTGGAGGAGGATGAGGAGTTGGCAAAGGGCTGGTGAGAAGGGTAGGCGAAGGGCTGGTAAAGGCAGGCAGCAGACACCAGGGAGGAGCAGATGGAGGAAGCAGCCAAGGTTAAGATGATAGGCAAAGTGGCCAGGTGGTGCTGACCCAGACCTCAGCCTGGATGAAAGCCCACGGAAGAGTCGAAGGAGGGAGGAGCAAGGATGGAAACTTCCATGTTTCAGGCTACATCCGGGGGACGACCAACAGAGAGGTAGCCGTTGTCAGACGAGCCCCAGGCACAGGGCCGATGTTAACGAGAGACAAAGATATCGCTGGCACTGGAGACGTAGGCGAGCTGCAAGGCAGAGGGTATCTGGTGGAGCCGAAGGTGGGAGGAGCCAAGGCGGAGCTGACAGGTCGAAGGGCCGAGATGGAGCGAAGGGATCAGAGGCTGGAGGCGAAGTCACAGGATCCACTCGGTCAGGCACTGATGGTGGTTGCACGACCTGAGGCTCTCCGTCACAACCGGGAGTTCCCAGTGAAGAGGAAGTGCTGCAAGTAGCCAGCAGAGGCGGGGCTGGAGGACGAACTGAGCATTCCGGTGAACGTGACAGAGGCAAGTTTGATGAGATCAATAAGGATAATTCCAATTCCCAACAGACAAGTTATTGAATTACTAACTTCACAAATAAACATGATCAAATATTCAAATTTACAGCTGTGATTGTGGTATTATGACCAGGTACAAAGGGGCTCAAAAATAAATCAAGCAGGACAACAAACATGGAATTTTCTGAAAGCCTTAGGCTTAATTAAATGGATGTATTCCATGTGTGCTGCATGGCTTGTACTTTACAATAAGCTTAATTAGTTAACATTAGTTAATCAATTAACTAACATGAACTAACAATGAGAAATAATTTTGTTACAGTATTTGTTAGGGGTGTAACAATATATTGTGCCAGTGCCACAATATATCACAATACCAAAAATGCAACAATACTTATCGTGGATAGTGACAATATGTATCGTGGATAGTCCTCCAATCCCCCCCCCCCCCCCCAAAAAAAATACTGTGTGAGAAAAAAATTCAAGTTTTCAGAGTTTTAGTGTCAGTACTACATTAAACTACTAAATATAATGTTGAATATAATGTATAATAATGCAATGGGGTAATATTTGTGGGTCCTCATAATGCCAAATGTCTTATGTTACCTGACCAGTAAAAAGTGTCCAACATTATTTGAAATATATCTATTCTGTGAAAAAGTGCAAGAATATTCGTCTAAAATAATTCTGTATTTTCAGCTTCAGAATCATGAATATTAGCCGCGTTTCCACTGCCGGGACAGGGCCGGGCCAGAGCTAACAGCGACCCAAGCCGAGCCAGTGGCCTCGGGCCTCAAGCACCGGGCTCGCGTTTCCACTGCCGGGCCAGTAGCCCTGCAGCGCTGCCCTAAACCCCGCCCCTAACACGCCTTTTTGGATCAAACGTCATACAATACAACCCAACCCATTTCAGCGGGTATTATTAATTTATTTATAATAGGATGATGGCATGTATATTAACTCACCGGCCGTGGCTGCAATAGTGTCCCGATTGTCTCGCGATTGTCCCGCGAGTGGACGGTGACCCAGCACACCGTACATCAAGTCGAACCATGGAAAGTCCCTTCTCTGAGCTTCGCTTTGTCCATTGTGCGTTTTAATCACCTTGTACAATATACTGCGCCCGCGACTTTATTTTTTCCTGAACTTGAAGCGTTGCTCGCTGAATGCCTAGCTTAGAAAGTTCAGCATCGATGCATTTTATAATGTCCTCGTTTCTTCACACGCCGTCATTCTTCTGCCCAAATGCTCAGAAGAGCTTTGGTATCTTCGACAGACCAGCACAGGCGATTCTCCATTTTGAGCAGCGATTATTTTTCGCGATATAAAACAGTGAAATGTGCATCTTGCTTCAGATCATAACGTTCCATAACACCGATAAACTCCGCCTTTTACCTTGAGCACGCCTCTAGCCCGAGCTGGCCCGCTTTGGCCCAAGGTATTCGACGGGCCAGAAATCCTGGCCGTTGGCCCCGAGGAAGCCCCGCTCAAGCCCCGGAAGTGACAGTGGAAACGCGACTGGCCCTGGCACGTACCAGCACGGCTCGGCCCTGGCCCGGCAGTGGAAACGCGGCTATTGTTATTCTGGTGTCTCTATTGTCCTTGGGTTAAAAGCACAGAGTCCAAGCATATTCATTTACATTTTGTGTTAACCTTTTATCACATGTCTTGGAGTATCGCAATAATATCGTACCGTGAATTCAGTATCGTGATATGTATTGAATCGTGATATGAGGGTATCGTTACATCCCTAGTATTTGTTAATCTTTATTAATGTTAGTTAATAAAAATACAGCAGTTAATTGTATGTTCATGTTAGTTTACAGTGCATTAACTAATGTTAATGTAGCAGGATGAAGTGTACCCTGGTTGTTCATTGGCCAGTATCATGTGAAAACGTTGAACTAGTTGAATCAGTGGTCTGGTGTCGTGGTATAAATTGGGGGGACTTTTGTCACCTGGGATGAGTTGTCATCCGTACCGCCCCTTCACGGAAGTTCGCCATTTATGAATGGGATAGATTTGGAGTGCCGTCTCTGCTTTGTGCTGCTGTGCGCAGGCTGCCCCGGGTTTTGAGGTTGGTACGTGTTTTAAATCGTTCAGTGTGAACTCGGCATACGAATGAGTATCTGTGACAGTGACAACAAGCTCAGATGACTCTCAGGAGAGTCTCCTATACACAGATTGCACAATAATCAAGGCCTTCCTAGATTGAGGAGGGATAACAGAGTCTCAGGGGCTGTTTACACAACACCGTTTTCAACTAAAAACGGAAGACTTTTTATGTGTTTTGGCCATTCATTCACACGACAACAGAGTTTTGGTGGACTGAAAAAGAAAAATTTTGAAAATGGATTTCAAAGTTCAAGTTTTTTAAAACGACACCCTTTATCAACTCTGAGTAAACTACAAAACCACGAATCTGTGAAGACGGTGACGTCATGCACATGCGTATTATGTGCTAAATCTATTTAAGTTTAATTGTGTGTTCAGTATGCATGTAGTTTTTGCCTTCAGGAACTTAAAACATGGATGTCTGATAACTTACAGCTTAAAGTGTAAATTGCAGGTAAAAATTTTCACGAAGATAATGCAATGTGCTTACTAAATATAAAGAAAAGAACCGCCCACCATTGTTTTTTTGTATATTTTTTATACCAAATGCTGAATATAATGAAAAGTTGGTTCGTTTTACAGTGCTTTTAACCACGCCCCCTCCTTCCACTAGGCTGGGCGTGATGTCATAACAGGGACTCCAAGCTTTTACGGTCTATGCTACAAGCCTAGAGTTACGTTATATTGGAGACCTAGCTAGCGAAAATGGTTAACTATTGTGCTTGTGCGGGATGTACGTGTGAGCGGAGGCTAATGCCACCTAAGGGGTGAATGTATTTTCTAAACACTCCCAACTACAGGGTTTCCAAACAAATGGAAAGAACAAGCAGAGATGTGTACAATCTTTATTTGATGTTCAAAAGGGGTAAAATAATATGTATTATACAATCACACCAGTTGAGGGAACAATGTAATTTTTCACATTCACACAAAAACAACAAATAAACAAATAAATTTATAAATCAAATAAATCCTAATGTTATACAGCAGTCACCTGTAAAATCGGATCTTGGACACGACAGTCAATTTCAATATCCCATGGGATAAGTTAACATTTGGAAATGGGAAAAGAAAGTTAAATTCAAACCACCTCAAAGAAATCACACCATGCAATTATATAACCAAAAACACAATCCACACAATAAACAACCGAAATAAATCAAATAAATCCTCCCAGTCCCAGTGGTAATCCTTGATGGTACCAGGAATTGACTTCAAGTAAGATCTCAAGAACACAATTCACAAGCAACAAAGAAATCAAAGAAAAATACAATGAAATCAAATTATAACAAGTATCAGATTTAAGACAAACTATTGAATCGACCAATATAACAAAATCAATCAGAAAAGAAAATACAATTACATCAACCAATATAACAACATTAATCCAGACCAAATAATCGCACACACACACCTTTGCACAAAGCTCACTCAACCACGCGCTTGCATCAACACACTCAACCTAAAGACTCGTCCACATACAACCACACGCTCGCATCAACACACACTCACATAAAACCCTATACACATAACCGCGTGCGTTTGTCACAGTAATCAGTGAGACCCGAGCGCACAACTTCTCCAGTCTCCACAGCACACCACTGGTCACCGTAACGAGCCGCCACCCAGCAGCAAAACAACAGCGGGCAGATATCTATAAAATAATTACCCAATTTAGCCATTAACCCCACAAACACTATCTAAAATTACATCTTTCGTTAAAAAAAACAACTCAAAGTACTATATAAACTTACCTGCAGCGTAATTGACTGGCCCTCGGTACGATCGACAAGCACGGTGAACGACCACCAATACGGCCTTGTTTACACTACATAAACGAGCAATCATTAAAAACGACACTACTACCGAATCCAACATCATATCAATGCAGTGGCGTACCTTAAAATGTTTACGACGTTAGACATTCACAGGCCCACGGCAAGAGTCAAAAGTGCATTTCCCACCTATGCAGTCTACTCTCTCACTCAATGCTTAACGCATATTAGGTATCTCCTGTTTGCAACACAAGGACGCCGCCTGCATACCATGCCGGAGGGAAAACGGAAATGAAAGTAAATCTCCGCGTTTTTAAAGGGGCCGCGAGCTCTCGCCTTAAAGGGTCACCCCATTACATTCTACCCCTGACTTTTCGATCATCGTCCCGATGATCCAATCTACAGCCATGGACGGAAAGAGCAATCCTGGGACTGACCAAGTTGAAATGGAGCATTGGCAGGCCCTCGGCCCAAATTTACATTTTGAACCGTTGCGACGGCCTTTGGTAGATGATAAAGGTTAGAATGTTTCCCGGCGGTAGCCCGAGTGGTTTGACGCCGACCCACTTCACTTATTTGAGTTGAGGGATTAACAATCAACATAGGACCTTCAATCCCCATCTCAACAGGACTTCCTACAACCCTCTCTGGCTCCAGTGGTAGATCAACCTCGGTTGAACTCAAGGCAGCAGGGGTTTCCTCTATAAGAGCTACATCCCACTCTTCCCTTACCATTGGGGAGGCCAAAAGCTCATCCAAGTTGTCCTCTGACAACCCTAACCCTGGATCAGCCATGTGGTCAGAGCATGCTAGGTGTGGTACTAACTTTAAGTGAGACCTGTGCACCTGTTTTACCAAGGAAGGGTTATCTACCTGTGCTATAGTGTATACACCACCATCACCCCTAGGAGCTCTAATTACTTTGTGAACAATGCTGGACCAATGATTTTGTATTTTATTACGACCACGGACCCCATAGTCCCGCAGATAAACCTCTTGACCTTCCTGCAGCACAAAATCCCTTCCTCCCTGATCATGGCGCCTTTTACGAAGCTCAGCCGCTCTGTCCAGCCGAGACCTTACTCTCGTATAAGTTGTTTTCATTCTCTCCCTATGCTCCATCACCCAGTCTTTCACCAGTCCACTGGCCGGTTCATCCACTGCTGAAAGCAGAAAATCCACGGGAAGTCGGGGGGCCTGGCCGAACATCAAAAAATGTGGTGACTCACCGGTGGTCTGGTGAGGAGTTGTATTATATGCAAAACATACCTGTGCTATATGATAAGTCCATGACCTTTTCTGCTCTGAGGACAGTGTACGAAGTAAATCATGAAGAGTTCGATTGAAGCGCTCACACTGCCCATTTCCCTGAGGGTGATATGGGACAGTGTGAGTCTTCTTAACTCCATACAGCTGGCAGAGCTGGGAGACCACTGCACCCTCAAAACTCCGACCTTGGTCTGAATGGATTTGTGCCGGTACACCAAACCTATAAAACCACTCATGGACCAGAATATTAGCTACCGTAGTGGCTTTCTGGTCCCGTGTGGGCACAGCCTGAGTGTACTTCGAGAACACATCTGTAATAACCAGGACATGCTCCCTTCCATCACTAGCCTGTTCCAAAGTTGTAAAGTCAACTGCCAAAGTCTGATTCGGTCTGGATGCCAACAAATGGCCCATTGGAGCACGGACTGGTGCCTGATTTGATTTTGCAATAGCACACTGACTACATTCCTGGCATTGCTTCCTGACATCTGCCTCCATCCCCGGCCAATAACACCGGCTGCGTATCAACTCATAGGTACGCTCCATACCTTGATGGCCATGAGCCCTATGCAATAGCTGAAAAACCTCTGGCTGAAAAAGCTCAGGCAGCACTAACTGGTCCACCTCCTCTCCCCCATCAGGTAGTTTTAAATGACGATACAACAAGCCATCTCTTTTGAACAACCGACTCCACTGACGGAGTAATTCCAAACATCTTTTGGACATAGACTGACGTTGTTCCTTAGTTGGATACACTTTAGAGGAAAAAAACCCAAGAGCTGGACCAATGACTGCATCCTGCTCCTGTGCCCGTCGTAAATCTACTTTCGATGTTGCAGAAAAAGCAGAAATTGCACTCTGTACTGCCTCTACAGGCCTCCCCTTATCCAGCAGTTCTACCAGAGTGGCTGGCAGAGCAGTTCCACACTCTTGCTGCGGAGAAGGTGTCACGGTGTACTGCCTAGATAATGCGTCTGCATTAGCATTGGCACGGCCAGGGCGATACCGAATATCAAAATCAAACGCGGCTAGCTGGGAAGCCCAGCGTTGCTCCAAAGCACCGAGTTTGGCCGTCTTCAAATAGCTCAAGGGATTATTATCTGTATAAACTAAGCACTTCTGCCCTAAAAGATAATCCCTGAACTTTTCAGTTAGGGCCCATTTTAATGCCAATAACTCTAACTTCATGGAGCTATAATTTTGCATATTCCGTTCGTGGGTCTAAGACCCCTGCTAGCATATGCCACTGGCCGCATCTTACCATCCCTCTCCTGCCCAAGCACTGCCCCTAACCCAGAGTGGCTAGCATCAATCTCCAACACAAATGGGAGGGAGAAATCTGCATACGCCAAAACAGGAGCCGGCACCAACCGCTGCTTCAAAGTCTGAAACCCCTGCTCACACTCCTCAGTCCAACAGCTTTCAATTGACTTCCCCGAACCCCTCTTCTTCTTGGTCCCTACCAAACTTGCAACCAGCCGATGCAACGGGGAAGCCAACTGAGCAAATCCCTCTACAAAACGCCTATAATAACTTGCGAACCCTAAAAACGAGCGCAGTTCAGTCACATTAGTTGGACGCTTCCACTCTGCAACTGTGCTGACCTTTGCAGGATCAGTAGACACCCCATCCTTAGACACTAGATGCCCCAAGTAGCCCACTTCTTGCCGGAAAAAGCAACATTTTTCTAACTTAGCCTTAAGTCCCTCTTGCTGAAGTCGGACAAGGACCATTTCCAACCTCTCCAAGTGCTGTGCAATGGTAGATGAGAAAACAATAATGTCGTCTAAATAAAGCAACAACGTCTGGAACCTTTGGTCCCCGAACATGCGCTCCATAAGCCGTTGAAAGGTACTAGGTGCATTGCACAACCCAAAGGGCATTCGATTAAACTCAAATAACCCAAAGGGTGTGCAAAAGGCGGTCTTACACTTATCTCTCTCTGCCACCGGAACCTGGTTGTAGCCACTGGCAAGGTCCAATGTAGAAAACCACTGGGCTCCACACAGGGCATCCAGGGACTCCTCGATCCGGGGCAGAGGAAAAGCATCCTTCCGTGTCTTACTGTTTAACTGCCTATAATCAACGCAAAGACGGATCTGACCATCTTTTTTTCTCACAACTACAATCGGAGAGGCATAGGGACTAGAACTCTCTCTGATCACCTGACTCTGCAGTAATTGGTAAATATGCTGTTTAACTGCATCATAGTCTGAAGGGGGCAAACGTCGATACCTTTGCCGTATTGGGTCAGTATCGAGCAGAGGAATCTCATGGGTAATGAGCTTAGTACAGCCCAAGTCACCCTCATACGCTGAAAAAACTGATCTATATGCATGTAAAAGGGACTTAACCTGAGTCTGCTCATCCTGAGGCAACTGAGACAAATCCATCTTCTGGATTGCCTCCTCAATTTTATCTACTTCGACTGCCTGCGATGCAATAGTGGCTCGGTGAAAAAATTGTTCCTCTGATGGTACAACAACATCACACCCCTCTGACTGTGAAACAGTCTCGACTTTACACAATGTTCCCACCGCAACATGAGGTTGTAGTACGGCTTCCTGTTCCCCTATATTAACTATAGGTACAAAGGCCAACCCTCGGACAATAGGTACAAGCGATACCGATGCCAAAAGGCCAGCAGGGAGCGAATTCTCTTTCCCCAAAGGCTCAAACAGCAACACAGGTGAAGGGCCTACAGGTAAGGAAAACGTAACGGGCAAAAATCGCAATGAATTGGCAGGGATTCGCACAGTTTCTCTGCCCCCAACCCTAGCCAATCGTTCAATTATCTCATCAGCATCCGTTTCAGTTTTCTTACAATACTGCAGGGCAGAAAGCCATGCAGGAGTCTCTTTCACTGTTGGAAGGTCAAAGAGCGTATGTCCATATTGACTAAACAACTCCCTATAGCACTCCTGAATAATGTTCATGCCCAACAACCCCGGTAACCCACCCGGTAAGGATGAGTGAGACAGGTCTTTCACCACAAGTACCCCTTTATTCTGGATTTTCTTCCCGAGAACAACAAAATCTAACTCCAAATAACCCAGATAAGGTATATCTAAGCCATTTGCAGCCCGCAACTGTAGCCACCCACAACCAAGCAACTTCTCCTTACCCCAAGGCTCATAATGTTGAAGAAAGAACCTCTCTGATATAGTGGTCACCATTGACCCAGTGTCCAATAGACAGGGAACCTCTACCCCACCCATATTAATAGTGACAGAAGGGCAGCTACCTAACAATTTAGAAAGGGCCTGGTTCCCACCTGATTCAGAGGGCCGGGAGCCGACTGTCACCCCTCCTGAAGTGTGGCTCATCAATTCAGGGGGTTGAAGTTTTCCGCCGGCCTACTAGGATGCAAAGCGCTACCCGGCTGTGACAAAGATACCTGCTGCTCGGTAGATCTATGAAAATCCAAAACACAATTTCGGGCAATATGGCCTGGTTGGTTACAACGTCTACAAATTATAGGGTTAACTCGCCTAGATTGATTAAAAGCATACTGCGACTGTAGTTGCTGTAAACCTTGGGTGAGTTGATTTAGCTGCTCTTGCTGGGCCCTCAACATCTCTTTCAATTCAGCCAGCTCAGACTGATTCTCTCGACCACGGGAGGGTAAACTATGCCCTTGGACTCTATACTGAGTAGCAAGAGATGGAACAGAGTAACTTCTTTCCCGTGTATCATGGCGAAAACCCTCATCAACCCACCTAATTGCCTCTTTCCTTACATCCAAAATGGTAGACTGTGGATGAAGCCGGACATGGCGCTTAAGCTCACGGCATAAGCTATTATCGATCACGTGTTCTACAAACTGATCCCTAAGTAAAGTGGAGGAGTTAGGCACACCATCTGGAGCGCATTGTACTACCTTCTCCATCAAAGCAAAAAGGGCATGTGAGAAGTCTTGCAAGGACTCCCCCTCTTCCTGTTTACGGTAGAAAAACTGCTTCTGAAGAGAAATATACGAGCGCGCACACCCATATAACTCCTTTAATACAGAAAACACCTTTTCCGGATCCTCCCTCTCCTCCCTTGATCTAAACTTAAGTTCGCTCCTGGCCGATCCCCCTAGATGGTCAAGAATAAACAGAGCTTCCTCCCTTGCTGATAAATTTCGAGCCCTTAAATTACTCTTAATCTCCTCCACCCATTCAAAAACCTCCTCGTCATCCCTTCCACTAAACATGGAACAGCGTCTCTCTCTAGGGACAAGAATGACACGCTCTGCCATGGGCCTGGGGGCATCCACCACACCAGAGGCGCGAACGTGTGTATCAGCGACAGAGCTAATACTAACCGAGGGCCCTGCTGCAGAGCTAGCTTGACGCTGTAACTGCTCATTCTCTGACTGCAAGGACTGAACCTGTCTCCGCAGCTCTTCCAACTCGTCCTCCATTAGAAAAATGCAAAAAAAAAAAAAAAAAAAAAAAACTGACAAACGTACTCACGAGTGATGAGCTTCCGTTGTTCACTGCCCGCTGCTGCTTTGCCGCTGTAACAAACACTCACCCCAAAAACACTCGAACACATACAACCAAGCACCCCAAGATTCAAAGTACACACCCCTGCTTGAAAGCAAACCCTGCCGACTGCGCCAATTGTGAGCGGAGGCTAATGCCACCTAAGGGGTGAATGTATTTTCTAAACACTCCCAACTACAGGGTTTCCAAACAAATGGAAAGAACAAGCAGAGATGTGTACAATCTTTATTTGATGTTCAAAAGGGGTAAAATAATATGTATTATACAATCACACCAGTTGAGGGAACAATGTAATTTTTCACATTCACACAAAAACAACAAATAAACAAATAAATTTATAAATCAAATAAATCCTAATGTTATACAGCAGTCACCTGTAAAATCGGATCTTGGACACGACAGTCAATTTCAATATCCCATGGGATAAGTTAACATTTGGAAATGGGAAAAGAAAGTTAAATTCAAACCACCTCAAAGAAATCACACCATGCAATTATATAACCAAAAACACAATCCACACAATAAACAACCGAAATAAATCAAATAAATCCTCCCAGTCCCAGTGGTAATCCTTGATGGTACCAGGAATTGACTTCAAGTAAGATCTCAAGAACACAATTCACAAGCAACAAAGAAATCAAAGAAAAATACAATGAAATCAAATTATAACAAGTATCAGATTTAAGACAAACTATTGAATCGACCAATATAACAAAATCAATCAGAAAAGAAAATACAATTACATCAACCAATATAACAACATTAATCCAGACCAAATAATCGCACACACACACCTTTGCACAAAGCTCACTCAACCACGCGCTTGCATCAACACACTCAACCTAAAGACTCGTCCACATACAACCACACGCTCGCATCAACACACACTCACATAAAACCCTATACACATAACCGCGTGCGTTTGTCACAGTAATCAGTGAGACCCGAGCGCACAACTTCTCCAGTCTCCACAGCACACCACTGGTCACCGTAACGAGCCGCCACCCAGCAGCAAAACAACAGCGGGCAGATATCTATAAAATAATTACCCAATTTAGCCATTAACCCCACAAACACTATCTAAAATTACATCTTTCGTTAAAAAAACAACTCAAAGTACTATATAAACTTACCTGCAGCGTAATTGACTGGCCCTCGGTACGATCGACAAGCACGGTGAACGACCACCAATACGGCCTTGTTTACACTACATAAACGAGCAATCATTAAAAACGACACTACTACCGAATCCAACATCATATCAATGCAGTGGCGTACCTTAAAATGTTTACGACGTTAGACATTCACAGGCCCACGGCAAGAGTCAAAAGTGCATTTCCCACCTATGCAGTCTACTCTCTCACTCAATGCTTAACGCATATTAGGTATCTCCTGTTTGCAACACAAGGACGCCGCCTGCATACCATGCCGGAGGGAAAACGGAAATGAAAGTAAATCTCCGCGTTTTTAAAGGGGCCGCGAGCTCTCGCCTTAAAGGGTCACCCCATTACATACGAATACATCAAAAACGGGGGAGAGGCTCCACAAGTTCCCCAAGGACAAACGGCTGATTCGTGCCTGTAAGTGTTAGCATAACTTACCCGAGGTAGAGCTTAGATCGGCCCAAAACATCAAGCAAGACCCTAACGTTACCCGAGCCCGCTGTGTCCGAGTCCGGCCCGACACATAAACTGTAATTATGAGCCCAAGCCCGGTTTAAACCCGGCTATTTTTGAATACGTGGGTCGTTATAACTGACGTGCTCAACTACTTTATTATATTACTTTCTCCCGACCGCAACATTCATGTTTTGTCCCGCTCCCGCCCGCAAAAATACTTTTTTTCTGTCCCTCCAAATACTTTCAAGTTAGCCTACGTGTTAGCCCACCATACACATCAGCATACGTGCTCCTGATCAATTGTTTGTTATTAAAGCATTAACACACAAACCACTGTTATAACATAAAAGCAAGCGGGCTACTGCGTGCATGGTTTGGCATGACTGCAAGCAAAGTGCGATCCCATAATAATTCCTAAAGCTGACATCAGTTCATCGCGATCTCACACATCTCTGTTATTATCAATGAAGCTTCCATAATATATAACGTTACACTATGTTTGTTATAATTAGAGGATTTGCCAGCATACAGAATTCAGCACTGAACAAAAAGTCTGTTTTGAGCGGTGAGGGGAATCTATCGTAAATGCTTCTGATTGGCTATTATTGCGTTCAAGAAATCAACACATATGTCTGTGATTGGCTACATCGCTCCTTGCTGCTGACATGTTAGAAATAGAAACTCTGCCTGTAAACCGTTTCTATTTTGTTTTAGATGTTCTTATTGATTTTCTGCAACAGATGAATAAAAATGTATTAGTTTTTACGTTTTATTCAGATATTTCTAGTTTGCGGGAGTCCCGCAAATCGTTTTATTCTCCCTCAAACAGCACACACAGAGTGAGTGCATTACTGCCCGCAGCTCCCTGTTATGACATCATCACCCAGTTACGGTAAAAAACACGCTACCTTTGAAGAAACCCCAATAAATGCTATTTTAACGCATTTTAAGACAGAAATTTTTAAATATATCCATATTGTGCACTTTAATGTACACATTAATCAGTTGTGGTGGTTAACCTGCAATTTACACTTTAATGCTTAAAACTGAAATCCTGTTGATTAGCCCTGAATCACAGTTTGAGCCCAAAATTACATCTTTATTGATATTAATGGTGTCCAGATTAGGCCTTCAAAAACTGCGGAATCTGGGAGTTTTGTTTGACTCCTCGTTATGTTTTCACTCACACATTGGTCAGATTGTTAAATCATGCATCTGTCACAGTGTCTGGTTTGTGTTTCCCCGGGTGTCCACTAGAGGTCTCTTCCCCGTACTGTCACCTTCACTCCCCACAATCCTTGTCTGTTCATTGCACTCAGCTGTCTTCCGTCATTGATTATCGCACGCAGCTGTTTTCACTCACCCTTGTTAGATATGTGTTATATATTCCCTGTCTGTGTCACTGTTTGTTACGGAGTCCTTGTTTTGTGTCACACCACTTCAGGTCTGTTATTGTTCGAGTTTCTGTTTTGTTTTGACGGCTTTATTTGGATTTTGACCCCTGCATGTTGACGACGAGTTTGGATTACCCTTTAATAAACTACTGCTCATGGATTCTCTGCTTCCCGTGTGGTTTTCGTGACAGAAGGACTCCGTCACACTGAATCCAGCGGTATGTTTTATAACATCTCTTCCCCAGCCACCAAGTGGGAGAGAAGGGAGTTTTTTAAGGGGACCCGATTGGTCAAGTTTCGTGGGACCCGTGGAGGTCGCAGTGGAGGAGGTGGTCGAGAGATGGTTCATGTCCCGTATGCCCAGCCAGAGACTGGTCGTCTGCCCAGCCAGAGACGGTTCACGTCCCGTCTGCCCAGCCAGAGACGGTTCACGTCCCGTCTGCCCAGCCAGAGACGGTTCACGTCCCGTCTGCCCAGCCAGAGACTGTTCACGTCCCGTCTGCCCAACCAGAGACGGTTCACGTCCCGTCTGCCCAGCCAGAGACGGTTCACGTCCCGTCTGCCCAGCCAGAGACGGTTCACGTCCCGTCTGCCCAGCCAGAGACGGTTCACGTCCCGTCTGCCCAGCCAGAGACGGATCAGGAGATGCCCATTCGCGTGGCACGGATGGACTATTTGGAGCATCTGATTCGGATCCTGGACATGCCGGTGTCCGCTGTTCCTGAGCCCGAGCCGGTGTCCGCTGTTCCGGAGCCGGTGCCCGCTGTTCCAGAGCCGGAGCCAGTGTCTGTTCCAGAGTCAGAGACATATCAGGAGATATCCATTCTCGCAGCCGGGGGAATACCGAGCAACTATCTGGAGCGTCTGGCACGGATCCTGGAAAGACCCTTCAGACCTTTCATGTCCCTGATTCCAGAGGCGTAGCCTGTTCCGGAGCCTGTTCCGGAGAGCCGGAGCCTGTTCCCGAGCCGGTGTCTGCTGTTAATGAGCGGGTGCCAGTGTCTGTTCCAGAGCTGGAGCCAGTGCCAGTGTCTGTTCCAGAGACGGAGTCACCGCCGTGGCCACCTGAGAGATGTTCTCCGTCGTGGCCGCCCGAGGAGTCGTCTTCACTGCCCTGGCCACCCGAGGGGTCGTCTTCACCACCCTGGCCGCCCGAGGGGCCACACTGTTCCCGTGTGGTTTTCGTGACAGCTTCTTCCACTTGCAGAATATTGTTCGTATACACCCCCTTTGGAGATGTTGAAACTGTTATCCACGCTTTTATAACATCCAGATTGGACTACTGTAACTCCCTCTATATAGCGGCTTACCCGCCTAAGGTAAGGTAATGCCATCGCCTTCAAATAGTGCAAAACTCTGCTGCTCGAGCCCTTACATAGTATAATAAAAAATCTGCACATATCACTCCTATCCTTTATCTACTTCACTGGCCTCCTGTGGTCAATCGCTGAGTTAGTGCATAAATATGTTCCTGCCCGGACTCTTAGATCTAGCAATGACAATTTGATTGTCGTACCCAAGTATAAACTCTCTACTGTGGGTGGTAGGGCTTTTAGTGTTATAGGCCTATATAATCTATGGAATAAAGTGCCCCTAATCTTGTGCCACCCCTAACCTCCAGACCTTCAAAACTCAACATAAAACTCATCTATTCACTATGCTCAGTGAATAATTATTTTCCTTTCTCTCTGTCTTCCACCTTTTCATTTTTTTATGTTACATGCTTGCTTTATCGAAATCGATGTTTTCTTTGATTCTTATAACTTCTCATGTTAATTATTTGTAGTTATTGGTTGTCTCCATCTGCTTTTCTGCTCGTTTGATTGTTATAAGCAGATTGCTTGTCTCTTTGTCTTTGTCTTGTCAACGGTTTGCATTATTTTATGAAGCGACCTTAGGTTCTTGAAAGGTGCTAATAAAAATAAACATTATTATTTTAAAATGTCATCAGTGAACACTGAAATATAAAGTAAAAATACAAAAACAAAATCACTTGCTATAAGTTTATTTAACATTAACAGAAAGAAAACTAGAAGTGAATGTGCTTTCCATTAAATGAATCCCACACCGTAAACAAATCCTTAACAAAAAAACAACAACTTTGCAATGAACGTGCTTTGTTTTAAATAAATCACACACAGAAAAAAAAAACTTTAAAAAAAACCCTGCAATTTAGACGCGCAAATTGGGTGCCGGTGCGGTGAGACAATGGGTGAGACCTATGGGTGAGATGCACATGCTCGGGCAGATTCGGCTTGAAGTAGTTCATCCTCAGATGCGGCGCCGCGCGCTGTGCACTCAGCCAAGCGAATGTGGTCTTGCCGATCTGCACCCAACGCGTCATTTTTGCCGCGCGCTGCGCGCGTCCAAGCCGCACCGTAAATACAAAATAAAAGTAATAATATCCTGTCAATTTCAAAATAAACACCCTGTGCAAACTCCTAATGGTATTGTACACCAATATATCCTTGGTAGAAACATAGACTGCAAGGTAGAAACCCAAAAATCAAGAAAAACCACGTCGGACAGGCAAATCACGTGGTCCCGCGCATCTGGTCGCTTCACTTCTGAAACGCTCCTGGTGTGAGTTGGCACCGCGTGGAGGACGGAATAAAACCTTGTCGGAGCCGCAATGCACCGCAGACACGTGCAGTGTAAAGCCTGGTTTATACTCTGAAGATTAAAATTTCATCTTTTAATA
Source organism: Chrosomus eos (assembly GCA_036326025.1). NCBI lineage: Eukaryota > Metazoa > Chordata > Actinopteri > Cypriniformes > Leuciscidae > Chrosomus > Chrosomus eos. Next base: position 22,659,095 of record CM070827.1, on the reverse strand, counting down.
TTATTTCATTATTAAAATATTATGTATCTGTATTATTATTCTTTATTAATATTCATAATCAGTTGTATTATCTTATGGAGTTTAAAAGCATGAGTTTGAATGCATGAGAGAACTATAGATAGCATGGATCCATGAGTTGGATCATATGTCAGACAGAGGGAAGCTATATTTTGCTATGGGGTATGTACAATGTAGCATGTTCCACTGATGCAAGTGAATCACAGATGTAAACAACAAGGATAGTTCTTAATATGGAGAGTGTATGTACCACGTGTATGTATGACATATAAGTTCCATTTTTAACATACAGAAAGCAACATGTTTTGTTACCTTACAAGGAAGCTGTAATAATATCTATGAAGTATAAAAGCTTGATCTTACTGTACTACCTCAGAGAAACACGCACATGCATAGACCTGGCATGAATACAACATCTTGAAGTTTCTCTCCTGGCATATATGAATAAAAATCTTTCTTGGCAAGATAATTGGTGTCCGGTCCCGTAAATCAAATAATAACGGGGAAACAAAAGAGGCTTTAATTCCAAGTCTACATTTGGCGTCACGAACAACAGGATCGCATCTTCAGGCATTTGTCTCAATCATTCAGGTAAGACTTTAAATTTATTCTAAAAATAATTCTGAGTCTGCCTGATGATTAGACATTGACTGAAACTGCTTAAAAGAACGGTGTTATTTAAAGTATCAGTTGTTTTGCCAATGAATATATGTGTCAGAAAAAGGAAAATAATTTAAATAATTAGAATTTGATGTGGCTTATTTGAGTTGCTCTGGTCAGTAAACCTCTGAATATTGAATGATGCTGGGGAAGTATTTTTCATTTTTGAAGAAACTTTAGAAAGTGGATCTTTTTTAGAAAAAAGACCATCTTTAGTCAAATTTTGGAAATAGCTGTAAGACGATTTAGCAATAAGCTTGTATGGTGGTTGGAATGTGGCGAGACTGCGATAAAGGGCAGATTTATCTCTAAAATATATCCAATACACGAAAAATCGTCTCAGAAGAAGACGAAGATAGTGTGACAAGCAGTGATTTATAGCGGTTTACAGTGGCGGGTCTGTGCTCCAAGTTTGGGCAGTACAGTATACAAAGAGAACCCTAAAACGTAAATACGCAGAGGATTGAACCCTTAGAAGAAGGGTATCAATGGAATAAGAAGCTAGAATTGCATGCATTCTGATTTTGACAATAAAGCTATTCAATGTTTGGAGGAAAAGACTGATCTGAGAGCAACTTTAAAATATACATATATTTATATGTATATATAAAATTGATTTGAGTTAAGACAAACAAACAAAAAAGAAAACAGAAATTATTAAAGTTGATTTTTGTTCCCCCAAACCCTTCTTTGTTCTTGAGGAATTAGAACAGGTGGAGAGGGAGAAAAGCAGAGGGAAAGAAGCGGAGGGCCTCCCCCGGAATTTACACACACACACACACACACACACACACACACACACACACACACACACACACACACACACACACACACAGACACACACACACACACAGAAGGGCCTCCCCTGGAATTCACACACACACTCCCTCACAAAAATAGCCCTGCTGTTTGAGCACACAGACAGTGTGACAAATAATTTGCAATGGCTGGAAATGCATTTAATAGCAGAACAATATCTGCTTGGTACCTAGAAAGAAAACAGAAAAAGCAAGCTAAGTTTTTGAAAAAAGGACTGGACATTAACGCATCTATGGATGTGCAGTTAAGCTGGCTTGAGTCCCAAAAAGACTCTATCAAGTCAAAAGTATTTCCAATCCTCGCTGCACATTGGATTTTGAAACAAGGTGGAATTTGTTGCGGTATCAATGGGTGCCCAGTCCCACTTGTTGAAGCAATGAAGCCTCAAATTGAAGCATATAACAAATTGAACAAAATTATGTCTATTAAATGTTCAGATGGAGAAAATACAACCAATGATGATCCATTTGATCCAGATTGGACAAATATAATAACTGAAGCTGAAAAGAAATATTCACAAGCACCATTGAAATCTGCAACAATTGTAACGCCTCCTCCTTACAACCCAATGTATCCAATTTTGCCTGAACAATATACAAATTCATCTAAACCTCTGACACAGCCTCAAGCTTCGAGATCAAATGGAGGTCCAGTTGACAAAATGTATATTGCATCTGTACAAGTAGCTCCGGTAATAACAAGATCTAAAACAGTTCAGCCAAACAGAGACATGCTGCGATGTACACCAGCTCGGAATTATGATTCTGACTGGGATGATGAGACAAGAGATGACGACATGATCACAATTGACAAGATCGGTCCTGAATTTTCTTCACCTTTAATTAAAAGGGAAGGATCTGAAATGATGACAGAAGAGAGACCATTCACACCAGGAGAACGTCAAGCCATTCTCTCAGCCTTGCCTCCTCTGAAGAGACAAGATCCAAACACAGAGTTTTGGCGAGAATTAGACTCATTGATTGAAGCACATCAAATGACATTAAGAGACATACACACCATTGTGAAAGCTAAAATCCCAAGAGACAGATGGGAACGCTTGCCAGCTTCGATAACAACCGCTCAATGGATAGATTTGTGGGTTGATGGCCAGGGACGACCCCTGGGTCTTTGGCAAGCAGTAGATGTGTTCCGAAAAGAAATCCAGGAAATCTTGGGCAGTGGTAAAATTCCTTTCACATTAGTGACATTGATTAAACAAAAGGATGATGAATCTCCAGATGAATATGCTCTACGTAAGTGGAATGCTTATGAGAGATGGGCTCTCTGTGCCAAGAAACAACCTGACAGAGATGATGTACAGTTCACTGACACACTTGTGGATGGACTTAGCACAAAATACCAACAAGCCTTATCACTTGGAGTCAACCCAGGTGAGACATTTGACCAAATTATGCAATGGGCTGGCCGCTTAGAGATGGCTATGAGATCAAATAAAGAAGAAGGAAACAAGCCATATCGAAGAGGAGTGGCAACAGCTCAATACAACAAGGACACCAAGAATAGGGTGATTTTCTGCAGCAACTGTGGAAAGCGTGGACACTCCAACATAGATTGTTGGGCTAAAGGAGGTGGAGCAGAAGGTCAAGGTCCATCATTCAGACAGGTCAGTGCAAAAAACCATGATGAAACCTCTCAAGGGAAGACGTGGACTGAAGCACAAGTCCGTCAGCTCATTGAGGGAATTATGCGTCCGCAATAGGAATCAGCGGCCCCCTGTATTAGTAAGAAAAGAGACAATCGCCTTTTCGTCAATGCATTAATAGGGGGCCACCCATGTGACATCCTGGTTGACACAGGAGCAGCCATTTCAATAACAGATCTGAACCTACCTACAACAGATGAAACCATGGAAGTTGAAGGAGTTGGAGGAGGTATCACAAAATTTCGCAAAAGTATTCAAGTTCCACTGCAAATACATGAAGATGAAGTCTTATGGACATCTTTCTGGGTCGGGCCGAATTCACAAGGAACCCTTATTGGCATGGACATTCTTCCATTGTTAAACATGATCATATTCACTGACAGTCGTCAAATCGCTACAACTGCTGGGATAATACCACACGAAGATCGCACATGTAATTTATGGTCTGTTGGTACAGCAAAACCAATTATCAGAAACTGGAAAAAAGACGGTGTGTGGGGTCTTCTGTGCAGTTTATATTCAGATGTTTGGGCTAAACACAAATTGGATTGTGGTAAAGCCAACATTGATCCCATTGTTATTGAGGGACCGATACATGCCCCTCATAAACAATACCCCATCCGACCTGAAGCAAGACGAGCCGTGGAGGAGATAGTGGCAGACTTGGAAGCTGAAGGAATCATCAGACAAACTTCATCTACCACTAATAGTCCTGTCTGGCCTGTCAAGAAATCTGATAACTCATGGCGATTAACCCTTAGAGGTCGAAAACCGCGTCCACGCGTTTTGCTGGATTTTTTCCTTATCAGTGCAAAAGAGAATCAAATTACTCTGTTGATTTTGATCTTAAATATAAGTGTTGTACATCATTAGATCCTGTTAAGTTTCTATTTTTTTTGTGGATACTCACAATAAAAACAAAGTGTTGTGCTTTTCGTCAAACAAAGAAAAATAAACATGATGCGCGTTTTCCCTTCTCTCTGTCTTTGAGGTCCGTTCTGAAACGCGTCCGAAACATTCACTTTAACTCTCTCAATACTTGTCACAGAGATACGAGAGATGTCTCTTTATGAAGCTGAGATTCTCTTCTTTTAAATGAAGTAATTTATTTTTAAAAAAAAAATTTCCAGTTTATGTAATCCGTTTGAAACCAAGGAGAGTTACAGTTTTTTCGCTCTCCCTTCATTATAGATAATTAGGTGAGCCCGCCACACCCCCAGCGCTTTTGACATGGTAAATCTATGCATCACACGCGGCACGCCCCCGATCAATGCATAACAACATGAAGATTTTTCATCAGAGATTCACTGATAGTTCATCGCGTTTTAGGGATGGAAGCACGCTAACGTTACTCCTTCAGAGGATTATGGACAGCTGGGAATAATTAACCTTTTCCTCAGTGGAATTTGAAACTCAGACGAGCGGTTGCATTTTGAAGAACGGATTGACCCCGAGGATACAAGTTCGGAGTAAGTTTAGTGTTTTATAATTCCTTTTCTGATCATAGAGCTCAAATGCATTTTCAGACTATAGTAAATATTAACTCACAACGTTCGTGTAGGCCTATACGCTCGTGTAAACTTTTTAAATAACTGCTTAGTTTGTAATGATTTAGTGAAATATATTGATCTGCTAGTTTTGTTTGAGTTCTCCTGTGGTCTAGTGGTTAGCAGCTAGATCGATTGCCAAGCGTGTCAGAGGTTTATGGGTTCGAATCCGCCACTACCATATTTTTTTCTCTCATCAAAACCGAATATGTTCATCAGTGGTTACAGTCTATATCAAACACACACGTATATAGGACACCCGTTTGTGTGCATTTTATTTTGTGATTTCACCGGAATGAATAGTGTCCGCAATGGCAATAGATTGAAGAGCAAGTTCTGTGCGCGCGCCGCCACAAGAGACTCACTGTATCCATGACACTGATAGCAGGACACGAGCGCTCAGCTTGAGTTCAAAAACAAAACATTTTAGCTCTAGATCTCTTATTTAAGAGCGGACTAAATGAATGCTCTACTAGTTAACTAGAGATGTTTTATTTGTATTAGGTACAGCCGTTCATTGAGTGTATCAGTAAATGCGTGCGGTCTATGGACCATAAACAGATACTCGCGGTTACGCGGTCTACCCATCAATAGATGTTTCTCTGTCCATCAACAAATACATTGTGCATCTATTATCATAATTGTCCATCAGTTTACTTTGGATAATGTGCTAACAGTTTTTTGCTTTTGTTTTGTTGTGTTTACATCGTCACCATCAGCCTTCAGAAATCATTCTGATATATTTTTTTTTAAAAATCAATGTTGTAAACAGTTATACTGCTTAATTTTTTTTAACCTGTGATAGTTTTTTTTAGGATTCTTTGAATGCACTTTTTTATTTATATAAGCACTATATAAGCAATATTTTATATATTTTTTTATATATAAAAAAAAACAAGTTTGGTCTTTTTATGTTTTTTTTTTTTTTTGAAAGGAAGTGTTAAGTGATATGAATGACTTTAAGTCTTTATGTTCTTAGGAAAGATTTCTATTTTGAATAAATGCTGTTCTTTTTAACTTTTTATACATCGAATCATTCTTAGTGATTCAATCATGTAACTGCCTCACAGCACCTTGATGGGGCATTAGCACATTGGGGGAGTGTCTTTAGTCTCCCCAGGTGTAAATCACATTAATATTCATGGGCATTAACACTCCCACGCATACAGCAGTAATGACCCAAAAACTGATGTAAGAAATTCAAATCGTTATATTGATGTTTCTGAAAGAGTGGTCAGAATGATTTTCACTTCATTTTGAAGTAAAAGTTCTAGCCTACAAGAATAGTAACTCAAAAGTATTTTTTTCAACTTTTCAGTATGTGTTAAATGGCCTTATTGCGGTGACATTTTTTTTCCCAAAACGTACTAACCACGCATATTATTTTTTTTCTATAAAATGCAAACATGTACATCTATTTTGCTCACATATTATTGTAGCAGAGTTTGTGCTGAATACAGCAAATTTATATGTTGGCAAATGGTATGTTTTAAGTAGCTGAAATAAGCACAAATGTCAGGGCATACTAAAACACCGAAAGAGCCCGAAAACAGCTCAGACCCCTAAGGGTTAACCATTGATTACACGAGACTTAACAGTGTAACACCAAAACCGCATCCTATTGTGGCCAATCCAGCCACCATTCTGAATGATATTCCAGGAAATGCTAAAATTTTTACGGTACTGGATGTACTGTCGGCTTTCTGGTCTATACCTATAGACAAAAGATCTCAAGAGAAATTAGCCTTCACAGTGGGCGCAAAACAGTATGTTTGGAACAGACTCCCACAAGGTCTTAATCTTTCTCCTGTTGTATTTCATAGAGCTTTGGACCAGTTCTTAACGGAGCAAAAAGCTGAAATTGAGAAATCAGGAAGTGTCTGCCTCCAATATGTTGATGATTTGCTAATTGCAAGCCCAGATGAAAAAAGCCATGTATTTGCTCTGAATGTTGTCCTACAAGCCCTCAGAAAAGGGGGATTCAAAGTTAACCCTGACAAAGCACAGCTGGCCAAATCCAAGGTTATCTATTTGGGCCAAGAAATATCTGTGGAGGGAAGGAGAATGACAACAGAGCGTGTAGAGGCATTACGACAACTTCCAAAACCTCTAACAGTTACAGGAATGCGGAAAGTGATGGGACTGTTCAACTATTGTCGTCAGTATATACCTGATTTTGCTAGCATCACCAGCCCCCTCATCGACCTGTACAAGGGAGGAAAGCCTGGAGTGGAACAGATAAACTGGACACCGGAAGCTGAGGAAGCGTTTACTTCTATGAAAGAGAAACTGACTTCAGCCCCTGCTCTGGGACTCCCTGATGGACGGCTGGATTTCCATTTGTGGACCAGGGTAGGAGATGAGACATATTCAGCAGTACTGTGTCAAAAACCAGGTGATCGATACAGACCAGTTGGATACTTTTCCACAAAGATTCCTGTCACCATGATTGGGCAACCACGATGTATACAAGCCCTCGATGGTGCCACATGGGCAGTGGATGCTGTTGAGAATCTGATAGGAGCACAGACTATCATATTACACACTCCACACAGTATAGTGACACTGTTGAACAATACGAACATCAAAACCATAACTGATGCAAGAAGAGCAAAATGGGAAGCAACTTTGTTAAACAAGGATTTAAGAGTGGAAATCGTCAGGGACAAGTCTCTTAACCCTGCAACAATGATGCTGGAACCACATGAGGGAACACCACATGAGTGTGAAAAACAAGTAGAAGAAGATAGTCTTGGTCCAGTTAATCCAATCCCTCTTGAAAACCCAGACAAAGAGTTATGGGTTGATGGATCCAGTTATTATGTTAATGGAAAACGACATACTGGATGGGCTGTAGTGAAAGGAGATGGAACTGTTGTAAAGAAAGGAGCCCTTTCTGGGAAATTTTCAGCACAAGTAGCTGAACTTATAGCACTTACAGAAGCCTTTGAACTATCAGAAGGAGATCGAGTCAACATCTATACAGATAGTCGTTATGCTTTTGGCGTGGTCCATGACTACCTTGCTCTGTGGAAAAGACGTGGACTTATCACTAGTAGTGGGAGCGAAATACAACATGCTTCCATAATTCGTCGTTTGATTACAGCATGTTACTTACCCCGAGAAGCAGCCGTGATCAAAGTAAAATCACATCAATCTGACAAGTCCAAAGAAAGTCTAGGAAACACGGCAGCAGATGCAGCAGCTAGAGAAGCAGCTCTACTTCCTCTTACTCCTGTTACCTTGGTAAAGGAAAACAGCAAGGATAATCCTGAGCTCCATCTTCTGTCATATCAGTTGGAGACAGATGAAGAGAAAGAACAATGGATAAAAGCGGGAGCGAAAGAGGATGATCAAGGTATCTGGAGAATTCCAACAGGACAAGTGGTGATGCCTATCGGAACAAGAAGAGAACTAATGCAGCTGTATCATGGAAAGGTACATGCTGGAGCAAAAGCAATGAAATCTCAAATCAGTGAGACTTGGTGGTGGCCAAGAATGATGAGAGACATTGATGATTACTGTAGGAGATGCTTGATATGCCTCAAAGCAAATGTGGGAAAATCTGTAAAGGTGCGAATGTCACATGCACCCAGACCAACAGGTCCATGGACACACCTCCAAATCGATTTCACAGGACCTTTATCACCCAGTGGAGGGTATCAATACATACTTGTAATCATGGACAGATTTACTAGGTGGGTGGACATGGTGAACAGATCGTTGAAAACCGCTCTTACCAAAGCCATTCTGCAAACTGGCCAAGGTTGGCATAAGTTATTACCTGCTATTCTGTGGAACTTAAGAGCAACTCCAAACAGAGTTACAGGACTAACCCCTTTTGAACTAATGACTGGAAGAGCAATGGTTCTACCTCCTGATGCTCCGCCACCTGCGGGAACAGGAGGAGACTCTACTTTGTTCCAAGAAAAGTTACGACGCTATCTCGCAATGCTGGACAAAGCTACTAAAGACAATAATAAGAAAGTGCGAGAAGCTCAACAGCTATGGGATGAAAAACACACCACTACTGACATTCCACACATTCCCGAGTTAGGCAGTTTTGTTATGATCAAACGAATTGCTAGGAAAGGTTTAGAGCCTAGATGGGAGGGTCCATATGAGATACTCTTGACAACTGATACAAGCGTTTGCCTTAAAGGGAAGGGTGTAGGGACAGATAGATGGTATCATTGGTCACAAGTTAAACCTTGCTTAGTGAATGAACAAGATGATAATGATGGCTTATGGCCTGAGATTGAGCAATGTTCACCCATTAGTTTTAAAAATTGGGTACAAAGAAGTGATGTTAATTATTTCTCTGCTTCCATTTCAGGAATCAATTCCATTGACATTGATTAGAGATGGTTTTAAGTTATTCTCGATACCCAACGATGATGGTACTCTTATTTTCCAAGTCCTTGTATGTGTTACTAGAAGGAAAAGTACCAAACCTGTCAAATTGATTATTTCTAACCAAATGGATAGAACTAAGAATGGGACATACAGCGTGAAATGAGAGATTTTGTACAAAACACTACCTCACAAACAATGAACATCCGCTTACTGATTTTCAACCCCAAGGGATAGGATCCTTTAACATCAACGTTTATTTTAATTTATTGTTTTAGCACGGAACTGAAGGATTTAATTAATTAAGGAGTTAATTAATTAATGAGTTCAGGCACGGGCAGAAGACTTATTAGTTTTTCTTTTCTTAGATGATTGGGGTTCATTTTAAATACATACACATAGATATTAAAATACACATAGTATACGGGGACATAACATGGGTTGGGTTTTGTTCTTTGTTTTGTTTTTGTTTTTTTCCTTTTCTGTTTCCATTCTTCTGTTCTTTCTGTCTATTTTCTTGGTCTGCTATTTCTTCTCCTCACTATCACTTCTATAGGTTGGCCACCTGGGAATGATGGTGTGGAACTGACGGCCGTAGTTCCAGTGGAGGGAAATGAAGATTAAAATTTCATCTTTTAATATTATTTCATTATTAAAATATTATGTATCTGTATTATTATTCTTTATTAATATTCATAATCAGTTGTATTATCTTATGGAGTTTAAAAGCATGAGTTTGAATGCATGAGAGAACTATAGATAGCATGGATCCATGAGTTGGATCATATGTCAGACAGAGGGAAGCTATATTTTGCTATGGGGTATGTACAATGTAGCATGTTCCACTGATGCAAGTGAATCACAGATGTAAACAACAAGGATAGTTCTTAATATGGAGAGTGTATGTACCACGTGTATGTATGACATATAAGTTCCATTTTTAACATACAGAAAGCAACATGTTTTGTTACCTTACAAGGAAGCTGTAATAATATCTATGAAGTATAAAAGCTTGATCTTACTGTACTACCTCAGAGAAACACGCACATGCATAGACCTGGCATGAATACAACATCTTGAAGTTTCTCTCCTGGCATATATGAATAAAAATCTTTCTTGGCAAGATAATTGGTGTCCGGTCCCGTAAATCAAATAATAACGGGGAAACAAAAGAGGCTTTAATTCCAAGTCTACATACTCGACGGGTCCGCAAGAGCGCGAGGTGCGCGCGGCAAAAATGACGTCATTGCGGTGTGAGCGGTCGCGCGCGTTGGGTGCGCAAGACCTCATTTCGCTTGGCGGTGTGCACGGCTTTTTTTGTAACAGCGCGCGCGGCGCCGCATCCGATGATGAACGACTTCAAGCCGAATCTACCCGAGCATGACGTCTCACTGCACCGGCACCCAGTTTAAATCAGTTGCTTATGTTTACAAAATTAGCCTACAATCGCATACCGGTAATACGCCTTTTTAATAAAAAGATCCATGTTTTATAAAATGTCCACGAAACTTAATGAGATATTTAGTGAAATTAGAAAACATTTAAGAAATCGTTAGTTTGGGATTTAGTTGTATAGCCTGCATACATCTTTTATATCCACATATTTTGTTCTAATGTCATAAGTAATAATCTCAGGGTTTACTGTATTTTCACGATTCTTTTTGTAGTGTTATTGGTGGTGATGTACTAAAATAAACATTGTCACGTGTGGACCTTTCTTCTTCTGTCCGTTGATTCCTCATGGTTAGAGGACATTTACTAGAGTCGCCCCCTGTCGTTTCACAGAATAGTACAACGGCGAGCGCGTCGAGTATAAACGCCTCGTCCGTTTGGGGAGACGCGCGCGCAGTCTGCGGAGACTCGCGCTCTAGCGGATGCGTCGAGTATAAACAAGGCTTAAATAAAGCCTGGTTTATACTCGACGCGTCCGCAAGAGCGCGAAGCGCGCGCGGCAAAAATGACGTCATTGCGGTGTGGGCGGTCGTGCGCGTTGGGTGCGCAAGACCCCATTTCGCCTGGCGGTGTGCACGGCACTTTTTGTAAAGCCTTGTTTATACTCGACGCGTCCGCACGAGCGCGAGTCTCCGCTGACTGCGCGCGCCCCTCTCCAAACGGACGAGGCGTTTATACTTGACGCGCTCGCCGTTGTGCTATTCTGTTAAACGACAGGGGGCGACTCGGAGTACTTCTCCTCTAAACCACCAGGAATCAGCAGTGAAGAAGTAGTTTGCCGTTTATTAGTAGTTTATTAATTGCCGATTCATAAAAGAGTAATAAATGCAGTAGGTTTAAGCCTACTTTCACTGCATGTAAACTAAACAACTGAAGCCTTATTGAAGAGTGTTTAAACCTTAATTTCATCAGCAGGGCTTACTTCTGTTATTGTATGCTTATTTTGTAAATGTAATTACTTTAGACAAGTGCAAACTGGGTGCTTAATGCAAATGTGTTCCTATTCACAAAATGAGAGGCTTTTATGGTCGCCCATCAATGCAAATGTGTATAGAAGGATCATAAACATGCTGGTACAGACGTACCAGTTCGGCCTGATTCGGCTCGAACTCGTTCATCTTCGGATGCGGCGCCGCGCGCGAAGTTACAAAAAGTGCCGTGCACACCGCCAGGCGAAATGGGGTCTTGCGCACCCAACGCGCACGACCGCCCACACCGCAATGACGTCATTTCTGCCGCGCGCGCTTCGCGCCCTTGCGGACGCGTCGAGTATAAACCAGGCTTACGGTGCGTGTCCACTACAGCGGCAAAACTCCGCTCAGTGCCGCTGGCAACGCTATAACGTCTCCGCTTTGGGGTGTGTCTGTTGCGAGTGTTTAATCTATGTTTTTTTCAACATACACACAGTATAATCATCAGAGATGCACGCGATTAGATTCGGAAATAGACAAGCTTTGTTTACATTTTGCCCCAAGCAAGATATCCCGTCAATTTTATAAACTTTTATAAACCCAGCCAGTATAATCACAATGAACACATCCAAAATGAATTATTTAACATATATAACAACTACAAAGCGTCTAATTTGTAAACAAAATTATTTACGCACTAAATCCAGCATAAACTCCAGCACAATTTGCATATTTTTAAAATATCAAAACAGACGTCACATCCCGAACTGCACATCAATTGGCTGCCGACCGCGTTTTTCGCTTGATATTTGCATAATGTCGAGAACTGCCCAACCTTTTGACGCTCTCAACGCTTTCTCCGGTCCGCTGTCAATCCCAAAATGCACTACGCGAGCGTGAAGCTCGACTTCCATAGGAATGAATTGAAAACGCTCGCTCCGCTCCGCTCGCTCCGTGCCAGTGGACACGCACCGTTACGGTGCGTGTCCACTACAGCGGCAAAACTCCGCTCAGTGCCGCTGGCAACGCTATAACGTCTCCGGTTTGGGGTGTGTCTGTTGCGAGTGTGTTTAATCTATGTTTTTTTCAACATACACACAGTATAATCATCAGAGATGCACGCGATTAGATTCGGAAATAGACAAGCTTTGTTTACATTTTGCCCCAAGCAAGATATCCCGTCAATTTTATAAACTTTTATAAACCCAGCCAGTATAATCACAATGAACACATCCAAAATGAATTATTTAACATATATAACAACTACAAAGCGTCTAATTTGTAAACAAAATTATTTACGCACTAAATCCAGCATAAACTCCAGCACAATTTGCATATTTTTAAAATATCAAAACAGACGTCACATCCCAAACCGCACATCAATTGGCTGCCGACCGCGTTTTTCGCTTGATATTTGCATAAAGTCGAGAACTGCCCAACCTTTTGACGCTCTCAACGCTTTCTCCGGTCCGCTGTCAATCCCAAAATGCACTACGCGAGCGTGAAGCTCGACTTCCATAGGAATGAATTGAAAACGCTCGCTCCGCTCCGCTCGCTCCGTGCCAGTGGACACGCACCGTTAACTTCGCGCGCGGCGCCGCATCCGAAGATGAACGACTTCGAGCCGAATCTGGCCGAACTGGTACGTCTGTACCAGCATGTTTATGATCCTTCTATACACATTTGCATTGATGGGCGACCATAAAAGCCTCTCATTTTGTGAATAGGAACACATTTGCATTAAGCACCCAGTTTGCACTTGTCTAAAGTAATGGTTACATTTACAAAATAAGCATACAATAACAGAAGTAAGCCCTGCTGATGAAATTAAGGTTTAAACACTCTTCAATAAGGCTTCAGTTGTTTAGTTTACATGCAGTGAAAGTAGGCTACAATAAACCTACTGCATTTATTACTCTTTTATGAATCAGCAATTAATAAACTACTAATAAACATAGACAGTATAAGAAATGGACAGAGCCATCTCATTGGAACTCCGTTGAGAGAGTTGAAGCCCATTTTTAGCGATTTTTGAGCACTTCCGTTCCTGACGCGCAGACTCATACCGACTCAAACTAACCTTGATGACGTGAGCAACCTGACTGACAGACGTAAATCTTCTAGTAGCTGTGCGTGAAAATTGCCAACGTTAATCTTGCAGAGACGGGGAACTTGAGCAAAGAGTTATTTGGCGTGAGTGAGCAGGAGTATTTTGTCCCGTTGCTTTTATGGACTCATTATCTATGGGCTTCTCCCTTGACGGGACGTCCCCCCGATTGCCTGCGAGCTTCTCCTTCTGTCTGTACGGTCACGCGACAGAGAGTCGAGTGGTTATGACGCAGTCGTTAGCCTGTTTTTACAAAAACTGTTTCTACGGGGCCATAATGTAACATAGAAGGTAATGGAGCCCTTTATACATTGTTGTGTTTCTTTAGAGATAAATAATGGACAAATGTAGTCTTTAAACGCCTCAGATGTAAAGTTATTCGCCGTCAAAGTGACGCAAAAATGAATGGGAGTGAATGGAAATGCTAACGCAAGTGAAGTTCTGCTACAAGATGGCGGCACCCGGCCGACTTCAACTTCCGGTCGATGGATTACCCCCTTGCTAATAAATGCGTGATTTTTTTTTTCCCAAACCACTTCAGCGGAAATCCCGCCCTGTAGCTGATTCTAGAGTTTTCATTGGTCAGGTCAATCACTGTACAGATTGCCTACACCCAACCCTGATCCCTAAACCTACCCGTCACTATTACCTAAACCAATGAAATCGGCTGCAGGGCGGGATTTCCGCTAAAGTGGTTTGGGAAAAAAAATCACGCCTAATAAACGGCAAACTACTTCTTCACTGCTGATTCCTGGTGGTTTAGAGGAGAATTACTCCGAGTTGCCCCCTGTCGTTTCACAGAATAGCACAACGGCGAGCGCGTCAAGTATAAACGCCTCGTCCGTTTGGAGAGGGGCGCGCGCAGTCAGCGGAGACTCGCGCTCGTGCGGACGCGTCGAGTATAAACAAGGCTTCATTTATACTCGACGCGTCCGCACGAGCGCGAGTCTCCGCATCCGTTTCTCTTCTAAGCTGATATTAGTATTTAAACATTCTCTATGATAAAAAATGTTTGTAAAAAATATTTTAATAACACGGTTTTGGCGGTTATAGAGTTCTAATGACGGTGTTCAACTATAACCGTCGGTCTCACGGTTATATAATAACCGTCACACCCCTTATATACGGTGGCCGAGAGGTGCAAAACAAATCAAAATTATAAAAACAAAATAACAAGTCAGAAAACACAACGACAAATCTGAAAACAAATGAACAAATCAGAAAACACAACGACAAATCTGAAAACAAAATAACAAATCAGAAAACACAACGACAAATCTGAAAACAAAATAAATCAGAAAACACAACGACAAATCTGAAAACAAATTAACAAGTCAGAAAACACAACGACAAGTCAGACAAAACGGAAAAGGTAGTATGTGGTGAATGGAATACTGATCGCTGATTGGACGAGACATCTGTCAATCAAGACATGCAGATAATACAGGCAGAAGAAAGATCGATTCGCGTGTGCATGTGTAAATATTAGCTGTATCGTCTACGATAATTTTTTAATTATGTGTGAGGCTGCGAGCTGACATTATCGAGTAGGTCCCTCACTTTGCAAAAAACATACATTAACACTATTAGAATGCAGTTATAATGCCCTAAACATTCCAAATATAGGGGCAATGCCCCTGCATGAGCTTTTGTTTTTTTCTACATGTGGTTTTATACAGATCAATAAACAAGAAGTTAATATTGTGAATTACAATTTGTCGCTCGAGGGAGACTCGAACTCAGGTCGTTCGCGTCAAAAGCTAAATCTGCTGTTCTTCCAACACTTCCACTCTCCCACTTTACCAGATTGAGTTCTTTTATAATTTTGTCTGAGCAAACCAGATAGTGGTAGGAAAATTTTAATTTGAAAAGTTTTGTTGTCCATAATAATCTCACTAAATTAGCCGGTTAAATAGACAGCTCTAATATTTACACATGCACATGCAAATCGATCTTTCTTCTGCAGCTGTCTGCTGTACTTTCTGCATGTCTTGACTGACAGATGTTTCGTCCAATCAGCGATCAGTATTCGATTCGCCACATATACCTACCTTTTCCGTTTTGTCTGACTTGTCGTTGTGTTCCCTTTCAAGGCTACGGAACTTCGACATTACGGATGTCGTATATGGGAACTCTCTCTCATCCTTCACTTCCGCTGAAATCTTATTGGCTAACGCCAGCAACGCTGGCCAATTGACGCAAATATGCAAATACTGAAACCCCGTTGCAGTATAATGCAAGTGCAGCGTCAATTCCTCTTCAGAATCTCTCTCTTCACGCTCAAATCGTGTGCTAGAAAGCTGATACTACCCTACTTGGATTTTTTGCTATCGTTGAAGGTGCACCGGAGATACCTGAACTGTCTCCAGCATCCGATGGCGACCGTCTGCAATCTATGCTCGGGCCCCATAGTGCCCCCCGACCTGCACCTGTTCTGCATCGCGTGCATGGGGCTGGCCCACGCGGAGTCGGCCCTCAGGGATGAAGGGTCCTGCGACTTCTGTGTGGACATGCCCCTCCGAGCCCTCAAGGCCAGGCGAGACGAAGCTCGCGCTGCTGCGGGGATTGGGCCTGCTGCCGCCACCGAGCCGCTGGCAGGCCCCCCCAACCGCGGAGTCGAGGTTCGACCCCGGTGAGTTTTCCGGACCCTTCGTTTCATCCTACCCGCGACGTTGCTGACTTCGTGTCCTTCGGGGTGAGTGAGGAGGACGACTCTATGTCCTTGTCGGCCTCCGAGAACGACTACGGTGCGGAGCAGGCCGCCCCTCTGGCACCCACGGAAGAGACCCCCGCGGATCTGCAGGAAGAGCTCTTCCGTATCCTCTCGAAGGCCGTCGAGGAACTGGATTTATCCTGGAAGGCTCCCGACGAGCCCTCAAAGAGCAAGTTGGACGCGTGGTTCCTCCAATCGAGCCACCGTCAGGCCGCTTCGAAAAGGGGAACCCCGTTCTTTCCTGATGTGCACGACCACGTGGTGAAGTCGTGGGTGGCCCCGCAATCGGCGCGCACCCTCACTTCGACCCAGGCCATGTTCCCCCCCGTGGACGAGGCGGGGGACCACGGCTACCTCCGCATCCCTCCTGTCGAGGAGACCGTCGCTGCACATCTTTGCCCGTCAGCTCCCGCCCTGGGCTCGGACCGCAGCCTGCCGTCCCGAGCTTGCAGGTTTACGGCTCACCAGGCTAACAAGGCCTACGGCGCCGCGGGGGAGGCGGTTTCTGCACTACACGCTATGGCCGTTCTTCAAGTGCTGCAGGCCAAGCGATTGAAATCTCTGGATGGCGCCCCTCTGTCGACGCTGACGCCATCCGAGACCTCCGTTCGGCAACGGACCTCGCGCTCCCCGCCACGAAGCGCTCGGCCCAGGCGATTGGCCGTTCGATGGGGTATTTGGTGGTCCTCCACAGACACCTATGGCTCACCCTATTGGACGTGCAGGAGGCGGACAGGAAGACGCTGCTAAACGCACCGATCTCCCCTGATGGCCTGTTCGGAGATGCCGTGGAGAAGGTCACCGAGCGGTACTCCGAGACTCAGAAGAAGGCGAAGGCGATGAGCCATGTGATCCCTCGGCGAGCGCCGCCGCCGCCCCCACCGCAGCGCCCTCGCTCTCGCTCGTCTTCCGCCTCGGGGCGCCAGTCCCAGGCTGCGGCCAGACATCAGCCAGCCTCCCGCCCGGGACCGGATGCCCGTAAAGGCCGACACGGGCAGTGGCAGGGAGCGGGAAGCAAGAGGCCGGCTCAGAGGAGCCCGCGCAGAAAACCCGCCGCGTCCCCAGCGAGGCCCAAGCAGTCGTCCTGACCGCTCGGGCAAGAGGAGAGGAGAGCGCACGGTAGGGGTTGAACCGACTAGTCGATTAGTCGACTAGTCGACCTTAATGCAATGCCGCGACGCTTTAAGCTTGACGTCGACTAGTCGCGTTGATCATGTGACACTATGAATGCGCTAATTTTGATACTAACATGTTGCAGACGACAACAGATGAAGAGCCCAGAGGATTATTGCAGCAAGAAAGCAGCATTGGTACATTAAGTGTGTGTAAATACTTTACTAACACATATTGTTGAAAACGAAAGTAAAAGCATGACGCACGCTCACTGTTTTACCAGGAAATTAGAGTTCAGTCTCTTTATTAAAATCATTAAAACATTATGTTTTTCATTTATTTATAACATATTGATGTAGCCTACCTCTAATTTACCCGCAATTAATTGGAATATTATTACTTGGATGGATCTGCGCATCACTAATGCGATCATAATCATGATTATGATGATGTAAACAGCGGGCTGTAAATGCCATCCGTAACGCATTCGAGACGGATTTAAATCCGATCGCTCAAACCACTTCAGGAGGAGGTCTGGGCCGCTTAACAGACGAAACTGGACAAGTGTAAATACATCTGGATGTTGAAACCACATATGTAAATTGGACTTCTCCAAAAAATGCTAAAAATAAACATGTGAGAGCATATTATAGCGATGAAGCTGCAACACGCATCGCCGCAGATGAGCAGCTGATTGTCTATTCATCAAGGCAACGTGCAAACTATCGCAAATCAAAGTGAAAGTAAGTCGCAGACGCTTAACACACAATCATCTTCGTTAAAAGTAAAGAAACAAAATAATCTTACCAGTGCTGTCTCTCTTATTGCGTCTTTGATTTTGAAATGAGCTGATGATCAATAAAATGCAGCACATTACTGTTGGTGACGTGAAATCCGTTAAATCCGCATATATAGCGCATTGTTTGAAGATCGGATTTATATTCCGTTTTGCGAAAACATATTTATGTGTAAATTTAATCGTTTTGATAAATCAGATCAGTAAAAACGCATGAAGTGTCCAGGTGTAAACGGCCCCATTATGAGCTGTCAGCATCTGTATAATTTTCTGTTAATTAATTGCAAATTGTGGCATGTTGCAAAGCAGTCCCATGTTTTGTGTTTTTATGAATGACGTCATCGACTAGTCGACGTCGACTCGACTTTGATGTCATAATAGTCGACTTCAAAAAATCTGAAGTCGTTCAACCCCTGGGCGCACGGATGGCCCCGCTTCCAAGCGGCGCACTCTAGAGCACGCGGTCCCTCTGCGTTCGGCGAGCGGCGCGTGCAGTCATGTTGTGAATGTTGTGTGTTGTTCAATAAAGCAAATTACTTCTTCACAAACAGAGCTTTTTTCTCCTCTTGCACTTCACACTGTGTTACCCGCCCTGTCTTCGAGCAGCGCAGAGTCACGGTCATTAACTATAAAGGCGCCTCGCGGGAAGCGCGAGGTGTCTATCCCCAGCCCTCACATAGCGGCGATGACCGCAGGTCTAGACCGGCCCACACTCAGTCGTTTCCTGACGGCGTGGGAAGCTATTCCGGGCATCTCGCCGTGGGTGCTGAATGTAATTCGACACGGGTACACACTTCAGTTCAAACGCAGACCACCCCCTTCTGCGGCGTAATCCAGTCGTTAACTTTGCCCCAAAATGCTCATGTACTGAGGCAGGAAGTGTGCAGTTTACTCGACAAGGGAGCGATAGAGCCGGTTCCCCCGAGCGAGCGGGGAAACGGATTCTACAGCCGCAACTTTGTAGTGCCGAAGAAGGGAGGGGGTCTCCGCCCCATACTGGACCTGAGACCCATCAACAGAGCGCTTCACAAGCGCGCTTTCAGGATGACTACACTGAAACAGATCCTGGCGCAAATTCACCCCGGGGATTGGTTCGCTTCAGTGGACCTAGAGGACGCTTATTTTCACGTCCAGATAGCGAAGCGCCACAGGCGATTCCTGAGGTTTGCGTTCGAGAATGCGGCGTACCAATACACGGTACTCCCGTTCGGGCTAGCCCTCGCCCCCCGCACTTTTTCGAAA
This sequence comes from Chrosomus eos, assembly GCA_036326025.1. Lineage (NCBI taxonomy): Eukaryota > Metazoa > Chordata > Actinopteri > Cypriniformes > Leuciscidae > Chrosomus > Chrosomus eos. Next base: position 22,639,701 of record CM070827.1, on the reverse strand, counting down.
TGTGTAGACGCGGCACTTTCAACCCTCAGGTCGAGCGGGATGCGCGTCTTGAACTATCTGGACGACTGGCTGATTCTCGCGCAGTCGAGGGAGACATTGGTCGGCCATGTGGAAGCCCTACTTCGCCATTTGAAAACGCTTGGTTTGAGGGTAAACGTCCAAAAAAGTGTGCTCACACCGAGCCAAACTACCACATTCCTGGGAGTATGCTTGGACTCAGTGAGTATGAAAGCGCGTCTCTCCCCCGAACGAGCGGAGGCTCTGACTTCTTCGCTAGGTCTCTTCAGACCTGGCAGACTCGTCCCTCTGAAAGAGTTTCAGAGGCTATTGGGGCGGATGGCAGCCGCTTCGTCAGTGTGTCATCTGGGACTGCTACATATGAGACCGCTTCAGCACTGGCTGAAAGCGCGCGTCAACCCGAGCGCGTGGCACTCCGGCCGCAAGCGCATTATGGTCAACCGTGTGTGCGCCCGTGCCCTGGCCCCGTGGAAGAACCCGGATCTCTACAGTTCAGGTGTCCCTATGGGTATAGTGACGCGACGCGTGGAGGTCCTGATGGACGCTTCGTCCACCGGGTGGGGAGCGGTCTGCCTGGGCAAGCCCGCCTCCGGTCGGTGGTCGGAGAGGCAGATGGAGTGGCACATAAATCGCTTGGAACTGGAAGCGGTCTCTCTAGCCCTAAAAGTTTTCCGGTCTCGACTGGAACAGCGGCATGTGTTGATTCGAACCGACAACACTTCTGTGGTCTCTTACATCAATCGCCAAGGCGGTTTGCATTCCAGGGACCTATTCAAGCAGGCGGAATCTCTCCTGCTGTGGGCGGATCGGTTCTTTCTCTCGGTGAGAGCGACACACATCCCCGGTGTTCTAAATCGGGGGGCGGATATGCTCTCGAGGAACGGGATTCCTCAAGGGGAATGGAGGCTTCACCCCGGGACGGTTCAACTGATATGGGATCGTTTCGGCAGAGCGGAGATCGACCTCTTCGCGACGAGCGAGAACGCGCATTGTCGGATGTTTTTCTCGCTGTCCCGTTCCCCCCGGGAGATGGACGCGCTAACTGCGCGATGGCCGAAAGCCCGTCTCTATGCCTTTCCTCGCGGTGAAAATTTTGCCCATGGTGTTGTGCAAAATCAGGGAGGAAAAGGCAGCGGTGACTCTAGTGGCCCCGTACTGGCCGAATCAGCCCTGGTTCGCGGACTTGGTAGAGTTACTAACGGAGCAACCGTGGGAAATTCCGATCAGGAAGGACCTACTGTCTCAGGCGAGCGGATCGATTTGGCATCCCAGCCCCGGGCTGTGGAGGCTCCATGTGTGGCCGCTGCAGGGACGCTGAGCGGGATCGATGTGCTTCATTCGCGGGTTCAAAATACCATCGCGGAAGCGCGAGCCCCGTCTACCCGGCGCCTGTACACTCTGAAGCAGACCGAGGCCGGGTTATGTCCCTAAATCGCTCAATACCCCGTTCAGGGCACAGATTGTTTCTTTGCCTGCCCTGTCTGTTGAGCCATCGACCTCTCTAGGTTCGGATGCTCAAAGTGCTATCTGCCCAGTCAGAGCGCTCCGGGAGTACATCTCTCGCTCGGCTGCTTTCCGAAGCTCGGACCAGCTATTTGTGTGCTTTGGTGGATGCAATAAGGGACGGGGAGTCTCTAAACAGAGGCTTGCTCACTGGATTGTGGACGCTATTGTTTTGGCTTATGACTGTATGGGACAGGAATGCCCCCTCAATGTTAAGGCCCATTCGACCAGGGCGATCGCCTCTTCGTGGGCCTGGACTAAGGGTATGTCTATTCAGGATTTATGTCTTGCGGCTGGCTGGTCTTCTCAGAACACGTTCGCCAGGTTTTACAAGTTGGATTTACCCTCTGTGGCGTCTCAAGTGCTTTCGGTGAGTTGAATTCTTGCACAGCATTTAGAGCTCTCTGCGCTTTGCTCATGAGTTGTTCTGTGTGCTTATGTGTATTAAGACTGTTGTCACCGCTATGCGTTGGCCTTATTTTACTGTTGTTGTTGCCCTGTTGGTCTACAGTGCAGACTTCCCCCGGTTATACTGCTCGGGATATGCAAATTCTGGCAGTGTTTTGTGAGTTTGTGATTCATCCCCTTGGACCTATCAGAGGTTAGAGGCTCGCTATTGGCCAGTCTCGTCCTATCACAATGCTGGCATTCTGGGGGGGCGGTGTCGGGGTTTTGTATTGGGTTCTGTTCTGTGGTTTGCTTGCTAACCATTCTATACAGTTCCCATATACGACATCCGTAATGTCGAAGTTCCGTAGCCTTGAAAGGGAACGTCTCCGGTTACTTTCGTAACCTCGGTTCCCTGAAAGGCAAGGAACGAGACATTACGCTCGCCGCCGTGTTCGCTATTGATTTGGCGTTCTGTTCGATTCTGAGGAGGAATTGACGCTGCACTTGCATTATACTGCAACGGGGTTTCAGTATTTGCATATTTGCGTCAATTGGCCAGCGTTGCTGGCGTTAGCCAATAAGATTTCAGCGGAAGTGAAGGATGAGAGAGAGTTCCCATATACGACATCCGTAATGTCTCGTTCCTTGCCTTTCAGGGAACCGAGGTTACGAAAGTAACCGGAGACGTTTTCTGACTTGTTCATTTGTTTTCAGATTTGTCGTTTTGTTTTCTGACTTGTTAATTTGTTTTCAGATTTGTCGTTTTGTTTTCTGACTTGTTAATTTGTTTTCAGATTTGTTTTTGTGTTTTCTGATGTTAATTTGTTTTCTGAATTGTTGTTGTGTTTTCTGGATTGTTATTTTGTTTTTATAATTGTGATTTGTTTTGCACCTCTTGGCCACCGTACTTATAGCATAGAAAATGTCCTGTTGCAAAATACAAACAAACATCTGAACGTATGGTCTATGGTCAGCGCCATATTAGGACTTTGACGGCTTCACTTTTGAAGAGATTGAAGGGACGTCCATCTTCTTTTTTTTTACAGTCTATTATAATATTATTTTTCTTTTACTGTCTATGATTATAACTGTTATATGTCAATATATCATGTGCAATCTGTCACGCCCACTGGAATCTCTTCAACAGGACACACATGCGCTGAACACCTAAGTAAACTAACCTTGGAACAGAAACTGCTCCGAAGCAGGTTATGTTCAGAGAAGTTGCTATGGCTAACTTACATACCCTGAATGTTACCTCTGTTTTTGGAACCGAAGGTTATGAGGTTATCCGCTTATAGGTTTACATATACGGGTAAAGGGTAATACTTACCCTTTACCCGGATATGTAAACCTCCTTCATGTTTTACTGGGGGGAAAACACATATAAATCATATGGGAAAACATGCCTCTGGGGGACCTCTGCTGGCCAAATGAGTAGGCTATAGGCTACCGAAAATACAAGCGGCAGCTTTGTGAATTAACTGACATTTTAAATTACAGTCTGCAACATGCCTTTTAATTCCCTGAACGTTTTGGCAACGTTAGCATTTGGTTCCCAGAACGTTTCCAGTAAGGACAATATAAGGTTCTCTATAAGTCATGAAAGTCGTCTTTTCGGAAATTTACGGAGTAAAATCAACGAACCTGATTATAATATAGACCTATTTTGATTGGTAAGTGTCACGATATTTAGTCTTTGACTCTATACATAATAGGGTGTTTTATATTAACTGATTTATTCAAATAAATTTTCTTAAGAATATATAAAAAATAATAATTTAAATATCAAACAGCCCTAGTTTGAATTACAGCGGAATAGCGGCCGTTGTGATGTTATGAAATATTCTAAATGTTATTTGTTTTTAATTATCTAGAATGGCAATTTGTGTCTCTCAAATGACATTCTCAGAAAAGTTTTATTAAGTGGTAATATTATATTAGACATATATATATATATATATATATATATATATATATATATATATATATATATATATATATATATATATATATATATATATATATATATATATATATATATATACACACACACATAAGTCTTGTTATATATACATATCGTCTTCCAATACTAAAACGGATTGTGTCATTCAGTTTTATTCTAATGTCTGAATGAGACAGAGGTGTGATGTCCATAGACGGTAAATGAAGGTGATGTCTCATTCAGTCGGAACCTTTATTCTCTCATTCATGTTTCCGGCCGACTGAAATAAACTCGGGATCGATTTCCTCTTGTACGTTGCACGCTCGTACGCAGGCTAAACTAAACAATAAACCAGATACTTTGAATTTAATATATCACAATGGAAACGATTTTAGAACAACAGCGTCGATACCATGAGGAGAAAGAGAGACTTATGGACGCAAAAACGAAAGAGATGCTGACGAAAAAAAACACGGTAATCTTACAGATCTGTGAATGAGTTTAGATTATGCTAATAGCAGCTACATGAAACGTAGCCTGCTTTTATTACTGTAACGTTTTGTTTTTTTAACAATACTACCATGGCGTTTTGAACTTGAAGTACCTTCAAATGTTTCAACATTTACAAACAGATCTTGAACTTAACAATTAAATATAGAATTATTGGATACATACCATGATCAATGCAGTGAATGTACCATGGTGCTGTCACCCCATGTAATAAAAAAAGGAACATAATATTTTCCTCAAATGATTCCTTTGTGGAAACTATCATACCGTTTTATGTTTTAGTAATTTCTGCCATTTTCACAAAGCATTATATAATTATTATAGGTTCTAATATCTGATTGGTTGTAGTCAATGCTGCATGCTGTATTTATTTGATAAATGTTCCTTTTTCTGTTCAACAGCTGAGAGACCAGATCAACTCTGATCATCGAGTGAGAGCTATGCTGGATGTAAGATTCATCTTCTCTTTTGTGCCATTACATTTTTTGGTTTCCTACAAATAGTTATCAATGTCACTGTCATGGAAACATTTTAAAGTCATATGCCTGATATGTTTGTGTTATTTAATACATGCAGAGGTACATGGAAGTGAGCGCAAACCTCAGAGACCTGTATGAAGACAAAGATGGGTAAAAACATTCTCGAGGACATTTGAATTTGTTCAGAAATATATCTCCCTTACTTTCTTTGATCACATTGCTGTGTGTCTGTTCTTCAGAATGAGGAAGGATGAGCTAAATGCTATATCGGGTCCAAATGAGTTTGCTGAATTCTACAACCGACTCAAACAGATCAAGGAATTCCACAGAAAACACCCTAATGAGGTAAAACCTGAAGTTGCTGTCTTTACTCTCACCCTGTTCTGAATTGCATGATTTTGCAAAATATAGGCTACACTACTTGTTTTTGTCAATTCTAGATCTGTGTGCCCATGTCAGTGGAGTTTGAAGAGCTCATGAAAGCCAAAGACAACCCTAGCGAGGAGGCACAAAGTAAGTCTTGAGTATTGTAAGTGGTGTTTGCTAAGGCAATCATCACTAATGTGATTGCATATTATAGAACATTATAATTCCTACAGTGATTAGGAGTTAACCCTAACTATTATTAAAGTATTGTGCCTATTTTTTTTATTATTATTTTTTTAAACAAAGTCTTGATTTAGTTTGTAGGGTCTAATCATAAAAAGAGAAGTCCCTCACCAGTTACAACAACACCAAGGATTGAGAAAGATGGAGTCACTTTCAGAACTTTTTTTTTGTTGATAAAAACATTGACAGCCAATTAAAATCCATCTGACATTAAAGAGCTTGAGCATTTAATTAAAGCAGAAGACAACGTAACCACAGCACACGTTTAAAATAAACAGAAAATTATATCTTTTGGTGTGGACACTCATGTAGTTATAGTTACTGTTCTTGGTGTGAACAGGTCTTAACAGTCTTCTTGCTGATCACAGATCTGGTGGAGTTCACTGATGAAGAAGGTTATGGGCGTTACCTGGATCTCCATGACTGCTACTTAAAGTACACTAATCTGAAAGGAGTAGAGGTACTGTTTGATTTACTGGCTTATTTGAATTGCCTGCCTTCAAATAATTGAATGAAAGATTCTAATGCCTTTGTCTATTGATCTTTTCTAGAAACTGGAGTATGTCACTTATCTGTCAACGTTCGATCAGCTCTTTGACATCTCTAAAGATAGGAAGAATGCTGAATATAAGAAGTAGGTGAAAGCTGGTCATTTAAATACTATAAACAGGACTAAACAACTGATCAAATTAAAAATCAAGTTAAGACATGATCAAAATATTTCAGAATGAAACGGTTTCTTTTTTCACGGGCAACATGATAACGGTGGTGTCTCAGAGAGACTCAGTAAATGCTTGTCCCCAGTTCTCGCACTTCTATACTTTAATCTTTAGCATACCTTTTCTTGCATACTGCCACTTCTTGCAGGTTGCCTCTCAGGGTCAAAGCATCAGGGTCTGGGTGATCAATTAATAATTTTAGAATGTGATAATGACAGTGTCGGATCCTGTCATAGGCAATAACGGCAGCCGCCTAGGCCCCAACAAGGTGAGGGGTGACGTGCATACGGACACTTGCTCTAGAATTCTCCTCTCTCTAACCTTGCCAGAAGTTATCAACCAATCAGTATAGATTTCGATTTGACCATTCATCGAGTGAGACAAAAGACTGGCATAAATCGGGTCGCCGACTGCAGATTATCACCTCACATTTAACGATCGAGACGACGGGAGCGCGCCGAGACTCCAGTAAGATTCCTAAAGACTGCCGGTCTTTAGTCTGGGACTGTGAAAATCCTTTGGTGTACGCCTGGCATGAGGCACTGAGATTTGTCAAAGAAACAGAGAAAGCAGATCAAGAGGATCCACAAAGGAATTACGTTTTCTAAAGGGTTGTTGTTAACGTGATATTGTTGGGAAAAAAGGCATAGCAGTCAACTAGCAGTGCAGCACCCGTAGGCTAAAGTTTAGAGTGCACGTTCGTATAGTTATCTGCATCTTTCAATCTCTTATGTATAGTTACTTTTTAAACACGAAAATCGCATTCAGCATGACACGCAAACGGTTGCCGTGGTAATGAACAACCTGCTTGTTAAAGCGAATGTATAATCCTGTATCTGAGGCAAAAATACTAAATATGCAGCTTGAGTTATACATTTCTAACTCTAAACAATTGACCACTGAACCAGCTGATAAAATCTTCCTTTGATTCGATGCGTGATTACAACTTGACACTCAAATGAACCGATCGCATTTTACTGATGCCAAAGACGTGCACGTGCACACAGAGAGGGAGCGCGGTGTGTCAGTTCACCGGGCTATGGTAAAATAATGACGCAGTTACAAGGCATGTATAATTTAAACTACTTAGTCAACACTAACAGTTGCTCCTTTTCGGTTTCCATACTGCTGCTCTCTTAGTCACTTCTGAACTTGACACTTCTGAACTTCTCTTGATTAAAGCTCCATGTGATGGGTTGCCAGATATCACAAAAAGAGCAAAACAAGCCCCTTAATAACGCAGTATAATAAGCAGACATGGCAAAAATGTATTAACAAAGAAATTACTAATATCATACAAAATTAAAAGGAAGTAACTAATTTGTTATGAATATAGAATAGTTCAATATAAAATATTCAGATATTATAAACTAATTGATGAAGTAAAGCAATAACATGAAATTGAAAAATTATTCAACAACTTTTTATTTAACGTTGAATTGCACCTATGAGTTGTATTTAATATCAATCAGTTGGGGGCAGTTCATCTAAAAGTTGATGAGTGTGTTTTGTTTACTATATTTAGCTATCAAAATAGTTTACCAAAGAAATAATTTACCAAATAAAAGAAATCTAAATCAAACAATACTTTTCATTTCTAAAGTAGGCAATTTGGGTTTATTTATAATACAAAGCCCTTATTGTCGATTTTTTTTTGAGAATAACTACATTTATAAATAACTATATTGTGAAATATATCGTTACCTTGAAACAGTAATTTGGTCATACCGCCCACCCCTAGTAGCCGCGTTTCCACTGTCGGGCCAAAATCGGGCGTGCTAGTGCGTGCCATGGCCAGTCGCGTTTCCACTGTCACTTCCAGGGCTCCCTCGGGGCCAACGGCCAGGGTTTTCTGGCCCGCTGAATACCTTGGGCCAACTTGGGCTAGAGGAGTGGTTACGAACAAAGGTGGAATTTACCTGAGCTGGGAGACGGCAGCACCGGATAATTCTGTCAGCTAACATCAGCATTAAAGACTTTTAAAATTTACCTCAACTCACTTTCATGTTTGAATTCCTTCTGTTTGTGATCCGATGTAGATTGTTCACTGTATAAGGTAGAAATATTTCTATGTGATGCAAAAGACTATGCACACTAACCATTACCATAAACATGGTAAATATGTACGCTTGAAGAAATCAGACAAATCATAAAGGCTATCACAATCATGTTTTTATTTAATCTTTCAGTAGCCTATGTCTCTTTATACCGGGAAAAATAAAATAAAGCAACTTTTTTTGCGGGAGCTTTCTCGGTTATAGAGAAACAGTCGCCTACTGTGAGTAGGTGACACCAATTCTGAAACCGGCACACCCCTAACTGTGAGGGAGTGCTAAAGCTCCTCAGGTCGGATTTTTTGGTGGCATATTTGTAGAAATTATCATTCTTTTCTAAATGTGATGTAAATATGTAGACTGGCAAGCCAGACCTACATCAAGATGTTAGGTCTGGGAACTCACAATTGGCATACCTCAATCCGAGGGGCGGGATAAACGGTTGTCTTTCAAATTCCCTCTGCATTCAATAGGACAGCGCTACATCCAACCAGAGCAACGAACGGCTGTGGCTGAGTGAGTCCCATGCCTTTTTCCAGCGGAGCTAGTGGATGTTTTAAACTTTTGCCGTATCTGGTCGTCAAAACTCCGAACACATCTTCCTTTTTAAAGAATGACTTAAGTGACGTTCTCTTAACTCCAAATCATGCAGAGTCGTGGCCAAAGCCGATTCGAAAGACCGCTGTTCGCCAGCAGCATACAGCAGCAGCTACAGGCTTGAGGCTTTTAGCCTGGCACGGCCCATTTAAAGCCCTGGCTCGCACTGGCCTGACAGTGGAAACGTGGCTAGTGCATTTCACGAGGTAGCATTTTTCAAGCTGATTTTAAATGTTTTTTTAGTGATTTTTGTGTGTATACATATGTTTTACATAAGAGTTTTTTTTAAATTAATACTAATAAAACATTTTAGTAATTTCATAGTTTTTTCGGGTTATATGAATGTATTTTTGGTTTTCCATAAAAAAAGTGTGAGTGAATTTTTATTTTCAACATTTGATTTGCAATTTTTGTTCTAACCAATATATATTATTATTTACAGTAGTGGCCGAAATTGATGTCCAGATAAATTTAAATATCTTAACCAAGTTTAGTTTTTTGTTTCTCCGTCATAGTTAAAGTATTAAACATTTTCCCCTTATTTTTATAGTTTTGTATAGTTTTAGGGTCATTAAAAACAAATATCCCCTTCAGACATCACTTTCCGACCCTACTGTGTATATATAAAAAATATTGTAATGTATATATATTGTTTATAAGGCTAAAATGTGAAGTTTATCATATTCTAAAACTTGTTTTTGTCAAACACGTATTTTAAAAAAAATCATATCATTTTACAGCTTAGGATGTAACTGTAGACTTTGGTGCTGTTTCAAAAGCAGTGATATGTCTCTGCTCTTGCAGGTATCTGGAGATGTTGTTGGAGTACCTGCAGGAATACACGGATCGTGTCAAGCCTCTCTTGGATCAGAATGACCTCTATGGAAAGATCTTGGTCGAGTTTGAGAAGAAGTGGGAGAATGGAATGTTCCCAGGCTGGCCGGTGGGTTTGTTTAAGCGACAACAATAATGAGCTCTACAGATCTAATTACATGTGTTTCAGAAGTGTCTGCATGTTTTCCAAACATAAATGTCCATTTATTGAACTTAATATTCATCACTGCTGATTGCTGAAATAATACAATTTGATGTTCCATTGGAAGTTATCAAAGAAGTATTGCAGGATAGTCATCATCTACTCAATACTTTCTGAATGGACTTTATTTGTCTGCTTTGTTGTTGTGGAGGTGTATAAAGCCATGGTTATTCCACAACTGTATTACTACTGGCATGTGGCATGGGGTAAATTTAAATTACCAGTTTATGTAGCGGCAGGTGCCTCATTATGAATTTAAGGAAAGTAGTTCTGCTGTCCTCTGTTAAAGGAGTGCATGGGGAACTAATTAGGATGTTTTTCTGTTAATGTGTATGTTGCAGAAAGAGACGAGTAGTGCTCTGACCCACGCAGGAGCCCATCTGGATCTTTCTGCTTTCTCTTCCTGGGAGGTCAGTTTCTCTAGTCTTGTCTGTTACAAACATCACATTATTGTTTACTTCGTTTCTCTCCTGTTTACTAGATAATAATGTTTTCATTTTTGTAGTCTCACACACATAATAATTCTATTGAAAGATCAGAACTGTTGTTTCATTCCTGTAGGAGCTGGCATCTCTGGGTCTGGACAGATTGAAGTCTGCTCTCATGGCTTTAGGCCTCAAATGTGGAGGGTGAGTAGAGACACGTCCTGCTCACGTAGTAATCTTTAATTATAGTTTCACTTTTAACTGGATTTAAAGGTGCCCTAGAATGTGAAATTGAATTTATGTTGGCATAGTTAAAGGTGCATAACGCAGGTCTCTGAGTTTTTGCAGAACTACACCCCCTCTGGCGACAAGCGAAACTGCAACCAGAGGTGTGCACGCTCATGGAGCACACGCACACGCACGCTTGCACGAGCTGTTCATAACCAAAGGAGCATCAGCCGCACAAATCTTTTGTTCACAGTCATAATGTCTTCAGTTATAAATCTGCAAGTCATTTTACATATATGAAAGGAAAGGCATTTGAGTAAATTACACACTTATGTGTGAGGGGAAAACGGGGGTAGAAGAAAACAGTTTTTGTTTCCATTTATCTCCATGTTGAACTGTTTTATGCGTTTACTGTAATCCACTTATGATTGTATTATTATGGAAACACGTTCATGAACAATATAAGTTATTAATTTGTAAAAGCTTAAAATAATAATCATACCATACACAGTTGGTCAACAAAGTACACTCAAATGTCTCAAGGTAATAAACAATCAAATGGCACTATATCCGCTTTCATAACAAGTAGTTATATGAACTTCAGTGTTTCCCCTACCATTGTTTTAGGGGGGCGGCCCGCCCCCCCAAAACGACCCCCCCCCCCCCCCCCAAAATGCTGGCGAAATCCAGTCCTAAAAAAGGAATTTACTGTATTGTATAACGTGGAATTTCACGGAATTTGTACATTTTTTGAGGAATAAAAAGCACTTCAGTACACTTGAAATCAAATCACGATATAGACTAGTGTGTGTGAAAGACGAATCCTGCATGTTCGGTGTGAATGAATGGTGCAGCCGACGCGCAGTTTCATTTACCACACGCACACACACACACACACACACTGAAGACACAAATGCATGAACTTTCTCTCCAGGCTCTAGATCCAGTCCGAAAGTCACTTCGTGATCATTTAACCGCTTCATTTGAGAAAAACTATCATCCTGACAAACACACAGAAACTCAAAAGGTCTTCACGGCAACCCGTCAAAATAAAAGTTCGGTTTAACTTGACAGAAATATATTACTGTTGTACAGTAGAATTTATATATGTCCCAATGTAATAATAATACTAACAATAATCAAAATAAATTATCATCAAAACTGATTTTTTTAAGGAATAATACATTTTTCTTCCATGTTTTAATTTTAACAGTAGGCTCATTGTGCAGCACGTTATTTGACAAAGTTTATTTAATTTCATATGATTAAAATTGATGATAAATGATAAAATTTGTGTTTTATGTCTTGATTTTATTACCAGAAAAAACAAAACACAGGATTAGTGTGAACTTTTTTTTCATATATTTTTGTTTGAAAGTTTAAAGTTTAATGATTCATAATACATGATTTCAATTAATTTGACATGCTTTTTGATTGCTAAAAAATTTACACCGTATCCGTAAACCCCCCCCCCCCCCCCCCCCCCCTTAAAAAAATTCCTAGGGGAAACACTGAACTTAGTTATAGGAACTGTCCACTTCTAAACAGTTCTAAGAACTACTCTCCCCGGTTTTGCTGTTTGCGTTCGCACTGGCCGCCAGTGGCCAGAACCGATGAGTAAGGGAGTGACGCGAGCACGGCGGCCGCGGCGCCACATACAACAACAACAAACCAGCATGGAGGAGGCGATCGCAATGTTCCCATTCTGCCTACCGGGACCTTAATAACGGAGTACGAACGGCGGCGTTTAAAGACTATGGTGGAAAGTCTAAAGTAATATGATGGAAGAAGATAGAAGAGCAGAGCGCAGGCAAAGGACGTTAGCAAAGAACACAAGGCTACCGGTAGGCCATACACAAAAACATACAGTCAGGTCCATAAATATTGGGACATCTACACAATTCTAATCTTTTTGGCTCTATACACCACCACAATGGATTTGAAATGAAATGAACAATATGTGCTTTAACTGCAGACTTTCAGCTTTAATTTGAGGGTATTTACATCCAAATCAGGTGAACGGTGTAGGAATTACAACAGTTTGTATATGTGCCTCCCACTTTTTAAGGGACCAAAAGTAATGGGACAGATTAACAATCATAAATCAAACTTTAATTTTTTAATACTTGGTTGCAAATCCTTTGCAGGCAATTACAGCCTGAAGTCTGGAACGCATAGACATCACCAGACGCTGGGTTTCATCCCTGGTGATGCTCTGCCAGGCCTCTACTGCAACTGTCTTCAGTTCCTGCTTGTTCTTGGGGCATTTTCCCTTCAGTTTTGTCTTCAGCAAATGAAATGCATGCTCAATCGGATTCAGGTCAGGTGATTGACTTGGCCATTGCATAACATTCCACTTTTTTCCCTTAAAAAACTCTTTGGTTGCTTTTGCAGTATGCTTCGGGTCATTGTCCATCTGCACTGTGAAGCGCCGTCCAATGAGTTCTGAAGCATTTGGCTGAATATGAGCAGATAATATTGCCCGAAACACTTCAGAATTCATCCTGCTGCTTTTGTCAGCAGTCACATCATCAATAAATACAAGAGAACCAGTTCCATTGGCAGCCATACATGCCCACGCCATGACACTACCACCACCATGCTTCACTGATGAGGTGGTATGCTTTGGATCATGAGCAGTTCCTTTCCTTCTCCATACTCTTCTCTTCCCATCACTCTGGTACAAGTTGATCTTTGTCTCATCTGTCCATAGGATGTTGTTCCAGAACTGTGAAGGCTTTTTTAGATGTTGTTTGGCAAACTCTAATCTGGCCTTCCTGTTTTTGAGGCTCACCAATGGTTTACATCTTGTGGTGAACCCTCTGTATTCACTCTGGTGAAGTCTTCTCTTGATTGTTGACTTTGACACACATACACCTACCTCCTGGAGAGTGTTCTTGATCTGGCCAACTGTTGTGAAAGGTGTTTTCTTCACCAGGGAAAGAATTCTTCGGTCATCCACCACAGTTGTTTTCCGTGGTCTTCCGGGTCTTTTGGTGTTACTGAGCTCACCGGTGCGTTCTTTCTTTTTAAGAATGTTCCAAACAGTTGATTTGGCCACACCTAATATTTTTGCTATCTCTCTGATGGGTTTGTTTTGTTTTTTCAGCCTAATGATGGCTTGCTTCACTGATAGTGACAGCTCTTTGGATCTCATATTGAGAGTTGACAGCAACAGATTCCAAATGCAAAAAGCACACTTGAAATGAATTCTGGACCTTTTATCTGCTCCTTGTAAATGGGATAATGAGGGAATAACACACCTGGCCATGGAACAGCTGAGCAGCCAATTGTCCCATTACTTTTGGTCCCTTAAAAAGTGGGAGGCACATATACAAACTGTTGTAATTCCTACACCGTTTACCTGATTTGGATGTAAATACCCTCAAATTAAAGCTGAAAGTCTGCAGTTAAAGCACATATTGTTTGTTTCATTTCAATTTCATTGTGGTGGTGTATAGAGCCAAAAAGATTAGAATTGTGTCGATGTCCCAATATTTATGGACCTGACTGTAGTTAGCATCTTTTATGGGACATGTTTTATGTTTCATGTTGTACTATTCTTCCGAAGACAATTCCTAGTTTATGAACCTGTTCACTGACAATGGTAACGTTAGTCAAATCAATTCTGATTGTACATTTATCTAGCTTAGGCTAAAGCATTACACATTTTACGCATCGTCATTTGTTGTCATAGATTTGCCGCATCAGACATTAGAGACTGGGGTATATCTTACCGTTTTATCAAGAAAACAGCCAACTGAGGATCCCGTTTGAGCCCTAGAGCAGACCGGAGATCTATCCATTTGTTGAAAGCCTTCCCGATGCTGACTCTCGTCTCGTCTTATTCCGACGCCTGACTCCAATTTGGCCATTTTGGTCAATAACTAGACAAAAGTTCTCTTTTCTTTGTCTTACGTGGAGTTTGCGTTGGGGTTTGGAATGAACTACAAGCCGGTCTCTTTGAATCCATCTTCTACTTTTGTGGAAAGTTGACTAAAGTTTTGTCGCTCGAGTTGTCTTCGCTGATACGGAGAATGGCGGCTAACAATAACAAACCTCCGAGACATCGCCTGGTGAGCGTGAACGCGCATGACGTCACGCCCAGTCTCAGATTCGAGCCCTCTTATTTATTTTACTGTACAGGACTATAGAGGCAATCTCAGTGATCAGAGAAGGGCTCATTCAGCCCATCAGGCAATTGTTTACGCATGTATGGGTTAAAAAACGGGTATTTTTAACATGAAATGTTGCGCAATGCACCTTTAAATAACAAGAGTTAAGTACATGGACATTACATACAATGAGTTTCAAACACCATTGTTTTCTCCTTATTTAAATCTCGTTTTTTTAAAAATACCCCTGAAAAACAGGCGAATCTCCACATAATACCGACTATGACGCAATAGTCGGGATCATTAATATGTACGCCTCCAAAGATTTGCATATGCCAGCCCTCAATGCCAGGCACTGCGCAGCCGAACCATCGGAACAAGCGAGGATCAGAGGGAAAATGGCAGATCATGGAAATAAATGCTATGTTCCAGGCTGTGCAGGGGATGTGAGGACTTTTCATACCCTTCCCACAGAAAAGAAATGTCAACAGGCGTGGTTGATGTTTATATATAATCAGATACTGCAACAGTTTAATTCGAATTTGTTAGTTTGCTCTGCCCATTTCACCACGGACTTATTTTCGAACCTGGGACAATATCAAGCTTCTCTCAGCGTCTCAAACTGAAGAAGGGGGTAATTCCAACTATATTCCCGCAACCGGTAAGTAGTGATTTTATTAACGATAATTTACACTAGGTTAGATCCAGCGCAAGATCCTAGTACAGTAACAAATAGCAAACTCCAAGTAACAAGCATACATAACTAACGTTAAATAATTCTCAGTGAATAAACTATCAGAAAGCGATCAAAGAACAATCCACACAGCGCGAGTTTATCTGGACTCTTGCCAAACTCGTTATGAAATCAATGACGCTGTTACACTGAACAACGAAGCTCTTACTGTACATCATCGTGTTTGCATTGGTGAAAGCATTAGAGAGAGTGCAGAAACTGCGTTGTCTCGCGATCAACTGTCATCTGCTTGCTCAATGCTCATCACAGCAATATTTTATGTGATGGAAATAGATTTAAATACTTTAAAAACATCTCACGATTCATTAATCTCGATAGCTGTAATAGTTAAAATGTATATAACAGCTGAAGTAAAAGTATTCGAGACAGTTTCACATGTAATGCGTAGCTATTTCATATGCAAGCATGTCAGCCAATCACAGCAGTGGCCGGTTCTCACAGCAGACACGCCCCTTCAAACAGAGTGTTCAAATCAGAGGCTAAAATCAGGCTAGGAAAAATGCCTTTTATTTCTAAATTATGACTATTTTTGATCTAAAAAACATACTTACATTATAAGGGCAACACAGGAAACATTATGAAATAATAAAATAACCCCATTCTAGGGCACCTTTAAGTAAAGGATTCATAGGACTGGCAGTCCCTGATTCTTGAGTCTGAATGTAATGTCTGGTAGAGTGTTATTTATTTTTTATGTTTTCTTTGTAGTACACTAGAAGAGAGGGCACAGCGTCTGTTCAGCACTAAGGGCAAATCTCTGGAGTCATTAGACCCCTCACTGTTTGCCAAAAACCCAAAAGCCAAGGGACCAAAGAAGTAAGCCCATCCCTATTCCGCAAACAAGGGACTTATTTACAAAATATTTGTGTTTTTACTTAGATTTAGCTCTGCTTTGTATATATTATTTGCCTGTTAAATGTAACTTTGATTTTTTTTTTTGTTTTGTTTCTGCAGAGACTCAGAGCGCAACAAGGAAATTGGTTTTCTTGAAGCTCAGATTTATGAATATGTGGAGATCTTGGGGGTAAATAAGTCTGCCTGCTTTCATTTTAGTAGTTTTGTCTACAATTTAGTAATATTTAATTTGCAAAAGAACAAATTGATTGCTTAAATGGAACGCTGGTGTTCTTATATATATTAAAATAAACAGTATATTATCTTTATATAAATATACATGCATATATATTTACATGTCCTAAAACTATCTTTTTGCCACACCTGCCAATGGCCAGTGACTGAAATTTTACCAGCCAAAAAAACAGACTAATCCTTATTGAAGTTGCAAACGTTATCCAGTCAAGAGCAATTAGTGATTTGTTCTTTGTCATTTGTTGTTTGATTAACATTAACAACGGCTAACTTTAAGAGCTAATGCCCAAATTCAACATACTGCTACACAAGCGTTTTATTTCTCAACTGGTTACGTTCAGTTAAGATATGGCTGACTGTTTACAAGGATACTTGCCAATTTTGCCTATTTTATTTGAATATGTCTGTTCAAGCGTAAGATGATGTGAAAGAGAGCTCAATTCACTATTTGTACACTGTCTGAGACGCGGATTTCTAAGCGCCCGCCTAGAATGTTAGCACACTTAAAACTTCCACCGAGTAATGAATTGATTTCCCTTTCATATCGTCTTGAGCTTGAATATTTAAATTGGAATCCAACACTGCCCTGTCAACTGTCCCGAGCATCGTTAATGTTTTTTCATTTTCTCACAATTTTTGCATTGCTAGAATTCATAAAAATGTTATCTCCAACTGGTGACACCTTTTCATATACTCTGCAACACCGATTTTTTTCTATAATTTATGCCAGCGCTCCACTCAATCGCTCAAATCCCGCTCCAACACGTCATTTCGCTGTACTGTACTTTGCGTGTTGTAGCCATTAAAGAAAACTTATTTAGTTTCATATTTATGTTTAAATATTATAATATGCTGTTCACTTTTCATAATCAACATAGATGAAATGTAAAAACAGCCTGAGTAAGATGGGCTACATCAAAAGACGTGCAATATGTCTGGAGACATGGAGTGGATAAGACGGCTTCATTACGTTTTGTTTTGTAGAAAGCTTTTCTTTCAAGTGAATTTAATTTTTTATAAATCATATCTTAATTTCAATCAATGTTTCATCAACCAATTTGGATTTAATAAAGTAATCCAAGAAAAAACGGTCAGGCGTGGAATGGATTGAGGTGTGTAACAAACAAATCCACTGCCATGTTTCTAAGGCCTTAAAGCCAAAACAATACGTCTTACTGTTTTTAATGAATTTCTAGAATAAATGTCTCAATTACAGTATGTCTATAGATAGTTAAGATATTTGTGGCTTAATGCAATAGGCTATGTTGTAGTAGTATAAATAAATGACTTTATTAAAACAATATTTGAGCTCCATAACCTTATATCTATGGGTTATCATATATATATATATATATATATATATATATATATATATATATATATATATATATATATATATATATATATATATATATATTACATATGTGTATTTTATATAATTAGGCATCATCTCTAAAAAAAAGAAAATTATTGTCAGGCATTTATAATCTATGTACATCCCTCCAATCAAATTATAAGCCAAGGAGAAATATTAAACATTAACATTTATTAACTTCAGTACGCGTATACTAGTGTTCTGCTCTGGTTACCGCTTAGTTTTGGTAAGGTGACATCTATTTTGGACGTTGCTGTGAATTCTCTGCAGTGATAACTCGAAACTCATGTATTTTGTTGTAGGAACAAAGGCAGCTGACCCATGAGAATGTTCAGAGGAAGCAGGCGCGCACAGGAGAGGAGCGAGACGAGGAGGATGAAGAGCAGCCCAGTGAAAGTGAGAGTGAAGATGAAG
Organism: Chrosomus eos; assembly: GCA_036326025.1. Classification (NCBI taxonomy): domain Eukaryota; kingdom Metazoa; phylum Chordata; class Actinopteri; order Cypriniformes; family Leuciscidae; genus Chrosomus; species Chrosomus eos. The sequence continues at coordinate 22,621,441 of CM070827.1, read as the reverse complement.
ATAATGAGATCATATACAACCCCAAAAACCTGCCACTCGGCTGGGATGGAAAGGTATGCTTGGTTTTGTTGTAGTGGTAAGGTTTGACTTAAGGAAAGTTAATTAAATTTAGATATTGAGATGATTAATTGATTAATGGGACTGTAGTGATCATTAAGACCTTAACCTTGCCTTTTGTCTGCTCTCTTCAGCCAATTCCATACTGGCTGTACAAGCTGCACGGTCTGAACATCAATTACAACTGTGAGATCTGTGGGAATTACACCTACAGAGGACCCAAAGCCTTCCAAAGACACTTTGCAGTAAGTTTCCAAGAAAACAAAGTTATTAACAAAATGCTTTATTTATTTGTATTGGTACATTCGTGCCGCGAGATATTTCCTCAACTACATCAGACTTTCATAAATGATAACAGAAAAAAACTTGCCATAGTTTTGTTCTTTTGTGGCAGTAGTCAGTTTTGCTGTCAAAAACAAGTTTTTGCTGCCAATTATTAAATGTAGTCAGTGTATTAAGAGGCTACAATTTCCAAGTATGCCTAAGTGTAACTTGATCCCATCCCATTAAGCTGATCTAATGTGTGTTGGTCTGCCTGACTAACCTGACTCCGCCAGATGGATTTGCTCCGCATATCCATCTGGAAACCTTCCGTTGAAGTAGTTTTGGTAAGGGGCGAAAATACTGGTTAGCTGATTGGCCTATGTTGGTGATAGACGGGCCAAATCAACCAATCAGATCAACGAAGCATATGACGTACTAACAGAACGACGACGAAAACACAACCACAAGCCAGGCTACTCTTGCTGCTGCAGGTAAAGGCTCGTTAGCTCAGCAAATAAGCAACATGTCGGCAAAGGATATTTGCCGTTTATGTAACTACAATTTTAAAAAATAACTGAAGCCGCCATGTTCTTAAGACTGAACTGTCGCGCTTCTCGTTGCGTCACACCTCAACCCGCCTCAAAGCCAACGCTGATTGGACGTTCGTTTGGTGAACTGCTCCCAAATTTTCTTTAACGGAAAGTATCCAGACTGATCTGCGAGTGAAACCTTGAAAGCTCGCGAGATCAGGATGGTCTCACGAGGCTACTGCCTGACCCCTCTTTGTTTGGAATAATTTTGTTTCTCTGCCTTATTTGGGAAAGATGGCCTACAGTAGCCTTAAGTTATCTCATTTTCTAAATACAATTAAATAAACACTTGGTGGTTCTTCAAGATCTTGACTGTAGCCTATTTCTACTGTTTCATAGTTAGTTTCATTTCTACAAATGGTGCAAACTCTGCTAGATTATAGATAAAAGATTCCCATTCCCCTGCCATTCTGTGATCGTCCGTGATCGGCAATCGGCAGATCATGATTTTGGTGATCGGTGATCGGCCCCAAAAATGCTGATCGGAGCATCTCTAGTGATTTCTATGACTACATAGAAAACTATTTGTTAACTTATGACTTTACGTTTATACAATGCAACTGTTCTTTTACAATATGAGGGAGAGAATAATGTGCACTATTATTTTGATATAAGAGAATGCAGACGGTCTTGTGCAATAATTGTAATAATAATAATAGTGTGAGACTAAGTTTGTGAATGACAGCAAAGTGAAATCTGTTTTCTCCATTTCAGGAGTGGCGTCATGCACATGGCATGCGCTGTTTGGGTATTCCTAACACAGCCCACTTTGCCAATGTCACCCAGATTGAGGATGCGGTGTCCCGTGAGTACTCTAATTCTTAAAAGATCTGTTCTTAATGGATTGTACAATATGTTGTAGTGTTAATAATGATGGAAAAGCATCTTTATATCCTCAGCTGTGTTAAGATGTAACTGCTAACATAGTTGACAACTGTACAGTTTTTTTTTTTTTTTACAATCACTAGGACACTTTTCTCAAGTCACTTTTTCATAACTTTTCACACAGTTCTCCTACCAACTTTCAACTTGGCACAGCAGTCAATTTCACATTCAAAACTCACTAAAACTACCAAAACACTCCATACATGTCTTAAATCAACTCATTTTTCCATAACACTGGCAAACACTGGTTTCACCCAGTAAACACAGTTTGTCACTCATAAAGCAATGACCTAAAAACACTTACAGCAGGCAGCATTATACAATGTTTTCTTTACACAACAAGAACGAAAGCGGTCTACTCTTTATAATTCACTGCCGTATGTTACTTGATCAAAGTTTCCCCTTTTGTATTACTGTAGAAATTTAGCAAATTGCTAAATTCTTTTTTATTATGTTAGGTTTTGAACTTTAGTTAAACCGTTTTGAAGTGTATTTAAACATTCAAATTGGCCTGTAGGTACAGCGTTTTGGTGGCGGTTGTGTCTAAGTTAGAATAAAATTGATGTAATTTGAAAGCAGTAGTTCATTGAATGCCTTTTGTGCAAAAGCACTGATAAATGATCCATAGTTTAGCTCACAAAGCCTGCTGTTGTGCTCCCAAGTTACTCAAACTGGTCCTAGCTATTGTAAAAAAAAAAAAAAAAGTTTGAAGGATGATCTTATGAAGTGCACATTTTAATGAAGGAAAAATATGATGGTGATAGGGTTGACGCAAACACAATTTATCATTAAGCTTAACATCTATAGAAAGACAATTAAGACCAACTACTTGAACCATCAGAACTACTGATTAACTGTGTCAGTATTTTGTAAAATCATTATTTGTGCATGTTAATAAACAACACAAATGGGATTATTTTAGAAAATGACCCTAATGTTATCCGTCCTTGTTCGTTTTTTCTTAAATAGTCTGGTCAAAGCTGAAGTCACAGAAAGCATTGGAGCGATGGCAGCCAGACACAGAGGTGAGTTGTTCTGAGGTACTTTCAGACGTTATGATCAATGGAGCCACTTTTACCTGTACAGTTCTGGGGCCTCATTTATAACCGTTGTGTATGCACAAAACAGGCCCTGAAAGAGGCGTACGCCACTTCCGGCGCATAAATTGTGATTTATAAAAACAAACTTGACAGAAAAATTTGCACACCTGCATGCGTACGAACGTTTTGGAGATGGAGCAGTTTGGCGACACAGATGGTGAGCTGGAGTTAAATGTCTTTTTGGTCACTTTTAGACAGAAAATCTAAAGAAAACTATACATAATACAAATATAATTTCACTCACCAAGCCTATCACATGAAGGAAACATCCATCCCTTCTTAAATGTCCGCGCCAACGAGCGTTGGGCTGTTTAGTGAAACTGACGCAGCCTATCTAAAACCGTAAATCTTCATTATAAGATCATATACATATATCATATATATTAATCATAAATACAGTGCATGTTCCCAATAACAGTTTAAATAAATAAAAGAATGATTAAAACTGGTTTACTTCTGATATAAACATTTAGATTAAATATGCCATTCTGATTAATGGCATATTTAATCTGATTAATAATTAGAAATATTTGTTGTGGATGCAATGCTTTCAAACACTTTTCCTCTGGCATTTTCTATTTTAATGTTTTAACTACAGAGATAATTGCTTAGGATAATAGCAGATTGTCTGAGAAAATAGTTTTGTGCAAATAATGCACAACAAGGTCCATCTGTTTCCATTAAAAATATAAATCCATTAAAAATACTTTTTGGCCAGTGGAAAAGATAGTGTAAAATACATTTCAGAGAAAGTTTTTCTCAATTTAATTTATTTATTCAAAAACAAGTCAAGGATAGGCTACTAAGTTATTTTTATTAATTTAACTAATGTGACGGCACATCCGGATTTCATAATTTCCAAATGTCTTGTAGGCCTACCGTTAAACATGTTATCACGTGGATGAATAATCATATGCAAATGATATGCAGTTGAGGATATGCATAGTAAAACTAAGCGTTGTAAGTTATTTCGGAGAGGATACACATGTGCGCACAATCTTCCGCTTATTGGAATTCTGCGCAGGTTCTGGTGTACGCACGGTTTTATAAATGAGACCCCTGCTCTGGCTCAAGCATCAGGTTTTAAGCTACATTCTGCTCTTGCAGTGCGATTATTTTATTATAAATAAAAAAGGTGTAACATTTTCTGGAGGTTGAAAGATTAGTAAGTTTTCAAATGACTGCAGTTTTGTATAAATTAATGTTTTGTTTATTTATTGCCTTGCAGGAGGAATATGAAGACTCCAGTGGAAATGTGGTCAACAAGAAGACTTATGAGGATCTGAAACGACAGGGGCTGCTATAGGGCCCTATTACATCAAAAACAAGATCTCTGAACATACGAAATGCTATGTAAATATTGAAACACAAATGTTTCTCTAAATAATGGCGAGTTTAGTTTTATTGTCTTTTCCAGTTGGTAGAAATGTGATTTGTCTTTTTTAAAATAAGTTTGTACATTTGTATTACTTTTTTGATTCACTGTTTTCTCATTTGGTGTCTTAAACATGAGACATACTTTTCATTAATCAATAAATTTTAGTATGTTCTGTAAAAAAACATGACTTTATCAGGACTCAAATAGTAAGGTGGCTTTACTCCATTTTTATTCAGTAGGCATCTGTCAATATATTAAAGAATTCATACCCTTCATTTTTTTCCTTCGACATTTCATTCTACTTTGTTAGTATGTGGTATGGGGGATTGATGCAACAAAGCAAAAATCAGATATCACATTGACAAGTATTAGACGCTTGAAAATTAGCATCTCATTTTTCTGGATCATCTTTTAGATAAACAAAATACTTCCTAAAATGCATGTTTACATAAAGTTCCAAAAATCATTTCACCCCATCCAAGGTCCTGTATGTGTAATATCACATCTGTATCAAGTTATCTCCTTGGAACAATGGTATCTTGTCAAATCCCTGCCCAAAACATTATAAATCTAGAAACCCCTTCTGCATCTAAGGGCATTTTCTTTTTGCTGATATTGTTTGATGTATCTTTGTCACAATTTGTTTATGGGATGCTTGATTATAGAAAGATATATATATATATATCTAAAAAAAAAACATTTTCACAGCCAAAGACTAGCTTAGAAATTTTACAATAAATATTAGATTAATCCAATAAAAAAGTATTTACTGTTAATACAAAGCATAATTCATGTCAAGTTTTATTTTAATAATTAGAAAATCAAAGACCCCATAAGATCTTGGTATTAATAAACATAAATATGTTCTGATTTATCATACAGCTCAAGAGTTGGCATATAAAAGTACAATGTGTAAACTTTCTATAATTTACATACAAAATATAAGCTACATTAACTCAGTTTTGCTGATGATTAACAACAAACCCAGGATAGATAGGTTTAGTGAATGTTGTCTGGATTCCTTGTGTCAGAGATGCTGTAGAAGGACAGAATTTCTGCACTGATCAACATACACTCCTATTCTACAGAAAATGGTGGGTAGAGGGAGTTCAGTCTGTTTGCTCTTGTGCCAGAATGAGAAACTGGTAGCCTGACTTCGTCATACTCATATTCTGGTCAGAACATGAGTCTGAGACTGCTCCATAGGGCTTTGATTATGAGGCGTGTCTTAACCGAACCAGGAAAAACAACAACTCTGCACTCAATTGGATAGACCGACAACCAATCAGAGGAACGCAGTAAGTGACGTATGTTGAGCAACGCATAGTTATCAAACAGAACTCTGGAAAAAGTATGAAAAAAATAAGGAGTGTTAACGATCTTTGCCGGTGTTGCAAAAAGAACTTAAGGATTTGCGGAGTAGGCCTACTTGCATGCAAACACGAAAAGCATTTTTGAAAGAAAAAATACGTTTGAGGACGAGATGATTACGTTATTGGATGGATTATCTGTCCATCATCGTATAAAGCCCGCCCTGGCAATTTGATTGGTCCGACCATTTTTTGGCTGATCATAATTACTCCTCAATGGATCGAGTCCAGACCGAACTTCCCGACCAAAAAATGTTGTGGGCGGGGTTCGGGCTGGCATCCAGGCTAAGAAACTGGAGGAAGAGCAATACAAACAACAGGAATGATCATTGAATCCAAATACACAGTCTTCAATTCCCTTCCTGCGGATCCTCTCATGACACTGATATCACTCCACTCAACCTCCCAGTAACAGTGTCTGTACACACTCTCTTTACAACACCTGAAAACATCTGTCTGGATGATCCGGATACTGCTCGAGTGTGCAAGTGAAAGTTACCACTCTGTTCCCTTCAGATAGACACAAGTTTTTGTTACACACACACCCTGAAGAAGGCATGTAAAGCTGCAACGCGTAGGTGTAGGCTGCAACGCGTAGGTGTTCTGTCACCTGATGGAGTTTTGGTTCCTTGCCACTGTTGCCTTCGCCTTTTGGCTTGCTTAGTTGGGGACATTTAATTTTCAATTGAACAATACTATTACAACATTGTTTTCCTGTTATCTCTGTAAAGCTGCTTTGAAACAATTTGTATTGTAAAAAGCGCTATATAAATAAAGGTGACTTGACTTGACTTGACTTGTACCTGTCACCAATTTTAATGCTTAAGCCATGAATGAATAAAGGCTTTTAAACTTTTTTCTACATAATTTGAGTGCCTTGGAGTACCTTTGTTTTTGTGCACTGTGTTTGGATTCAGAGTGAGTTGATGGGATTCTGATGGAGAAAAACATTGGAATCAGCAGTTATAAAATTGCATTTATTTATTTTTTAAAGATTGGCTTGATCTACCAGCACTCTGGCATGATATTCACTTGATATTTCAGTCTAGAATGTTTAATTTCTAGATTACTCCTTTCTGCATAGTTTTGTTTCTAACTAAACATTCTTTAAAATTACAGGCAGAACCCAAATGATGTTTTGTGTTGCAGAACTGTGAAAGGTCTTTGCCTATAGTTTGAAGAAAAAAGTGCTTTTTTTCATTCTATTTGGATATGCATTTCATTATTTTACATAACACAAATACAAGCTGATTCACATATAGGCCTGTAATCCACACACAAGCACATATACATGTAGACAGAATACTCAGACATTAAGTTGCATTTTCAGGAATGTCCTGGATTTGTATGGCTTTTTATCATGCTGTATTAAAGTATGAATTAATTATTGGCCACCAAATTGTCTATTTGACCACATGATTGTTAAACTCGAGTCTAGTGCAAAGGACACAAGTGTGTAATTGTTACTGATGCAGGTATCTTGTTATGCAGCTTATCTGTATTGCTCAAAACTAGTTTCCCTCAAGAGGGACAAATAAAGTATTATCAATTGATATTAGTATACTACATTACTTAAAACACATTTGAACTTTACTTAAGTGCACTTAATAAAATTAACTTGAAGTACTTATTTTTTGTAAGGGCAGACAACATTACTGGCAACATTCATACTGGCAGAATGACTTGTTTTCATTTGTCATGTTGTTCGGAACAACTTGAAAGTCTGTTAGTGTGTGATCCTCAGTTGTTTAGTACTTTTTTAAGCTTTTAGGAAGTATGCAAGTGTATGATACCTTGTTTTAAAATCTTTTCAGATAATAAAAGTCATGTAATGTATTCCAGCCTTTACCTGGAGGAAATAGATGTGATCGTCAGTGTGAAAACTGCTCCAGATCAGTGTTTCTTCTCTTCAGATCATCAATCTCCTGCTGCAGTCTTTTCCTGATCTCTGATCTGCTGTGTCGCCAGTTCATCAGTTCAGTAAATATCCTCTCACTGTGCAGAGTGCTGTTATAGGACCCACATCCCAATCACACAGTCTGTGAGCCACAGTGGGATTCAGTGATACTGAAAGAGCCCCAGCACTGGAGGAGACTCAAAACTGAATTCTCAAACTTCTCTTCTTCTTCAAACTCACCTTATGAGAATCCACAGCCTCTCTCAGCAAACATATTACGTAAAACTTCACAAAATCGCCATTTAAAAAGTAGCTTGTTTCATTTAATAATGTTCTTCTTTTACAGCATTTCTAAAGAGAGTTTTAAGATCATTATTGAATTTAGGCTTGATAAAAGACATACATACACTCAAAAAAGCAACTCTAATGCATGTTCAGTTAGAGTAGCGAACTTGACCGATGTGATAGTTGAGTTGAGCAAAGGTCAACTTGAGGGAAAATGCAGAGAGACATGTACCCTAGTAACTCCCAATGGGAGTGTAGATCACATGTACTGAAGGTCTGTCTGCATTGAGGTCAGCTACTAGCTAGACTCTCTTCTCTTGATCCCAGCAGTATGTAATCAGGGCCGGATTAAGAGTTCAGACATGGGCGTCAGTTTGGTTTGAAATGTGCTGGGGACAGAGACGCATTCGGAAGTGCATTTTCAAAAGTGCTGGGTACAATGACACATAAACATTTTTTTCTCTCTTTCGCGCAGGTCTAATATATCTGTACGTAGGCTACATAATATAGATTTCAATAGCTTGATGCTCTTTAAATATTTTGTTGCATTATTAAAAAGTTTCGGTGCATATGGAATCAAGACGGACCTATCCGCGATCGCTCTCCTTGGTTCTGACCAAAGAAGAGCGCTTTGGAATCTCCATACGCATCATATGGGCTGCGTTTCCCGATAAAAGAAAAAGCGGTGCTCTTTATAAAAGAAGCACTTCAGAAATAGTTGGAATTGCATTTATTAGGACTCATGAGATAGGCAGAGGCGCTGGCGCCGTCCTAGCAACGGCGCTGGTCGCGCTAGCTGCGATAGTCGCACACGAAGATGTGCTAGGTGTGCTATGTGGATCTCATTCTCAGCTCTCCTTCATCTCCTGGCTGCAGTGATGACTCAGAGACTGTACGTGCGCGTTTAAGGTACCTAAACAACGACTGTTGCAACATTGTCCTTTACTGGAAATTATTTTCACTTTCACAAGCTCATGATAAGCGCTGAAGCTGCAATATTTCTGGAGACATGGAGTGGGTAAAACATTATTTTGACCACTTGAGTTTTGTTTTGTAGAAAGACTTTTTTAAAAAGATTTTCGTTTAGTATAAATTGTATCTTAATTTTGATGACTTTTTTATCAACCAATTGCCTGTATTTATATAAGAAGTAAATATAGCAGACAATGTAGGCTAATAAGACGCCGGCACGATCACTTGCATTGCACGACAACTGGAGCATGTCTCCGCCACAGAGTGAAAAATACAAAATGTAATTGCGATTTTTTTAATCTCACAATTCTGACTTTTTATCTCAGAATTGCGTGATATAAAGTGGCAATGGCAGGTTAGCTATAAAGTCAGAATTGCGTGATATAGGCCTAAAGTCGCAACTGTATGTTATTAAGTCAAAATTGCGTGATATAAAGTGTGAGAAATATAGCTTGAAATTCTGACTTTTTTCACAGAATTGCATGTTTACCTATATCAAGCAATTCTGACTTTATAGTACGCAATTGGGAGATATAAAGGCAGAAATGCATGATATAAAGTCGCAATTGCGTGTTACAAAGTCAGAATTGAATTGTGAGATATATGGGGTAAAGAAATAAAAATAAAAAAAGAAGCAATTGTGACTTTATTTCACGCAATTATGACTTTATTTCACGAAATTCTGATTTTATATCTCGCAATTCTGAGAAATAAAGTCAGAATTGTGAGATGTAAACTCGCAATTTTAAGATAAAAAGTCGCAATTATCTTTTAAAATGTTTTATTCTATGGCGGAAACAAGCTTCCAAACTTAGCCTATAGACTGCCCTATTTAATTAAATTAATATAAAGGGTCGATTTGGTTTTTTTTTTCCCTCATCAAAACCGATAATGTTTATCAGTGGTTGTATATCAAGCAGGGATGAGTTTGTTTGCATTTTGTTTTGCGATTTCACCGGAACGAATAGAGAATCTCCGCAACAGAGTGAAGCGCGCGTCTGAGTGATCATTGTGGCGCGTGCCACAACAGAACACTGTATCCGCGCCACTGATAGCAGAGGCAACGAGCACATGATCACTTGATTAAAACAACAACACATGTTAGCGCTAGATCACCTCTTATTTAACAAACGAACGAAACGAATGCTCTGTTAGTTAACTGGAGATGTTTTACTTGTATAGCCACTACATCCGTACCGCGAGATGTTTCAAAAGTGGTGGGGACAAAATCGACCCTGGCAAATAGTGGTGGGGACATTTCCCCCAGTCCCCCCGTAAATGACGCCTATGAGTTCAGAGGCCCCTGGGCACAATGTCTTGTAGGCCCCCCTTAGGCAGGCCAAATGTATCATTTGTCCAATTTTAATTTGGCATTAACAGTTTTACTGACTTAAAAGAAACTGTTTTTGGAGTAAAGTTCATAAATTATTGTTCTTTCCCATAGGATTTTGTAAAACTATGTTGGGTGAATCTATCCCTCTAGGGGGGTTCGGGGGCATGCTCCCCCGCAAGATTTTTTTTTACATATTAAGGTTAAATGCATCAATCTGGTGAACTTTGAGAGCTCAAAATTAAGAGCTTTAACCGGCTTCAACCCATGAACTGTGACATTGAACAAAGGAAAAGCATTGACTTGTACCTGGACATTAAAGAGGGATCAAACATCTTTTTAGTTATGATATAGAGTCTCAGTCTACATTACATTGTCACTGGTGTTGTAGAATTAAAAAATTATTATAATAATGTAATAATGATTCCCATAACATAAAATCCACATAGACTATAAATGTACTGTATATATGAAAATTAATATTTCAAAAGTATATTTTACATACACTATTGTATAGGAAAATTACAATACTTTTGTCCTAATTTCTTCACTTGCCAGAAATAAACCCTTGAGCTTTTATTTTGGAGAAAACACCAGATCACCATGCTGATCGCTTGAGCAAAGTGCGCACTTTTCTTTAAATCACGCAGCACAAACAGAATGGCTACATAGGCTACTTAATTACAGTCTTGTGCTGTTTTATAAAGGCACAAAGCCATATCAGTTTCGATTTTAGTTTGTTGGCAAAATATAACGCTAGTAGAGACCTTTATGGTATAGGCAGTACATTTTACATCTCATAATGTGTTGGGAAAAGGGAGAAGAGAGAGTTCGGCAAAAGCCGGATTCGAACTCGGGTCGAACGCGTCATAAGCTGCTTTCAACACCTAACGCCCTACGATCTACGCCACTGCAAATGTACGCTCCGTTATCGGCAATGTAAAAAAAAATACAAATATAAAAAGTTTTCCTCTCGCTTGGGCCCCAAGTGCGCATGGGCCCTGGGCCCGTGTCCATAATGCCCAATGGATAATCCGGGCCTGTATGTAATACAATACAGTATGTAACTGTGTCCACAAGGAATGGCCACTGGATCCTTCACTAGATCTAGACACACTGGAACTGAACTGCTCAACTGAAATAATGGCTTCAGCCGTTTCACTGCATGCACACACCCCACAACAGATTCATTTCTGTTTCTTTTTCCTGGTTCTGTTTGAGAGACATGTACAGTTTGCAAAGTCATACTATGTCCACCAGGTGTCAGTATCATCCAGAAACTATAGCGAGAGAGAATACGAAGTTGCTGTGAGCCAGATAAAGAACTGAATGTAGGCTATATATTAAAGTCGGTGTTAAAAAGTCACCTTATCTATTTTCTAAATGCATGTTAATCATTTTAACCAGTTAACTGTCAGTGTCCCACTAGCTGTCCTGGATGCTCTTTTTGTTAATTGGCTTTTTCCCCTATCACATAGCAATCACCAAATTAGATGATACCTTTACCTAACACATTTTGGTTTTGGCTCAATTATTTTAAAAATAATTAAGTTAGATTCATATTTTTTTTACACAAGCAACATACTTGTGATCAATGCATAGTAGCCTAAACAAAAATTTAAAATTTTAATTCCAACATTGTTTCTGAAAGCCCAACAAAGTTTAATGTGGCAAAATAAATATATAAATACTCGAACCTGAAAACTTGTGTGGCTCCCTGTTTTCATTTGATTATCATTGTACACTTGGCGGCTTAGTTGTAACACTGTGTTACAACTAACCCCGCTGTGTAAAACATATTTTTAAGCCTAGCTAACAGTTGCTAGGATATTGCTGACATGTTTCAAAACGGTGCTGTGTTTTAGCCCACAAGACGGCGATTAAGGTAGGCTACTATAAAGTAAGATTTGGGCACCCAGCTCAGAAACCGAAAAAAAAACGTACGATGAAAAAAATTACTTGCATGGTGTCAAAACACTCTTTGTCTAGTATCTTCATGAAATCTTATCAAAAATGTCCAAAAATTCGCGCAGCGAGAGAAAAAGAGCGGAAACACAACCGGCTTGATCCTGACTATGTAAACGGTCCGTGTTACATAACCCCGCGTTAGGTTGTCCCCCGCGCTCCCCTATTATATTAAACACTCTGTGAATTATTTCATCCTGAGAAAATCATTTTGAAATGGGCTCCTTCCCTAGTTATCATGTTTTATATTAAAAAAAAAACTACTGCACTATTTTCTGATCAAATCTTTTAATAATCTTGACACGTAGCAAAACTCATTGGAATGTGGTGGTTGGTTAACAAAATGTAATAACCAAGTCTGAGTCACAATCCAAATTATTTTGTAAAATATATATTTTGTATTCAAAATGTTTTTGCTTCCACCTCAGCAAAAATCAACCTAGTGTCTTCTTTAAAAAGAGATCCAATTAAGGCCTTAATCAATTACAATCAGTTAGGATTTTCATGTCTGTGTTCAAAAAGGGGGTTGCCAGTTAATACAACAGGTTAATATGAACAATTCATCTATGCATACAATACTTAAAAAAGCTAAATCATCTAAATAAAATCAAGATTTAAGCTGACATATTTCTTAATTTGGGTTTGCATGATCTTAGAAAACATGGATATATCAAATAATAAAAAAAATGTGATTTCTAGATCTTCAAAAGCTCTGAATTTTTTTTTTCTCTATTTAAGGGAGTTGATTTTGGAATACACTGCTGCTTTAATACACACACACACACACACACACACACACCACACACACACACACACACACACACACACACACACACACACACACACACACACACACACACACACACACACACACACACACACACACACACACACACACACACACACACACACACACACACACACACACACATCAAGGTATTAATCAATATTTATCCTTCTTCTACATATTAAATTATTTGAAGGACTTCTTCAAGCTTATGAGATTTATAGAATGTTTTTGAGAGAGGCACACAACATATGTTAAAACATATATTTACTCTTCTAGTTGACCAAGACAGGTCACTGGGGTCACTTCAGCCTAAGCATTTACTTTTCTTTTCTTTTCTTTTCATTTTCAAACATTATAGAATAATGATGAATATTGTCTGAACCTCTCACACAGAGAAGGAACATTTTGTCAACTCAACTCAACCTTTGTTCAGTGATGGTTCATTTTTGTTGTAAAAAGTTATTCTTTTTTTTTTTTGGTAATCTTTTTATTATTAGCCTATTTTTTTCTCACTGAACAGAGGTCCAAAATGGAAACATTAGCACGGTATACCATATACATAAAAGTGAAGCAACTCTAGTTACAGATTAGTATTCCTGATACATAGGATAGAGTTCCAGACAGATCACAGTGGTAACATCAGATGAGTAAATTAAGAGTTACAAATATGTAATGAAGTGTAAGACCCAGTCTTCCAAAGTAATCTAATACAGGCTTCCATATGTTCCTAAATGTTTCTAGCTTGCCGTTATCGATAAATCGTAACTTCTCAATATGAATAATATTCACTTCTATATAATAGATAATATTATATAGTACACATATAATAGTCAGAATAATACTTTCTGACGTAGTCTCTAATTTGCAGATATCTGAAGAAGTGAGAATTTGGTTGCTCATACTTTGATTGGAGCTCTTTAAATGACAGAAATTGCTCATTCATGTAAAGTGAGCCAATGCAACCTATTCCCTTCCGTTTCCAAAGTGAAAAAAACATATCATTAAGAGCGGGAATGAAGGAGTGATTCTTGCATATAGGGCTATCAAGATATACCTTAGGGGCTTTAATATATATTCTAATTTGTTTCCAAACTTTTAAAGACTGACCGATTACAAAGTGGCTGTTGTAAATAGGCTTGCTAATCTTCCCTGGACTGTTGCATAGTGCCTGTAATGAGGAGTTAGGGCAAAGGGCTTGTTCAATTCTAAGCCATTCAGGTTGTTCACCAGATGCATCTGATGAATCAACTCTCCACCAAGAAAATATATTCAAATGTGCAGCCCAGTAGTATGCTTTAAAGAAAGGTAACGCAAATTCTTTAGATTTTAATAGGTGTTGTTTTTTAATTCTTGCCACTTTATAATTCCATAAAAACTGAATAGTTATCTTGTCTAGCTGTTTAAAATGGATTGTGGTATACATGAAGGAATAGATTGAAATAGGTGGAGGAATCTTGGCAAACTTTACCGCATTAATTTTACCTACCAATGAAATTGGCAACGTCTTCCAAAAATCTATATTATTTTTTAATTGGCTGATTCTCTTTTGCCAATTGACTCTAAGTAGATCTCTTGGATTTTTAGTTATTATGACACTTAGATAAGTAAATGAGTTTTCTGCTATCTTGAATGGGGTGGAAAAAAATTATTAATTTAATGAATTTATATACACACACACATATAGCCGCTCTGAAGAAAACAGCATGATGTCATCGCCCAACTCAATATAATGGTGTCAATGCAGGCAGATCAATAATATTGTTGAATATTTAGTATGTATAATGTATATACAATTTATGTGTATAAGTATATTATTCAAATATGTTTTGGGAAAGTTTCCTGTTTAGAGCCAGAGCTCGACCAACTTCAACCTTGTAGTTTTGTATGTGTGTGTGGACAAGTATTCTTTGTTACAGATCAGTATTGGTGAGGTGAACAACTGGCACCCATGGGAAGATGGAATGACTTGTTTTCCCGGCAAGCTGGAGTCTAGAAATGCAGTTCTGTAACCTAGAGGGGTCACTTTATGCCTAAAACAGGGTCTTGATGTCATCCGGATAATCAATGGAGATATGCTTCTGCCTATCAGTCCATATGTGGAGATTTTCAAATTTTAGCTATTTTTTAACCAATCAGAATCATTCGAGTAATGACTAAGTGACCTGTGTAAAGTATAATTGCTGTGGTTTTGTTAATGTATGCAGAGCGGCCTACAAACTCCTTGTGAGAGTTGAAGCTGACTTCTGCTGATGAAAATGCAAACTATTCTTCAGTAAAATTTTCAATTGATTTAGCCTCTGACTCTTCACTCATCATATCTGGTCCTTGGGGCTTTAACTGTTAAAAATTTCCTATAGAAATTGCATGTGAGTAAAAACAATTTTAAAATCACCGTAAATCAAAAATAAGTCATGTAAATGTCATGCAAAATCATTGGTAATGAAAAGCGTAAACCCTGAAGAATATTAAATGATGGCATCTTCTGGAATTCTGAAATGTACTTATTGGATTTATTTATAATTAATTTCATTATTTTAATATATTGCTATTCTTATTTCCTAATGGAAATTAGCATCTTTGTCAATACATAGGTTTTTTTAAAAAAAAAAAAATTTAAATACAGTATGTTCTGAACAAAATGTGAATGTGCATACTTCACTTTTTTTATTGGTCAGCTCATTTTCAGGTCAGACGTGGAGCACAATAGCAGGTACCTTTCAACCTGGTTCATTGTCTCTGCTCCTGTTTTGCCAAATTTATTTCCAGTTTGTAGCGTTAGCGTGTCCTGATGAGACTTTTTATCTACACCAGGCAAATTGCTGAGATCACACACACCATCTTTTTTTTTGCCAACAGAGCATCTGTCTTGCCCATCTCTGAAGGAGCCTCACATTAGAGAGCCTGAAATGCTCTGGACCTGCTTTGAGTGATTCACATGAATGAGACGGATGTGACCCTGGCTTATATGATAAAAAAAAAAAAAGAGTTGTTGAGTTCAGTGAAGCAGTCTGAACTTAAAAAATTAAGCTGTATAAAAATAGGATGAATTTACATTAGGAGGAGACTTGGGATACAAGTAATACCTTTTGTTTGAGCATTGGTAACTCAGTGGTCTGCTATAAATATAACATGTACAAAACAATCACAGATTATGTTAATGTTAATGTCAAACACAAATTATGTTAATGTCAAACACAAATTAAATTGGATGAGTAACAACAATGACCGGTCATTTGCTGAAAGAATTTACGCAAGAATGTTATTGAAGAACAAATCATTATCAGTTTTGAATAAAGTGAACAATTTAAAGTAACAAAAAAAATGTTAGTAACATTTTGCAATACGGTTCATTAGTTAACATTAGTTAATAACAAAGAGCAATACATTTGTTACAGCCTTTATTAATCTTTGTTAATGTTAGTTATTAAAAATACAGCTGTTCATTGTTTGTTCATGTTAGTTCACAGCGCATTAACTAATGTTAACAAATAAAACCTTTGATTTTAATAACGTATAAGTAAATGTTGAAATTAATATTAACTAAGATTAATAAATGCTGAAGAAGTATTGCTCATAGTTCATGTTAACTAAGGTAGTTAACTAATGTTAATTGATTAACCTTATTATAAAGTGTTACCATTGAGGACTTTAAATTTAGCACAAAAACAACTGTATGTGTTTGCGTGAATGCTCTCTATTCCTATCATATAACAGTACACTCACTATGTGGGCATCCAACAATTTGATGTGATTTTTTGGGATATCTCATAAAAAACGCTGGATGAAAATGCAGAGATGTCTTCTCATTTGAGCACATAAGATTTTTTTGTTAAAATAAAATGTACAATGTTGCTCATTATAAAGTGTATGATTTTACCCCACAGCTCATATCTAATTAATATAGTGTTATACTCGTCCCATGTTGCACTTCTTAATCTCCACGTATGCTTTTTCTGGAAATGCTAAATGTGTTTAGATGCATGCTTTCATCCAAATTTCTCTGTCCAATAATTATAGCCTAAGTATAGGTATATTCTATACATTATATTCGGCATCCCTTTACTGTTGTACTATTGAACTATAGGTTCCATTTGTTAACAATAGTAAACTACATTACAGTTAACATGAACTAACATTTATTCATTTTTGTTTACTAATACATTAATAAAATCTATGGTTCTCTATGTTAATATTATTTAATGGACCCGAGTTAACATGAATTAACATTAAACAGTAGTATTTATATTGAGTAATGTTAACCAAGATTAATAAATACTGTAACAAATGCATATATTGCTTATTGTTATTTGTTAGTAATTAACTAACTTTAACTAATGTAACCTAATTGTAAAGTGTTACCGGTTATTCTGCTGTCTCGATAATGATTATGATGCCATCTATTTTTTATACTGTGATGATATATTTTCATAACTGTAATCTTGTGCCTCGGGACTATTGGAGAGTCATCTATCATTTATTTTCAAAGCACTTTAACCATCAGGCAAAAAATAATCGGATTTGTTTCCTAGTCCATTATTGTACAAGATGATTTTACTACTAAGGCTTTTTTATTACCCTTTTTCCCCTATCACATATTTTAGTAATCATCATAAATTAGGTATCATTCAAAAGCTTACAAACTCAAAATTCACCCTGTGAAAAACATTTTGAAATTGGATGTTGCATTTATTTGTGATAGAAGTGATATTTGGACAGAAATGTATTAATTAATTAGTGCTTTCACATCAGCAATAATAAGCTGATTGTCTTATATCCGAGTGAAACAACTTCTTGAACGAGAAGAAATAGGACTTGATTTTGTCCTTTGGGAATTGATTGGATCGTTGTGGTTTTCAAGTCCTGTGATCTCATGTGAGTGACAGGTTGTCCCACCCTCACACCAGAGAAGAGATGATGGGAGGGGTGATCTTTTTTTTTATTTTACTTTTTTATTATGTGTACAGATAAATGATTTATAATAAGCACTTCAATATTCTATGAAAAACAAGAATTGTTATTTCATGGTGACTTTAAAGTCTATTTGTTCTCTATAAGCACTAGCTGTATTACAAAACATCTCAAGCCACTTTAAGTGTCTCGATTTGTGTCACATGTCATTTTCTCTTTCCTGTGCTGTTTTTCAGCTTTAGTCTTACTGAGAATTGTTGATGGAAGGCTGCGAGCACAGGCTTGTCACCCGAGGAAAAAGATTGCCTAGAATTATGATTAGATTCGACATTATTTTGTGCATGGTGTAAGTTGGTTATATGAGCAGGAACGAGATGATGAGGGATACAGTCAACTAATCATGTCATTCCAACCAAATGGGCCAGAAACTATAGGACTAGAAACAAGTGCCTCAGGGCATTAACATCAGAATAAATGTTGCTCTCAAAGTACACTTTGGTTGTTTTATATCATGATTTTTTATCATTGATGCTTACACTTTATTTGGTAACACTTTATTTTACAGTGTCCCTGTTACATTTGTTACATGTACTTACCATAGTAATAACAGTAAATTATGCATAATTACATGCAACTAACCCTCAAACAAATCATAATCCTACCCTAACCCTTACATTGTAACAATGACACCTTAAAGTGTAACCCTTTATTTTAAGGTGACATTATTACAGTGTAATTACACAAGTAATATTAATAACAATTATGTACATGTACTAACTATAGGGGTTAATGTTAGGTTTGCATAATTTAAGCCTAATATTGAAATAAAATGTTATCTTGGGTTACTTAAACAGATAGCTTTATAAAGCATCACAGCATTTAGACTTTTCCAAAAGTCACAGTTGTCACGAGTTTGGTTTCAAGGACTTTTATTTGGACATTAATTTCACCCTGTAATGCTTACTTAGTCCTTAGTTACTGATTGTTGCCAACATACAAAGCCACTTGGAGGCAATCCTGAAAAGGTTAAAAATAAATAAATAAATTAAAAAAAGCCAGCTAAACACTACTATGGTACGCAGGGAAGGAAATCAGAGGTAGTTTTTTAATGGATGTTAATGGAAGAGAGGGTTCACTACGCTGAATAAACTGCTTTTGTTGGAAAATGGCTCATTTAATGAATCGACAGCCCATCAGCTAATCTTCAACATGTTTGCCCTTAAACCTTCGTGATTGATTGGTTTTTAGAGTTTCCTTAAAAAAAATGCTGCTTTATAACTAAGGTATCCTCATCTCTGCTTCATTGCAGCCACCTTCCCCCTGCCCGTAACAAGTCAACTTTAAATTTTAAACAAGAACACAAGAAAGGATTTTAATATCAACTATCTGGAGACTGCCTAGACCAGTGGTTCTCAATCTGCTCTGCACTGTTTGTATGTCTCCCTCATTTAACACACCTGATTCAGATCATCAGCTCGTTAAGAAAGAGCTTTATTAACTGAAGTGGGTGTGTCAGATAAAGGAGACATATAAAATGTGCAGAGCAGTGGCTCCCTAGGACCAAGATTGAGAACCACTGGCCTAGACTATTACCTAGACCTAGAATACACCCACATTGTGTAACTATTTCTTTGTGCTTAAGTCAGCTTGCCGCATAAAAGTTTGTATTTTTTTCTTCTGTGGCTATTTTAGCATGGTGCTGATTGTGTTAAGTGTGGTGCAATTTGTCCTCTGGTTATGCAAGACCGTTGAAGTGTGTGTCTGTTTTAAGTGTTGCTTTGTGCAGGGCTGACATTCATAAACTGCTGTAACAGCACTGGCTAACATTAGCTCAACACGAAACAACATGGAGACAAAATCTTCTCAGAAACAAAACGTTATTCATCACACATTTTGTTTATCTCTGTAAAGCTGCTTTGAAACAATCTACATTGTTAAAAGCGCTATATAAATGAGGATGACTTGACTTGACTTGACATGACAACATCGTCCTAGTTGTATCAAGTAATGTCAATGTTGTGCTATGTCCTACAGGGATAAAGTCAGATTAACGAAACTCAGTTTATCTCTAATCTACACAGCACATCAATGCTAATTTAAAGGTAATTCTAGTGAGTTTTCCATAAATAATAATATTGAGTAATGTTGCACATCATGAAAAATTAGCAATTGTTTATAAAAACATTCTTATTTAAATTGAGACAATGGCTTGAATGTGAAATTTGCATAAAAATTGATTTACACAAATGTATTCTTTTCAATTTCTTTATACTCCATATTATACAGCATTATGGTAAAATAATTGTTTTTCTTTCAGTTTAATATTGAACAAGGATTACAATATGCATAATTAATAGGATTTACAGAGCATAATAAACCCAGCCATTATCCAAACAAACCACAATCACCAATTTGAAATGTCATTCAAACACACAATAAAAGGTACAGTCTTTAAATACTGAGGCCACCCTTTTGCTGCTAGCAGAAGTTAAATTCATTTCAAGGCCTAATGTTATAGAAATAGCTAAAACTGCAAATTCACTCAGCATCGTCAATTCCAAACAGTATGATTTTCTTTTTTCTTCTGTGGAATACAGGAGGAGGAATATAGCACATTGTCTCCCTTCTCCATCCAACGTTAGGGATTGAAGATGGATCCTGCGGAGCTCCAAAAATGACAAAACTATAAGCATACCATACAATTAGCTAGCTTTGTGTTCAGAACACATTATTTTGTTCAAAGTCTATGTTAATTGCTGCTCTGACATCTCATTTGCATTCATGCCCATACAAATATGTGAAAAAAAACCCCGACTTTGAGCCAGGTTTGAAATCTGTGAATTTTGCTTCTCATACGTGAATGAGATTGGAGAGGTGCAGAGGGATTTTCTGCAAATGATGACTTACATTTTTCGGACCATCCTCAATCACTTTTGTAATATTGAAAAAACAAAAAAGCAAAACAAAAAAACAGCAAACATTCTTCAATCTCCTTTTCAGTTCCAGGAAAGAAATAAAAGTCATTCAGATTTGAAATGATGAGCAAATGATCCTGTAAAATTGTTAAGCAGTACTAAATGACATATAAATCCTTGTAGCTAACACTCCCAAATGAGACCAGCGAAATGCAGTTGGATGGAGTCTTTTGGGACTGTTTAAATCTGGTCACTTCATGCGTTTTCTATCCTATCGTGAAAAGACCAGGTGTAAATTATCTCTAAAACGCATTAGAGATGGATTTAAATTCGATCCCTCAAACTAGGAGGTGGTAGCAAGCCAGTCAATGGGCTCTATCATACATGTGGTGCAATGCGGCGCCAGGCATGAAGCAAGTGTTTTTTTTGGTAGTTTCAGCCCAACGCATTTATCATTCACGTCCTGTGCCACAATGTTTAATTAACTGTCACCGTCCCGCTAGCGAGATGCCTACAAACCCCTTTTTTTCTTCAAACCCCGGGAAGTTTACTTATTACAATTAAATCCTAATCTAATCATGACAAACTATATATCGTTGGAAAGTTCTAAGACTCCTAAATAGATATTTTAGCACTGGATTTTTTTTTTTACAAATTATGTAGGAACAGTAATAATGAATTTAAGACAAGAGTGCACCTCACAAAAATCTACATAATAACAGGAGTTCTGGAGTCACAAAAAGTCGACGCACACACTTTTAAGAATTGAAACTTTGGTTTTCATGCTAAAAGTTCATCATTGTTCATCATCATTGTCAATAAAAAAATACAAAATAATATTATCCTCTAAAAAGTATAATATATATATTTTTTCCTCTAAAATATAATACCTTTTATATCGCCTCTTATTATAACATCACATATTTTAGTAGTTATCATAAATTAGGTATCTTTTGAAAGCTTACAAACTCGGAATTCATCCTGTGAAAACCGTTTTTACAATTGGACATTGCGTTACCATAGAAATGGTACTCTAAATTATTGTATCGGCCTTCTCCCCTTTTGGGCGTCATCATGTTTCATAATTTATGATCAAAACCTTTTCTAATCTTGACAAAACACATCTGAGTCTCAAGGTTCCATATTTTGTGACAGAAGTGATATTTGGACAGAAATGTATTAATTTGTTACGGCAGAATTCATTAAATTTAATGGAATGTATGTCACACGGTGGCTATTGTTGGTATTGTAGCAGATTAAAGTCTGAATAGAAGTTAAGGCTATAGAAATGTGCCGTTTATGTGTGTGTAACACATTCTGACCTTTAGGATTTGCCGTAGGCAAGAGAGGGATGGGCATGCGCATAAGATGACCGGAAAACACATGTGCGGTCCGGTCATCTTATGCACATGCCCATCCCTCTCTTGCCTACGGCAAGTCCCAAAGGACAGAATGTGTCACACACACATAAACGCAACATTCCTATAGCCTTAACTTCTATTCAGACTTTAATCTGTTACATAATTATGCCTAAACAAAATCTCATGGGGACTGCAATTTTTGTGATAACTTCAAAATTTGGAACACAACTTGGTTAGATATATGGCTTTGATTTTATAGTAATTTTAGAGTAAAAAATATGTTGTAAAATATATATTTTATATAAAAGAAAAAATATTAAGTACATTATATTTGACTTCCATAACTTTTCCATACTTTGATTTTTTCAGCAATAATCTGCTGAGTGTTTTCTTTAAAACAAGACCAAACTTAGGTCTATATTCCAAAGCATTCTTGAATTACATTCATTAAGTTTGAATAGTGCATTTTACAATGCATGTGCACCCATGCTGGTCTGAAAACGAGGTGTGTTCAGGCGCATTGTTGGCGTGTTGCTATTTTGAGGCAACTGAAATAGTATATTTCAGTATCCAGGTGGATAATGCACATTGGTGGTGGTTGAGGAGATTCCCCCTTCCATGTAAAGCCAGAAACAGCGCTATTTAAATGTAACAAATTATTATATATATATGAAATAATATTTTTTTTGTTATTTAAAGGTCCCATATTGTCAAAACTGAAATTTTACAGCTTTTTTCATGATAACAGAGGTCTAGGGGCTATGAAACTATAAGTTTCAAAACAGTCGATCCACAGACAAATGCACACAGCCTGCATAAAGTAGCTGTGCCTTTTCATGAGCTGTTGTGACTTCCGTATAAATGTGATGTCAGTCACAACTCGCTACTAAAGGCGGTGACAAAAGCAGTCACCGCCTTTAGTCACCTTCCCCTCCAATGGTGGGTCACTCAGACAACAACAGGCCAATCAGAAGAGAGGCTCATAAATATTAAGTAGACAGGACAAAATCGACCAGTTCTTGGCAGAGCTCCTGAGAAAGGAGCTGTACAAATATATTAAGATGGTTTTTGGTACTTAAGGACATCAAAACCTAAAAGAAAACTTCAGAAAGTTGTACAATATGGGACCTTTAAAGAGTGCGTCAGTAGTATGCGCCTATAGGCGAGTACAGTCCACAATGCGCGTTCAATTTGTCCCGTAGATGGCCTGCTCGTGCACGGAGCAGATCTGAGAAGTGTTACATTTTTCCGCGAGCGCAACTGGCTTTTAAAGGGAATCGGAGATGAGACACTGATTGATTTATTGCATGTTATGCCCAAAACACACCCATTACTCATTAAGAGAATAGGGACAAGACTTTTAGACCATGCACCGGGCACGCAGACCATTTTTTCGTCGTTATACTAGTTTGGCGTCGCATCTTGAAGCTAAACCAACAATCATCTTCATTAAAAGTGTGAGACTAAATTATTGTGCTGATGCCACTTTTCTGATGCTACGGTCTTTGATTCTGAAATTAGCTCACATTACCAAAAGGTACTGCCATCCGATCAGTAAAAACACATGAAGTAATCAGGTGTAAACAAGCCTTTCGTGACTTGGGGGGCAAACCTTATGATGAACTGGCCAATGGGTAACTTACACCAACTGAAGGATGACAGAATTTATATTTTTTGGCAAACTGTTTTTGTAAATACTTACATCGAAACATATGCCTGCAAGAAAATTGACAGTAAATCAATCGTTTATCAATTAACCAAATGTGAGTGAGAAAGTGGCTTGCCCTTTCTAATTAGCTGCCATTAAAATGTATGCATACATTGAAGGATCAAAATTGACAAAGTTAGTGTTAAAACAATCTAAACACAAAACTCAACAGTGGTAAGAAGTTACGAGGTCCAATCACATAAGCCACTGCTCTTTCTCCTTACTGAAATGCTCCGCCCATTTCCTGGTGAGCTCCAGGTAGTGGTCTGGCTGATGGGGTTTGTAGTCCAAATACAGACGGGCCACAGTCTTCTTAGGCACGGCCCTCTCAATCTGAGTTCCTTCATGCCATTCATTAAATGACGTGACTGTGATTATATCAGGCCTTACTGAAATTGCCGCCTGCAAAGAGGTCTCGTAATATCGTCCATTCACTCTGTTGCGTGTGTTGTGGTTGTTCCATGGCCGAACTGCGGTGTCCATATAACCAGGTCCAGCACTAGGTACAAACAGTAAGTTGTTCTTGTCGCAGAAAGCTTTGATTACTTTCCAGTTCTGGTGAGAAGATCCAAAGGAAAAGCCATTAGAAGCGAAGTAGGTGTACATGCCATCAAAACCACCAGCCTGGATTTCTTGCTTGTGGCGCTCTTCCACAATGAGGGCAATGAAGATACCATCATAAGGAGTTCCTCGGAGACTGTGAGATCCTCTGACAGTTAGCAGCTCAGCCCAGGTCTCAGGTGGCATAAGGTAGGAGTCATACACATAAAAGAGTGGAAGGACCTTCCCAGTGCTGGACTTAAACCTGTAGAAAGCCCCATGTTTTCCATATCTGTAAAAAGATTTCAGGAGCGAGCGTTTATTTATAATGAACTCATTTTGGAGCTAAGCATGTATCACAGTTGTGATATTATAGTACATATACAGACTGTATACAGTCTGTATACAGACTTAATTAAATAACATGTTTTTTTCATAAACATTTATTGGTAACACTAAAAAAGCTCAATTAATTACCATTATGCATTAGATCATGAACTAATAATAAACAAAACATTTTTAATCTATTTTTTTTTTTACATATTAGATTGCATATACTAAAATTTGTTAAAATATTGTGAATGCACAAATTAACTGTGAATATTATATTTATGAATTAATATTACCTAATGTATTAACCAATGTTAATGAATTGAGCCTTATTGTAAAATATTACCCATTCCTTTCTTCTGTGGAACACAAAAGAAGATATTCTTGTAACCAAACAGTTTTGGTTACCATTGATGGCCACTGTATGAAAAAAGAAAAGCACACACAAAAACACTGAGGCACCTCTCAAAATATCTTCTTTTATTTTACACAGAAGAAGTTAAGTCATACAGATTTGGAAAGGTGTGAGGGGGAGTAAATGATGACATCATTTTAATTTCTGGGTGAACAATCCCTTTATCCTTAACAAAAATGTAATGTTTAAATTAACATTTAACTAATTCATGTTAGCTCCATTAAATGAATATTAAAATCAACTTAACAAATGAACATATTTATAAGTAGCAGCATTTTTATTAGCTAATGTTAACAATGATTAATAAATAATGGGTTTACAATAAGGTTCCATCTTTTTAACATTAACTACATAAGTTAACCAAAAGCAAATCAAAAGTTGTGTCTATTAATGGACCTTAAATATAAAATTAACTAACAATGTGCAGTTGTATTTTTATTACATAGTTTTAACAAATATTAATAAATACTGTAACATATGTCTTGCTCATTGTTATTGTTAGTTAATGCATTAACTAATGTCATAAAGTTTTACCAAAATATAATAAAAGACGTATAAATGTACATGCTGTTCCCCTTCGTCAGTCACTATGAGTAAGACTAGACAGATGAATGGGGATCGCTTGTGAGAGCCAATCTACTTTGAGTGAAACTAAACGAGCCAATGCACATTGGTTTGCGATAATTGCACCAGCTGCTGTCTCCTGCAAAGATCTACGGAGTGTCTTCCAAGTCTATGCCAAGAAGAATCTCTGGTTCGTGGTGTTGGTGTGACGGCGCTGTCAGTGAGGGTCACGATCTCTCTGCGTCTTCTCTTTAGAGCATAAACAGCTGTTTCACAGCTTTGTTGGTTCGGTAGGCGTGACGATTGAGAGTGAGTGCTCACACTAGGTTGCATTCCTGGTGTGAAGCCGCGGCTATCTCCCTGTGCGTTTTGAGCACTTCAGAGCACTTCTAAAAGAGCTAACACAATCTGTCTGCGTCTTTTTCAAGGTGTCATTCAGATTGTGTGTTTCTGGATGGGGCCATTGTTTGACTCCGGCTGATGGGCATGATCGCTGTATCACATGCTTGGGCTATAGGCACGCTGAAATGGCGCTCATGGATGGCTCATGTTCTCATTGCGGGAACATGACCATCGCAGCTTTACGGTCGAGATTCCGTTACATCGAAAGAGGTGGAGCCCCTTCACTTATTCCCTGATCTAGCGCTTCTTCTGCCCAGCCCTACTTCTGTTAAGAGCCTTGGTGACCTGAGGATTACAGTGAGAAGTAACCCACCGACCCATCTCCTCGGGCCCCTCACTTCTCTATAACACTACCCGTGGAGCCTCTAAGATAGCACGCTGGGCCGTCCCTGGCAGTCCCAGTCGTTTCTCCAACAGATGATCAAATGTTGATCGCTGCATCAGAGGGTGAGCTAATGTCCTCTAGGGATGAAGACTCGGCTGCGCTGCCTCCTTCGGGCGTGCCGGCGTTGTCCGAGTCAGACCCAGAGCTCACGACTATGCTTTCCCGGGCCGCTGCAAGTGTTGGGCTCGAGTGGAACCCTCCACCATGTCCCGAACCCTCGAGGCTGGACGATTGGTATCTCGGGGTGGCCCTTGCTGGTTCTCAGCACACACACCGCCCCATTGCCTTTCTTTCTGGAAGTGCATGAAGAGGTTACCAGAGCATGGACAGCACCCTTTTCTTCCCGAAACCGTTCTGGTGCCTCTTCCTCCCTCATTACCCTTGACGCTGGAGCAGCTAACGGTTACGTGGGCATCCCCCCTGGTGGAGCGGTCTGTGGCGATGCAGCGGTGTTCCAAAACCGCTACCTCCTGGCAGGGAAATCCGTGCCCGTGCCTCCCGTGCCCGGGAGGGGCATGCAAGTTCTCGTCCGCTCTCACGGACAAGGCTTACTCAGCCTGTGGAGAAGCTGCCTCCGCTCTGCATGCCATGGTGCTCCTGCGGGTCTACCAAGCCAAGGTGCTCAAGGTATTGCACAAGGGTAGTTCCGACCCAGGGGTTATGCAGGAACTGCGTACAGCGCTGGACCTCGCCCTCGACAAAAATCACTGCACGCTCCCTGTGTCGGGCTTTCCACAGCACAGAAGCAGACGGAGGTGATTAAGCATATCCTGGCCCGGCGACCAGCTGCTCCGCCTGCTCGTCGCCGAGGGCGCCCCCCCCCCCTGCGGCAGCCTGCGCTCCTGCTAAGCCTAAGCAGCAGCCTTGAGGAGCACCCAGCCCGTCCAGACCCCCGCTAAATCAGGCGGCAAGTGTAAGGGCAAGTGGCCCCGAGACAGGCGACCCAGCAATGGAAGAAGTTGCTCTTTGGGAGATAGTGTCCGCACCTCTCCCTCCCCCGGAGCACCGGATGGAGAATCTTTTGTTTCATTTTGTTTCTGTTCCGGCCACATTTTCAATAAAAGAGCAATTTCTTCCATCTCTGGGTCACAAGAGGGCACAAATTGCAGTGAGCGACGCTCCCAAGCCTTGCCACTCCTTTCCCCCCCTTCCATCGCCAGCAGGCAGCAGTGTGTGGCTCGGGGACGCCACCAAGCCTTCCCATGCAACCTATGCCCCATCTTGGAACCAGGTGTAAGTGTGGCACAACACACTTATACTCCACTTTGGGCTGCCTCAGTGCCTCCCGAGCCAAGTCCCTGTGTTCCACCTCGCTGCCCCACCGTGGGTACGTCTGTGGTCCCGTTGGTCCCGCTTGCACGGTGTCTGGGAGCCTGGCTAGCGCTTCCCAGTCTGTCCTGCTTGCTCATCCGTACCATCAGACTCAGCTATGCTCATCCACTTCACCTCTGTGCGACGTTGCGATGCCCCTGTCTTGCGGGCAGAGATCGATGTCATACTGGCGAAGGATGCGATCGAGCTGGTTCCTCCAGCCGATATGAAGACAGGGTTCTACAGCCCCTACTTCATTGTACCCAAGAAAGGCGGTGGGATACGGCGACTCTTGGACCTGCGAACCTTGAATCGGGCCCTGCACAAGCTCCCGTTCAAGATGCTCACGCAGCAATGCATCCGTTCCCAAGATTGGTTTGCAGCAATCGACCTGAAGAATGCGTACTTTCCTGTCTAGATTCTTACTCGACACAGACCGGTCCTGCGGTTTGCATTCGAGGGACGGGCATATCAGTACAAAGGTCTGCCTTTTGGGCTGTCCCTGTTGCCCCGCGTCTTCACGAAAGTCGAGGAGGCAGCCATTGTTCCTCTCAGAGAATGCGGCTTTCGTATTTTCAACTATCTCAACAACTGGCTGATCCTGGCTCAGTCTCAGAGTGATCAGAGATCAGTTGTGCGAACACAGGGACATGGTGCTCCGTCACCTCAGCCTGTTGGGCTTTCGGGTCAACTGGGACAAGAGCAAACTCTCCCCTGTGCAGAGGACCTCTTATCTCGGTATGTGCTCGGTATATGTAAACCGTGTTCCTGACTGCTCTGGCTTCCATCAAGAGGATAGGGGACCTGCAAGCATTTTCGATCGACGAATCGTGCCTAGATTTCGGGTCGGCCAACTCTCACGCTGTCCTGAAACCCCTGACCATAACCCTAACCCCGGCTTGTTTATGTGGGCAAGGTTCCTACCACTCCCTTCAGGGACCAGGAAGTGAACCTGCAAGCGCTGCCTTGGGAGGAGGCAGACCCAGCCCTGGCTTTTCTCTGTCCCGTCCGCTCCTTGCGGTTTTACGTGGACAGAATGCAAAGCTTTAGGACCTCAGATCAGCTCTTCGTCTGTTACGGAGGCCAGCAGAAGGGAAAGGCTGTCTCCAAGCAGAGGATGGCCCACTGAATAGTGGATGCCATCGCTTTGGCTTACAAAGCCCAGGGCGTGCCTTGCCCGTTCGGGTTGCGAGCACACTGAAATAGTGTTGCTTCCTCCTGGGCGCTGGCTCAAGGCACCTCGCTGACAGATATATGTAGAGCTGGGGGCTGGGCAACACCTAACACGTTTGCTAGAGTCTATAACCTCCGTATAGAGCCGGTATCTTCCAGTATACTCGGATACGTGCGTCTATTTGCTCCAGTAGTGTTCCCCAGAAATGGCAAACCCTGTGAGTTCCTCCGTCACCCCTGCGGCAGTCAGAGGTTGCGGGGCGTCTGAAGCCAGGCCTACACTCGCATGCATTGTGAAACCTGTGTTAGGCTGGGTGTCCATATTAGGGATTCACCTATCCGATACTCAGTATAGGTATCGGCTCGATACTGCCATTCTTGGCCGGATCGGGTATCGGTCAGACAAGGCCGATCCAAATCCGATATTGTGCGTATATTATTCTGTGTTATTGTTAAGCCCCACAAAAGCATTATAAAGCACCATAAAGTTTTCGTGCACTATATTATAAGTGTTCTGAAACCATTCTATAGTCTAATGTGAGATAGAAATGAATATTTAAGTCATTAAATTCAAGTTCAAGTAGACTCTTCCCTCCACTGCAGCTTTCAGTCATTCTCCATTCAGCATCAAACAGCGCGTTGCGTTCGGTTACGACAGTCAACACGATGGAACTCTCTCCAAGATGATTCAATGTTACTATTATTATACTTGATCTGTAGATAAAGGTCTATAGTTTCACATAAAATTACTTTATCTTGCTGGACTGTATTGCTGTATCTTAATCATGTTACTTTCAACGATGTGTCTGTTAGATCACAACACTGTAGAGCACTATATTTGTTCTTCACGCGCACAGTAACTGAAATTTAAAACTGTTAAAAGAAAAGGCTCAAACTATTGAATAGATAGATACTGATGATAAACTATGTATCGATATGTCTTTCCTTTGAGCTTTGAACTTTTCAATGTGGACTCGAAGAGCTGTGCGCTGTGACTCCGTGTTGCTTCAAGCACATCATTCTGCACTCGGGATGCGCCTAAGCGCTTTGTGCCGCACTGTATTGGAGTCTTTCATAATCATATCATAATACTTTTGCGTAATGAAAGATTATTAATAGCCTTTCTTGTTCTGTCCTATCTATCATATCTTGCTGCCTCATTAAAGGGCACCTATTATGGCATTTAAAATGTTCCTAATATTGTTCTGGGAGCCCCCAACAACAGTTTTACATGCATGCAATGACAAAAAACACTTTTGTTGTCTTATAATATGCATTTATTTTTATGCTCACCGACTCACTAATGATTCGTTCGACGACTCATTTTTCAAACCCCTCCTTTACGTGACGCTAATCTGCGGTGATTGGTCAGATGACCCAGTCAGTTATTTTTCGCGTTAGCCCAAAGCTTAAACATATTGATAAAGCACTGCAGTACTAAAATACGCTCTATTCTTTATGACAACTCCAAAAACAACGACAAACATTTTACATATTTAAAAAAAAAAATATGACATTGGAGTCTTGGAGACCTAGAAGCTGCGCTGAGCGTAACTTAGGCTACACAACACACACACACACACACACATACTTATTGAGCATGCTACAAAACCCATAAAAGCAACATATTATTAATAGTACTTACAGGTTTGATTCGGAGGAGGAAGCTGATCCAAATAAACTTGGTACTGAACCTTCATTCAGTATCAACCGGCTCGCGAATCCACACTTGAAAGCGTTCATGTATGTAAAGGAATTGTCATTAAAATGACGCGAGCACAGCACAAGGTTCGGGTACAGTTGTAAATATAAACTTTAGCCACTGATTCGTCACATGCTTGTCCCTGAACAGTGAAAAAAAAGTTTGCTTTTGATTCGCACTTCAAAACACAGCGTCTCGTCATCGACGTGATGTTTTCACTGGTGTCTGCGCAATGAGTGGGCGTATCTTCTTCAAACAACTTGCTGAGGTGACGTCATAAAGCTAGAGAAAAAGCATTGTTCGTCTATCGATTCATATCAGCAACTCAGAGTCGACTCTTACTTTTGAGAGACAATAACTTTGTATACGGTGAACTTTCATATTTAAAACTTTGCAGGATGTTTTCGTTCACTTAGATCTATGGTACACACTACATGAAAGGTAATTTTCAAAATTCCATAATAGGTGCCCTTTAAACAGCTGTGCTATACATTTAAAAAATGTCTTAATTGTATAGTTGATTATATATAAAATAATTGATCTGATGATTTTTATCTAGTTTTTCATGAATGTATTTTACAACAATACAAAGAGCAATGTGTAACGTTTTACCAGATTTAGTGCTACACTTATTTGTTCCCCACTAAATAATGTTTTTTTTTTTTCACAAAATGTTCAAATTGTATACAATTATTGTGCACTCGTGATTTATCTAGACTAAATATTAGTGGAATTATACACTAATCTAGTTTATAATATAATTTTTGTCATAGATTCATCTTTGATCATATATTTTTTTGATTTGTTGTATTTCATTATAATGAAGTTGTCTGTATTGAGTAGATTGTGTTTAACAGACAAAATTGTGATTATCAGTTCAACAGAGTTATAGAAATTCTACTTGATTAAAAAAAAAACTGTGCTAGTATCGGATCGGTATCGGTCGATACTCAGAATATTTGGTATCGGATCGGTTCAGAAAAAATGGTATCGGTGTATCCCTAGTCCATATGTAGAGTACATATGTGTATTCCTCCACGATCAGCTCCTCTGCGGACGAGCCCGTGTCTTTCTCTGTCGTCTCTGCTGGTGTCCTTTCCCCCCTATAACTAGGCTGGAACCACCCCAGAGACTGCCATATGTTGTACTACCCTCCTTGGCTAGTCCATACGTGTATCCGTCACAGTGCAACCCTCCGGGGTAGGATGTGGCTTCCGCAGCGTCCCCTTCCCAGAGGGCACACTTTCCCAGCGTTATCTAATAAGTCACACTGAGTGGGTCTTGCGGAACAGCAGTGACTGACCTTCTCTGCTTAGAGCTCCTCCTTCTGCCTAACACTACAGCCAGGAGGCTCAAGCGAAGCGCTGGAAGGGCCAGCAGCCGTGGTGTTTTGGTAGATATCCCCATTCGTCAGACTAGACTTACCCGTAGTGACTGACAAAGGGGAACGTCTCGGTTACGTATGGTAACTCTCGTTCCCCAAGGAGGGAACGGAGACGTAAATCCCTTCGCCACAGTTGCTGAGCTTCCACTGTACGGCTGAGTCACAGGTCTGGCTCCTCAGCGGAAAAATGCTCATTATATGCGTGTGCCACAATGCACAGCAGCTGGTGCAATTGTTGCATGCCAATGTGCATTGGCTCGTTTAGTTTCACTCGAAGTAGATAGGCTCTTGCAAGCGATCCTCATTCGTCAGTCTAGACTTACTAGACAGACTTACTAGACAGTCTAGACAGACTTTCTCTCCTCGGGGAACAAGGGTTACCATATGTAACCGATACGAGACGATTTTTCTTCAAACATTTGTTGTGAAAACTGCAAAATTTACAGAAGTATTTTCACAATCCTTTCCAAAAAAAAATCTTTTAGAAAAATATATTAGTAAAAATGTTAGTTTTCTCAAAGATGCAGATTTTTTTGCATTCATGGGTTCATGAATGATAATGACCTTTTTTGGTAATCCAAAATACTTAAACTGCACATCGTGTGTTGGTAATGTTTGTAAATTTTATTTTATGTTTATTTTTTATTTTTACATGGAACATTTTCTAAAAAATAAATAAATAGATAAATACAAAATAATCTAACTACAACACTGTACTGTGTTTTAAAAAAAGGTTTGAGCTTGCTGGGATGTTATGTGTCCTTGTTCTAAAGGTGAGCATCTCAGAACACATGGTTCCACAGCATTGCAGCTGTCTGTATTACCTGATATGTAGACCATGTAAACCTACACTTAACCTAGATCAGTTTTACATAATGTCTTTCTTTCCAAAGTATTGCTAGAGGAGAACAATTCATGGTTAAATAACTTTATAATGTGTTCGCTAAATACTCAGCAAGTTACAGTCAGTAGATTGCTATAGTGCTATAGATTTACAGACTGCAGCCATTGTTACAGGCTTTAAGGTTAGCCGCAATTGCATCAGGTAATGTTATACGTTCTGTTTCATGAATGATTAATGGAATAAAAGTCCTCTATTTTTAAAACACCACTCTCTTTTTCCTTTGGCCAAGCTGGATTGAATTCCATCCCCATCTCCTGAGTTCAAATCAAACCAGTTCATCAGGATGGAGAAGGGCTAGACCTTCAGGTAAGCAGACAGGAACTCACTGAACTTTACTGTTAGAATGGTGCAGGAAGTATGGAGGTATTATAGTGAGGAGGTGCAACCTACTTGTCAATGATGTATTTGATGTTGTCATGCACACTGAGGTCTGTCCGGCCTTTGTAGGGCTGCAGGTGAAACGCAACCTGTAAAGAATTGGATGTAATTAAATAAGGAAGAAAATAAATCCCTAGCAGTATCTAAATCATTTCTTTTAAATGTGTCATTCAAACATATCTATCTTGATGATACAGTAAATTGCAACAAAAAAGTATGTGGACATTAAGTCACACTTAAAAATGTGTGAATGAATGACATGCATTAGATGCAAAATATCAAAACAAGTGTCATCTGATCAAACAAATGCGGCAGGACAAATTTTCTGCTGGTGTGTCAACGATTTTTCGGGGGGGTTTAACACTGGGGACATTTGCTGAAATGTTCTTGGTGCCCCCCTACAGTGTTAGTCTGGTTATACTCTCACTTTATTCTATTGAACACTGGTGCATTTGCGTTCATTTTTACGGCATCACAAACTTACACAGTGCATGATAGAAAACTGAACATGGTTCAATATATTGTTTTTCTATTATAAATTTGGTGCTATTATGTGCGGCAGAGAGATCAACAATTGTGTCCATGAAGGCAGTTGTACCCAAGGTAAATCATCACCACTGTCAATCAGAGTCTTAGATAGGGTATCCAGGGTGTCCCCTTCGGTTAAAATTGTGTACTGGGGTCAATGGGTAACTGTGACCCAATGTTGGGTAGTATGTGCCAAACCAGGTAAAAACCCACTGAAGCTAAGCAGGGTTGAGCCTGGTCAGTACCTGGATGGTAGACTTGTTGCTGGAAAATGTGTTAGTGGGGCCAGTAGGGGGTGCTCACCCATGTGTCTGTGTGGGTCCTAATGCCCCAGCATAGAGATGGGGACAGTAAACTGTCAAAAAGCACTGTCCTTCGGATGAGACGTTAAACCGAGGTCCTGACTCTCTGTGGTCATTCAAAATCACAGGATGTCCTTCGAAATCAAGTAGGGGTTTAACCCACTCTGTCTCCTCTCCATCAATAAGCAGGTGTATGGTGGGCGTTCTGGTGCAATATGGCTGCCGTCACATCATCCATAGATGATGCTATAAATGTAACAAATTATTATCATTGTTAAAACTGGGTACATTTGACATCGGACATCTTGTGTCCTCTACTAAAAGAAAACTTCCTGAATGAATTTAAAGTTTGTTTTACATTGTTTTCCTATCAAATTATTACTGTACAAATAGGAAAAGTAATGTAGTCTCATACTAAGTTTAATTTAATACAAAGTACATGTTTTATGCAATCATACTTTCTTAAGTATGGCTTAAGTTTTTAAACAACATATTATTGTATTCACAATATTTTTTTTCTGTTGATTTGATTATTTAACAAAACAAAAAAAAAAAAAAACATAGATGCACTATTATGTCTTTGGACTCGATACAGCCTTCCTGTAGCTCAAGAGCATGGCGCTAGCAATGCTAAAGTCAT
Organism: Chrosomus eos; assembly: GCA_036326025.1. Taxonomy (NCBI): domain Eukaryota; kingdom Metazoa; phylum Chordata; class Actinopteri; order Cypriniformes; family Leuciscidae; genus Chrosomus; species Chrosomus eos. The sequence continues at coordinate 22,586,708 of CM070827.1, read as the reverse complement.
GGGTTCAATTCCAGGGAAAGCAAAAGCTGATAAAAGGATTAATTTTAATGCAATATAAGTCGCTTTGGATACCGAACAAATAGTTACTGAACAGATTGCTCGATACTACTGCAACCCCTTTTTAAGGTGGCTGTCAGATGACTTTCCCAAAGTCCCAGAAACATGGTAACTTAAGACACAGAGGCGTCATGTTGAACTCTCCAAGGAGACAGACCCTCTCCACTTCAGTGACAGCAACATGCACATGGCTGAATGAACTGCAAAACCCTCAGGGCCTTGAAAGAGAAAAGCCAAGCACAAACACCCACCATTTTTCCACACCGCCAATCTGGAAGGTCTTCATAAGCTGTTTCCATGACAACCTGCATTTGGCGACACAGCTCAGTCCGCCATGGACAGTTTGACATCACACACTTTGGATGAGAACATATAAGTACAACTGTTCCACTGAAACAGTCTTGAAAAGGAGATTGCTGATAATTAAAATCACAGGTGCTTAACACCTGAAGTGTTGCAACATTCTTCTGTAACCGATTGTTATGGTAATTCAACAATTCAGCTGAATTGTGAATTTGCAAAAATGGAACACATTTTGCAATTCAGGTGTCATGCTGTAATATCTTATGCACTGTCATCTAACAGCCAAGCAAAGGTCTCTTTACAGATTTTTTCTAGTTTATTTTCTAGTTTGTTTTGGATGAACTAGAGTGGTGGACACAGAAATTTTGACGATGGGTCCTGTCTCGACTTTTTGACTATTTTAGAATCGCCTCTGACCGTTGATGTTCCAAAACAAGTAGCATAGAAAATCCCCATTCATGCGATTTTACAAAATGATAAATACAACACGACAGAAACTGTATTTCGCTACGCTACTTGTTTTGGAACATTAACGAACACCACTAACCACTCTGTGAGTTGCACAGTTTTGAAAACGAACGTTAAGTTTTAAGGACATGTTTGTGTATGCTCGTAGACAGCCACTCTGAAGCAGTCAGAGGCGATTCTAAAATAGTCAAAAAGTCGAGACAGTACCCATCGTCAAAATTTCTGTGTCCACCACTCTAGTTCATCCAAAACAAACTAGAAAATAGACTCAAAGTGCTAAATACCGGAATTATCCTTTAATGAGATGGCCTTGAGCATGGTTATACGATACAGTGGTTGTTTTAAAAGCACTAGAGTACCACCAGTCCACTCTCTCAGCCTATAAACATTGCTGTGCCCAACAGCACGACAAACAGAAATGCAAGAAAAAGAAAAATCAATGTAACATGGTTGTTTAAGACAGCACTATATTACACAATCTTTCTGTCAAAGGCGCAAAAAAAAACAACAACAACAACAAAAAGCTGACAGCTAAACCACTGGCCCGAGTACTGACTCAAATATGAAATTTATAGTACATGGACAGGTTCTTCCCGTTGGGGGAAGAATAACAGCACCTGTTTCTGAATATTGATTGATATAAATAGTGAAAATGCAAGCAAAAAAATTAAATCAAACATAAATCAAATAATTTTAGATATCGTTTAATAACATATCGTTTTATACACTCACCTAAAGGATTATTAGGAACACCTGTTCAATTTCTCATTAATGCAATTATCTAATCAACCAATCACATGGCAGTTGCTTCAATGCATTTAGGGGTGTGGTCCTGGTCAAAACAATCTCCTGAACTCCAAACTGAATGGCAGAATGGGAAAGAAAGGTGATTTAAGCAATTTTGAGCGTGGCATGGTTGTTGGTGCCAGACGGGCCGGTCTGAGTATTTCACAATCTGCTCAGTTACTGGGATTTTCACGCACAACCATGTCTAGGGTTTACAAAGAATGGTGTGAAAAGGGAAAAACATCCAGTATGTGGCGAAAATGCCTTGTTGATGCTAGAGGTCAGAGGAGAATGGGCCGACTGATTCAAGCTAATAGAAAAGCAACTTTGACTGAAATAACCACTCGTTACAACCGAGGTATGCAGCAAAGCATTTGTGAAGCCACAACACGCACAACCTTGAGGTGGATGGGCTACAACAGCAGAAGACCCCCATGCCATCAGCCATCATGCCTTGTTACCACTGTGCAGGCTGGTGGTAGTGGTGTAATGGTGTGGGGGATGTTTTCTTGGCACACTTTAGGCCCCTTAGTGCCAATTGGGCATTGTTTAAATGCCACAGCCTACCTGAGCATTGTTTCTGACCATGTCCATCCCTTTATGGCCACCATGTACCCATCCTCTGATGGCTACTTCCAGCAGGATAATGCCCCATGTCACAGAGCTCGAATCATTTCAAATTGGTTTCTTGAACATGGGAGTTCACTGTATTAAAATGGCCCCCACAGTCACCAGATCTCAACCCAATAGAGCATCTTTAGGATGTGGTGGAACAGGAGCTTCATGCCCTGGATGTGCATCCCACAAATCTCTATCAACTGCAAGATGCTATCCTATCAATATGGGCCAACATTTCTAAAGAATGCTTTCAGCACCTTGTTGAATCAATGCCACATAGAATTTAGGGCAGTTCTGAAGGCGAAAGGGGGTCAAACACAGTATTAGTATGGTGTTCCTAATAATCCTTTAGGTGAGTGTATATGCATGGGGTGTTCGTCAGCTAAAGGGAAGCCATCGGAGTTTCCAGTATTGACAGCTCCATAAAATAGCCTACTGGAAGCCTGTAGATTTACTGTACTATACTAAAAATATAAAAAATGTACAATACACAAATAACATTTTAAGTTACTTCCATTTCTGAACAAATAAAACAGTAATTGATGTCATAAATACGAGTCTTAATTGTCTTACATGACGAATAAAAATAAAATCACAAACATGATCCTTGTTTCACTTAATGTATAATTTAATGAATACATAATTAAATAATACAATTATTGTATAAATAGCTTACATTTTATTAATATGTAATGTAGGCCTAATTTTATTTCAAACGAAAGAGGAAAATAAAGTGTGTTGAATCCAAAAGAATTTTAGTATAGTTATCTGAAGTTAAAGGCAGCATCCGCAACTGAAGGCACTCCTTCACTCTCGCACTCCTGTTGATGGCTTTGTTGCAGGAGACCGTTAAAAATGATAAATAGCTACATAAATAATATGTTTAGGTAACAATTGCATCTGTCTCTGAAGAAGGAAATCAGCAGTTATTGATTTTTATTTTTAAAGTTTATTAGCAAAATTTATTAGCAAAAAAATAACGCCATTCCGTTCTTCTCGAACCTGAACAAAAAATATTTTTGCTGATGTATAATGTATTTATGCAGTGATTGATTTTTGGTTAGAGTTTTACATTGTTCTACAGTTTTGTTTTAGTTCTAAATCTTAGAACTAAATCTTTGTTTAAGTTTAAGAACTGAACCTGTCAAAATTATCTTTACCAGGTCAAAAGTACAATGTACAAAATTGCAGAAGATGAATCATACAACTAACATAACTGCCTCACACATTGAATGTAAGCAGACATGGAAAAGTGTGAAATTATACTGATAAGAATAAACACAATAGTGAAACAAAAGCCATTCATTCTGCCCAAAAACCAAGGGCCAGATTTACTAACTGCTTGGGCCATTGCAAACCCTCTTGTCAGGATTTACACGCAGTGAAAAATTAGTGAAGAAAAGGCATGGACACTGAACCTATTTTTTCACTGAACTAATTACATGCATTTGTATGAGTTAACCTTTCATACACAAAATGTAAGAGTATTTAAATAAATTCTCATTTTGCGATTTTTTGGGATTGCAGTCTCAAGCATATTTGCACTGTTTAGTAAATCCGGGCCCAAGACTAGAGCTATGCTGGCTAGAGCTACAGAGCTGCCCACTTGAGATGTAGTTTTGGGTTTTTCAGCTGCTCCTATCGGAACTTCTTTTGTTATCTCAGTCCTAAATTCAGTAATTCTAAATTTCTCTGAATTTGGCCTTTATTATATTACATTATTATATTATAATATTATAATATTACAGAACTGAAATGAGTGTTGGCTATAGATACCTACAAAAGGGAATATTTTATCCAATCTAGTTCAAATCATGAGTCTTTAGCCCTATTCGCACTGGATTAGTATTATCTGGGGACCTCGTGTGTTTTAGAAATCACCCCGCCACATCTGAATTTCGTGTGGCGCTTTGCACGGGATATCCGAAGCCTGTGATTTTACTCAAATTTACTGACTCATCTCCCGGATATGGCGTCAGGCTATGGAAATTTCTTTTTGTTAGGTCTAGCTGTATCATATATTATGACATAAACAGAATAAAGTTGCTTACCGCATAATGCTGCTATACATGTCATTCATCTCTATCTAATCATTCTTTTTGTTTTGCTCTTCTGATGATCTTCAGCTTTCACTTTCTGCAAATTGTGTAGTTGTGTAAAGCGATATGACTCAGCACCCAAAATACTATCAAAACACTCCAACACAGCCTCCATTATTCACGAAAGATGGATACAAAAGTCGCACATGAAACAAAAACCTTGAAAAAATGATATACGATCCAGCCAAATCACAGAGATGCCGATTCGCACGGGACTAATATTATCACAGGACCTCGGTGTTCGCCGAAATATAGTAGGTAATTTGCGGGGGAATTTTTACTTTACAAATTACAGACATGGCCGATTCGCACGGGATTAAGATCTCACACAAACTCCGCAATTATTACAAATTACTAGAGGTCACCAGGTAATACTAATCCCGTGCGAATCGGGCTTTTATGGGTGAAAAACTACTTCATCAGATAGCTTTTGACAGTGAAAGAGTTTAAATGTCCAGAATGGTCCAGCACAGAATTTTGAAAGAGCATGTAAGCAGTGTTAATCTGTCATAAAAACTCTTTTATCTGTTAATTCACATTATCAACAAATGGAAAATCGAATTATTGCATTTTTTAAAAAAAGGACCTCACCAAAAGAATGACACCATGGACCATAGAAGAGCTCAGACATCAGTGTGGTGGTGAGGATTGTGATCAGACATAAAGCACAGACTCCAGCATTGTCAATTCTGATGGGAAACGAAGCACATGCAGTGAAGAGATACGCTTCATTTCACCCCACTGCTCAAGCAGCCTCTATAGCCACTGGGAACAATTATGAATGAGTACAAATGACTGTACTGCATTGTGTTTGAAAACATATTCAAAGATTTTCTTCAAAGATTTTGCAATTGCCTTGCAATACAGCCCCTTGTGTATTTCAATAATTAAAACGGCATCTGCACCACCGAATGCTACGCTTTGTTTACCCAAAACAAAACAGTTGAGCAGGTGCAGAATTCAAGGTATTTGAGAAACAGCTTGACATCTTGCACATTACTGTACAGATAAAGGACATACTGAAGAAGCTGTTTTTAAAACTCAAATCCCCAATATTACGGTAAAAATTCAACAATGCCACAGGGGAAAACACAACTCATACACTGACCACACTGGGACAGAATTACCTTCAAAATCACCAAGCAAGAAGGACACCAACATCAGAGTCATGGTGTTACAGACTTGCTTCTCTTCACACCAGGGGATTACAAAACATGACTGACAAAAAGGATCAGCAACAGCTCATCAGAAATAGATGGTGAACCCAGCTGTAGGCAGTAAAGACAGAGACTTATGCAACCACTAGCAAGTTCAAGAAATGATAATAATTGAACATCATCCACAAAGCATGAACAATGCAGTTGTTGCAACAAAACTGAAATGCTTTTAAGTGCCTACCAACTATTTTTAGTAGCTCATAGCTCTTGTTGAGTTTTTAAATGGACTTCTAATATAGGGGAAGGTCATGTTCACCCTTCAGAGTCACATATTGCAATGATAACACTTATTTTCGGATTTGAATCATTTTTCAAATCTATTGTTATTTGCTATTATTGCTTTAACTTATAACTGCGTTATCTATTGGCAATATTTTAGAAAGCCTGCATTACAGCAGTAACCGTAAGCAGATTACAAGTACACTCTATTGCTTTAAAGAATGCCTACATAGCTAGAGGATAGCATGATTTCTAGCCTAGACAACACAAGTCATAAAAGAAAGTACTTTCAGATGTGGAGCAACATTTCATTTAGCATTTTTTATTTTTTTTGGAATAACATGCACAGACTTAAGGTATTAGGTTATGGCTGCTGAATTGGCATAACCAAATAATTATAAGCTCAGATATACCTTCACTCAGAAAAACACTTGTACTCGTTACTGGAGCAGAACTCTCAAAGGGACAACTTTGCACCTAAAGGGTCCATAAAAGGTGCATAGTAATACTTTAAGGATACTACCCTAAGTCAGGGTTTCCCAAACCGGGGTTCATGAGGGAACTGCAAGGGGGTTTTGAGTTGATGAAAAGCTAATAATTAAATAGTATGTAACATTAAAAGAAACAAACAAAGCTGTGCAATTAATCAAAATCAAATTCAAATAGCATTAAATCACGATTAATCTGAGGCTGCGGTTTATATAGTTCACTTTCTTTACATTCACATTAGCATAATTTCCAGCAATTTTGTGGACCGAAGTTTACAGCATTTGACTTATGTTCCACCAAATTAAAATCTTGAGGATCTGACATGGTAAAAGCTTGAGTGTTTAAATGTTTGACGGTGTATTGTAACTTGTAGTGTTACTTGGTTCTGTAACAATGTGATTGTTATCTGACTCGTGTTGTAGAATAGACCCTTTTGTATGTGGCACCTTGGAGTTGAATGTTGTTCAGTAAATGTAGTTATAGGTCATTTATTTATTCAGAAAGAACAAGAGTGCAACATGGTGGCAGTGGCGAGAATTTTTGCTGTTGCTGACAAACGTTTTTTATTTTAGTGCCCAACCCCGCAGTTGTGGAGTTTGCCGAAGGAAGATATCGTGCTAGCAAATAAGTGTGCCCTATTGAACCGAATAAGATGGACGGCACACTCAAATTAAAACCACCTCCGACATTGATGCTGGAATCGAACAATCTGGCAAAGACATGGAAGGCGTGGAAAGAGGAATTTCAGCTGTCTTTAGATCTGACATTGATGGAGGCGTCGGAAGGAACAAAGCAGAACATTTTCTTCTATCTGGTAGGAGAAACCGGTAGAGAGTTAAAAAAAGTGAAACTTTACTAGGCTCATCAACGGGCAGGACTGTACAGCTATTAATAGAAGCTTTTGATCAACACTGCAACCCTAAACTGAACGAAATCGCTAAGAGATATTGTTTCTTTATGAGAGATCAAGGGACTGATGAAGGATTTGACAAATATGTTACCAAACTGAAAAAATAAAAAATAAAAAAAATAAAATAACAATTGCTAGCAGTTTTAGTGATATTAAAGACTCTCTAATCCGCGACAAGATTGTGCGTGGCACAGATAGTCCAAGCCTGAGAGAGAGGTTTGCTGAGAGAGGAAAATTTGACGCTGCAGAGACGTGTCCAAATTTGCAGGGCTACAGAGTTGTGCAGAGAGAACAGCAAAACAATAGAGGGAAGATCAGTAGAGGAAATTCATGCTTTGCAGATGAATTCACAGACACAGACACATAAAACAGTAAAGGATGATGTACAAAAAGCTGTCGTTAATTGCCAATTCTGTGGAAAGACTGACAAAAGAGATTAAATGAAAATGTTCAGCTTATGGGAAAACATGTAGGAAATGTGGAAAAGCCAATCAATTCGCTGCTCTGTGCAAGTTGAAATGTGCACATGGAAAATTTGTGAATAATGTTACGGAAACAGAGAGTGAGTTGAATGAGGACATTTTGGAGCATCACAACTGAGTCTGTGAACAAAGTCACAAAGAGCATGGATGGACAGCCGAGTCAACTGTTTGCTGCTATGCTGCTCGGAAACAATTTGATCAAATTGAGTGCAACATCATACCCACAAATCTGGTGAATCCAGACATTCAAGTAGTGAAAACAGATCAGGTAATTGTGATATAAAACAAAAGTACACTGAAACCAGTAGGCAAATGCCAGTTGAAACTGAGAAATTCACCTAACAAAACGCTATACAGACGGGAGTTTATGGTCATTGATGCACACTCTGCAGCCAGTTACACGGAAGCAAAGTAGTCTAGGGTATGAAACAGACTGTAGTTAAAGTACAGTCTGAGAATATCCTGGTGGTGGATCATGTTGTGATAAAGATAGACAGAGATGATACAGTCAGACAATGGAACAGATAACGAGTGAGTTCACAGATGCCATGTAAGATTCACGGTGTTGTGCAAACGATTCACGGTGTCTTGTAATCGGCCCCTAAATTAATAACTAATGATTTTTACAAGTGAATCAATCAAAAAACTTACTTTAGACTACTGTAGACTGCTGTAAAACCAAAACAATCTCTGTTCCATTAATATCCTATTATCACTGTAAAGCTGCTTTGAAACAATCTGAATTGTTAAAAGCGCTATATAAATGAAGGTGACTTGAATTGACAGATGTTTTCACAGGTAATTGTTGTCTGCCAGGCTGCTACAAGATAGAGATTGAACTTGGGGTGGAGCCAGTGAAACTCCCTAAGTCGAGAGTACCAGTCGTGAAGTATAATCATACCTGTAGAACAAAGCTCGACTGAATAAGCAAATGTTCTTGCAAAGAAACCCAGCGGCAAGTTGAGTATCTGCATAGACCCCTGACCATTGAACAAAGCTTTAAAAAGGAGTCACTTCCCTCTGCCCACAATCAAGGACATCTTGCCTGAGCTGTCAGAAGCAAGACTATTCACAGTCTGTGATGTAAAAAATTGTTTCTGGCATGTTCCCTTCAAGATATCTCACCATGTTTGCAACCCCTTATGGGAGATACAGGTGGTTGAGAATGCCTATGGGAATAAGCCCAGCACCTGAGGTTTTCCAGAGAATGCTGACCCAGGCGTTAGAAGGACCTTAGGGCGTATACAATCGAAAACGATGTGCTGATAGCAGGGGAAGGAGAAACACTGAAAAATGGCAAAGAAGGACCATGATCAAAAACAATTATTTCTACAATGTGATTAATCTGAGACAGGCCTTGGTGCATCATTGTTGCAGGGTGGAGAACCTTTAGATTTTGGTAGCCGTGCATTATCACTGACTGAACGGGGTTATGGTCAAATTGAAAGAGTGCCCAGCTATAGTGTACGGCATGGAGAAAATACATCACAACACATATGGACAGAAAGTGATCGTACTGTCTGACCGTAAGCCTCTTGAGAACATTGTCAAGAAACCATCATTGCATGCACCCAAGACACTCCTAAGGATGTTATTGAGACTTCAGAAATATGATTTTGTCATTAACTATGTTCCAGGAAAGGAGATGCTGTTGGCCGCACAGGAAGGATCAGTGGCAACAGAGATAGAGAGTGTGAACATGATTCAATACCTCCCAATTTCTGATAAGAGAATAAAAGTAATCAGAGGGGAGACAGAAAAAAACAGAGAAGGATGGCCAACAAAAAAAAGACACATACCAATTGAAATAGTTCACTACTACTCATTCCAGGATGAACTAACTGTGCAAGATTGTGTTCAAAGGTGAAAGAGCCGTGATACCAGATGCACTCAGAAGTGATATGTTACACAGAGTTCACTCTGCACACTTGGTATAAAAAGATGTAGATGTTTGAAGAGAGCAAGGGAAAGCCTCTATTGACCAGGTATGAATGTGCAGATAAAGAAAATACATTGAGAAGTGTGATCCGTGTTGATCGGTGGAAATAAACAACAGAAAGAACCACTCCGCCCACATGAACTACCTGAACGACCGTAATCTTAGGTGGGCACAGATCCGTTTGTCTTCAATAATCGTGACTATTTGATCACTGTGGATTATTTCTCAATTTTCTGGGAGGTTGATTACTTGTCAGACACAAAGTCTTCCAAGGTGATTAACAAGCTGAAAGCTCATTTTGCCAGGCAAGGCATACCTGACATTGTGTTCTCAGATAATGGGCCACAATATATGTCAGCAGAATTCCAAAAGTTCAGTAAACGTTGTGAGTTTCAGCATGAAACATCATCACCTACCCACCCGCAAAGTAATGGGAAGGCAAAGTCTGCTGTCAAGACAGCAAAACGTCTGATGCAGAGAGTCAAGATGTCAGGACGGGATCCATACCTGGCAATCTTAGATCATAGAAACACTCTGTCGCAGGGTCTGAATGCAAGCCCTGCTAAGAGACTGTTAAGTAGGAGGACACACACACTCCTCCTAATACACACCAATCTCTTGACACCAAAAGTGGTAGACACGAGACAAGGACTGAGACTAAATCAAAGACGACAGGAAACTTACTACAACAGACACGCAAAAGACATGAACATTCTGAAACCAGGTGATCAAGTGAGAGTACAACCAACACAGTCACAAAAAGGGTTTACAGCAAAAAAACCAGTCCTGGAACCTGTCAACAAACATTCACACACGGTTGAACTGGACAGGAGGAACAGAAGGTACATCTGACACACTGGTCATCAAGCATTCATATATAGAGATAAATATTCAAGGTCATACTTGTGGAAAAAAAGGAAGGATGTAACAATGTGACTGTTATCTAACTCATGTTGTAGAACGGACCCTTTTGTATGTGGCACCTTGAGAGTTGAATGCTGTTCAGTAAATGTAGAGTCACGGGCATATGGCGTCAGTCGGAGTTATTTATTTATTCACTCTGGAGAAAGAACAAGAGTGAAACAGGTTCTAGTAAAGAGTGAACCCAAGTTTTAATGCCCTTTAAAGTAACTATTTTCATTAACAGTAGGCCTCTTCTTTGTCTGGATGTCTCAGCAGTATCAATATGACAAATTTTCATATGAATATCACCATATTTTGCCTAAAATAAAAACATTTAAAATAAAAAGATTACTTTTGTCTGTTTACTTGTTATGCGATTTTTAACTGACATCAGAGAACAGTGAACATGCAGATGTGACATTCTTTTACATCTAAGGGGTTCAAGGCAGCTAACAAAAATGGTTACTAAGGTACTAATATGCATTTTTTTAGGGAAAGATAAGGTACAAAGTTGTCCCTTTAAGGATATAGGCTGTACAGTGAAAATGAAAATTCAGAAACAAAGTGTTTGTGTAAGCAGATACGTTTTATGGATCTCTCACCAGTTACCTTGATACTGTGTCTATGGGCAGCGTCCATTACAGCTGGCACTAGATCCTCTGAGGGTTTGCCATGTTCATCTGCCACGTCAGGCGGGTACCAGGACAGGACCACCACACCTGGCATCAAAAGTGGAAATGCATTGCTCTACAAGCAACATTACGTCTATTTTAGTTTTTTTAATGATACACAACTAATATAGAAAAACAAATATTATAAATGTAAAATAATATAAATGAGCAAATTGTATCTTGGCTGTAAAACCTGTGGCAGCAGCTTCGATTTGCGCCATGTGGGATTCAATGACATCTGGATCTCTGGAGCTGTAGGGTCCCAGTTCAGGGTAATAACTGGACGCAATGTCTTCTGGAGGATTGTGTCGTCCTTTTGGGTGACTGGCAGCTATTTTGGGGTCCCAGTGTGGTACCAGTACATGGTCCCAATGTATATAACTACCATCCATCTGTGGAGAGCCATACCATAAATAATAGAAGATGTGAATGTCATAGAATATGCTGTGGTCAGGACCAGAGTTGGAGAACACTATCTTAGTGTCACTCCCCCCACCACCATTTTGACCTGCTGATTCAACTACATTATTGGGTCTCTGGTCTATTCGCTCTCCAACCAAAGGCATCAACTCCATTCCTGGAGCAAGATCCGAAAAACCATCAGTGGGTTTGAGGGTTCGTAGGCCCATCATAGTACCAAAAATGAACAAAGTGAACAACAAAAGAGCCACGCACGCTTTTCTGCGTAACCTGTTCATGGTCGCTGTCCGTGGTGCTAGAGAAGATAGTCCAGAAAGAGGTTAAATATGGTCGAGGCCTCCACAAATAGGTTGTCAAATTATTGTGTTCCATCTCCAATTCCAGTTTGCCCTCTTGTCTACCAGACTTGCATTTGGCACTCCGGGTTGGTCGCTTAGTCCTCGCTTCGTCAAGAAGCCATTATCTTATTTCATTAGCAAATTATAAAGATTTGAAAAAAAAAAGAGCTGAGATTAATTTCTAAACATGCAACGAGGATATTAAGCAGACAAACCAGGCCACATTATTTATTACGGCATATAACCTAACAGCACTCGCTATATTATACTAAATCAACAATGCACAACGAACGCGCCCGTTTGAATTCGACGCAAAAGCTTCCATGTAGGCTACTTATCATCAAATGCACCGTTTTGTTGCTTCCCACTCGCAAACTGAACGTTGTCCTCTCTCTCGTGATCTCCCACGAGTGGATATTTTATTCTAATCCTTCTGCGCGGTTTAAAACACTTTCACGCCAGATGCACTGGCTTTGTGAAAACATCGGCTGATTTCTGTGAGTCTGTCGCCACTGTGCAGCTCATGATAAACCATCTCTTGTTACTGGAAGGCGGAGTCTCGTGGGTTTGTCATCATGCACGCATGCTCAAACAAGGACACAGGCTGTGTTCACAATGGCATGATGCTGCATACTCTTCAGTAAACTATGTAGGCTACTGAAAACAGCAAACTATTTTTTTAAGTATGTAAAACTACGTATTATGCAATATGCATTTTTAAACAGTCCTACACTGTTTTTACCACTTTATGTTTAATTCTTGCTATCATCTCTAATAAATGATCATTTGACATTTTTATTCAATTTTTGATAGAAAACTTTAGCAAGTCATATACTAAATACTATTTTCAAACAGTATTTAAAACAGAATGCTATATGCATTTCAAACATTCCTATCACATGATGTAGGCCTACACTGCTTCTTTTCCAGTCAGATTAGTTGGAACCATTCGTTTTATAATGTAGCTGTGTTTAGAAATATGGCATGCACGTTTTATCCTATTTAGAATGATGATAACCAGCAAAATGGTTAATTTGGGCCATGTAATGCTACAAACCATGATTTGTTTTGCGTTTAGGCATTTTGGACATACACTCGATTTTACATGAAATAGTCTAGTACTACGTTAATATATTCATTTTATATTAATAAAGATTTATTGGAGGCAAACAATGCAGCAAATAATATTTACAGATATTCAAATAAATAGGCCTTTTCCTTTATCTGGTCTCCCTCGCTCAGTCCCGCCATAGATATATCCTCGGTAGGTGTCATCATGGAAGTTCCACATTGCAGTCAATGGCAGAGAAGATGAATCTATATTTCTGAAGTCAGAAGTCCTCCCCCACGTCCACAGCCCCGTATCCACATGTGAAATCCCCGCCCCTATAGCTATGACGTTCTGCCCTTCTGCCCCACACACGAAAGCTCACAGACAATAAATTTATTGCAGATTGCAGAATCATATTTGTTCATCACACTTAAAATATTCCTTTCACAACAACTGACTCATCCATCATTCCAATAAATCGTAGTTTTTGAGTTAATGAAATTCTCAATCCCAAAAGGTTTTCAATCCATCAAGCACTTCTTTCCAATTGAAACGTTTAAATACATTGTTTGATTTCATGTAATATGCTGCGACGACATCTAGTGGAGGATAATGCAATAAACGGCCTATCTGGCGGGTCAGGGGATCTCTGGGTCAGGGGATCTCTGGATAATCCGTAATTCGTTTGTAATAATAAAACGAAAATACCGTTTTTCTGTTTTTTGTTTCAAAACGAAAAACCAAATAACCGTTTTTGGTGTCAGAATCAAAAAACGAAAAACCAATTAAAAACGGCCCGTTTTTCGTTTTTGGCGATCATTTTTATCGTTATTCCTTTTTGAACAAAAAATGAAGATAGTCTTTGAACTTCAGTCAATTCGTTTTTCGTTTATAAACCAAAAACGGAAGTCACGTGGTCTATTCCTTTTTTGGAAGCGGTACTAACCGGAAACACTTTCAAAATAAAAGTAGCTATAGTTAGCGAGGTCATTGTAGACTAAAACTTAACTAATAACATTTTTTAGTACAAGTACAGTAGCACTGGGTGTTGAAAAAAAAAAACTTTAGTTAACTTAAATAAAAATTAAAACTAATAAAATAATAACTCTGGCTGTTAGGGAGAATTAAACATTTGTAAGACCTGTAACTTCAGATTAAGACAAGTGAACTCATTTTATATGTATCTTAGGATAGGAGGTAGCCTATTTATTTGTAAGTTTCTATTATTCAATTCACATTTTAGTTCTGTAATATATTTATAGCCCTTCTTGCTATGTGGAAGCTCAACCAGCAGAGGTCCCACTAACCCCCCCCCCCCCCCCCCCTTCTGTGCACAACAGGCAACAAGGGTTTGACCTTTTGACTTGTGTTTATATCAAAACAAAACTCTTCCAAAACAAATGTATAAAGTTGTATACTTTTTATTTTCATTTGCATTTTTCTTCAGTGTAAAGTAGATGAAATATTTTTTTATGCAGCTAGTAGTTCTCATTAGTTATGTAGACCGTGTGAAACCTAGCATTACCCAGTCAATATTTTCAGATCTTTTAGTGCTTTTTTGGGTTTAATTCTGTTTGATGAACCACCAGGGAAAGGCAGTGCACTGTACTCTTGGTACTTGTGTAAAGTAAAATAAAAGTGAAGTTTTTGAAATTTTAACCATCATATTGGAAACTGATGAATTGCTTTACTCATGGCAGGGGCCTTGTCTGGACCACTTGCCGTGAAGATTGTTTAGTTAGTGCTGCACCACAGCCTGAAGAGCTGGATAACATGTTGCGCCAGACACATTTTACACTTAACAAGAGTATTACTATACTCATTTGTTTTATTATTTATTTAATTATAAATTGATTTGGGGATGGGGGCCACAGACACCATACAACAGAACAGACACCACAGAGAAATGACAACAACAGTAAGAGAACGGGGATGGGGGCCTGAGGAAGAGAAAAGACAAACAAACACAAAACCAAGAGACAACCAGCCAAATAACAGCAATAAACAGCTAACGTAAGAAAACAACTGAGGGAGAATCAAAAGAAGGAACAAGCAAATTAAATAAACACAGCACAGCCATGAGAACTAGAATAACAACAATACATTTAAATAAATAACTTAACCCTCTGGGGTCCTTCGTTTCAGAGTCACACTCAGGACCTTCGGGTCCAAATGGGCCGGAAGGGTTGAATCCATATTTATTAAAACAAAATCATCATTTTTTTTACTTGTTTTTTTATAATATTTTTTTCTTTTCTTTTTTGGTGTTTTGAGATAATTAAATGATTTATAATTAATATTTATGCAACAATTATGACCCATTTCCCCCCCATTGAATATAATAGAAAATTATTAAAAAAAAATAATAATAAAAAATTATTTTCTTTAAAGCTGTATTTCATTTTAGAGTCAAGCCTAGGCCTCATGAAAGCAATTTTTGAAATGAGATGGATGCCATCTGGTGGACAAACTGAGCATTTAAAAAATGCAAAACACATATGTAATCTGAATTTATTAGTGTTTACGTGTATAAAAGTGTGTGTGTGTGTGTGTGTGTGTGTGTGTGTGTGTGTGTGTGTGTGTGTGTGTGTGTGTGTGTGTGTGTGTGTGTGTGTGTGTGTGTGTGTGTGTGGATGTGTCTGTTTTGCACTCTTGATGTTTTATAGATTCACCCCTTCACTGTTGTGTGCTTTTTTTCTGGATCGTGGCTGATATGTAGATTGTACGCACAAAAAAGATTATTCAAATCCTGTCCCCAATTTTTTTTGGGTGTTCGTATCAAGTACCAACAAAGTCACCAAATTTCAGACCATTCCGATGAAGCTATGATTTAAAAAAAAAAAAAATATTTAAATGATTCGACAACAACAAAAAAATTGTTTGGGTGAATGTTAAATTTTTACCATAAACATAATAGTAGTATTGTTTGTTGGGCTGGTGATAAAGGAAAATCAACCACTAATGTGTGCCCTGGTCACTGCTTTTAACAGTTTCCATTACACTCCATTTAGTGGCACTTGTGTCCCACTATTTCCAACAGAAGCATTACTAGTGACACTGGGTGCCGCACTTGTAGAACCAATGTCACAATTAGTCTTAGTACACACTTATTTCAATATCCAATTCCACAAAATTAGTGCCACAATTCAAAGATGTGGCTTACCATAAACCATGATGTAAATATCTGAAAGTGACAAGGCCCTTTTCTGGTGCCGGAGGAAGGAGTGATGTGCTGCTTTGTCCTGCAAGTCCAGCATTTATTTGAAGAGAGAGTGATGGCAGGTGATGGGGCCAGTCTTGATACTATCATCAGTCCTTAAACCCTGCACACAGTGCACAGGCTCACACAGGGGCGCTGCCAGGAATTTTGGGCCCCATGACAAAAAATCACATTGGGCCCCCTCTGTGCAGCTGTTGTCACCACATCTCTACACTGTAAAAAGTGAACAGTTGGATCAACCTAAAAAAATTACTTCAATTGGTAACACCTAAAAAAATTAAGTTTTCTCAACTTAAATTATCACGTTTAACATGATAATTTAAGTTGAGAAAACTTAATTTTTTTAGGTGTTACCAATTGAAGTAATTTTTTTAGGTTGATCCAACTGTTCACTTTTTACAGTGTAGGACCTAACTGTCCCATCAAAAGCTTTACATAACTCTAATCAAAGGCTTGCAACTGTCTTGCTTCTTGTAGTTCAATACTAGTATTAGCACAATATTTACTGCTGGTGATTTATAAATGCAAGTCTGCATACAGTATGCATTTCAATATTTTTGTGCCATATGGTTAAAACCCCAAACTTATGTAAAACAAGAGCTCAAGTGCTCTTAACTTAACTTACCTATTCTGAAAACGGTTGAGATGCTACGGACTTTTTCGAAGACACAAAACCATTTCTATAAAGTAAATATTCAACAGAAGCGTATCAATTATACATAAGAAAGGTGTCAGGAACGTTTGTATGTAATATTTGTGTGATTTTGTTCACTAAACTTACCTGAAAGAAGCGAAAAAAACATAGACAGGAAAACAACAGCGAGAGACGCTAGTTTTGCCGTTTGTCAGTTGATGATGTTTCCTCGTTTCCATGGTTTCCATCTGCTCGCGTGCGCTCCTGTCTTTGAATCAGACAGCTTTGAATGCGACTCAATGTTTACGTGCACGCGCATTGAAACCATAGAAAAATTAAAAAGGCACGCAGCATCTAGAATTACAACATTTAACAATTTAAAATATCATTCATTTTAAATCATGAATTTAAAAATCATTGTGTAGTTCTATGACCCGTTTTTTTTTTTTCATTATAAGAGAATATGAAAGCACTAAACACTGCTTTATATAAATGAAAGATGGTAATGAAATTACAGTTTCGTTTGTGTCTGATTGGTCTCAGTCGTTACATCAAGTTTATTTGTACATCAGTGATATATTTATTAGTATCAACAATATATAATTTTATTATAATAAATATACATCACTGATGAATACCAAAACAAAACAGTAAACCATTTGCATTGTTTTTATTGTGATAAATAAGTTAATTTTATTTAATAAATACGGTAACACTTTCTATGCAGTCCATGCTTATAATGAATTATAGCACTATTTATACTTATTTATGAGCAATATTACTATTCTATAAATATATTTATAAAGACTCATTAAGACCTACAATATATAGTTACATCTATATTATTTTTTTATAATTCCTTAAGTCACAAATTTGTTATTTTAAATGCACATGCTCATAATCTATTATGTGCAGTTTTAGTTAATTATTGACTGTTGAATGAAATAACATTTATGACATTTCACAGGATCGTTAAATAGTTTGATTAAGCTTCTAATCTTAAACCTTCTAATCTTAAAACATATGACTGTTAAACAACTTAAAACAATGTACTGTTATGGTGAGTTGCCCACTGTAAACCCTCATGGGGGCCCCATAGTGAAAAACAGCTGTGGGCCCCGCATGGGCTAACCCACTGGGGGCCCGTGTGGGTTTTCTGTGGGCAAACCCACAGTGGGTTGCCCACAGTAAACCCTCATGGGGGCCCAAATGGGCAAAACTGCTATGGGCCCCACATGAGCTAACTGCCTGGGGACCCGTGTGGGTTTTCTGTGGGCAAACCCACAGAGGGTTGCCTACAGTAAACCCTCATGGGGGCCCCATATTGAAAAACAGCTGTGGGCCCCGCATGGGCTTACCCACTGGGGGACCGTGTGGGTTTTCTGTGGGCAAACCCACAGAGGGTTGCCCACAGTAAACCCTCATGGGGGCCCCATAGTGAAAAACAGCTGTGGGCCCCGCATGGGCTAACCCACTGGGGGCCTGTGTGGGTTTTCTGTGGGCAAACCCACAGTGGGTTGCCCACAGTAAACCCTCATGGGGGCCAAATGGGCGAAACTGCTATGGGCCCCACATGGGCTAACCCACTAGGGGCCCTTATGGGGTTTTCTGTGGGCAAACCCACAGTGGGTTGCCCACAGTAAACCCTCATGGGGGCCCAAATGGGCAAAACTGCTATAGGCCCCACATGGGCTAACCCACTAGGGGCCCTTAAGGGGTTTCTGTGGGCAAGCCCACTGTGGGCTTGCCCTCAGAAAGCCCACATGGGGCCCCAAAGGGTTTGCCCTTGCCCACACTGTCCCACAGAAAACCCACACTTACCCACAGTGGGCCCGCACTGGCATGTTTGCTGGGTTACTGTCTCTGGAGTATATCTGCTGCTGTGGGAGACTCGGATTTACTACAGGACTGCCACGAAGGTAACCAATTTTTCATTTGTTTTTATTTTGGTAGTACACATAGCTTACCTATTTTAATTTACTACTTACTTATCAAATAGGCCTACATGCAATGTAGCTGACCAAATTTACACCAGAGATTTTACGTATCCATTGCATTTATTGCAAATGCGTGTACCCATTAATAACAGACTCAAACAGTGGCGGTACATTGAATTACACCCTGGGCGAAACCCCCTCCGAGCGGAATTATAGATCTTGCAATAATTTATAATTATTTTATAAATTGCAAATTAATAGCAATGCTGATCATTTATAGCCTACAACCGCCAAGGGGCGTTTAAAGCAATGCAGTGCGATAGACTTGTATAATAATTCGTTGTAGCCTATACATTGCCTGTAAGAGTCGCCAACGGACAAAAACTATGAGAAATGTACGTACGCCAGACATGAGATCGGCGTGAAGGAACGCACATTCTCGCGTTAATTTCACTGTTAGTACATCCGACCGTGAGCGTGAAAGCTGGCGTACGCCGTGTTTTTTGTGTGTACGCAGTGTTGATACATGAGGCCCCAGGTGACAGCAAAGTCACTTCATCTTTAGGTTTTAGCTCTAAGAACTTATTGGAATGATATTTTAATGTAGTTTAAAAAAATGTAAAGTATGCTTATTTTTATGTTTATTTTTTTTATAGAAAATATGGTACTTTTTGAAGTAAATAAATTCAAAAATACCCCCAAAATAAAAAGAACACTGAAATGGATAGACAAAACTTTATCGAAGACAGTGATATAACATTTATAATAAATAAAAATTAGGATCACACCTGAGTCCTCTGTGCCCACATTTGTCCACAATTACAGGATTAAGGGCTATAAAGTGAATACGGTTTGATGGAGGAACTGATGAGTCTGATGGCAGAAAGGTGTTGATTGTGCACAGGTGGTAGCCAGAGAGGATGATGGGAAATGTAGTGTGCTGAGTTGACTGGTCTGGTGACAGAGGATTGTTACAGTTATATATTTGAATAGTTGAGAGAATCATCTTAATACAACGTTTGGTTAAATGGAATCCTCAAACCTATAAATTGATTGTGAATGAAAAAAGAATCCCATTGTTTTTGCCTATCCTATATTTTATGTTAATAAAATTGCACCTGAGCTTGCAGAGTAAGCAGCTTTGACATTTTGATAATAACTCATAATTGCCACCTTTTCTCATGCGTTCTCAGTTCTTTACACTTTATTCAACTCAACTAAAGAGAGCATCCACAATAACATGCATTAAAAAAAATGTAAAAGCCAAACTGGTGTGTACTCTGCACAATATAGTAGCCTAATTTTTTCAAAATGTGAACATATGGAAGAGGCATGTGCAGTCAGTTTGAATGGACATGACACTTCTGGTGGTAGTCATGAAACTGCCATTTCACCAGGAAGACTGTTATTTATCATGTCAAATGGCTTGGACCGATCAGTTACAACCAGTGTTCTTATTTGTCCATGTTTGGCAATACTGGCATTATTTTTTTACATTTACATTTGAATGAATATGTATATTTTGCTGACTGATGTAGATGTAGTATGGCTTATTGGCTCAAAATACAGCAAAGTTATACAGCAGACTTATTTTAGTTGACACATAACTGTCAATTGTTAGATTACTTGTCATGTATTGTTTTTAACTATCAGTGTGTGCTAAACTTACTTGACAACATTTTTTTCTTTAAGCTTGCATAAGTCCAGACACGTCACAGCAGGTTATAAATAATTATAACAATGATATTCATCCCATCATTCTCTGTAATTTATTTTGTGATGCAGTATGCATTTGAAAGGCCGAACTCATACAAGAGCCACCGCGACTTCAAAAATTATTTAGACATTTACACCACACTTAAAAATATATCTCAGTTGCTGCATTACATACAAAATATCAAAGAAAGGGCTAGTTGATTAAAAATCTTGTGCAGCATTTGTTTGATAATTTTTTTTTTTACCTAATTCAATGATATTTAGACTTCTTTAAGTGTTTCTGTGCATTCCTTTGAAATAATTTTAATAAAAGATTGACTAGAAAAGAGCAGGTTTACCTGGAATGATCAGAAAGAAAGAGTTAATTATGATTTCAGCCTACTCCACTTGCAAGAATGTGTAAATTAGAATCAAACAGAGCAATATACATATCAAAACAATTGTGGCACTACAGTATTTAGAAGAACTCAATTCTGTTTTTGTTTTTTTAAATCACTATAAACAAAACAGAGGACCTGGTATAGTTTGCATGTGTAAAACATTGAACAAACATTTACAGTAGGACATTTAATCTTCCAAATGTAAAAATTAATGCAACTACCCCCTCATCCTAGCCCAATATTACACTATGTACAAAAACTCATCGTTCCCATAAAGATTTTTGATATCAATCATGGCTCGTCCCAACAGGCACAGTCTCATTTCTAAAGACACTCAGCTGAGGTCATGTCTGGTCATTGATGCTGTTGTCTCTATACTGGCACGTCTGTTAATGTGTTAATAGCTGTGAACAGACATCCAGTCTCAAGCTGCTGACGGACAGAAGGTGACATTGAAAGCTGTGTTTTCAGACATGATGCATATGTGTTGGCCAAACCAGTGACAATGCCACCTTGCCCAACATATGCTGATCACAACTATCACTGTTTGCTTGGAATAAATACATATTCCATAAGAATCTTTCAAAGACTTTCATAATCTATGTTAGAGGTAACCTGCCTCTTTCACAAGCTCAAAATATGCCACTCTGGATTATCACACACCATAACTGCAAGACACAAAATTAAATTAAAGATTTTTTGTAATACACAGGTACCACATATTCTAGTATGCGAAGAGATAATTAATGCAGTAGGAGACATCAGCATGACATCATTACTTTGATGTGTTTCACTTATTTAATATAGAGTGTGTTAATATAATTTATTTTCAAACAAGCTCTTGATATATTGGCATACCAATATTATCATCTGATATGTGAATATTTTTAATTGTCGTCAAGTTACATTTATTTATATTTTTTTACAGAACAGATTGTTTCAAAGCAGCTTTACAGAGATAACACGAAAATAATGCAACAGTTTGTTATTATTATAATTAATTTTTTTAATAAAAAAAATGTACAACGATCTACATCGTTGCAAAACTAGATCACTTCCATCATAATTAACAGAGCTGTCGACATCGCAGAAACATGCCAGTTGACAGATGCCCATTTTCCATTTTGACTGATTGAACTGAAATGATTTAGTTTACAAATATCAGCTGTGTGCTGTGATTCCTGTGTATTTTAGTCATTTATGAACATAGCTTCCGTAGTAATACTTATATCGTATTATAGTATATATTAATAGTTTGAATTAGCCATTAGTGATTTTGTTTTGTGCTTTTGTCATGTTATTGTTTTTTTTTTTATTTTTTATATATTTCTATTAAGCTTTAATTTATTTTTATTTCAGTTTAAGTCATTTTAATACTTTATTTCAGTTAGTTTCCAGGGTAAGGTTTTTAAGTGTAATTTTTATTTCAATAAAAAAATATATTTTAAATAGTTTTAAGTTAAAAACAACAACACTGCTGGCTTCAAAGCCACATTCTTATATTACTGGTTATTTAATGGTACTGCGACCTGACAAATCTGCTGGTAGGATTGCAGCTTGACTAGCCAGAACATCACTTGACCAATGGCCCCTAGGTAATTTACCTAGGACATTTACCCTATGGTCTCATGGAAATAACAGACACACAGGCATAAATATGCAAGTCAATTTGCAAGTAGCCATAGCGTGTGCAGTCAAATGTTATTCTGCACAGATATCTTGTCACTGAGGTATTGCCACCTTTATATTTGATTATCTTTCTTTCTCCATCAGTGATGTTGGACAGGTGTTCATTGTGGAAAATTTTCAGGATCCATGTTTCTCCTCCGAGCTTTCTGAAGGGAGTGGAGCATCCTGTGATGTTGGAGACACTGCTCCTCCAGGACCATCTGAAGAAAGAGAGCAAAGGGACATGTTAATGCACAGAACACAAAAATGTGTGTATATGTGTCATTTGATTTACCTGTGAGGGAGAGTTCAGCCAGTTTGAGTGGCAGGTCGGAGGGGTTGACACCAGCAGGAGAGCCCAGGATATCTGGCAAAGCATTACGACGACCTGACCGACCCGACAATGCAAAGTCCAAAGCCGGCTCCACCTCCGTCATCTCAACACAGCCATTCTAGATTCAAAATTATTTTTTTTTTTAAAAAAATAAGGCAATTTAATCAAAAACTATAAAAGTTGGTTTCCAAAAGTAGAGGAAAGCTTAATTTTCTCTTTTAGAACTTTATGGCCCAGTTAGATTAAGCCAGGATTAGGTCTTTTTTAAACATGCCTTACAAAAAAAATTACTGGTGGCAATTACTTGAGCATTACTCGAGCATTACTCGAGCATTACTCGAGACAAAACAATGTTATTGACATATTTTAAGATATGTCAGTGCAAGTTGGTGTCAGTTAAAACAGCTCAACCTGCATTTAGTATTAGGCTTAAGCCTTGTCTGTGAAACTGTCCATAAAAGAAACAATATAATCTGTTTTCAAAAAAAAAAAAAAGAACTGTGAAAATTGCTATGAGTAAAATTGTCTTAGGGCCTTATCTTGCACCCGGCGCAAATTACTTTGTACACTGACGCATGTATCATTCCTATTTTGCACCCGCGCAAAGCGGGCTTTTCCCTCCACAGACGCACGTCGGTAAACTAGGAAATGAACTTGCGCTCGCTGGGCGGTTCGGCGCAAAAATGAGGCGTGTTTCGGCGCAAACATTCCCTAGTGCTATTTTGCACTTCCAGAAAACAATTCCGCCACTGACCAAAAAAAACCTGGTCCAAAGTCATTGGCGCGTTGCGCGTTGTTCATAATGATATTTTAAGCGCGCATGTTTGGCCATAATGTAGCGGTGTGCGCAACGCGCATACACTTTGATTCTCTCATCAACACAGATGCAGCAGTTTTTATTTTTGCAAATCATACATTATAACAGGGAAATATATTACCACACGAGGGAAATCATTGTGGTGTCCATGAAGATGTTAAAAAATAGGCATAAATCTAGCTTACACATTTACCCAAAATTTTCAGGCAAATTGTAGTAATGACGGATCAGACCTGTTTGCCCAAAAGTGTCAAGAGACATATGTATATAAGGACATACATTACTGACAAATTAGTTTGTCCGTCAAGAACCAGGGAAAAAAAAATATGAAGACTGCAAAATCGCCTTTACCATAATGTAAGTACATTAAAAACCTTACTCTTTAACTTACCAGTAAAGTTGAGCTTTCTCATAATTTTTCTGTTGATTTGGGTGGGTTTGTCCCATATCCCCAATGTCAATTCTCTTTCTTTTATGGCCCTGACGAGAACATCGATCTCCTAGGCTGTGAATCGCTCCTGGAGCGCGCCTGGTAAATGCACCATAAAAATAACAATCCGCCATGCAACATGCGCACCTGCTCTTAAAGGGTATGTTGGATGACGCTCTGATTGGTTTATATCACGTTACGCCCAAACCACACCTATGAATAATGAAGCTACTTCAGACCAACCCCTTTTAAACTTGCGTCGGGCACAAGAGTCATTTATCCCGCCGGGAAAATAGCAACAGCGCCGGGATCCGCCCACAAAGTTACTTGCGCTTTGCTCTTTGACACTTGCGTTTCAGATCGTTAAAATAGGGCCCATAGTCTGCTCTGTCTTTGTTTTCATTGTGTTCCCCCCAGTTGTCCTTGATTCATCTCTTTCACCTGGCCCTTGTTAATTAACTCATTAGTTCATAGCGGGTTTGAACCGGAAGCCGGTTGTCCTTTTCCGGTTCTAAGCTTTATGAAGATTGCGCCGCTTGCTCAGAACGCCGCAGTGATGTGCTGATTAGAAAATATGTGAAATAAGTAGGGCTGCCCCTGCCCGTGCACGACTGAAGTTGGGTTGGAAGTTATGTGGGAGAGAATGCTAAACCATAATGAGCGTTTTCGTAATATTGCCTATTCTGCATCACAACGCACGCATAAGCTTGCCACAATAAAAAAAAACGGCAAAAGTAATGATTATGCATTAAGCATTTGAATTGTTTATTAATAACTAGTGTTTTCTGTAAGTGTCGACTGCAAAGATAAATTTGATGATGCTGACTCGCCATCTTCGCAGTAGTGAACGTGCCTAGAGAGAAATGCACACTTCATACGAATTAACCTACATAAGCAGAGATCAGCCCATTTCTGCTCGTTTTTAATTATTTTGTTTAAAAGTACACATTTCAAGCTTTCTATAGATATACTTCTCATGTATGTGAGGCAAGTAGCCTAACTTATACGCTGAGTTTCGTTTATTAATAAGACACGCTATATTTGTCATATGTCATATTTATTATTCCAGACAATTTGTTGATAAAACATTGTTACAAATGAAGATACAATTTTTACTAAACGAAATTCACTTTACAGAAAGGCTTTCTACAAAACAAAACTTAATAAGTGGTCAAAATCATGTCTGAGCCATTCCAAATGTTTTCCGATATATTGGGCATCTTATGATCATCTGACTCATCTCATGCGGTTCCCTTTTCATATAATCAATATAGATTAAATAAATAAATTAAAAAAAAACATTATATTGTGAAACTTAAATATAAAAAGTATGTTACGTTTTTTTCAATATATATTTAAGCGTCACACTGCTCAGCTTTGCTCATGCTATGTATGTGTGCGTGTAGTGATGTGATGGAGGGGTGCGATTTTCGAATAATAATTGAATAATACCCAGCAACCTTCGAATATTATTTTTGCTTGAAATGCCCATCCATACTGGTAACGTATTACACCTTTTTCGTTGGATGCTTCAGTTTTAGCGCAGCTAACCAAAAACGTCTACTCTCTGGCACTGAATGTAGCTGATACGAACCGGACATAGGCAATCTCTCCTTTTTATCTTATGCTCAAAGCACCCAGTTTCTAAAAAGTTTTTTTTTTTATCTTCTTTGAATTGTTAAAACAACCAACAACAACAACAACACATAGAGCCTGAACTCATTCTCTCACTGCTAATACAGTACGAACCGGAAGTAGGCAACCGGACTCGTCGTCATGGCAGCGCGCATTGTTTAGAGCAGAATAAGGTGGATAAGGCTACGTCAGTCCAAATCTGATTTTGAGCATGTCCAACTGAAATCCCAATCAGATTTAGCTGGTGGGAACGGCAAAAAGTGAAAAGTTCTGATTTAGTTATTGAGGAAATGATTGAGGACATTCCCATCTGTCATATAGTCCCATCCCGAAAACGTTTGGGCACTCCAGCAAACCCCAAGTCTGCGTACAAGCCCTCCACGGACATTACCATCAGGACCTCCAATCCAGAGTCCATTCCAGAGACTGTCTGTTCCAAGACCGTTCCAGTGAGAGAAATCCACGTGTCTGTTCCAGTCTGTTCCAGTGAGAGAAATTCCAGAGTCTGTTCCAGTGAGAGAAATTCTTGAGTCTGTTCCTGTGAATGAAGTTTCAGAGCCTGCCCTTCCTGTCTGCCCTGGTGGGCTTGTAAGTGGTCCTTACCATTCATGTTGCTGTAGTTATGTGTGTTTTATCAACATTCAAATCCACTCCAGCCCCTGAACAGTTTCCAGTGATGGCTCCAGCCCCTGACCAGAGTCCTGTAATGGCTCCAGCCCCTGAGTCAGCTCCAGTGACTGCTCCAGCCCCTGAGCCTGCTCCAGTGTTGGCTCCAGCCCATGAGCCCGCTCCAGAGTAGGCTTGGGTATCGAGTATCGAGTATCGATTTGAACCGGGACTTCAAAAGTTTAAATTTCGATTCCTAGTTTCGATTCACAGTCCGCCGACCGGAAGAAGAAACGGCTGAACAATGAACCAATGAAGAAGCGTCCACCAGAAGTGTTGGCATAACCGAGCGAAGTAACTCGAGAGTCGTCCTATGCTGCGTTCACTCCACATGCGAATAGCGCGTCAAATTCGCGCCTACCGCGTCTAGTTATACGCTTGAACACTTTGAATCCATTCGCGCGTCAAGAGCGAAATGACGTGCGTAAAAAAGGAGTATTCGCGTCTATATAAACGGACATTATAAACTGAAAAGCGGGCCTGTCCCCATTCGCGCAACAGGAATTGTTTACGCGCGTAACGCGTCTTTGCATTGACTTAACATTGAAATCACTCGCGTCAGACGCTCTATTCGCGTCTGGTGTGAACGCAGCATCAAACCAAGGCATGGATATGTTCCAAAATTGCTCTCGACGGCGTTCAGAGCACAGGTTATTTCGCTGGTTGCTCTCTCCTCGCCAGATGACAAAGGTTTTACAAGTTGTTTCTTATTGTTTATTTGCTATTCTGCACCAGGTTAGCCCATCAGTGGAAGCACAGTAACATGTTTACGTACCTGCAGCATCATACATCTTGTGTAAATGTGCTTTCATGAGGTTTTCAAAAATAAAGCTCTCTTGAGGAAAGTGTACCCCTGTGAAAATATATTCAAAATTTATAATATTTATATTCACGTTCATAGATTTGATATTTATATTGTAGTTGAAAACAGCCCTGTGAGAAATTCATAGGAAAGTTCATAAAAAGTAAAAGGTTAAAATATAAATTAAAATTGATGGAGAAGGTCAGACTATTTCCTTCAGAAAGACCGTTGGTTAGCTAGCTCATTTAAAATATAAGTTTTTTGACCCTGCCTCTTAAAAGAATCGGAATCAAGAATCGTTAGGAACCGGAATCGAAACAAGGAATCGGAATTGGAATCGGAATCGTTAAAATTCAAACGATACCCAACCCTACTCCAGAGTCATGCTAATAGCTCCACCCTGGAGGCTTCCCATCCTGTCAGCGCCACCCTGGTCATTCCCTGCTCCCCAGCTGTACTCTTTTTCCTTTTTGTTTTAGCGTGAGGCTGTGCCTTCTGGTAAAGGGAGTACAGTCAGAGTATGTTCTGTCTTTGTTTTCATTGTTCACCTTCTGTTTGCTCGTTTCCAGTTGACCCAGTTTTCCAATGTGTTCCTTTGATTCATCTTCCACCTGGCCCTTGTTAATTAACTCATTAGTTCCCTCATTTAGTTCTAGTACAAGTACTCCCTGTTTTGTTCAGTTCATTGTCCTGTCTTGTCAGCGTTAGAGTGTGCTATTCTGTTTCTTCAAGTTATCTCCTTTTTTTTTTTTTTTTTCTTGGTGGAATCTACAATTAAAGACTATTTAGAGTATCTCATTCATCATGGTCTTTGTTATCAGCCACACACCTTTATCGAAAACAGTAAAACAGAATAAAATAACAAAATGAAGAACTAAAACAAAAAACTAAGCAAAAGGAAACCAACAAAATGAAGCAAAACAAGAATCAAAACAAAAAAACAAACTTGCTAACATTTTAAGGTGTGCCCATTACATAATGTTACCAAATCTTCTCACACTCAGGCTAGGACGCAATGACCATAACTGAGGTAACACTCAAAACAGGTAGGTTTATTTGCAGACATGGCTGGAACACAATGAATGAACAGGTAAGAGATGATACTTGCGATTGTAAGCAGATGTTTGTGTACACACACACACACACACACACACACACACACACACACACACACACACACACACACACACACACACACACACACACACACACACACACACACACACACACACACACACACACACACACACACACACACACACACACACACACACACACACACAAGGAACAAAGATGAGTCGAGGAATAACCGAAAGATGACTTGGATGAGGTAACAGCAGTAGCTAACAAGGTAGTCAACAACATAAAATAGGTAAGTAGTCTGTAGCATAAGATGAGGTTAGACCATGACTGAGGGAGTGTGTGTGCTAGTGTTTGGGATGAGGGCTAGATGACTTCCAGGTGTGCGTAGTTAGGTGCCAGAGAGGATTATGGGAAATGCAGTCCATGACAAACTAACCCTATACCAAAGCCTAACCCTATTGTAAGTACATGTTAATTAATATTACTCAGTACGTAAGTGTATAATTACACTGTAACAAGGACACCTTAGAATAAAGTATAACCCAGGGCTGCCCAATCCTGCTCCTGCCATCGACTGTCCTGCACAGTTCATCTTCAACCCTAATAAAACACACCTGAAGCAACCAAATAAGGTCTTCAGGATCACTTAAAATTTAAAGACAGGTGTGTTTGATTTAACCTGACTCCGCCAGATGGATTTGCTCCGCATATCCATCTGGAAACCTTCCGTTGAAGTAGTTTTGGTAAGGGGCGAAAATACTGGTTAGCTGATTGGCCTATGTTGGTGATAGACGGGCCAAATCAACCAATCAGATCAACGAAGCATATGACGTACTAACAGAGCTACGACGAAAACACAACCACAAGCCAGGCTACTCTTGCTGCTGCAGGTAAAGGCTCGTTAGCTCAGCAAATAAGCAACATGTCGGCAAAGGATATTTGCCGTTTATGTAACTACAATTTACAAATAACTGAAGCCGCCATGTTCTTTAGACTGAACTGTCGCGCTTCTCGTTGCGTCACACCTCAACCCGCCTCAAAGCCAACGCTGATTGGACGTTTGTTTGGTGAACTGCTCCCAAATTTTCTTTAACGGAAAGTATCCAGACTGATCTGCGAGTGAAACCTTGAAAGCTCGCGAGATCAGGATGGTCTCACGAGGCTATGTTTGATTTGGGTTGGAGATGAACTGTGCAGGACAGTCGATCGGCATGAGCAGGATTGGGTATAACCCAAAGCTTTTATACAACCAAACATTCTGACTTTTAACAATACTCACATGGTTAATTTGAAGAAAGCATATAATTGATATGCTAATTCTGCTGTAGTAAATATGTTTTCTTAACCATTATATAATATTTCCTTTTGTGTATGTTTTGTGTATGTTCTTGCATATACGTACTGTGTGCTATGTGGTACACACTTGAATAAATGCAGAAACAATCAAAGCACTGCTGTTTCTATTGTAATATTTAAAGGATAACCTCAGCTAGACAAACATTTATCCATTCTATCATTTTCTTCTTCGCCTGTTTAGTGGCTCTTTGTGAACCCTCTGCCCACTGCTATTCACTGTAACACTGTAAAACCTCATAGGCACTCTATAAATCAATGCTTATGTGCTTTCACAGGGTTTTTTTCTTTTCTTTTCTTTTTTCATGGTAATAAGATTTGGGGGAATGTAAAAAGGTTTAAAAGATAAAACTTGTAATCTTAAGCAACTGTTTTACTTCAGATGACTTGGAATATAAAAACCACATGGACAAATGATGTAATATGTTTACGTACATTCCATTGTAACTGCATGGAAAATAGTGGCAATAGTCTTCAAAATATATTCTTTTGTTTTCCCACTTATGAGAGCAAAAAAGGTTTGGAACAGCATGAAATTGAGACAATTGTGACAAAACTTGCTTGATTGAAACTGTGGATACCTGCCCCAAACTGTCATATTAAATAGTTGACACTTCCCTGAATGTATCCAGTTTGATTTTATGCAAAAATATAATTTCTTATTTATTTACTTTAGAGGTAAAACAGATCATGTCTGTAAGATTCACCCACAAAAATGTACACACACATTGATAGAAAACCAGCTGTTACCACTTGGAGTTCATCTTTTATTCTAGGTCTGGAGGGCATAATCTCACCCTGGGAATGCCCTTCTTGCCTAAACTTGTCTGTACTTTTCTAGCCAACTGTAGCTTTGTATTTGTCATGAACTGCTCTGAGACACAACGGTTGAGTATCCAAATGTAGTATTTATCAAAAGGGTAATCCACAATCATAATCAAAATCCAGGCAAAAGTCATACACAAACAAACAATCCAAACAATAACAAATAATGGCTGAGGCAAATAGAGAAATCCACGGGAACAAGCAAAGAATCAAGAGAACCAGGACACAAGAGAAAAAGGATACAAACGCACTCAGAAATGCAGTTAGACATGTACACGACTTCGCAGAGAATAACAGAATGAAGCATATAGGGTGAGCTTAAAAGGATAATGAGACACAGCTGAAAAAAACAATGAATGCTGATGAGTCTGGGCAGAGAATTATGGGAGAATGTAGTTTGTGAGGGAATGACAATAGTCTGTTATTATCTGATAGATTATCTATCTATCTCATTTATTTTCTGAGTATTCACCCAGACCATGGTATGTATATATATATATATATATATATATATTTTTTTTTTTTCTGATCTCAGTCCTTAGATTGTGACAATGCAACCTTAGTTTGTTTTGTTTTTGCTTTATTTAAGATATGATATTTTGAGGGGCATTTGGGACAAAGCAATGAAGGTAAAATAACTAGGGGTGAGAGTAGGGAACAAGATCAGGAAAGGATGTCGAGCAAGGAGTCGAACTCGGGTCACCCGGTAACACTAATGCGCTATGTGTCTGAGAGCCGCCCACGAGGGTATGTCTTTGACATTAGGTTTTGTTTTGATTGAGGTTTTGATCTAATTTCAGAGTAGCAGACGATAACAACCAGACTGTTTATAATCAGTGGCTGATTATAGAAACTAAATGATTAACAGGTACATAACCATAGTAACACAGAACAAGCAGTGCACAGAAATGAACCAGTCTCTCTATTGGTAATCCAGGTCAGTGTGCCAGTTTGTGCTTGTATTTGTGTTTCAGAAAGCAATTCAGGCGATTAGTGATGAGATAAGAATATTTAGACAGATTAAATGAGAAGGAGCTGAATTGAAAATTTAAATAATATCAATCGACAAATTTGACTTGTAATGCAAACTGGAATTATAAATCAGACCATCCGTTTGGACAGAGAAGAACTGGCCCCCTGTATAAATACACAAGCTATGATCTGACCCAGAGGATGCATGTAGATTAAAAACAACAGTGGACCAAGAACAGATCCTTGTACTCCACGGGAAACAGCAACAGAATGAGATTGGAGTTTATTAATGGTAATGAATTGTTGCCTGTCTGAGAGATATGAGCTTAGCCACTGAAGGACAGTTCCATTAATACCGATAGCAGTTAGACGAGATTGGAGTACAGATTAGCAAACAATGTCAAAAGCTGAACTCAGATCCAAAAGGATCAAAAGGCTGAGGGCACCAGTATCAGAGGCAAGGAGGAGATTAGAAGAGCAGCCTCTGTACTGTGGAGAGAACGAAAGCCAGACTGAAAAGGCTCATGCAGGTTATATTTGTCCAAATGGGATAGTGTCACGTTTCAATGTGTTTTAGTTCAGTTTTGAGATCTTGTTTTCCCCCGTCTTTTGTGATTTTGGTTTAGTCCTGTTAGTTTTTCCCGCTCCTCGTTTGTGTTCAGTTTCCTCACCTGTGTTCTGTTAATTATCTAATTATTCAGACTGATCTCATGAAACTGCGTATGTATGACACGCCAATTCGTATTTCCATTTTTGGCGTGCTATCAACACGCATAATCGCTTTTCAGCGTGTTTATGAACGCCGTTGACTTAACGTTACATTACTGTATATATAAATACATGACCTACCCCAACCCCGTCCCTAAACCTACCCGTCACTGGTTAATACCATTTATGAGTCTTTCCCTACCATCCTAGTAAGAAAAATATCGCTCCCCAGAATGTATATCAAAATTTGGCTTTATTTCGGTCGTATTTTTAACTGCGTGTACATACAAGCGGAATCACTCGGACATAACGGCGTAGATATACACGCATAAACGCGGATAGCTCAAAATGCGTATAAATAACACGCCACTTGACTTGAAAGTGGCGTGTATGTTTACGCAAAAGTCATGATGTCATGTTGAATTATTACTTGTGTATTTAAGCCCTGTGTTTTCCCTCAGTGTTTGTGGATCGTCATCTATGTAGAGTTGTGTGTCCTGAAGTCCTGGAGTGTTTTCCTGTGTTTAGTAAATAAATTACCTACTTTGAAATTCCTGTGTCCTCGCCTTCGGCATCTAGCACAGCAACCTGACAGAACGATCAACCAGTAAAAAAAAAAAAAAAAAAAACCCAAAGATGAGCCAGAGAGGATGGCACCGGAAGAAAAAGGTGAAACCTATTAACACACCTATCCTCTTTCAAAAGGAGCTCCCACTCGAAGAATATGCGGGTCTTTACTTGGACCTTTATGATGACATGTCGTTGGAGGAAGAGGAACTTACACAGAGTTTCTGGGGTGGATTGAAAGACTCTCTGGCCCAGCTACTTTTGGTAGAGAGTCTCGACCAGTCTTTCCTCGAGTTCGTGGATCACACGCTATGGGTATGTGGATCGAAATACGTGGTGGAAGACTTTCCACTCCAACCAGTTCCGGATCCAGTAGTTCCTGAGCCCATCGTCAATCCGCTAGAGCCCATCACATGTCTACCAGAGCCTGAGCCCGTCACCTGCCTACCAGAGACTGAGCACACCGCACGAGAGTCCACACAAGAAGACACAACACTGATTGTGATGTCTGCGGCGATTCTGTGTGTGTGGGCTACACACACCTCAGCTCTGGCCCATGATTCCAGTTCTGAGTCCCATGAACCACTGGTTCCGTCCAGTTCCGAGTCCCATAATGCGCTGATCCTAACCAGCCCGGAGCACGTCACGCCTGCCGAGCCAGAGCCTCACGTCACGCCTGCCGAGCCGGAGCCTCACGTCACGCCTGCCGAGCCGGTGTCTGTTCCCGTTCCTGAGCCGGTGTCTGTTCCCGTTCCTGAGCCGGTGTCTGTCCCTGAACCTGTCCTTCTCTCAAATTTTTTTGGGGGGGGGGGCTCTACGCCTTCGCCGTGGCCGGCCAAAGACCCACTGAGGCCTGAAAAGATAGCACCGCCGTGGCCACCCGGAGGGTCAGCACCGCCGTTGCCACCCGGAGGGTCCTCACCTCCATGGCCACCCGAAGGGTCCTCACCTCCATGGCCACCCGAAGGGTCCTCACCACCATGGATGCCCGAGGGTCCCACAGCTCCGCCCTGGACGCCCGAGGGTCCCACAGCTCCGCCGTGGCCACGCCCACAGCCTGCTCCACCATGGCCACGCCCACAGCCTGCTCCGCCCTGGTCCCCTGACCAGCTTGCTCCGCCTAGACCGTCCTGGAGTCCAGGATGCCCACCCTCCCACCCCTTTGGATGTTATACGGCGCGAAGACGCGCCTTCGGGGAGGGGGGACTTTTGAAAACCCGTTTTCAAAAGTTTGAGTTTTTAGGCAACCAAAACGCTGTTGTCGTGTAAATAAACAGAAAAAATAAAAGTGTTACTAATTATTATTTACATTCCGCAGTACAATTCACATTGAGAAGGAGATTTCAGGGAGTGTTCTAACACCATCATTTTAGTCAATTAGAACTGAGCTACAGGGGGAAATCAGTGTCCAACAACTTCTTGGTTATTGAAGTTGTGAGGTTGCCTTTCTACGCCATTGGCTTTTGGTTTGCTTAGTTGGGGACATTTAATTTTGAATTTAACAATACTATTACAACATTATTTTCCTGTTATCTCTGTAAAGTTGCTTTGAAACAATTTGTATTGTAAAATTTGCATTTTTTGTACTTGACACTAGTTAACTAATTTCTAAAAGACTTCAGTAAGAAGCAGATGAATATGTGAATACTGTATTAATGTTTGCAATAGACATGCACAAAAAAAGTGTACCTTATTCTCACTTGTGTCACTTTACAGTGGTATAGATTTTATCAGTAGCCTACATTTTTTTTTACTTGTGTTATGATTTATACTTTATATTTACTTATTATCATTCCATTGTTATTTTCTAATATCCTTCCTGTAATTTATCAGTTTGAAGGATAAAAAAAATACATTCTCAAGCAACCTGCCATTTGGGTCATGACATTTCAATAAAGCAGCCAAGCCAATGCATTGGAGAAGGAAGCTAATGCCAGTTTAGGCCAAATACATAATTTGATTACTACTTGTTATGAATTAAAGTATCAGTTTCCAGATAATTATTTTTTTAATATATAATATTACTGATAATGTCCTCTGAGCAGACTAGCCTTTGGCAGAATTCTGATTGAAGACTGACCTTTAGTCAAAACACTAATGTGTACATTTACATATTACATTAGTCTTAAATGGCCTCTGCAGAATAATTGTACAACACACATTTTTTTCATTACCTTTTCACAGTCATTTACTTCGGAACTGTACTAATAAGCAAATGTTAACTGGATTTAAAACTGCTGTAATATTCAACATCTTTACACAGATGATTGTTTATGTTCAAACCAAACAAACAAATATATAGTTAAATTATCATCAAATAATAACAACAATTTAATGTTTTAGATTTAATATTTTAGAGTATTTTAGAAAAGCTTCACTTACCAATAATGAGCAGCCCTACAGCAAGATGGTTTTCATTT
The DNA here is from genome assembly GCA_036326025.1 of Chrosomus eos. Lineage (NCBI taxonomy): Eukaryota > Metazoa > Chordata > Actinopteri > Cypriniformes > Leuciscidae > Chrosomus > Chrosomus eos. Next base: position 22,551,571 of record CM070827.1, on the reverse strand, counting down.
CTGCGTTTATCATGTTTCTTTTGGACAGAACAGGTGTGTATCAGGGCATCATCAGACTGTCTGTGTGTGGCATTCAGCCTCTTGAACAGTTCACAGAGCATTTGGAAACAGACTGTACCATCTTCACCACACTGAGGGGGAGGACAGAATCAAAACAGATTGGTTTATTTGCTCAGTGCTCCACCTCCATGAGTAAAATGAAACTTAACCCTTCCAATCCGAGTAAACATCAAAATGTGCTATATTTGAGTTTATTGCCTCAACAAGAGTTCAACCCTTGACATTACACGCTAAAAAATAATTCAGTGATTTTGTAAAGATGACAATAAATAACTAGGCTACTACTACTGTTTTTATTTTTCTAGGGGAAGCTGTTCCTGTGGGTTAGCATTTTTGTTTTTTGCTTGTACAAACAAACAAACAAACAAACAAAATAAATGCATATTTTATTGCATGTAATTTAAATAGATATCCATGTTTTCACCTAGGCAGTACCCTTACGAAACAAAAATATATTGCAGTATATTGGATAACATCATGTGATATATTAAGAAATATATTTCCATATATGGGATTTAATATTTATATTTTCCAATATATTGCAATATATGCATAGACCATATATGTACATATATTGATACATAGAAAACAAATATATTGCAATCAAGACCAACAAAATCACTATATTTTTACATGTAGTAGTTTGTCTTTATGCTTTAAAATACTCTTTTTTATATATTATATATATATATATATTATATATATATATATATATATATATATATATATATATATATATTATATATATATATATATATATATATATATATATATACTGTAGTTTTTTCATTTATATTAAGTAATATTACATATTAATAGATATACCTTTTACCGGAATGAAAAGAGAGAAAGAAACATGGTTTATGAAATTGGTCTGTTAATTAAGATAAGTTTATTCACTTTTTTTTTTATTTATTTAAAAGATCTTTCACGATATTAATATTAATTTTCCTTTATTCTCTCAGGATCCAGCGATGCGAAGAGCTTCGCTGAAGAGATGAAAATCAGGGATTTCAGCCTACCACCCCCGCTTATATACGCTAAGCCATGCCCATTCTGGCGGGCTAGACGCGTTGAGGATAATTTTTTGGCTTCAATATCTCGGGAAGATGAATCTATTAAAGCCAAAAAATGATCCTTATTTTTGTATACATTGTCAACGCAGTGCAGCAGCCAGCAGACGAGCAGGCTGACTAGCGTGCTCATTAGCCGCGTTTCCACTGCCGGGCCAGGGCCGAGCCGTGCTGGTGCGTACCAGGGCCAGTCGCGTTTCCACTGTCACTTCCAGGGCTTGAGCGGGGCTTCCTCGGGGCCAACGGCCAGGATTTCTGGCCCGTCGAAAACCTTGGGCCAAAGCGGGCCAGCTCGGGCTAGAGGCGTGCTCAAGGTAAAAGGCGGAGTTTATCGGTGTTATGGAACGTTATGATCTGAAGCAAGATGCACATTTCACTGTTTTATATCGCGAAAAATAATCGCTGCTTGAAATGGAGAATCGCCTGTACTGGTCTGTCCAAGATACCAAAGCTCTTCTGAGCATTTGGGCAGAAGAATGACGGCGTGTGAAGAAACGAGGACGTTATAAAATGCATCGATGCTGAACTTTCTAAGCTAAGCATTCAGCGAGCAACGCTTCAAGTTCAGGAAAAATAAACAAGTCGCGGCCGCCGCAGTATATTGTACAAGGCGATTAATACGCACAATGGACAAAGCGAAGCTCAGAGAAAGGGACTTTCCATGCTTCGACTTGATGTACGGTGTGCTGGGTCACTGTCCACTCGCGAGACAATCGGGACACTATTGCAGCCACGGCCTGTGAGTTAATATACATGCTATCTTCCTATTATAAATAAATTCATAATACCCGCTGAAATGGGTTGGGTTGTATGACGTTTGATCCAGAAAGGCGTGTTAGAGGCGGGGTTTAGGGCAGCGCTGCGGCTGCGGGGCTACTGGCCCGGCAGTGGAAACGCGAGCCCGGTGCTTGAGGCCCGAGGCCAGAGGCTCGGCTCGGCTCACTGTTAGCTCTGGCCCGGCCCTGGCCCGGCAGTGGAAACGCGGCTATTGGCTGCTCTGCGGCAAACTGCTGCAGCCTACCAGTGAGCCCGGCGTGACGCCGCGTCCAAAATCCCTGATTTTCATCTCTTCAGCGAAGCTCTTCGCATCGCTGGATCCTGAGAGAATAAAGGAAAACAAATATTAATATCGTGGGAGATCTTTTAGTGTTTAATGTTATTATTATAGAATTTAAAATGTTTTCTGGTTTTTGGGGTCACCATTGTGCTGAAGAGTAGACCCTGTGGTTATTTTGACGATTGGCTGAAGATCATTTAAAGTAGACTAAAATTACTATACTTGCATAAGAAGTACTTTGAGCACGATGTAAAATGGCTTAAAGGTTTGCTCATATAGCCTGTTGCATAGTTAAGTATTCATATATTTTAGATGTTACTTGTATATATATCCATATATGTAAATACAGTATATGTTCATATTCACATATATGTACACAAATATTGTGCGTACATTTTACAATATATATGTACATATATTTCCATATAATTTTACATATATTTAAAATATATTCTACCATATATTAAACATACATGTGACACTATATCTTTACATATATTATCAATACATTTTCCCATATAAATCGCAATACATTGTGGTGGTTATTTATAAATATAAAATTGCATATATTTTACGATATATAAACATATATTATATATTCAATATATTGCAATATATGGAAAGCGGCAATCATTTGTATATTTTGCAATATATTGCAATATATTACATGGATATATAATATATTGTATAATATGTGTCACGGGTGATACAGGAGACAGACAGGTGATAAGTGAAATCAGTGTTTATTAACAGAACAGTAGAAGCAGACGGAGTTATGGTGAGTATTGTAACAAATGATAATTGGAAGAACTTAGCCACTGGAATAACAAGAGTCTCTCTTTCAGATGCAGGTGAGTCCGTCACTGGAAAGGTTTTGCAGAAGGATGGCTGGGAACTGAAGACGGCCTGCGGTGATGAAGAGAATCCAATAGGAGTCAGAAAGGTAGCAGGTAAGTAGCGGGTAAGTCTCTGGTTGAGCGTAGGAGAGTCTGTGTGTCAAGTAGCGACGACGATGTAGTGACGAGATCAGACAGTGACTGCAGGGAGAGTGAGTGTTATATAGTCCGTGCTGGTGATGAGATGATGACGTGATAGAGATCAGGTGTGGTGATGAGGGAATCGAGTGCAGGTGAGGATCCAGGGGAATGCTGGGAAATGTAGTGAATACAGATGATGGAGGTGAACGTGAATGTGACAATATGCATCATTAATGTATTATTCCATGTATTTCCAATATATAATATATTGGGAAAATAATATATTACAACATATTACAATATATTTCAAGTAATATATTGGTAAATATATGTTCCTTTCGTAAGGGTAGGGTAGGTTGTAACACCAACACTATCTGTACTGAATATTCAGCACCGTTTTGATATTTCTGAAAATTTTCTCTGTCTAAACAGTGATAAGACAGAAGTGATGCTTATTGGTTCACCCCATCAGTTGCGTAAAGCAGAGTCCATAAACTTAAGTGTGGATGGCTCTGCTTTGAAATTGCAAACTAAAATAAAAAATCTGGGGTGATATTTGACGCCAATTTAACATTTGACCATCATGTTCGTAACACAGTTAAAACATCATTTTTTCATCTCAGAAACATTGCCAAATTACGCTCTATGTTGACCTTCTCTGTGGCTGAAAAGTTAATCAACACTTTTGTTTTTTCACGTATTGATTATTGTAATGCTTTGCTGGCTGGGGTTTCAAAAGCTACCCTAAGTAAATTACAGTTGGTACAAAATTCGGCTGCTAGGGTTCTGACTGGGACCGGTGCAAGGGAGCACATCACACCTATCCTGGAAAATTTACACAGGCTTCCTGTTAGTTTTCGTATTGATTTTAAAATTCTCATGCTCACCTATAAGGCCTTGAATAACTTGGCCCCTCAATATTTATGTGAGCTCTTAACCCCCTACACTCCTACACATGCTTTACGATCTTCTGAAGCTGGTCTTTTAACTGTCCAAACAACACGGCTAAAAACTATGGGTGATCGGGCTTTTTCTTCTTTGGCTCCTAAATTGTGGAATTCCCTGCCCTCAGAGATTAGGAATGCAGAATCCCTTATAGTTTTTAAATCGTCCCTTAAAACTTACTTTTTTAGGGCGGCTTTTATGTGATTCGTGTGATTACTGTGTTTGTCATTATATTGGCCTTCTATTTTTATTGCTTGTTTAGTTTTTACTGCTTAGACTGTTGTGCATCTTTCTAATTTCATTATTTTTTTTATTTTTTTTATTTTTTTTATTTAACAGTCAGACATACATACAAACCAACATAGTACAGTAGTGAGCAATCTTGTAAATCCATAATTCCAGAAGTGACATAAAAGTGATATAATTGTTTGATCTAGTGTGTATGTGAGCGGGTGTGAGAGTGTGGGTATGTGTATGTGTGTGTATGCGTAAACAAAGTAACCATTTATTATTTATTACCATTGTCATTACCATCACCACCCCACTCCCCACTACCACCATATTGCCAATATTGTGTTGGTCAATTTTTATTTCCATCCTTCCTCATGTAACAATTGCCATTGTCAATGCTGTATAAAATAAAAGATGATATAATAAGATGATAAGATAATATAAGATAACCTTCCCCCACATCTCATCAGTCCCTATCGTTTCCTAAATTTTTTTTTTTTTTTTTTTTTGTGTGTTATGTGCAATGTCTAAGGTGCATTAAAAGAGGGAGTACAGTGCGAGAGTGTCTCAAATTGGGACAGAGATGCTGTCCCGTTGAAACCACTTCTCGTCTGTCTTGCCTGCCCTGGTGTTTGTGAGGTTTTCCATATATACATATTCCTTTTTTTTATTTTTTTTTTATTTTTTTATTCTATGTTGTGGTGCATTAAAAACCCATGAAGAGATAAGGGGGGAATTATTGCAGTAGTGATGATAATGACATTTAATTCCAATACAGCATTGACAATGGCAATATTGATGATTATAATAATAATGATAATAATAATATTATTAATAAATGATAATGATGATGGCAGTGGTGACCGCAATGGTGAGAGCAAAAGACAGCAACAACAGCAATTACAACAATGAAGAGATAAAAGTGAAAATAGTAATCATAACAATAACAGTGAAGACAGTAATAACAATGATGACATAAGCAAGTTCAAACAGCTAAAATGCATTAATATTCGTGGGTTGGTTAAGAAGGTGGGAGGAGTCGGAGTTGAAAACAGAGAAAGGATTCATAGCTGTAAGAGGTCAGAAAGTGTTGGACGGCAGAGGTCAGTTTCAGATGCGTAATTATGAAGGGGAGATGTGTATTCCATTGCAATGAAGTCTGTAATAAGATTTTTCCAAATGTTAATGTGTAATTTATTTCTAGTTTTCCAGTTCATGAGGATAGTTTTCTTGGCGATGGTTAGAGCTATGAGGAGCATTTTAGAGTTTATAGTTTTATCAGTGATTATTGTCAGGTCCCCCAGCAAGCAAAGAGAAGGCGACAGTGGGATGTGGCAGCCGACTATAGTGGATAGTGACTGTGTGACCTCTCCCCAAAAGTGTTTGATTGGAGTGCAGTGCCAGGTTGCATGGATGTATGTATCTGTAGAATTTTGATTGCAGTGTGTGCAAACTTCTGATGTGAAACCCATTTTAGCTAATCTGCTGCCCGTGTAATGTGTTCTGTGAAGTATTTTGTATTGTATTAACTGAAGATTCGCATTTTTGGACATGAGATAGTTGTTTTTACAGATTTGGGTCCAGAAGTTGGCATCAGGGGCTATTGAAAGATCGTTTTCCCATTTTATTGTTGGTAAGTATATGGTCTGAATTTGGTTTGAAATCATTTTGTATATTTTAGAGAGAAGTTTCTTTGGGGAGGAAATGTTGACCAAGTCTGATATTGCCGGTGGAAGTTCTAAATTTGTGTCTCTGATGTTTATTTTTGTCAGAACAGAAGATTTGAGTTGTAGGTATTTTAAAAATTCGTTGCTCCCGATGCCATACTCCTGGGCCAGTTGCGGAAATGGTGTAAATGTGTTAGATTTGAAAATGTGCTTAATGTGGGTGATACCTTTTTCTGCCCATGTGTGAAAATTCAATGTTTTTTTATTGCTTATAAAGTCACGGTTGTTCCACAGTGGGGTGAGGTTAGATGGAGCTAATGTAGAATTTGTGATTTGGTGAAATTTCCACCAGGCTGTCAGAGTGGTGGCTATAGTTACTGCATTGAAACATGAGTGTTGTTTAATTGATTTGGTGAGGAACGGTATGTCAGCTATATTTAATTCTTTGCATAGTGATTGTTCTATATCTAGCCATATAATATCAGATTGGGTGGGGTGAATCCATTTGTATATGTATTGCAGTTGGTTAGCCATTGAGTAATATTGGAAATTTGGTGCTTCTAGTCCTCCTTGAACCTTACTTTTTTGTAGTGTAGTGAGTTTAATCCTTGGTGTTTTATTTTTCCAGTAGAAGCGAGTTATAATGGAGTCTAGTGTTTTAAACCAGGTGAGTGTGGGGTTGGTTGGAATCATTGAAAATAGGTAATTAATTTTCGGTAAAATCGTCATTTTTATTGCTGCTATCCTGCCGATTATGGAGATTGGAAGGTTGAGCCACCTGAGCAAATCTTCTTCTATTTTTTTTAGCAGTGGTGTGAAGTTGAGTGTTACCAACTCTGACAGTCTGGAGGAAATCTTAATGCCTAAGTAAGTGATGTGATCATGACATATAGGTATCGGTGATTGATGGTGTGCCACATCCCATTTGGTTTTATGTAAAGGGAGGATGAAAGATTTATTCCAGTTTATTGCATAATCTGATATTTTTGAGAAGGATTGGATTGTTTTAATTATTTCTTGAGTAGATGCTAGGGGTTCTTGTATATATAGTAGGATATCATCTGCATAAAGTGAGATTTTATGTGTTTGTTGAGGTGTTTCAATACCTTTGATTGCTGGGTTTTGACGGATAGCTGCTGCTAAAGGTTCAATAAAAATCGTGAATAGGGATGGAGAGAGTGGACATCCCTGCCTCGTCCCCCTGTGCAGTGTGAAGCTTTGTGATGTTAGTCCATTGGTTGTGACTGTGGCCGATGGTGATGTGTATAAAATCTTGATCCCGTTAATAAACGACTCTCCAAAGCCAAATTTTTGTAACGTGGTGAATAAATATTTCCAGTTGACCCTATCAAAAGCTTTTTCGGCGTCTAATGTGGCAATGAGAGTATCTTTCTGTTGTACTGATGAGTAGTGCATTAAATTGTATAATCTGCGGGTATTATTGGATGCGTGTCTACCCTTTATAAAGCCGGTCGGATCAGGGTGGATTATATATGGTATAATTTGTTCAATTCTATGGGCTAGTGCTTTGCTAATAATTTTTATGTCGACATTTATAAGTGAGATAGGACGATAGTTAGATGTGAAGGTGTGGTCTTTGTTAGGTTTAGGAATGAGTGATATAAGTGCTGTATTCATCTGGGAAGGGAACTTTGCATTATGTTTTATTTCTGTTATTGTTCTGCTAAATAATGGGTATAAGGTTGACCAAAAATGTTGGTAAAAACTCAGCAGGGAAGCCATCTGGACCTGGTGCTTTATTATTTTGCATGCTTTTCAATGCGGAGTGAAGTTCCTTTTCTGTGATTGGTAATTCTAGTGTGTTTACTTGTTCCATGTTGAGTTTTGGTAGAATGGTGTTATCGAGGAATTGGGTTATGTCTTCTTGGTTTGGGTCCAGATCAGAGGAGTATAATTTTGTATAGTAATCTTGAAATATCTTGTTTATCTCAACTGGTGAATTGGTTAGCTTCCCTGCCGAGTTTCTGATGGAGGTTATTGCTGTTCTTTCTTTATTTCTTTTAATTTGACTGGCTAAATATTTTCCGGATTTATTGCTATGGTGAAAAGTTTCTTGACGGAGCCTGTGAATCAGAAACTGGTTTCTTTTGTTTATTATTTCATTAAGCAAACATTTTTTTTCTCTAATTTCTTTATAGATGTTTTCTGATTGATTATTTGCATGTAAAATTTCTAATTCTTTTATTCTTTCTTCCAGTTGGACTTCTTTTTCTCTGTCCTTTTTTTTTTTATGTACTGAATATGATATAATTTTTCCCCGTAGAACTACTTTCCATGTTTCCCAGAGCAGTGATGCTGACGACTTTGGAGAGTCATTTATTTCAAGGAAGGATGTCCACTCTCTCTTGAAGTAGCTGTCAAATTCTGGATCTTTCAAGAGTGATGTATTAAAACGCCATCTGGTGCGGTGCTTTGGTATTGCAGATAGATTCCATGTCAGAGTTACTGGAGAGTGGTCACTAATAATGATCGGATGTATTTTGGTTTCTAAGATATTTGGTATGATTGAATTACTGGTTAGAAAGAAATCAATGCGGGAGTAGGTTTGGTGGACATTAGAATAAAAGGTGTATTCTCTAGCGAGTGGGTGTTGTAGCCTCCAACCATCACCAAGACCAAAATCACTCATGAACTGTTTTATTGTTTTGGAGGACTGCCAAGATTTTCCTGTATGTTTTGACCTGTCAAATGATGGATTGATTACAGTGTTATAGTCTCCCCCTATAATTATTGGACCATTGGAAATGTTTGAAAGAGAGGAAAAGAAATTTGTAAAGAAGGAGGAATCATCAGAGTTTGGTCCATAAATGTTGCCAATTGTAATTGGATTATTATTGATTGAAATGTTAATAATGATAAAACGGCCTTCAGGATCTGAAATGGTTGTATGGTGGTTAAACTGTATTTTTTTGTTTATTAAGATGCATACTCCTCTTTGTTTTGAATTATAGTGGGAGGAAAAACAGTGGTGAAAATGTGTAGTTTTTAAGCTGTTTTGTGTATATTGTGAGAGGTGTGTTTCCTGTATTAGACATATATCTGCTTTTGTATTTTTTAGGTAATTTAAAACTTTATTTTTTTTTGTTTTTGAACCAACTCCACGAATATTCCAAGTTAAGAATTTTAATTGCATGAACCTATAATGTACATTTTATAGTTACCTTGTGTGAGTCTGTGTGTATGGATGTGAATGTAGTTGTGTGTGTGTGTGTGTGTGTGTGTAAATCTATAACACAAAATGACAAATAAAACAAGGAAAACATAGATACCTATAACCAACAACAGAACATATAAACAGTGAGCAAGGCTATTTAGGTGCATTTAGAATACAATGTGCGTGCGTGGTGCGAGTGGCTTTAATTAAAGAATATAAAGATTATGATTTGAATATAAATTGAGCATAAACGAATTGGATGTGTTACATTGCTAGTTTCAAAAATTAGTAAAGCCAGGGAGTAGTGTCTTTGTCTCTAAACAATTGTCCATCAATATATAATTTGTCTACTGTGATGATTGCTTTTTTACCTTGAGTGATCATTGTCTTGCGGATGGGGAAAAGTAGCTTACGTCTGCGGATGATCTCTTGTGGATATTGGTCGTTTAGTCCGTAATGAGTCCCTTTGAGCTGCCGTCCTTGTCGCTGAACCAGTACTTTTTGCTTGAAATGTTCAAATTTGGCGATGATGGGCCGGGAACGGGTGAAGTTGATGGGTTTCTGTCCTAAACGGTGAACGCGATGGAAAGTGATGTGCTCTACAGTCTCTGGTGTAAGTTTGAGCTGGTTAATCATGAAGTCCTTAACAGATTTTTCGGGGTCTTCGGTGGATGATTCGGGAATGCCGGAGAAGATTAGATTGTCTCTCATACTTCGTGACTGTATATCCAGGATGGTTTCTTGCATGGCTTTGTTCTCAGCGATGACGGAGGTAAGTTGAGTGTTTACAGTGGAAAGTTTTGCAGTGAGTGTGTCCACGGAGCTTTTCAGTGATTTGTTTTCTTCTGTGAGCGAATCGACTTGCTGTTGACTATTCCAGGCTATGGCGGAGGTTTTGAAATTCTTTGTGCAGTACTTCGATTAGTGAGAGTCTAGAGTCCAAGTTGGATAAGCGCTCGTTGATTGAAAGAAGTATGTCGGAACAGCAGTTTGTTTTGGTAGGAGTGGATGCTGGTGATGTTGGTGACGGCGGTGAATCGGTTGATGAGGGAGAATCCGAAGTGCGTGGTTTTTTGGCTTTGTGTGATCGGCCCATTGTACAAAGTCTGTTGAAATGATGGTCAATATAATCCTCCAGTTGGTCCAGGTCCGCGTTGAATTCCAGGTTTTGAGTTAGGTTTAAAGCGGGTCATGTTGTTACGGAAGACGAAAAAAAAAAACGAGAGCGAGAGAAGAGAGAGAAAAAATGTGTTATCTTTTTTTCTAGCAGCGGCGCGCTGCCATGTTGAATTTTCGCACCCAACGCACGCACACACACACACGCTACGTCAATACGTCATCCAAGGGGCCCCCTTGTAATAATTTCATTATTTTTATGTAAAGTGCTTTGAGATGCTACTTTTAAAGGCACTATATAAAATAAAAATAAAGTTTATTATTTCAAAGCAACAGCAATTTGTTACTTACTGCTGTTAAAAAAAATTGGATAATTTATGTAAACATTTTTTGCCAAAATGTAATAAAATCTTGAGCTCATAATGTAATAATGATTGTCCAATGCAATAATAAAACATAATATAATAAGTTATTGTATGAAAAATGTATTACATTATGAACACACTGTAGCAACTTATAATGAATCATGTTCATAAGGTAATACCAGCACATAATAGATAAGAGAAACAACGTTTACAATAATAATCATCTTTCTCACACACACACACACACACACACACACACACACACACACACACACACACACACACACACACACACACACCACACACACACACACACACACACACACACACACACACACACACACACACACACACACACACACACACACACACACACACACACACACACACACACACACACACACACACACACACACACACACTGCTATACAAACTGTATTTGCTTTTGGTTCTGTTGAATGTTTTTCTGCTTGGTTTTAATTAAATGCTCAGCAGCTAACCTCCATACTGGGGCTGGTTGGCACAAGTGCACAACATGACTTTAATGATTTAGCTCCAATTATTACATTTATTGTGAATATTTCTTTAGAAAAGGGTATAGTTCCATCTATGAAAATAGCCAAAATCATTCCATTATACAAGAAAGGCAATAGATATGATCCTGGAAATTACCGTCCATTTTCCATTCTTAGTGTGGCATCAAAGATTTTAGAAAAGTGCACAAACAGATGTATCAATATGTATGTAAGAATGGTTTAATTTATGAATTTCTATCAGGTTTTAGAATACCTTATTCGACTGATTACTTTATTTAACAGACTTTATTAGAAAGCAGATTGATGGAGGTAAAAATGTGTGGAATGGTACTCATGGATCTTCAAAAAGCTTTCAACACATTGAACCATACAATATTGCTAGATAAATTAAGTGTCATGGGTTTTTCCAGTATGATCATAGCCTGGTTGAACTCTTATTTAACTGTGAGAATTCAAAGGGTAGAAATTGGGAATTTCTCAGGGAAGTTCCTCAGGGAAGTGTCCTAGGCCCCCTTTTATTTCTCTTATACATTAATGACATGCAAGCTGTTTGTGACTGTAATTTGTTTTTATATGCTGATGACTCTGCTCTACTGGTTTCAGATAAGGATGTTTCTAAAATACAAGTGATATTAGGTGAGGAGCTTTGCAGGGTAAGAGACTGGCTCTCTGATAACAAACTTTTATTGCATCTAGGAAAACTGAATCCATATGATTTGGGTCGAGATGTAAACTGAACAAGCTCCTTATCTATCAAGGTAGGGGATTATGTAATATAACTAGAACTACTGTTAATTATCTTGGATGTGTTTTGGACAATGATTTAAGTGGTACGAGTATGGCTATGAAAATTCAAGGTTAATGCTATGACAAAAATTTTTGCCAAATGTGTTGTTTTTTTGGATAAGCAAAATTAAAAAATACTTGCATCATGTTAGTGCTATGTCATCTGGAGTACGCATGCATTTCTTGGATGTCCGATTTGTCTAGTTTTTGGCTGGTTAGTTTACAGAAATCTCAAAATAAATTGATACAGTTGGTTTTAAGTAGTTACCTAAAGTAAAGTAGTTACCTATAGAAAGCAGAGTTGTGCACTTTAAATTAAAGATGTACACAATATAATTAATAAAAGAGCTCCTTCGTATTTTAATATGTATATCTCTAGGGTAAGTGAGGAACACTGTTATAATACAAGGCAGAGTCTAATTGATATTGCATTATGTCGTTTTAAAACAATGTACGGTCGAAGGTCTTTTGAATACTCATGGTTTTAGTATGAAAGTCAAAAGTTGGCTATTTGATAAATTGTTTTACTGATTAATTTGTATTAATGTTTTTGGTTGGATGTGTAAGTATGATGTAAATTTTGAAATATGTGTTCTTATTGTAGCGTTGTAAGTATAATCAGTATGTAGTGCCAGGATAACCTGTCTCCAGGAGTAAAGTTGTGCTTTACATCAAGGACCACAATGGAAACAAGTTTTTTGATAAACTTTTCTTGTGTTGTCCTTTACAAATGAGTGTATTTTTCACTATTATTTTGTCTAATAAATCAAATCAAATAAAAAAAAAAAAAAAAAATGATAAATAAATAAAAAATTAGGAATCATTTGTGATCAGGGGATCTCTGGATAATCCGTAATTTGTTTGTAATAATAAAGCGAAAATACCGTTTTTTCGTTTTTTTGTTTCAAAACGAAAAACCAAATAACCGTTTTTGGTGTCAGAATCAAAAAACGAAAAACCAATTAAAAACGGCCCGTTTTTCGTTTTTATTGTTATTCCTTTTTGAACAAAGAATAAAGAGAGTCTTTGAACTTCAGTAAATTCGTTTTTCGTTTATAAACCAAAAACGGAAGTCACGTGGCCTATTCCTTTTTTGGAAGGCGTGATTTTTTTTCCCAAACCACTTGGGTGTAGGCAATCTGTACAGTGATTGACATGACCAATGAAAACTTTAGAATCAGCTGCCGGGCGGGATTTCCGCTGAAGTGGTTTGGGAAAAAAAAACACGCGGAAGCGGTACTAACCGGAAAAAAACTTTCTAAATAAAATAGCTATAGTTAGCGAGGTGATTGTAGACTAAAACTGAACTAATATAACTTTTTTTTACTACAACTAAAGTAGCACTGTGTGTGAATAAAAAAACACTTTAGTTAACTGAAATAAAAATTAAAACTAATAAAATAATAACTCTGGCTGTTAGGGAGAATTAAACATTTGTAAGACCATTGGTGACCTGTAACTTCAGATTAAGACAAGTGAACTCATTGTATATGTATCTTAGGATAGCAGGTAGCCTATTTATTTGTAAGTTTCTATTATTCAATTCACATTTTTGTTTTGTAACATATTTATAGCCCTTCTTGCTATGTGGAAGCTCAACCAGCAGAGGTCACTCTACCCCCGTGCACAACAGGCAACAAGGGTTTGACCTTCTGACTTGTGTTTATATCAAAACAAAACTCTTCCAAAACAAATGTATAAAGTTGTATACTTTTTATTTTCCTTTGCATTTTTCTCCAGTGTAAAGTAGATGAAATATTTTTATGCAGCTAGTAGTTCTCATTAGTTATGTAGACCTACTTATGTGTGAAACCTAGCATTACTCAGTCTAAAATGATCTCTAGCTCTGGGACTTTCAGATCTTTAAGTGCTTTTTGGGTTTAATCCTGTTTGATGAACCACCAGGGAAACGCAGTGCTCTGTACTCTTGGTACTGGTGTAAAGTAAAATAAAAGTGAAGTTAAATCATTTAGTTTTTCTCCCTGGTACTCATCTCAGGACCTTCCACATTTGACCCAATACCTGGAGGATGTGAGCCTGTGCACTGTGTGCAGGGTTTAAGGACTGATGATAGTATCAAGACTGGCCCCAGTCACCTGCCATCACTCTCTCTTCAAATAAATGCTGGACTTGCAGGACAAAGCAGCACATCACTCCTTCCTCCGGCACCAGAAAAGGGCCTTGTCACTTTCAGATATTTACATCAAGGTTTATGGTAAGCCACATATTTGAATTGTGGCACTACTTTTGAGGAATTGGATATTGAAATAAGTGTGTACTAAGACTAATTGTGACATTGGTTCTACAAGTGCGGCACCCAGTGTCACTAGTAATGCTTCTGTTGGAAATAGTGGGACACAAGTGCCACTAAATGGAGTGTAATGGAAACTGTTAAAAGCAGTGACCAGGGCACAAATTAGTGGTTGATTTTCCTTTATCACCAGCCCAACAAACAATACTACTAGGCTATTATGTTTATGGTAAAAATATAACATTCACCCAAACCAAATTTTTTTTTTTGTTGTTGTCACATGTAGTATTCTTTATGCTTTTCATTAAGTTATTTTATTTAAATGTATTGTTGTTATTCTAGTTCTCATCTTGTTAAGTGTAAAATATGTCTGGCGCAACATGTTATCCAGCTCTTCAGGCTGTGGTGCAGCACTAACTAAACAATCTTCACGGCAAGTGGTCCAGACAAGGCCCCTGCCATGAGTAAAACAATTCATCAGTTTCCATTATGATGGTTCAAATTTCAAAAACTTCACTTTTATTTTACTTCACACAAGTACCAAGAGTACAGAGCACTGCCTTTCCCTGGTGGTTCATCAAACAGAATTAAACCCAAAAAGCACTAAAAGATCTGAAATTCCCAGAGCTAGAGATCATTATTGACTGGGTAATGCTAGGTTTCACATGGTCTACTTAACTAATGAGAACTACTAGCTGCATAAAAAAAATTTCATCTACTTTACACTGGAGAAAAATGCAAAGGAAAATAAAAAGTATACAACTTTATACATTTGTTTTGGAAGAGTTTTGTTTTGATATAAACACAAGTCAGAAGGTCAAACCCTTGTTGCCTGGGGTAGAGTGTCCTCTGCTGGTTGAGCTTCCACATAGCAAGATTGTAGACTAAAACTGAACTAATAGCATTTTTTAGTACAAGTACAGTAGCACTGGGTGTTGAAAAAAACACTTTAGTTAACTTAAATAAAAATTAAAACTAATAAAATAATAACTCTGGCTGTTAGGGAGAATTAAACATTTGTAAGACCATTGGTGACCTGTAACTTCCGATTAAGACAAGTGAACTCAGGTAGCAGGTAGCCTATTTATTTATATGTTTCTATTATTTAATTCACATTTTAGTTTTGGAACATATTATTTATAGCCCTTCTTGCTATGTGGAAGCTCAACCAGCAGAGGTCTTCTACCCCCCTTCAAGCACTGCTACCAACAGAAGCTGATCACTGAGTTTGAAGGGTGTGCAGAACTTCACCTGCCTTCCAGCTCCTCTTTATATGGCACTATATTTGATAAACACTCTCAGCTTCCACCATCTACTGTTACACCTTCTGTGTCAAAACAAAACTCTTCCAAAACAAATTGTATTCTTTTTATTTTCCTTTGCATTTTTCTACAGTGTAATATAGCCTACTTATTATGTTAGTTAAGTAGATTAAATATTTTTTATGCAGCTTGTAGTTCTCATAGTTAGGCCTATGTAGACTTGTGTATGAAACCTAGCATTGCTAGGTCTAAAATGATCTCTAGCTCTGGGACTTTCAAATCTTTAAGTGCTTTTTTGGGTTTAATTCTGTTTGATGAACCACCAGGGAAAGGCAGTGCTCTGTACTCTTGGTACTTGTGTAAAGTAAAATAAAAGTTAAATCATTTAGTTTTTCTCCCTGGTACTCATCTCAGGACCTTCCAGATTTGACCCAATAGAGGCTGTGAGCCCAGGGGCGCCGTATAGGGGGGAAAAGTTAGGACAATTCCAAGGGGCCCCTGACTGACAGGGGGCCCAGCAAATAAGTAAAAACTTTTTTTAAATCTATATATAAAACATCATGTACATTTCAAATAATAATAAATTAAATTATGTCTTTGATTTGACTTATTTTGGCAATAAAAGTTTTTATCCCATTGACCAAAAAGTAAATATCCATATTGACCGACCACCCCCATGCATCTTCATGAAATGGTTTGGTCCTGCCTAAGCACGCGCATCGGTGACGGTGTTTAGCAGACGCATGGTGAAGGCGCCAGCGCGCTAGAAATGCAGAGAGACCATAATGTCGAATAGTAAAGATAAAATGTGGTTTCCAGATAAGGAAAGAGAGAGAGAGAGGAAAGAAAGGTTTAGTCTGTGAGCAGGGTTTTGAATTTGATTGTGCGGGTAAAAAATGGTTTGGGCGGGTGGACAAAATTTGGGCTGGTTTGGGGTCAGTTCGGCGGTTTTCAAACATCTACTTATTAAAGTCTAATTGGTTAAAAAACTAAGCTAAAGTGTGCATGTGCTGTCATCACGACAAACACACACGCCCATGCAGAGTCAGCTGGCGTTGGTGTTGACGTCACCGACGAGCACGCACGCACTTATAGCCAATCAGCGATCAGCAGGCAGACGCGATTTAGCGCGATAACTTGAAGGCAGTTGTATATTCTAGTGATCGATCGATAATGCCAAAGTGACCTACATATACAGTAAGATGTATCTACAGTAAAGAGTAAGATAGTGATCAACTCTAAAAACGTACACATGTGGTGGGAGATGACTCGATGGTTAACTCTGAGAGGAGAGCAAAGTTCAGTTGAAATACTTGAATTGGAATCGAATATGGGACGACTCCTGTCCATGTGCACTATAGCCTAACCAGACATCTGCAACGTTTACACCGTCCAGACTGCATGCGCTCTCCTGTCCCTGACAGCTGCTGAAAAAGGTTTGATCAACAATGAATCAGTTTTGACTGCTAAATTCTGCATTATGTTCTACAATGTGTAACAGCTACTTCTGAGGGTTAAAGTCATCGGTACATTTCTTGATTGCCGTTTTGACAGTGTCCACCTGGACATTTTAGTCATATTTGCTAATTCTTCTTAATTATTGCCCTGTTTTGATCCGTTTTCCTGGGAAATTTATTTATTTTTTATTGTATTTTATCATCGTTATTTTGTTTTAAGGAGATAAAAATGGTGCCTATCAACCTTGAATGACATGGCAATACAATTAAATCACATTATTTTGGCAGTAAAATTTTGGGCGGTTTTTTCTCGGAGTGGGCGGTTTTTGGTGAGCTTTTGGGCTGGAAATCACCGTCCCAATCTGGCAACACTGTCTGTGAGTGGTATTAACCTGTTGTCCATAGTGAAAAGCTAGCTAGCTGCAGGCTAGTGTTAGCCTACATTCAGGGCTGGACTGGCCATCGGGCAATTCGGGCATTTGCCCGGTGGGCCGACGTGCTATTTGGGCCGATACATCTCAAACTTAATTTTTTTTTTTTTTTTTTATCTGACCGGCCCATCAAACTCGTACATCGGCGGCCCATTCGTTTAGTTTTGAATAATTGGCGGCGCTGGGATCTTTGTACCGGTGTAATGCATTGGACAAAAAAAGTCAGAAGGTTTTGTTTTTCTCTCAGACCGGCCCATGAAACGCGTAGATCAGCGGCCCATTGGTTATTTTCTTGATTGACACTGGGCTGGTCCAATCACATCTTGAAACACCTCACCCTTTGGGCTCTGAGCAAGCGCGAGCCGGCAGTATCTGTTTAAATGAAGTTTTATGTAACAAAGTTCGGGAGGAGCATGTTCAGGTAATCATCCAATCAGCACAAGAAGAAGCCAGTATAAATAAAGCCTTCCCTTACCTCCTGTCTCATGACTTCTTCTCAGCATCTGACTCCGCCTCAGTGCAGTTACGTCCGAGTTAGAGCTCTTCCCCTCCGACGATGAATCTTTCATCTCGGAGTCATCTCAACCGCAAAGCGCAGATCCAGCGACTCTTCCTTCTCCAGCAGCCAACGTCAACATAGAGCCTCCACCTTCAACCAAGGGTCGTCGGCCCTCCAGATCCTCTCCGCATACTCCAAGACGCCGTAGACTCCCTTCACCACCGCCAGCGAGGAACTCATCATCTTCACCATCGTCTTCATCCACGCCTTCACACCTTCCAGCCCCCCCTAACATCCCTCCGATAGGGAAACGGACAGTTAAGGGGCTAAGACAAGCCATAATCAATTCTGACGCAAATTTCTCCCGCAGGATGAAAAAAAGCAGAGTTATTTAATATATATGTCACCTTTCAATCTTCTCACCTTTCTGTTTCAGCTCCAATTCCTGCAGCTCGAACGAGCAAGGCTCGCCGGGCCCCGATTGCTCGTCCCGCAGTACTCACTTCCGCACTCGCAGCACCGGGCTCCGCCCCCGCGACACGGCGTCACAGCCCTTCCGCTAGCCTGGGCCGCGCCCCGGAACCAGTCACGGACGAGCGCCAGTTCCCCTCCTCAGCCCCTCCCACCGTGGTACCTCACACTCTAGATCCCAGCAGTTCCACTCTCTTACACGATCCCCAAACATTTTTCTTCCCTTCTACTTCTTCCAGTCTTCCTCCTTCCCAAGCGTCAGGTGTCTACCCTAACGCGAGGATGCCTCCGTTAGTCGGTCAATCACCGGCGCATTTCTTTCCCCTCCCCTTTCCACACCATGCTCTTCCTATTTCTCCACCTCCACCTAACTCGGGGGCCGATCTCCGCGTGAGGATGCCTCCGCAAATGGCCACAGCCCCGATTTCTCACCCCTTTAACCCTCTCCAAGCGCGTTCTCCTTTCTCTCTCTTCTCAGCCACTCCTCAACCAGTCCCTCCGAGTGCAGTAGCAACCGATCCTCCTCCAGTGACGAACAACATCAGAGCTCAAATCTTAGCAGGTGCAGACGTTGACTTAGGTCCTCTCCCGTCTTTGTTTCCTCCGGCCGAGTCCAATCGCCAAGTAGCCTGCGGCGACTTTTCAGTCACTCTAAAAAAATAATTCACAGGTTACATCACATTCATTGTCACTAGCAGAATTATGTATTGCCTTCAGCCGCTATACAGAAATCATATGCTCGTCTTTTCCCCATAGACGGCGCAAGCTGAACGACTATCTGTCTATCATAGCAGCGCCCGCGTTGTCTTACGGAGGTCGTCATATTATACGTACCACAAGCTGTTTTTCGCAAAATGCGCTGTCCGCATTTCCCATTGGAATCAGTGTCCCTATTGGGGAGCGTCGGATCTCCATAACTGGGTCTTCCTCGGGCGCAGAAATATCTCCTGCGCGATCCGCAAATCCACAATCCATGCCACCACGGCATGCCCCAAATTAATCCATCGATCCCTCCCTGCCCGGAGCAGGATGCCATAAAATCCACAAGTTACGTTCCACGTCACGCAAGACAAGATTTTCAATCAGAGCACCTTGGCACCCGATAGACAAGTTCGTAGGAACTTCAATGAAGGGAGATGCCCAAGACAATGCTGCCATTTTCTCCACGTCTGCGATTCTGTGACGACGCACACGCCCGCGTGATATGCCCAGTCAAAAAAGGTTTTAAACCCGGCGTAGAAAGCCATCCTTCGCGAAATGTTATCTGCGCTAACCTTCAGTCCGCCTTAGCAGAGCTTGGAGTAGTAAATAAGCTCGAAAAAATAAAATCGACAAATTTCGCATCAGCCCCATAGGCGCGGCCACCAGGAAATTCTCTGGAAAAAAGCGGTTGATAATCGACCTTTCAGCCCCCCATAATTCTCCATATCCGAGCATCAATAGTCTCATCCCCCTCGAAGAGTATTCTCTCAACTATCATGATATCGAACAAGCCATAACCATGAGTAAAATAGCTGGACGAGGTGCATGGCTTGCAAAGTAGATATCTCCTCCGCTTTTAAAGTAGCCTAATGCCAATCCACCCCGATCCATGGCACCTATTCGGCGTAAACTGGCAGAAAAAGTATTATTTCGCCGTGCGCTGACTTTCGGCTGCAAAAGCAGCCCAAAAAATCCTTGACACTCTCTCCGAAGCCATACGTTGGATCCTTTCCAATAATTATGCAATTCCTCATCTTCTCCATCTGCTCGACGATTTCCTAATAATTTCACCCCACGACACCGTCCCCGAGGCTCACCTCCTCATAGTGAAAGGTTTTTGCCGATCTAGGGATTCCGTTAGCTCACGAGAAACATCGGGTCCAACTACATCTATCAAGTTTTTAGGCATCAATCTAGACTCAGTCTAGATTCCAAGCCTCACTGCCTAAGGAAAAAATCGATCGCATTATTTTCGCATCCAATTTTACTGACAGCACAGATCGTGCAAAACGCGAACTTCTCTCGCTGCTGGGCCACCTAAATTATGCGATGCGCATTACTCCACAGGGCCGACCCTTTATCTCGCATCTCATAGCCCTCTCTTCATCCGTTCATGCGCTGGAAGATCAGATCACCCTCTCCGACGAGTCAAAAAACGAGCTTAAGTTACGGATTAATTTCCTCAATCAACCTGTCGTTTCCCGAATTTTCGCTTTAACAGTTACTTCATTCATATCCCATCTTCACAGTATTAAAGGTCTCCAAGCCGGACCCATTAAAAGCTATCTAAGCGGCATTCAATTCTTCCATAAATTAATCCACGGTAAACCTGCACCTGCAATAAATAAAACGTCCCTTCTAATTAAGGGAATCCAAAGATCCCGCCCCACGCGCCCAGATACCAGACAGCCCATCACAATCGATATACTCACCAGATGCATCTCATCACTCCGTCTTGGATACCACTCCATCAATACCGCATACACGTTGGAAGCCATGTTCATCCTAGCATTCTTCGGTTTCCTCCGCTGTTCCGAACTGACCATAACTTCCTTATTCGACCCAAATATCCATCCCGTAATTTCAGACCTTCAGATCCTAGATAACGAAACCATATCATTTTTCATTAAACAAAGCAAAACGGACAGAGACAAAAAAGGCCATTTCGTCTATATTTTCAATCTTCAAACTCCCATCCGACCGTACCATGCGCTTTTTAATTACCTGCAGTACAAACTTTCCTCGTCCAAATCCCCACTTGACCCTCTTTTCACTAACGACTCCAATCATCCAGCTACGAGATTCTGGTTCCAAAAGCATCTAAAAGCAATCCTTACCAAATCCGGCGTCTCAGCAGAGCATTTCTCTAGCCACTCATTCCGCATGGGTGCAGCCACCACAGCCGCTCAAAAAGGTCTCTCCCAACAACAAATCAAAACCCTCGGTCGCTGGTCATCGGATGCTTTCAAAGCCTATATTAGGTCTAGCCGTTTTTTCATCAAAAACGCTCACCAAGCCCTAACTAATTAATTAAATTACCACCTGCTGCTCCTCATTTCAATTACATCCGCTACACCTTCCGATTACATCTGGGCTCGCCGCTTGCACACTCGCTCAATATTCATAAGGTTCGTTTTTTTTCAATCACATGCAGACTCCCCCGTTCGCACGCAGCGATGACTCACCCGTTCGAAGGCCGGGTTCCGTCCCCCTTCCAAAACGCTGGTTGAAACCTCCCGTTCGAATTGCAGTGAGAGTCTGCCCGTCTCAGTCGTCGCCGGACGTCCGCGCTCGTGTCGCCAGGAGGGCTCCCCATTCGTCGGGACGTGAGGAGTCTTTCCCGTGACCCAGCCCCCCCTTCGAAGCGCCGGTCGAGCCCTCCCGACCGAGTCCAGCGGGCGCCCTCCGTCCAACCCAGCGAGGCTTACCCGTCCGATGCCGCGAGCATATAAGTTCCCGTCGGATGCTGCGAGAGTTCTCCTGGGTGAACGGTTAAAACTCGTCCACAAATTCACGCTCGCATAATTTCGCCTCAGCGAGCTGTCAGTTCAACTGAAGAATGGGCTTATCCGTCCGATGCCGTGAGCACCCAAGTTCCCGTCGGTCGTAGCTAGAGCCTTCCAGGTCGAACAGGCAAGCTCGCTCCTTGGTAAAATACATACCCTTCACTTTTTGGGGGGTTAAATTCTACGCTCGCTGTCCTTCGTTTATTTGGCATTTTGGGGAGTACTCTGGGGTCGGGCCGAATTCTGAGCTCAGAGCCCTCCCCCCGGACAGCAAGCCAAATACGCATTATAATATTATATCAGATTACATTAACATGTAAACTCGTGAAATGAAGTTTTATGTAACAAAGTTCGGGAGGAGCATGTTCAGGTAATCATCCAATCAGCACAAGAAGAAGCCAGTATAAATAAAGCCTTCCCTTACCTCCTGTCTCATGACTTCTTCTCAGCATCCCACCACCACCCCTTCACCCCACATTCGGCGGGGTCCGGTCATAGATACCTATGACCTCTAAGGTTAGGGGGGAGTACTCTGGGGTCGGGCCGAATTCTGAGCTCAGAGCCCTCCCCCCGGACAGCAAGCCAAATACGCATTATAATATTATATCAGATTACATTAACATGTAAACTCGTGAAATCGTCAGAGCGATGGAGAAGAAACACAAGAAAAGTGCAGGGAAATAGCGTGAAAAAAGAATCAGGCTCTTCAAGTGGCTGATGAGGAGTGAGGAGGATCAGGAGAGAAATGAGTGAGTGTAGAGGACTGTGGTGAGCAGAACTAGGCTACTTTACACCTATAGGCTGTGTAGAACCCATTACATTATTTCCACACGTTTGGAAACCATGTTTTCCGCCAAAATAAAAGTTTGATGCAGTTTCTGTCAAAATAAAAGATCACGTGTTTCTCTAAGTATAGAAATTAGTACGAAATTAATTCTGAAAGTTTTTTTTTATTTTTCAGTGCATTTGTTTTACAATACATGTATATTACTGTCATGGGATTAATATTATAACTATTATTATGTAGTAGTGTAATGTAGACAGACACTATATCACAAATAAAAGAGGTTTGAGTTTTTCTTTGTTCAATTTGCACACTGAATATGGGTTGGAGGTCTTAATTTTTTACTCTAAAAGTGGACCAGATGGCTGAATTTAATATTAAAAAGCACAAAATTTTCTTTCGGGGGAGCATGCCCCCGAACCCCCCTAGACAGATCACGGTACACCCACCACAGATTTACCAAAAATCCTGTATGAAACACTGGTATTGCTATGCCAATGCAACTTATACTGTAGCTTGTTTTAGTATTTATCACTGTGTAGTGTAGCCTACTTCAATTGTATTTTACAAACAGTAGTTATTTCATCTGCTAAATCTCACTCATTCCTACTCATTATGGCATTATTGGTTTTAAGGAATAGGAGATGATATACATATTCAAGGACGTGCAAAGGTTGTGTTTAAGATCTTGTAGTGTGCCTGGGCCGGTCTGGGCCAAAATGCCCGGGCCGATTTTTCGTCCCAGTCCAGCCCTGACCATATCTTTGTGTTGATAACAGTTTTTGATAGTTTTGTTTTGCTGGTAATTTGTCAATGGGTTATTGGAAGTAAGCTAACCTGAAAGAATTCACTGTAACGTTACTGTTAATCAGTGACGTCACTTACAAAATTGATAATAAAAGTGATTTCAGGAGGGACAGAAAAAAAACCTCCACAACAAAGGGGGAATTATTGTTTATATATATATATATATATATATATATATATATATATATATATATATATATATATATATATATATATATATATATATATATATATATATATATATATATATACTTTATCTTTTCTGCATTTCATCTCTAGCCTGCTTCCTTGTAATAAACCCTTTGTTCTATTGTAAATCCTATGTAACATTGTTGGCTCTGTGACACATTGCATGTTATGTTCTAGAACCTTTGTTTTGGAGGGTTTTTTTTTCTGTCCCTCCTGAAATCACTTTTATTATCAATCTTTTAGAATATCATCATGCTGATGGCCTGCTGCACCCCCTGTCCAAGACAACCTCCACGGCTATGAACTCAACTAGTAAGCAAAACCTCAAACATGTTGTTCAAAAGTTGGGGGTCTGTAGGTTTATGCTTTTTAATATAGTCTCACAATTTACATTCATTAACCCTTTTTTTTCAGTGATATTGTCCCTGAGAAGCCTGAAGGCGAAATAGGCGGCAAATATAATGTTATAATGGTCATAGTTGTAATAATTAATTTAACTATTATGATAACAGGATATCATGGTCATTGGTGTATATATTTTTTTCTCTAGGTGTGTTTTGGCCAATGAGACAGACACCATACAGTCCAACTCAAAGGTATTTATTTATTTTTATGTATTTTTATTGATAAATGCTGAAATTCTTTTTACTTTTAAATGCTGAATTCAGGGAGTCGACAACTTTAGGCACGCAAGTTATTTTTCACAGATATCTGGCCAGTTTACTCATGGCTCATACTCTTAGCCTTTAAAATGTTTCAATTTTTATACACAATGGAATATCAGGTGGTAAAGATATCATTAGAGTTTTTAAAGTTATGGCTATGCTCTTGTCACCAGATGAGATATAATCATTTGACCCTGTGATTCTTCAGGACCAGATCTTGATGGCATCCACACTCAGTACATGACGAAGGTGAGTTTCCCCATAGCTTCCACTATCACAAACCAAGAGACAGCACACAACAGGCCTTCATCCATATGAACTCACCCATATGTAGGAATAGGTACCAAAACCCGGTATTAAACATTAAACGGGCCCTGGGGCCAAATTAAGGAAGACCGCATAAGCCTAGACGTTATCAGTTCTGCTGACGGAACTGAAGAAATTACACACACTATTTATTATAGACAATGTCACATTGTCTTGCAAATTCTGTGAAGGATTTGGAGGGGTGTTTTAAACAGTCTTCATACAACATGTTTTTCAGGCTGGTTGTTTGTAATTTTGTAAGAGTAGGGAGAAAATAAAAACCTTTATTAAACATTTATGAAACGCATGTTCATGTTTTGTAAATGATTAGTTAATCATTAATCAATCAATTGTAAATGACTTATAACTGAATCTACAAAACAAACATACAATAATGAACATATCACTTATTAAACATTTACGTATTAAACATTGAAACGCATAATTGTTTCATAAATAATTAGGTAATCATTAACTAATGACTTGTACATGACTTGTAACAGAATCTACAAAACATACATAAAATGTTAGTATATCACTTGCTAATCATTTATGAATGTTTTAAACGGTTAGTTCATCATTAACTAACTACTTATAAATTACTTAAAACTGAATGTTATTATAAACCGCAGCTCTCTCATTGACCTATTCAGTCATTCTCTCAGTTGAGCATTTATAAATAGCAACTGGAACAATCAGAAGATGTTTCCTCAATAAAAGTGCAGGTTGAAACATTTCTTAGGTTGAAATGGCTTAACGGTACTTGAACAACCCTTATTTTGTTTTTAACATTTGTATTTAAATTGATCCTTTCTCACTTAGATGCTTAGATGACAAAAAGCAGCCAAGCCACTGCATGTGAGGTGGAAGCCACCATAAAAACGTGGCTCCGTAATGCCAGGGACAGAGAACTGGGCCAGCTACTGGTGCCCCTGAGGGGATTGGTTTTTAATTTACTTTGACTTGTTTTAAGTGTTCTGTGTTTCTGTTTTTGTGGTTATTGCTGTTTTAAACTGTATTATTATTAATTATAATTATTATTGTCAGTAAATAAATAATTATTTTTTAAAAACATGACCCTCGATTTATTGCTGCTAACAAGTGCAATTGTTCTGTATTGTAATTGTTCCATAGTAATATGGGTGTACCTACACTCTGTGTGCTCAAACTTTGCACCTGCACCCACAGTGTGCCCACATCCAGCCCACATGAGGGCCCGCTCTAATTTGTGTGGGCCAGCCCACAGTCAGCCCACACTTTGGGCTGTCCCACTAGGGCCCCACCTGGACCCCATAGTGTGGGGCCCACACGTGCCCCGCATTTCACGCCGGTATCTGGGCCCACAGTGTGCTGCCCACAATGGCCCCACATGGGCCCCTATAAGGGTTTGCTGTGGGCCCACAACTGGCCCCAATGGGGGCCCACTCTATTTACTGTGGGCCTGCCCACAGTCAGCCCACACTTTGGGCTGTCCCACTGGGGCCCCACCTGGGTCCCAAAGTGTGGGGCCCACACGTGCCCCGCATTTCACGCCGGTATCTGGGCCCACAGTGGGCTGCCCGCAAGGGCCCCATTCGGGCCCCAAAGGAGCATGTTTGCTGGGAAGTGTCACCCATAACTGAGGCAACTCTGCTCACAGGGTGTAAGTTCATCAACCCCTTTACCACTGCCTGTTCTGCCCACACTTTCGTGCGCAGCAGCTCTCCGTTTAACGTCCACCTTATCAGACCATTTCTATATAAGGTCATTTACAGCGACTTACAGATCCAACGCATTGACGGCATCAGCCAAACTCTCACACTCATTTTTTTTTCCTTTTGTTATTAATTCTGGAGTGCAAAGTTCCAAATAAAATATTTTTTCTCGTTTCTACCTCCGATAGTAGCACCTCCAATTCACTTTCTGTAAAGTTTCGTTTCTTGCCGCTTGCTTTAGCCATTTTCTTACTGCTTTCTTTTGCCAAAGTGGGCTCATTACCATATTTAAATTTATTTAATTAAGGGTGGGGCGTTGTGCTCGTGCATGTGCGCTAAATTTTACGTTAATTGGGATGTACAAAGAGAATATGCGTGGGATCCTTCGTACGCTGAGATTCATACATCTGTTTTTTTTGTGCGTACGCCCACAATGTAATACAATGTAGTAATGCCCACACTGTGCCCTCCAAACAACATTTTACTCCTCTTTTCCACGTCGCCAACGATAATTTCTACTTGACATTGAGTGAAGTTACGTTTCTTGGTTTTTCCTCTCTGTATTTGCCATGATTTCGCAATCGATGAATATTAAATTGTGGGCATTTCACGGACTATTTATGGGCAACTATGGGCGTTTCACGGGCTATTTATGGGCAACTATGGGCGTGACATGAAGCCGCAAAAGCTGCGCTACATTTAGAATTGGTTGTGATTTATTAAGGGAAATCTGCGTAGGATGTGCGTGCGCACGGTTTTATAAATCCGAATATTTCTGTGCGTACGCACGTCATATGTTTCATCCGTACGCCACTTCTGACGCAAATCCTACGCAAAGTTTTATAAATGAGGGCCCTGGTGTCTTATTTTGGCTTATTTTAGAATGCTCTAAATGACAGTTTTTCCCATTAATTTCTATGGGTGCCCATTTTTGACCCAAATACAAGATTAAAGGTTGTGTAGGTAAGACATTTATAAAAAAAAAAATTCAAAATTTGTTTAGACTTTCTATATATATCAATGCATAATTAAAATCTAAGTACTCTGAAAAAGAAAGTATAAAAATCGAGTGTCTGTAGACCTCTCACGACTGTTTTAAAGACAGCTCATTATTTCCATTCACTTCACCCCCTCCCTTCTGGTCTCCTTCCAAAGCCACACCCCCAAAACATATGAACGAGCAACTCTGACAGCTGAGCTGAAGACGCATTATTTACCTGAGACGAGCGAAGAGTAGAGGAACGAGTGCATGTAGTGACATCATGTCAGACACACATGTAAAGAAAAAAACCTAACTTTATCATTATGAAGTTAAACAAATAAGTTGTATTTTATTACTCACTATCAAACTAGCATATTGATATTGGTAAACTTTACAATATATATTTATTGATTCGCTAACGAGCTAGTTATCTATAAGGCAAAGCTAAACACAGGTTGCGTGATACACGTTGTTCCATTGCCATCATTTACACTGTGATGTAGATGAATTTCGTGTAAGATTTATAACATATATATGATGTTCTGCATGTAAGAGTTTGCTTGATGAAAGCATAGTTGATTCTGATGAGGACTACACTCCCGAGACAAGTACCACATCGTCAGCTCGAGGACAGAACCGTGGTCGAGGGCGAAGCAGAGGAGGTCGTGCTACTAGGGTATTCGCCGATATTCACCCGAGTTTTATTTCTTTGTTTATCCAACAACTTTTTGTTCATTACCTTTTCTTGTAATGTAAATGACTTCCTTTTTTTGACTGGGTTGCCTTCGTGAACTGCAAATGTGGACTTAGATTGGTCTTTCTCTGCCATTGTTTTGGTAATCCTAGGTTCCGTGGCTCTTGAATTACACAAACCAAACGAGTGGCGCGCAAAAGGGCAGGTCCTGTGTGGCGAAGGGGTGGTTGCCATGGTTGCGAGAGAGTGACAGTCGCCTAGGCCAATCCGTTGTTTCGTCCCGGTTCGAAATAATGAGCTGTGTTTAATGCAGATTAAACGGTCTAGAGTCAATCGATTTTTATAATCTTTTTTTCAGAGTACTTAGATTTTAATTATGCATTGATATATATAAAAAAGTTTAAACAAATTTGGAAAAAAGTTTTTTATAAATGTCTTACCTACACAACCTTTAAGGAGTTTTGTTTTTTCACCCACTTAACATTGTAGAATTTAGTCAAAAAAAATTGTGCGTGTTCAGGAGGCAAACTTAGGAAAAGTAGCCAAGTCTTGTACCGCTCAGATCAAGGGAAGTATTTTTAAAAAATAAATCAAGACTATTTTGCCCACATTTGTCCAGAATACGGTTTTAGGGCTAGACTGAACTTATACCTGACTACCCACCTGTGTGATCCTGTCTCAGCTTTAGTCTTCTGTGAATCACTGTAATCCAGTAATCTCTCATCTCAGCCGGCTACAGATCAGACCTGTAGCTTTCATGCCAGTTTCACTATAACTATCTGCAATCCAGAGAAACTATCTGCAATCACATGCTAACATCCTGTGTCATTCAATAAACTCTATTCAGGTTTGACCTGTGTCTGCTTTCTTTTGTTCCATGACAATAACAGAATGAGTTGATATACCATTTTACTTTATGCATTATATAGGCTAGTTTAAATGGGTTGTCCCTTTACTTGTATCTAATGGAGTATTAATGGAGTACTAATTGGCAACATTTCCATAATATCTAAAATTTGTGTGTATGTATGCATGTATGTATGTATGTGTATGTGTATTGTATATATATATATATATATATATATATATATATATATATATATATATATATATAATCTATAATCTGCAACCCCCGTTGAAAATCAGGTCTATTGGCAAAATTTACAGACTTTCAGCTGTTTGCAATTAACAAATCAAACAAAATTAATTGAAATAGCTCAACACAACAAATGTTTCAAGTGGTTCCCACAAGTTCAACTGAAAACGTAACTTTTAATTACTGCAGTCTCAAAATTATTATACCCAGTCATGGCTAGCCTTACATTCTGTTTTAAGAAAGAGCTAAAAGAATGTAATTTGTCCCAGAACAATTTGCTTCATTATATTATATAATGACAAATGAGTTGTTTTAATAATGCTGCTACTGTATTTCCACCCCCAAATCATAGTTATGATGTCATAGTGCATCTCAACATTTGTACTCTAGATGGAGACTTTCCTCTTTCTGACACATGTTTGCCCTTGCTTATATACAGCTGTGGAACAAACCATTTTCAACCACAGAGAAAAAAGACACGTAGGATAATATTAAACTGTCATAAGCTTTATCAGTAATATGAGAATATATTTGAATAGAATAAATTGGATAATGACCCACCTATGTGTTATTTGTACTCTGTTCCTTGGTAGGACTGTGTGTTTGAAGAACACTAAACCAGCTTTGTGAGACACTCCCCCTGTTGATTTATTTCTGGACAAGTCTTGTCTAGACTCCTTTGTCTGCTACTGTAGATCAGTTTCCCAATCTTTTTGTCCACCACCACAGCACCATCAGTAAAGCTTACCTTCAGTGAAACTAAACCAGAAATGTGTTTGTTTAATTATATATATATATATATATATATATATATATATATATATATATATATATATATATATATATATATATATATATATATATATATATATATATATATATATATATATATATATATATATATATATATATATATATATATATATTAGTGCTGTCAATTTATGCAATTGTTCCATAACTTTATTCAATTTCTGCATAGGCTATCCTACACTCTTAAGAAAAATGGTTCTAAACAGAACCAAATTAGGGTTCTTCGGCTTGTAACAATAGCAGAACCCTATCATATATTCCATATCTCTGTTACTTACTTTGTGGAGAAGAGAAAATGTGTATCCTTAACTGAACAGAGCTGCTCACACTTACTGTTCATGATTGTTCGGAAATGATTGTTACAATTTTTATTAAAATGTATTGTTACAAGAAAGTTATAATTTATAGACATTTTAAGAAAGAAATCATTTACCTGTTAAAAGTGTGTTGAAGGTCTGTGTAGTTGCAGCTGAGCTCCAGAAAATCAGTAATGAGGAGGCTTTGACAGTTACAAATTTGAAAAACAAAAAGGCGGGAATAAAGAACTCTAAACTCTAACACAAAGAACCAATTCAAGCATGTAAAGGGTTCAAAGATACGTTTCTAAATTGAACTGTTACTACCTGTAAATAACCTTTAAAGAACCATCTTTTTTTGTTAGACCTATCTAAAAATCTTAAAGCACTGTTTACAAGGTTACATGGGTCAAAAAGTTGTGCATTTTGACAGGGCAAGTAAAAATCTGAACCAGTCTGACTGCGCCAATAAAAAAAAATGAGCCCTGATATATTGAAGGGCACAGGTACATGTGGCTTTTATTATCATGTGTTTATGTGAAGATTGTTTTAAATCCCCTTAAATTAAAAGGTGTTATATTATCTAAAGTCTAATACATGTAAAAAAATTATAGCTTTCAATTATACTGTAATGCTAAATGCCTATAATTAACTGCTAAAATTTAGAAGAAAAACAAACAAAACCGTATCACTATTGGTATTGATGATACTGCCCTTATTTCATAAAAAAATATGTCATTAAACAAATATTTAAAATATATGCTACTGTCTTTATGTTGTTTCTATGTTAATTTGGAGATCACAATATAAAAATATATTAAAAACTTTAATGTTTCATTAATCTCAATTTATTACAGACATAATTGTGCAATTAATTAGTTAATTCTTTTAATCGACTGACAGCACTAATATATATATACCGTATATATATATATATATATATATATATATATATATATATATATATATATATATATATATTATATATATATATATATATATAATATTGTTTCACAGCTGTGTAAATATAATACAGTTGTAATTTCTGATACATTCAGATTTAACAATGCAAAATTTAAATCTTCTCAAATATCCCCAAGAAAGATTTGTACACATTATAGAAGGATGGATCCAGTCTCTTTTCCACCCAAATCACATCAACATTACAGTTTGACATATACACTGTTCTTCATTAACTGTGAAATTATTCTCCCATGAAAGTTTACAAAGCCTCAGCCATGGAAGGCATGTGGAGAAGGAAGCCTCGGTGGGCATGGTGGTTATGTAAGTTGTTACTATAGAAACAGACCTTCTTTGAATAGCATACTTTTTCTTCCAGAAGGAACTATTATGGGGTGTCATTATTATTATCACTAGTATGGGGTGTTGCCTGTGACGTTTACAGATCATTAGCTGTCAGTTTCTTCATATAATAAAAAACATTTTTGGGAAACTTCAAAAACGTATATCTAAACATACAATTCACTGTGGTTTCTGGTTGAAATGAGCATGTGGCAGTAAAACAACAACAACTTTTATACTTTTTCACACAAATTATGACATAAGGCTCGATTAAAGAGCTCCAAGACTTGTAGAAGCAAACAAACATGGCAAATGTGTTTTATCTCCCATTTGCTATTGTAAACAGGGTATAGACGGTACATCATTTTCAAACATGATAGATCATTAACCTTTTAGTGTCCACTGGACATTTAATTTTTTAACTGCCATGATATGTAGGCCCACATGGAAACGAGTTAACATTTGAACACTTCCAAGGTCAACAAAAAAAACTTTTGTTGGTCACAGAGCATATTTTCTGCAACAATTCAAAAGTCAATCCTATTTGGGTTTTTGACAAAGGAACCAGGGTGATGCTAACTTATTTGGCATCACCTACCTTTAAATCGTATCTTTGACTTAAATAAAACCAGTGAAATCATATTATAGATACCTCATTAAGAACATAGTTACCTGGCCATTTTGTTTTTCAAAAACAGTTTCCTGTGCTCTGTGATTTAAAAAATAAAAAATATGTCAATATGTTCCTGACAGACATTTTGCTATAGGCTACATTTCAGAATGTGAGTTACTGTTATATGACATTTTGAACATTGATCCATATGCTGGTTAAGCCGGGGACACAATTAACGACTGTAAGGCCGATTATGAAAGTAATTTGATTTTACGACTGATCATGCCCAAACGCTCCGAGTCAGAGACAGTTCCCAGATAGCATGGTGACATTGATACAATGTTGAGTTATGATCCAAACCATCATTTTGGTTGAGATTGACATTTCATTAGCCGCGTTTCCACTGCCGGGCCAGGGCCGAGCCGTGCTAGTCATAGACAGTAAAATAAATGGACACAGCGACCCCGTTGATTTCAACGGAGAGAGTTGAAGCCCAACATGGGCACTCACTTCCTGATAGCCAAGCGTACTGTGCATGCTCAAACTGAGCTTGGCGACGTGAGCAACCTGACTGACAGTTGTACGTCTTCTAGTAGCGGTGCCAAGAGGAATCTGAATCATTCCCTTCCGAATCTTGCAGAGCCGGAGATCGTGAGTATTAGCTGTTCATGAGCTTGCAGCAGGAGCAACTTTATGACTCTCTATGGGCTTCTCCCTTGACTTTATGCCTCCACGTCCCCCCGATTGCGCGCGAGCTTCTACTTCTGTCTTTACGGTAAATGTCTCTTCTGCGCGACAGAGAGTCACGTGTTATGACGCAATCGTAAGCCTATTTTAACAAAAACGGCTTCTACGGGGCCATAACGTAAGATACAAAGTAATGGAGCCTTTTTTCGTGTTTCTTTAGAAATAAATAATGGACAAATGGAGTCTTTGGACACCCTCAGATGTAAAGATATTCGCTGTCAAAGTGACGCCAAAATGAATGGGAGTCAATGGGATGCTAACAGCAGGTGATAGCCAGCTACAATGGCGGCCCCCGGAGGCAGCTTCAACTTCCGGCTGATGGATAACCGCCTTGGTGCTAGTGAGTGCTAGGGCCAGTCGTGTTTCCACTGTCACTTCCGGGGCTTGATCGGGGCTTACTCAGGGCCAACCAGGGATGTAGTGGAGGCTAAACGCACGTAAACGATGTTTACGCACCTCCCAATATTCGGAAATAGTGTTTACCCACCTCCAAAGTGCGTTTATCCACCTCTAAAGTGCGTTTACCCACCTCTAAAGTGCGTTTATCCACCTCTAAATAGCCTGCAGTTCCTAAGACATTTTAAATTAAGCTTATGTCGTTTTAGTTTCATATCGTTTAGTATTAGTTTCATAGGTTGTTAAGCCTAAAGACAAACTCTTTCATATTGCGCTGCATTACTGTGAGTGTTTACTATTACTGACGGTGTGCTGTTGACGCTCGCGCAGCCTCTCGAGGAGAAATCTACACACATGAGCGCAGCACACACACACACACACACACACACACACACCACACACACACACACACACACACACACACACACACACACACACACACACACACACACACACACACACACACACACAGTTAACAACAATACTGCCTATAAAACATCTAAATGTGGAGTTTTTATATTTTTAACATATGGTAAACAACCTGAATTATTTTTCCTGAACACCATCATGATTGTAAATGTGACATTGATTTCCTACAACAGTTCAATAAACAGTTCAAATTAAGTCACTTACATTATAGATGCAATATTGGCTGTTTTTGTTCTGTTTCAGGACCGAAAATAGTTCCAACCAAAAATCACAGCAGAACCCCAGCGCATCTCACAGGAACACTCAACCTGTTTTCATTATGATTCAGCATTTTGAACGAATCGGTTGAGTCAAAGATTCAATGACCCATTCTTAAACATTTGTCTCATTCTTGAATGAATCAGCCGTTTGAACGAATCGTTTGAATGAATAAATCCGCCACCTAATGGTGATTTAATGTTATGTTTAAAAGTAGTATCATTCTTTCCAACGTTTCTTATATGCAAATTTAAATCAATTTCATAACATTATTTTATGCAATTGTAATTTTTCAGTGTAAATTATTTAATTTGATCAGCCCCTAGCCCCTATAGTGTCTTATTATTCGAAATAATTGAATTTATTGATCAAATTTAGTAATTTAAAATGAAAGATGAAGCATACATTTAATAATATTGGGGGAGGGGATGCCCTTTAAAGGTACAGATATTACAATATGACGATTTAAATATCAAAGCTGATTGAACACTGATGAGAATATTGTTTCAGAATAAATTAACACACACAAAAAAATTAAAATAATCCGGACGAGCAACTTTTTTACTCGGACAAGTGAATGACAGATTTACTTGTCCGAAGGACAACCGTATCAAAAGGCTTAATGTCGAGCCCTGCCTATAGCAATGTCATCAGGATACACATACACCGGTAGGCAGTGGCCACCTTACCGGGTGACCACGTTGTGGTCCACCAGAATTTATAGTTTACCCACCTCTTTTTTACCATTACACCTCTGGGGCCAACGGCCAGGATTTCTGGCCCATCGAATACCTTGGGCCAAAGCGGGCCAGCTCGGGCTAGAGGCATAGGCAAGGTAAAAGGCAGAGTTTATTGGTGTTATGGAAAGTTATGATCTGAAGCAGATGTACATTTCACTTTTTTATATCGCGCAAAATAATCGCTGCTTGAAATGGAGAATCGCCTGTACTGGTCGGTCGAAGATACCAAAGCTCTTCTGAGCATTTGGGCAGAAGAAAGGGTACAACGTCAATTTGACTGGAAACGAGGACGTTACAAAATACATCGATGCTGAACTTTCTAAGCTAAGCATTCAGCGAGCAACGCTTAAAGTTCAGGAAAAAAATAAAAAAGTTGATGGACGGTGTGCTGGGTCACTGTCCCTCTGTTAGTGGCGACTCGCGAGACAATCGGGACACTATTGCAGCCACGGCCGGTGAGTTTAATATATGCTATCTTCCTAACTTAAAAAATAAATAAATTCATAATACCCGCTGAAATGGGTTGGGTTGTATGACGTTTGATCCAGAAAGGCGTGTTAGGGGCGGGGTTTAGGGCAGCGCTGCAGGGCTACTGGCCCGGCAGTGGAAACGCAAGCCCGGTGCTTGAGGCCCGAGGCCACTGGCTCGGCTCGCTGTTAGCTCTGGCCCGGCCCTGGCCCGGCAGTGGAAACGCGGCTAATGTTTAAAGTGTGCAGGATCAGCATTGAAATTTTGATGAAAGCCGAAAGCACACATGGGTGGAGACAGTGACATTGAACTAACAGTGATTTGTAGTTGATGAGCATAAGATCATTCAGGCATATCTTTGCAGAACACTAGTAGGTGTTTCTTAATTAGTGGGGCGTTCTCAAACCACAATGGGCATTTTCAAACGCTTTACCCGATTTGCTCTAATCCACTTCGGGCTTGGTGTAGGGGTTAGGCCTTCATGATTTTAGCAAGTCTGTTGAAATTTTTTTGAAAAACATTTATTGAAAATCGAAGTCAGGGTTTTTTCATTGATATTGACATTCTTTATAAGAAAAATCATTTGTTAAAATGCAAGATTTATCTCTCATTTGAAAATGTATTAATTAGTTGATGTACATTTTAGAATATAAAATTAAGATAATTTAGGAGTAAAGTCAGAAGTCTGGCATGGGCTTAATTGGTACTTTGGCACCATTTAAGCCTGCATGTTTTCCAAATAAGTCCTCATCATCGTTTCACAAAATATAAATATTAATTGATTTTAAAGAACTAAAACATCAATATATTTATTCAGTGACAGGGAAGTATTAAAATTTTTGTTTTGCTAATGTTTAATTAGAGCCCTGGGTAGGTGTTAGTGGCCGGTGGTCTGGAGGGTCAGCAGGGTCTACAGAGACTGAAGACTCCAGGACGGTACCGGCAGCTCAGGAGACCAGGGCGGAGCAGGCTGTTTGGGCGGCCATGGCAGAGAAGACCCTTCGGATCCTTCACTATGGCCGAGGACGTATAAGTATCAGGCTCGGCAGTTTCATAACCTCATTTACAATTACAATGTCAGGAGTATTAGGAATGTTTTTAGCCGAGCCTGATACTTATACATCCTCTGAGCCTGAGTTCCCTCGGCCATGGCAGAGACGACCCTTCAGACCCTTCACTATGGCCGAGGGAACTCAGGCTCAGCGGTCTCTATGGAACCGTGGC
Organism: Chrosomus eos; assembly: GCA_036326025.1. Lineage (NCBI taxonomy): Eukaryota > Metazoa > Chordata > Actinopteri > Cypriniformes > Leuciscidae > Chrosomus > Chrosomus eos. The sequence goes on along the minus strand of CM070827.1, from coordinate 22,515,224 downwards.
TAAACTAACGAAAAATAATCCCCTGCCTCGACTGGATATCTGCTCCTGGATTTAAAAACCCCGGGATGTAAATTGCCTTTAGAGAGAGCAAATTCCCATGGGCCCACAGGAGGATCTGGTTCCAGTTTGCGTAAATGTAGGCACCGCTTGACCGTGAAAAGATTTCCCCTCAGAGAAAACCTCTTGGTTCTGCGCCACCACTGCAGGGGTCTCATGTACAGGAGGCCAAAAGTTAAAATGTTGGACGCAGCTGCCATGAGACCCAACAGTCAGTGACTGGCCTAGTTTTTCCTAGGCCGAAGGGAAGAACCCGATATTGGTACACCCTGCCCCCAAAGTGACCCTCAGGGACTTCCTGTGATGAGGACAGATGGCTACATGGAAGGACGCGGTCAAATCTATCGTGACAAACCAGTCCTTGGACTGAATCTGTGACACAATCTGTTTGAATGTAAGCCTCCATCCTTCTTTGGAACAATGAAGTAATGGCTGTAAACTCCTGACTCCCTACTGGGAGGAGGAACCCTTTCTATAGCCTCCTTTCACAGAAGAGTCTATACTTCTTGCTCCATAACCAGAGACTGCTCGGGGTTCACTACGTAGGGAGGACCCCTAGAAATCTGGGCGGAAGAACCAAACTGAATTCTGTAACCTTTTTTATAGTGAGCAGGTCCCAATGAGATATATTTGGGAGTAGCTTACACGCTGCCAGAAAATCTACTAAGGGGACCGAGACTGGCCTCTGGTATTGGTCGAACAGCCACTTCGGTGCCCTGTAACGGCGAACTGGCAGGGAACATCCGAACTGACTGTTCTACGACCCTACTCGGTGGATCCTTGGGAAATGCAGGCATCTCGGCGCCCTGAAGCTGCGAACCGGCAGGGAACAACTAAACTGACTGCTTTACGACCCTCCTCGGAGGAGCGTTTGGGAACGCTGACACCTCGGTGCCCTGAAGCGGCGAACCGGCAGGGTACAACCGAAATGGCAGTGCTGTGACCCTCCTCAGAGACTCGCTTCCCAGAGGGCGCCGAGGAGGGGACTGCCCTCAGAAGTCTGACGGCCTCAGCATCAGGATTTCTTCTTAGTCGAAGCCTTCTTCAAGATAACAACTGTCCTCAGATATGTCTTATCCCAAGACGTCTACTGCGGCTGAGACTTCTAAAAGAACCAGCCTCTTGTGACTAGTCTCTAGTATACAGTAGCTTGAGAAGCCGTAGTCTTTTATTAAATAAACTCAAAACTTGAGAAAAAAAGACTCAGACTAGGGAACAGGACTTGGGAACAGAACAATGTTCTAAGGTGTTTTTGGGGTCCTTGAGATGTTTTGACATGCCCTGACATTTGTGCTTTTTTCATTTGCTTCTAAACATATTAATGGCAAAGGTGTAATTACACTCTATTTAGCACAAACAGAGCTACCATAATATGTGAGCAACATGTGTGTACATGTTTGTATTTTTGAAAGAATATTGGGTAACACTTTATTTGAAGGGGTGTGCATAAGACTGACATGACACTGTCATAAACATGACATAACACCTGTCATGAACATGAAGGAGTCTTTATGAATGTTTATGACTGTTGTCATTAAGTGTCATTCGGTAAATTATGACACTTTTAATGCAAAGTTGACATTGTTTAAAATGTCTTTGTTATGACAACTTGACATTAACAAAGACAAAAAATGTCTTTGTTATGACAACTTGACATTGCCCAAGACAAAAATGTCTTGATTATGACAACTTGACATTAACAAAGACGGAAATGTCTTTGTTATGACAACTTAATATTAACCAAGAAATCATAACCTGTCAACCTGTCACAAATATGTCATAACAGGTCTAATTATCAAACTTCAAGCATTTTGCAGTGTAATAACCCTTAATGACATCTTTATAACTAGTACAATGTGTTCCACTTTACTTGAGGACAAGTAAAATATTCATGACACAGTTATAATGGTGTCATGACGGCCAAAGTTGTCACAGGTTGACAGGTTATGATTTCTCGGTTAATGTCAAGTTGTCATAACAAGACATTTCCGTCTTTGTTAATTTCAAGTTGTCATAATCAAGACATTTTTGTCTTGGGTAATGTCAAGTTGTCATAACAAAGACATTTTAAACAATGTCAACTTTGCATTGAAAGTGTCATAATTTACCGAATGACACTTAATGACAACAGTCATAAACATTCATAAAGACTCCTTCATGTTTATGACAGGTGTTATGTCATGTTTATGACAGTGTCATGTCAGTCTTATGCACACCCCTTCAAATAAAGTGTTACCGAATATTGTTTATGCATGGTTATTTTATGGATTTTTGTTTGGAAAGGCAATATGCTTGGGGGCGTAAACGGTCCCACCCCATCGTGAATAGTTAGGTAGTTCTCACCTGAGAAGACAATAAACCTGCAAAATGAGGCTTTCATTCAGGTGTGTCACACAAGAAAGAATTCAAGGACAATATATATATATATATATATATATATATATATATATATATATATATATATATATATATATATATATATATATATTATATATATATATATATATATATATATATATATACGAGACAGAGAGGCAGAAAGCACACCCTGTTTATTTTCTTTATTTTACAAAAGCACAATGTTTCGATTGTATGTGGGCACATAAAAAAGTAGACATCTAACAGTTTAAACAAGAAAAACTACAAAGGACTACAAAACATGGTGCAGAACAGGACATAGCAAAAGTCCACACAAGACAAGGGGAACACAAGACAGGAATCATGACATAGCCCCCCCTCTATGGACGGCTCCCAATGCCCAACAAAACCAACAACAGTTGGGTGGAGGGTGGAGGAGTGGAGAGAAGGAGTAAAATCTTTGCGTGGCAGGGGGAGCTGCCACTCGACCAGTCACGGATATATGCGCCTGCCACTGCATTATATGCGCCTGCCACACGAACTTACATAATATGTAAGATATGTTTTTAAACCAAATGCAGCGCATAGCATATCCCTAAAGCCAGCGGAAGCCAGAACAGTACGCACAATAGGTCAATATTCACCATTAACCAAACGCTTTTCGCCTGCCTTATAACTACTGTAGCCTACCCGCTTTTTTTTAATCCTGTGCACCATTCTCGTGACATAGACTTGCGCCTGCCTCAAAATCTCTCACTGTTTTAATATACCAGTGCTCTGGTATATTATTAGGAGTGTCTGAAAGATGTAAACGGTGAGAGATCTTGTGGCTGGTGTGACCCAGGCGGGAGCCAAGAGCTCCCTTATGGGCAAAAAGTATAAAATAAAATAAAAAATAAAAAATAAATAAAATAATAAAAAATAAGATAAGATGAGGTAAATAGGTAAAAAGGAGAGAATAGGTAAATAGGCTTCCACTCCTACAGCAGTCAGTTCGGTTGTTCCCTGCTGGTTCACAGCTTCAGGGTGCCGAGATGCCTGCATTTCCCAAGGATCCTCCGAGTAGGGTCGTAGAACAGTCAGTTCGGATGTTCCCTGCCAGTTCGCCGTTACAGGGCTCTCCACCTTCACCATCCACGGAAACGGGCATTCCCACAGCGTCCCTGTGCTGCCAAGTGACTTCCTGCAACCATCAGCTCAACTACTGTACCACATTTATCAATAAACACTACTGTACTTGCAATTGAATCCTCTGATTATTCCTTGTGACACTTGAATGTAAGAGTTATTATAAACATCTTTAATTACGTCTACATACAGCTGTGGTAGTCTTATTTCATCTAATGCGTGAAACATGACATCATGGGGCAATGTACCAAATGCATCACGAAAATCCAAAAAGACAGTGAAGAACTTGGTAGATGAGTGTTTGAAGTCATCTATTCCCGTTTTAAGACAGAAGATATGTTCGTTCATCCCCTGCCTATTGATATAAGCTTTTGCGTTGGTGAAAGTATTCCTGTCTCTACTAACCAAGGAAGTATTCGTGACAGCATACATTTCATGAACACCTTGTAGACTGTAGGTAGTAAGTAGATGCCTCTCCAAGTAGACGGGTCGTCAGGAATATTATCTTTTTTGGGGATACGGTGGATCAGGGCTCCTTTCCATGATTCTGGAACATTACCATTCTCCAGACAGATATTAAATATATTGGTCAGAATTAGACACACCACTTGTTTAGTAATTTTCAGCGTTTCATAAGTCACGCCATCGAGTCTGCTTGGTTTATTATTTGGGAGTTCATTAACCACTTTCTCCACTTCAGTGTCAGTAAACAGCAAAGTGTTAAGTTGGCTAGATTGTACAGGAAATAATGATCCAGTCCATGGCGGTGCATTTAACACGCCTTCAAGCCTCTCAGGCACGCATTTGGAAGTATAGTAGTTCTGCACAGATAGTATATTATTTGCACCAACTGGTACATTTGGGTATATACTGTTGTTGAGAATAATTTGGATTGCTCTAGATTTTTTATTCTGCCATAAATATGCAAGTTTATCTTTGCCCACCTGCTTTTGTTGATGAGTTCCACTCCGTGGTGCCCCAGTGCTGGCTGAACGATGTCCCGCAAAAAGCACAACTCCGTCTCGATCCAGCCGGCGAGGGAATCCGCGGTCTGGGCCTCGGGAAGGCCTCCGCTGGCTCGCGGGATTCTCCTCAGTACACGGGTTGTGAACTTCAAGAAAGGAAATCCAAACTGCCTTCCATTTCGCCGGGTGATTGTAAAAGTTCCATTTAAAATGCGGATGAGTCTGATGCATTTTGTCTGCGTTTCTCCTGAGAAGAGGAAGCTTTGTTTGATTTTGGAATATAATCCACTCATCCTGTCCCAGTGTTCTTACAGTGGTCAAAAAGTCTATGTAGTTTTCACCCGCTGGGTGACTGAACACAGGATCGTGAATAGTCCAGCTTTGTTTGTAAATCCTGCCGGTCTGGAGCATGTCTTTAAACGCGCTCTTTATTGTTGTTATAAGGCACATTGTCAAAAGTAGTAGCCAAAAGTCAGCCATGCCAAAATACACTTCCCTGCATTAACACTGGCAGTTACAATGGGTGTTGCTGTTGGAAGATCATGCAGCTGTACGCTACCGCCACACACACACACACACACACACACACACACACACACACACACACACACACACACACACACACACACACACACACACACACACACACACACACACACACACACACACACACACACACACACACACACACACACACACACACACACACACACACACACACACACACACACAATCCAAAGCTATGAATCTTGCTTTCCATCTGTAAACAGTTGCAAGGTAATTTTCTTTTGTTACGAGACATCATCATCATATTATAATGTGTTAATTCTCAAACGGTTTCGTGATTCAGGCCTTACCATGTCAGCCAAATTTCAATAACGGACCAAGTGATATGACCAGGGCCTGAATGGGGAAGGGTCTTATTCGGACGGATAGTCATTTGGGCACAGATCAGTCTCCAACTGAGTGATTAATCAGTTCTGTACACCTGAGTTTATCCCAGTTTGTGCATAAATTACGGACCAAATAAGACCCATATACATAAAATTAATACATTTCTATGATACTATGGATATTTTGTTTACTTTTGTATAGTAACTATTTAGTGTTGTATTGGGTCACTACTGCATGTCCAAGGGTTAGCGTACACCCTTTCAACATTTTTCTTCATGCCTGCATGTTTGTGTCCTACACAGACAGGCTTGTGGTTTGTTGGCATAGAGCTGCCCAACACCATCTGTTCCTCCAACATTGTGCCTGGATACACATACACATTATATTTATCAGTATTTCTCAGATGATTACATATGGACCAAGCTGGTTTTTGTGCAGAACTGCAGAGATAATTAGTACAATAAGTACTGTATACATACTGACAATTACTGGCATTTGATAAGGCAAACATAACCATAACATATTGCTCATACCATTAGTTTAATAGCTTTGAGTATTTAACTTTATAGTGCATAACTAAGACATGGATTATACCGTAAAATTTGGGGCTTGCTTTCGAACTGGGCAAATAAGTGTCCTATAGCCTTCTCCCAGAAAATCCTAGCATTGTGGTGGCAAAATTTGCACTTTGCATGGGCAACCAACACTCACATTTTTTAAATATTAAGATATAGATTCAAATGTAATAATAATGACAACACAGGTCAATAGTAACTGGAATGGTGACAGCACAGATCGCATGCAGCTCCACACATACAAATTACACACACAAAAATACAGTGGAGATAGATTAGTGTTTCACTGTGCTGTGCCTGGGAACAGGAGATGCTAAATATATCCCATCATTAAATAGCTTCATTTTACAAAGCTTAAAATTCTACTTTTATCCTTCACTCCCAAACTGTCAGAGAGTGTGAAGAGCTAAATAATAACCAGAAGCTATTTTCAGGTTCCTTGACCATTTTTTAACAGACACAGATGCCACACTGAGACCATAGCATGACCATTTATAATTAATTTGTATTTTTTTTTACTTCAAACTTATTTGAACAACCAGTGTTGGGAAGGTTACTTCGGAAATTTAATAGGTTACAGATACAAATTACTCTATTTAAAATGTAATGTAACTGATCACATTTGATTACGTTTTGATTACATGCTAACAAACTGTTTATCATTTTCTAACATTTAAACCAGGCAGGGTTAACAGTAGTTCTCAACAATACTTTTAGACTTTCAAAATCCTTCATCACTTGAATACAGATTATAATAATTTAATTTTAAAGTACAGCCACCACAAAATCAGACTTTAGCACTTCTTTTTAGATCGTTCTGAGGTTAAATGCAGATTTATATTCATAACAAGAAATAGTTTAATAGCTTTGATAGTTTTTGAAATCAAATCATTGCATAGCTATGACAGGAAACACTGGCATCTAACAATATATATTTTCTGTCAAAGGGTTCATAAATAGAATTGTGGCTGGTAAAGGCGTCTTTAGCTAGCTAGCAGAGCTAATTTGTTATGTATGGAGATTAACATCGTTAAATAAACTACTGGATATGCACCAAGCAATACAGAGCTAAAATACATCTTTAATACACATTAGTAGCATTGTGTAGCAGGCAGGAGTAGGCAATGCCTTACTTACTTTATTTAATGACTGCTTACAGTTAACTGTATACAAACCCACAGATGCTTAATAGTTGGCAAACATATTTGCACTGATTTGTCATATTTGCGGTCTTTGCGGAAAGGATTTTTACATTTGCAGCACTGGAACGTATCACTCGCCATGGTGGCAACTCTCAGACAGGTTGTATAAAGCTTTAAAGGGATAGTTCACCCAGAAATGCAAATTAGCCCATACTTACCCTCAAGTCAAGTTGTATATGACATTCTTCTTTCAGATGAATACAATCGGATTTATATTAAAAAATGTCCTGGCTCTTCTAAGCTTTATAATGGCAGTGAATGGCTGTATATTATACAGTGTATAAGTCCACCAAAGTACATCCATCATCCATGATGAAAGGGCTCCACACCCTTAATAAAGGTTAATAAAGGCTTTCTGAAGTGAAGCGATGCGTTAGTGTAAGAAAAATATCAATATTTTAAACTTTATTGACTAAAATAACAAGCTTCCGGCAGATGGCCATATTTTTTTAAATAGCTCCGATTGTATTCGTCTGAAAGAATAATGTCATATACACCAAAGATGACTTGAGGGTGAATAAATCATGAGCTAATTTTAAATTTTTGGGTGAACTATTCTATTCCTATATAGCGAATATGTGGATTGATGTAATTTGCCGACGTGGTGCGCTGCAAATTCAAACAAGAGAGCCAATCAAAAGCATCAGAATAGCATCGCTTTACTTAACAGCCTTTAATTGTCCACATCAAAAACAGGCAAAGCAACAAATTATTATTCAAAATATCCTAGCTTTTTACAGAAAATATTTAGATGTAACCCCCTTAGGAAATCGTTAGCATTTTCATAAGTAGCCTAACGGTAATTTAATTACACTTTTTTTTCAGTAACTAACAGATTACAGTTACATTTATTTTGTAATTAAATTGTGTAACGCTGTTCAATGTAACTAGTTACTCCCCAACTGTGAACAACACACAGCATTAATGTTTTCAACAGTTATGATTTCAAAATAGCTTTTATAGTCCAACCGTGTTCAGGTAAAGGTATTACTCTCTAAATCCTCAAGCTGGAATATTTTTTAATGGTGATATGATGAGTCACTTCCCTTTGCTCTGTGACATTATGCAGTTTCAAATATAGAAAGTTATGTAGTAGTCAGTCATGGCTAACACACTGGTGAAAAAGCAGATGCCAGACTTGGCCTGTAATCTGTACGACATGAAAGGATACCAGAAAATAAATCAAGATTATATGATCAATTGTATGTTTATGTTATCAATTGTATTCATGGCAGTGAATGACAGTCCACCTCATTTTTTACTTTCATGAGACTGATCATATTGACTGACACAGACACAATTATATGAATATCGTAAAATATTGCAACATTGAAATCAGAGACATGGAAATCACTGTCTGCTGGTATTTAATGGTCACTCAAGTTAATTCATGCAAACGGTTTTGAAGGTAAAAGATAGAAAAAGAAAAGAAAAATGGTGTCTTGTAATTATCTTCATGCACAAAAAGAGAAAATTATATTTGTAACTCTTAGACTTATATATAGCCTATATCTAAAATATATTCAGCTAAAAAAACAAGCTACATGTTTTAACAAGGCTGTTGCCTATAGACAAATTATTCATCAGAAGAAACTGTTTTGACAATTTTTTTTCTTCATATAGGCTATATTGTCTTACAATGTTGCCCACTGAATCTAAATAGTAGCACAAATGGCAATAAATAAATTCTTCCTCGCATGGTTTTGTAAACGTCATGTTGAAACAGAAGCCCACTGAATCTAAATAGTAGCACAAATGGCAATAAATAAATTCTTCCTCGCATGGTTTTGTAAACGTCATGTTGAAACAGAACTACATTTTCCGGGAGTCAGTGAGCGCAGCCAATTGGCATCAAGAACATGATGTGACGACATAAATTCGACACTTTTATGCGCGAACTTGACATGCATCATCGAGGCGAGAAAACGGCGCGAGGCGAGCTTTGTGATCAAACCTGGATCTTTTTGTCTGAAGGTAGGTGTGCCTGCATTTTTATGATAAAAACGTTGAAAAAATGGCAGGCTGGATATTCATTTATGCGATGTGTCCATATGCGGAGAATTATCCACTTGTAGATTTATATTATAGCATGCATGTTTTTATTGTTTGTCAATGCATCAAGTTAATCTAACACTCGCATTTCAAGGTTTACGTTACATTGAAGGTGTCATGTCTTGATTTAGAATTTGTGTAAGTAACTTAAACAGCCTATAAGCTCGTTTGTTTTTGGTATTTTGAAACCAAACAATAGACCAAACAATATTGAAAACTCACAAATTCTGAACTATATTTCGAAAAGTAGTATCTAACTCATGCATTTGAAATATGTCAGAATTTCCGTTTAAAGCTTGGTATATGATTAAAACACCATGGTTTCAAAAAGTATGCATTATTCTGAGTGAATGTCGTGTGTGCATGTAATTCATCTGCATTTAAAGCATCGTTGCAGGTCAGAGAGTACCGCGCAAATGGAAGGCTTGCATGGTGTTTTGAATGTGTTATTGTGTGATCATGGAGCTGTAGAAAAAGCAGGGCGGAGCTGTGCACGCGGTCCCGCTTGGCTGTCTTTGTTTGGACCTGTTCTCTCTGCGTTACTAAAACGCGCTTTTGTTTATTCACAAAGTGCACTTATTGTCTTATTCTAGCGTAGGAAGGACATAAAACGGATAAAATGTGTAACGTTATCGTTATACGAAGTCTGCCATTGTATGTGGTTTTCACACGTGCAGGTGAAGTTTGAGGGGAGGATGCGGTGCAGTGTGAGTGTTTTTGAAGAATACGCGCCAGTTGTTCCCGCTAAATTGTTAAGCTGAAAATATTTGCGCGCCAAATTCTCAACCTGTCGACAACTACATTTCCTAATTTGTTCGCTGAGGTTTGGAGACCCAGACCGTTTTCCAGAAGTGGCAAAAATCTGACAACCTGCTGTTTGGGACATAACGAGGACTATTCATTAATTTTCTAAAAATGCTAAAAGCTATTTGAGGACTAGAGTTTTTTTTTTATTTATTTTTTAATTGAAATAAATGTTCAGCTTTATATAGAACCCATATGTGTATGGTATTTCCCCATTTAGATATATCCAAGTAATGTTAAACATGTACAATATGACCAGGATGAAGGTGCAATACATATGTAGCCCTAATGTTGCTGATTTTTTTTTTCAGGCATACTTTGACCCTGTATCTACTGCAACAATGGCCTCTATAAGTGGTAAGATTCTTGTATTTATACACATGTAAAATAAATAAAAATAGGCAGGTGACATGGTCTGAATAAATACGAGACAGAGATGGTCCTTGAATCCTGCAATAAAAAGTAAGCTTGTTTTCAGACATTCAGATCAAGGAGCTGGACAAGCGTGCATCAGGTCAAGCTTTTGAGGTCATCCTTGGGAGTCCTGCTTCAGATGCCAAGGGTGAGTTCCCACTCGCCTCTCCAAAGAAGAAAGATCTTTCCTTGGAGGAGATTCAGAGAAAACTAGAAGCCGCAGAAGAGAGACGCAAGGTGCATATCTACACAATGCCAGACAATATGCAATATTACACATACATGAGACATGTTACACATCAATAAATGGGTGTGTATGAGATTTTGTCCAGATGCAGAAAGTGCACCCTTGTTAAGGGGCATATACAAGTACAGGGAAGGGTGTGATATGTGTTAAAGGGCTCTTTCTGTTCAATCTACTACTAAAGTAAACTTGGTGTTTTTTTTTGATTGTTTTTTTTTTGGGACAATGTTATAGATAAACACTTTCTTTTCTCTCACCCCTTTTTTCCCCTATGTCTCATGAAGAGCAGAGGTTCTGAGGCACTTAGCAGAGAAGCGTGAGCATGAAAAGGAGGTGCTTCAGAAAGCTCTAGAAGAAAACAACAATTTCAGCAAGATGGCAGAAGAGAAGCTGAACCAGAAAATGGAGGCCAATAAAGAAAACCGTTCAGCAATCATGGCAGCCATGAATGAGAAGTTCAAAGAGAAGGTACTGTAAATGTGATGTGGCTTTATAGCTGACTTTTTGAACCTGAATAAAAATAAGTAATATTTTTTTGCTTCAATTCAAGGACAAGAAGCTGGAAGAGGTTCGTAAGAACAAAGAAACCAAAGAGGTCAACTGTGAAGAAAAATAAAACTGGCAAATATAGGGGATCTTAAGGTGTGTTTTTGTTTTGTGAGAGCACATGAAAGTTAGATTTCATCATAGTCCATATTCAGAAAACACAAAATGCAGCTTTTGTTTTGTATATAGCAGTGATTTAACACCAACTCTCCTCTTACAAATCTGTGAACGGTTTGGACGGCAGCTTTGTCATTTTCTGATATTAGCTGTCTTCAGAACCTGATACGGACTCATGGATTATGTGCTTAAATCCTTAACATGCCTGTTACTGTGCATTTCTTGAGCTTTTTCATTTCACAAGGTTAGTACCTTGGTTTTCTTGCTGTAAGCACATGACTGTTCTTTGTACAAGTCTGAGGATGTGTATTGGAGGGCTTTACATGTCGAAAAAATAGCAATGCATGTTGACATCTTTGACTTATCTTGTCGTCTTAACTTGTACTTAATAAAAGAAATACTGAAACTAGTGTTTGCTGTGCTTTGGCTAACGTTTAAAATTTTAGAAAAATGGTAAGTTGTCTTTCAGGTTTTCTTATAGTATGGAAAATGGGCAACAACTTAATACTCAACCTAAAATCTGTGCTTAAATTTAGTATAGGATGAAGTTTTTGATCATTTTAAAGCTTAGCTGAGAAGGCCATCTAAGTGTCATTGGTCCCAGAGGATCAGGTATAACATGGTCTGTGTCTCCCTCTAGTGTAGAAAGTGGTGTTATTCCTCCCCCAACATTACAACACTTTTTTTATGCATCTCAATGCACCAGTTTGTAAAGTGTCCCCATACCCCCTAGTTTAGGCAAGTTATGGTTTAATATCATTTGTTTGTGTATATATTTAAGGATCTTTTGCAATTTTGGATGATTTATGAAGCTGAAAAAGTCAAATATGGTCTTGCTATCTAGATAATAAAGGGAGATAATAAATAATTGCTGTGTAGAACCAAATGTCTGTCCTCCGTAGATGGTATAATATATGCATGGGTAAAATATAGAGACTGGTTTTAACTCCCATTTTTAATAAAAAGGCAATGTTTCTACCCTGCTGGGTGGTCTTCAGGCAACAAAATTACCTTAAAAATTGTTATTTAAAATAAACATTACCTTAGTTATTGTGACTGGTGGATGTTAAGCACTTCATAGTTTTTATTCTCTAGCCCAATTTGAAGATGAAGGAAACCAGGCTATCCATTTACATCTGTACTGTAATCCGAGTTACACTACTGGGTATACAAATCACTGCCACATTTGTTTTTGATACAGTACCTTAGAATAACCTAAATCTTTACTCATGAATGTAAATCATGGATGCAAACTTGTTTTGTTATTGCTAAGCTCTTCTTTGCACCATTGAAACTGTCTTCAAGGTTTTTTTTTTCCTTCATCTGTCTTGAAATGGTAAATTAAAATTCGTTTGGATGTAGTTGTATCAATGAAAAACATAGGCCACTAATGTGAAACTGAAGGAAATATTTATCTCTTCACTTTAAACACTTTTTTTTTTGTTTGTGCCACCATGTTCAGTATTTTACTTGAAGCTTGATCCACTGGGGAAGCATTGCACAAGCACTTCCACTCTTAAGTGCAGATGATGTAATGTTGACATGCTGACAAATTGCACCACTCCAGTTCCTGACAGGACTGTCAAATGTGTTCATTTGGCTGCTGACATTAGCAACTTACACTGTCAGAATTTTATAGTGATTTGTTTCTCTAATGCTCACTGATGTACTGTAAAAGAGAATAAGTATTTAAAGTCACATTGCACAACACGAGTGTGGTTGTCTTTAAGGCGTAGCCTTTATTCAATACATTTTCATGAAATTATTCTCCCTCAGTGGGGCCAACACAGAGGTTAAAGTTCATGCAGACAATTGCTGAGGTCAGTGTAAAGTCAATGCTGCATCACCACTCTTGGATCGAGGTAGTCATGATGTCTGGACTGAAGGTTATAATCCCAGAAAACTGTCACTTCATTCTTTTCTTAGTGCTTTTTTCCAGCCCTTTTACCTTTCCACCACTTACCCTGACAATAAACCTTTCAGATTTCTTCTCAAAAGCTGACATCCCCTCAGATTTCATTTCATAAAGGTCACCCACCATATATTTTTGTTTAAAAAACAACAATAGTACAATTAATGATGTTTGAGTGTTTGAAATCATTAATTCAATTAATGATTTGAATTAATGATGGTTGATGGTTGAAAAAACTCGTTTTTCAAAACATGTGTGCCAAGATCTTCTTTGTACTCACGTTGGTTTCATATAGTTGGTTTTTAGAAAAACAAATAAACTTTTATACCATCTTCATGAAGAGCCTCAGTTTAATAACTTCATGAAAATCGGCTGAATGGATTCGAAAATGGTAAAACACAACTGTTTAACTCTGGGGGAGTTGTAAAATTAGCCTATTTCCAAAAAAAGTGGAGTATCCCTTTAAGTAAAAAGTAATATATTTTTCTTACACCTTAAATACATTGAAATACAGTGAACACATTCATTTTAGTTTTTAAATATATATTTCAAACTATACAGTATATTATTATTTATTACAAATATTATTAATTATTAAATGTAATTTTTTTTTGACATACATGACATTTTACAACTCACAGGACTGGTTTCACAGACAGGGTTTAGATTAGACCAGACTTAGGCCCTAGTTCAATTAGGACATTGAAGTGGCTTTTGATAAACATGTCTTATAAGAAACATTACTGGTGTAAATCTTGAGACAAAACAATGGCACTGACATATTTTAAGATATCAGTGCAAGTTGCTTTTAGTTAAAACAGCTCAATAATGCATTTTAGTCTGGAACTAGGCTTAAAGCCGGGTGCACACTGCGATGTTGACCACAATTTGGCCGTCTGAGACAAATTGTGCAAATCCTAAAAGAATCCTCCAATCCTAGACTAAAATCTAAAGTGTTACAATCAACCACTAGGGGTCAGCCTTAACAGGAAAAGAAATGAGTCTCACTACCAGAGAGATACCAACCATAAATGTGTATTAGCGTCAGGGGCAGACAAGGCCAAAATAAACAAAAATATTGTTTTGTTTGTTAACTTCAACAATTCCTAAAACATAAGAAAACAAAAAAAAAAAAATGTAAAAGGCACACCGCGGAACTTTTGGCCACTAGTGGCGCTCGACCTGTAACTTTCACGTCTAGTGTCCCCCTAGAGGCCACAAGCTCCGCAGCACTGTCGCAAAAGTCAACAAACAGTCAACCGGTCAGCCTCCCGTGTCTTTAGATTGTAGCTGCGTCCCAATGTGCATATATCACAAACGCAAAGAAATATGTAATTCATTTATTTTACAAAATCAATTCCTTAAGGGCTCTCCTCCTTTTTTTTGGAACATTATTTTTTGTTATATATATATATATATATATATATATATATATATATATATATATATATGTATATTGTATGTATTTGTGCAATAACAACAACACTACTCTACTCTATCGGGTCTACCTTTGGAAAGATGGCCCAAAATACTGGGCTGTGACCGTGCTTTATTGCTGCAGCCTTGTGCTTTTCTGACCCTATGGCTATGTGTGTAATTAAATCCGTTCGGCCACCGTGTTCAATGGAGAAGTCTGATCTACATAATTTGCAGGCAGCATATCTCTTCCCCTTCGAGCTGTCCTGGATGAACGTGAATTCTTTTTTCCATTCAGTTAGGAATTTGCAGGCATATTTTCTCTTTTTATTCGCCATGGTCACTTCTTTCTTCCTTTTCCCCTCCTTCTTCTGCTTCTTTTTCTGTTCTGATCATAGACTGTAAAAAATAGGTTCTTCGAGGTGTAACTTTTATTATTGTTCGGTCTGAAACGGCGCCCAGTGACGGATGGTGTAGCAATATTGTTGTCCGGGTGGAATTCGGGAGAAAGGTCGGTCCGGGAGATTTTCGGGAGGGGCTTTGAAATTCGGGAGTCTCCCGGAAAAATCGGGAGGGTTGGCATGTGTGACATATATGAGCTGAAGCCTAAAAATAACGGAAGTATGTTGTGACTTATAGGTCATATCAGTTTTGTTACACGATTTCCCGACTTCGCAGTACATTAGGGTTGTGCGATGTCTACCAATTTGGCATCAGACGATGTGTACAGTGAAACATCGCGATGGACGATGATATCGGGAGGAGCAAAGCCGTGTTTTACAGTGGATTTGGAACAGCTAAGGGGCGTAGCCACAATGCGGGGATATTTTCCTCTACATCTCATCAGCAATGTTGATTTCGGCACGCTCTGCAGCAGCTGACCACTAAGGAGCGAATGTACAGTGACGTGACAGAACTGCCAGATTCAGATTGTATTTCGCGCTGAGCCAGAGACGGACACGCTCAGCGCTTGTCATATTATATCACAACTATTCAGTGTTATTAACAACATAATGTTTATTTTAGGTTTCAGACATTTAAATACATATAATTTATAGCAAAACAATACATTTATAGTTTGTAAAATACACAATGGTGTCTATGGATGCAGCAATAACAACCCATTCAAATATATTTGCCGACGGATTTTATTCATATCAGACACACAGTTTAAGTAACTATAAAGTTAACTCTATTCTTCTCCCAGTTCACCGGCCATGTATTTCGGCAGAAACTGATGAATTCACGTGCTATAATAAACCCAACAGACGGGAATCTCTGAACTGCGGCCCAAACAAACATGACGGCGCCCATCTCACGTTACAGATCAAAATCATCTATAACGTTTTTTTTAAACGGCAAAACAAACTCACTTACACGTATTTGAGAATCGGAATAGAAGATAGTTGATGACATGGTAACCAGGTTTGTTAATATTTATAAATAAAAGCGCTAACGTTAGACGAGAGCCAGGGATAAATGGAGGACCAGATAGTTTCCGTAACATGGCCAGGCAGACAACAAATTCGAAAAAATAGAGATAGTGTGCAAGCAATATATTTAACTTACTAACTTTAGTCCAAAAGCATGACGGCCAGGTCAGCATCGGTCGGGCACCCCTTCCTCCTTTAGCTCACGTCAGCGAGCGAAGGCTGGACCAATGTTGATCCTCGTCCTGGCTTTTAATTTGTCACTCTCCCTTTTTCTTTTTTTGGTGTCCTCTGACAAAACCTTTGCCTTCTTCCTTGTAGCTGTTGGTTCGGCCATGACGAAAACCTACAGACGGCAATCAAACCCGAATCAAACACGAGTTGAGCTCTCATGTCAGAATCTGAAGAATTTGGGGTGGGTGGTGGGGGAAGTGACGTATGCCGTAAAGTGGTAGAATTTTGTAGTTCTTTTTGTGCTCGGGTTCCTACCCGAAACCCGAAGTTATAGTGCCAGTAAAAGCGATACAGACACTGTCAGGCTATGGCAGATGTGTCATTCAACCTATTGTAAGTTGATGTACCATCTCAAGGGCTTTGGTAATATATTATAAAGGTTGAAAAAAATACATATTGTGCCTTTAAGCTTACCTACCTCCCTTAACAAAAAACAATGTGAAAAGATAGATATACAAAATAAAACCCCTACCTCCCTTAATTTAGCAAAATATATATACAGGAATATATTTACAGGAGATGAATGTACAAGTCTGTAGCAAACAATCCAAAATAGAATCCAAAATAGTCATACAGGCGTGGGTCAATTAACTAGAATAACACAGGTCCCACAATCACAAAAACCAACGTTGGCACCTCTCTTGAGTGTTTGGGGCAGTCCTTATATCTGGATCAGGTGTGGAGGAGAACCAATCAACAAATTATCACCAGATACCGCCCACCTGTAACGCAAACAAGTACATGCACATACACAGAGACATTAGCTATGTTTCCATCCACACGTTTTTATCCAAATTAAGTGATATCGAATGAAAAATGTCTTAATGGAAACAGTAAAATTCGATTGAATTTCATGAATATTGACTTAAATGAAATGCGTTCGGTCTCATTGGATTTTATCTTGATTGATATACGGCTTATGCAATAAATGCTGATGGAAACGTTATTATGGCGCAATCCATTTTGTCTAGCAAAACTTTGTTCGCAAATGTTTGCTTGAATGTTGTGCAAAAATGAATGGAAACACCTTAAAATGTCTCAAATCAATTTGATATACCAATTTGATCGCGGAGCAGCATGTGACGTCATTACGCACAGGATTTTATTCGCTTTTAAGCCGTTGGATGGAAACACACTTTTACCAGCTTTATTCGCGCAAGTTTTTTTTATTTTTTTTACCAAACTTCTGTTAATTCGAGTGACAAGTGGATGGAAACTTGCCTAATAATACACAGGACAGAATGGAATCAATGAGCAAATGACTCCGGCTCATAACAGAAGTCTTTGATCGTTAGTTTGACATGTTCACCGACAGTCGATTAATGACCAATGAGATACAATTTTATCTCTGACAAATTCTGGCAGTGTCAGAAGATAAAGCCTTGTCTGTAAAACCAGGGGACAGTCATGTGTCAATATTTTTTTCTAAGACACATTTATAAATCAGTGCACTTTGCAAGAAGAGCATGTACAAATCTGGTTATACTACACTCAAATGCGTTCCCATAGGTAGACGGTAGCAACCATGTGTGAAAGACAAATGGTTTCTCTCTCTCTCTCTCTCTCCCTCTCTCTCTCCTCATCTCTCTCTCTCTCTCTCTCTCTCTCTCTCTCTCTCTCTCTCTCTCTCTCTCTCTCTCTCTCTCTCTCTCTCTCTCTCTCTCTCCTCTCTCTCTCTCTCTCTCTCTCTCTCTCTCTCTCTCTCTCTCTGTCTCTCGTCTCGTGTGTGTGTGTGTGTGTGTGGGTGTCTGGGGTGTGTGTGTGTGGTTGGTGGGGTGTCATTGACCTTGTAAGCCCTGCTCCTTCACTCTCAGCCCACAGTAATCTGTATACTGTCTCAATGTGGGACTTGGACAGAAATTTACTGACTGCCTAAATTTTTTAGGTGCTTCAAACTGCAGCACAGCGATAATGTTGTTTGCATTTTGTAGAAATACTTTGCATCCATAACCATGCTGCTAATGTGTCCTTGCGCTTTCAGCAAGTAACTGTCACAACCATAAAAGCCTCCATAAAATGGTCTGCAGCCATACATTGCTTACTGGTGCATGCGTAAACAGATTTGCCTTTATATATTTGAAGTGAAATTGAAAAAATCAACATAAATACATATGAAAACAGTAAATGCATGAATATAAGCTTAAATAGAATAGAAAAGCCATCTCTGAGACCACATTTGGTTAGGGGTTAGTAAATGTTAAGTAAAAACCTATCATTTAGGGATTCTGAAAAATGTAGAACAAATGTTGTAGCATTGAAATTAAATATTTTAATTCTAATGCTTAAAAATGGAAATAAGGAATATGTCTGCTAATGAGCAATTGGACATCATTGAACAACAGCTCAAAAGATGATTTTTGAAACATTCTCAAATCATGAGCATCAGGTTTTGTTCATATCATCTTATGTGCTGTTGTCCATTAAAAAGTAAAAGTTGGACATATGGTACAAGAATACAAAGGCGAAATTCATGCTAATTTTTCAGTTATTTAGTTTTCATCAAAATGGGTCTGAAGGTCTCAGACTGTTGGACCCTATGAAATCTTGAGGCAAATGCTCCACCCTGTCCTGAATTAAACACAGAAGACTTGATAAGATGTAATGAATTCTTCTCCTGGCTATTTTTAGTTGTTCCACCCAGAATTGACCCATTTGTCAGAGTCCTGCAAGGTGGTGCCAAACATACTTTAGGATTCATGTCTTGATGCGGTTGGTGGGGGTGGGGGTGGGGGAGTTGGCGTCTAATTGGGCTTAAGCCCCGAATGTTTTGTCAAAAGCCCAGAATCTTTTAGGTTTTTTAAAATAACTTCAACTTTGTATTATGGCGTTATATATGTGCCTCATTCCTGAGCGAGTAATTGTAAGTTTTGAGCACAAAGAACTATATTTTGCAAGCACATTGCATTATATTTTGAACAGAAATTAACAATCGCAAAAAAAAAAATCATTTGAGCAAAGAAAAAACGATTCCGTGCTCAATAAATGTATTTGCTATAACGTGCAATAATAACCCTCTCACGAAGTTTACTCAGGTGCTCTCACAAACTTATTATCTGCGCTCTGTCAAGTCCCTCTCTCTCTCTCTCTCTTCTCTCTCTCTCTCTCTCTCTCTCTCTCTCTCTCTCTCTCTCTCTCACTCACTCAACCTCTTAATTCTGTGCGCGCTCAACTCTTGACACACATGTGCGCTAAACTCTTCACACACGCGCGCGCTCAACTCTTGACACACACACGCGCGCTCAACTCTTCACACACACGCGCGCTCAACTCTTGATACACACGCGCGCTAACTCTTGACACACACGCTCGCTCAACTTGCAACAGCGTTACAAGTGTGCCACAAAATCAACCAATCGTAAAATTAAAGGTCAATTGTGATTGGGTGTTGGTCTCCAATCAAATCGCCAAAGCCCGTCTGGTAGAACCTCTGGGTAGAACTATCTACTACAGCATCCCGGAAGCTTACTGAAAAAAAAAAAATCGAAAAAAATAACAGACTACAGTGAGACTAATGGATTAAAACATATTTTGGTAAGTATTTTTTATTATTATTAACTTAAAAGTGCCTTGTTAGTTTTGTGTATTATAATGCTGTTGTGTTGTTTAACTTATAACATTACAGTATATCTCCTATTGTGACTAAAGTTAGTTTGACTTATCCTTTTCAAGCATTCTAAGTGCTAGCACAGCCGCAGACTGTCATGTTTGATGGTGGCTAGAGAAGACATCTATCCATAAAATAAATTTTTCATCTTCTTTGTGCTGCGTGGTGATTGGAGACCAACAGCCATTCACAATTGACCTGTAATTTTCCGATTGGTTGATTTTGTGGCACACTTGTAACTGTTTCAAGTTGAGCGAGCGTGTGTGTGAAGAGTTGAGCGCGCGGTGTGTGTGAAGAGTTGAGCGCGCGTGTGTGTCAAGAGTTGAGCGCACACAGAATTAAAGGGTACCTATTATGGCATTTAAAATGTTCCTAATAATGTTCTGGGAGTCCCCAACAACAGTTTTACATGCATGCAATGACAAAAAACACTTTTGTTGTCTTATAATATGCATTTATTTTTACCTGATTTGCTCACCGACTCCCTAATGATTCGTTTGACGACTCATTTGTCCAAACCCCTCCTTTGCGACGCTAATCGGCGGTGATTGGTCAGATGACACAGTCAGTTATATTTTGCGTTAGCCCAAAGCTTAAACATATTGATAAAGCACTGCAGTACTACAATACGCTTCACATAATTTCACATATTTCAAAAAACAAAAAAAATGACATTGGAGACCTAGAAGCTGCTGAGCGTAACTCTCACTCTCTCTCACACACACGCACGCCACACACACACACACACACACACACACACACACACACACACACACACACACACACCACACACACACACACACACACACACACACACACACACCACACACACACACACACACCACAACACACACACACACACACACACACACACACACACACACACACACAACACACACACAAAAGCAACAATTATTAATAGTACTTACAGGTTGTGATTCTTCGGAGGAAGCTGATCCAAATAAACTTGGTATTGAACCATCAGCCGACTCGCGAATCCACACTTGAAAGCATTTGTGTTTGTGAAGCGATCGTCATTAAAATAACGCGAACACAGCTCAAGGTGGCTATACTTGTGTATAGTTGTAAATATAAACTCTAGCCACTGAGTCTTCACATGCTTGTCCCTGGGCAGTGAAAAAAAAAGTTTGCTTTTGATTCGCACTTCAGAACAGAGTCTCGTCGACATGATGTTGTCAGGTTTCTCTGTCTGCTCGGCGCGCGCACTGAGTGGGCGTGTCGAATTCAAATAACTTGTACAAGTGACGTACGAAAGTTAGAGAAAATGCATCGTTTGTCTATCGATTCATATCAGCGACTCAGAGTCGACTCTTACTTTTGAGAGACAATAACTTTGTATAGGGTGAACTTTCATATTTAAAACTTTGCAGGATGTTTTTGTTCACTTAGATCTATGTTACACACTACATGAAAGGTAATTTTCAAAATTCCATGATAGGTTGAGGGAGAGAGAGAGAGAGGGACTTGACAGAGTGCAGATAATAAGTTTGTGAGAGCACCTGAGTAAACTGCGTGAGAGGGTTATTATTCCACATTATAGCAAATACATTTATTGAGCACGGAATCGTTTTTTCTTTGCTCAAACGATTTTTTTTTTCGATTGTTAATTTCTGTTCAACATATAATGTAATGTGCTTGCAAAATATAGTTCTCTGTGCTCAAAACTTAAAATTACTCACTCAGGAATAAGGCACATATATAACGCCATATTAGTCTTTCTGATTGGAGCAGCAAAAAATGAAACAAAAGCTCTATTACCTTTTTTGGTGGCAGACGGTAATGCATTGCGCATTACTCAGCTTGTTTGCCAACTGCTAATAAAAACTAACAAAGAAGAATATAAATCTTCTTCTTCGTCGTTGTGATCAGGGGCTGGCCGCTGGCGGGCTGTTGTATGTTTCACCGGCGTCGTAGCGAGCTTGCTGGCTAACCGGCTGAAGTTATTATGGACATAACAAAGTTTTTTTATACGGAACACTAACAGTAAACCTCACTGGTCGGAGAGAGATTCAGAAGCAGCGTCAGACGAACCGCGGACAAGTGTTTGGGATTTACAGGATAGGAAATATGCCCCTGGACCCCCATAGGTTAGGGCTAAGCCCCAAATGTTTACATCGCCTGGCTCCGCCCCTGCCATGAAGTGGCTATTTGCCGGCAAACCCCCAGCAACACACAATGCAAGTAAACAGGGATTATGCCATTGGTCAGGTCAAAATCTGGGAAGTCCACAATTTGAGATGGCCCTTTAATGCCCAAAATGCTCTGTTTATTAATTTTGGCAATCTCACCTATTTGCACAGTTGTGTCATGATCTCTATGGTCTGGCATCTCCTCTAAACAAGGATACACTCGCACAGTCACATTTCCTTTTCTCACTTGAACACCGGGATGAAGACAGTGCCCACACCCATACTCTCCATTAAACTGTTTGAAATTTTGCAGTAAAGGTTATGCAACAGCATCACATATGGCACATGATGCATAGACCTTTGTCGTTTTAATTGAGTGATCTACTGCAGTGGTTTTCAAACTTTTTCAAGAGGGACCCTTTTTTTTTCTTTTTTTTTTTGACGCGACCCATAGGCTTGTACGCAGAAAAAAATCATCTCAGCACTTTTTTTACCACTTAAGAGAATACACGTGCACTTGCTGATCCTTGACGCGATTGCAACGCAAAGTCGATTCTGAAATAATTTGATCAATCTATAGGCCTACATACAGGAATTTTAACCAATTAATAGGCATTTGCTGCATGCTTAAAAAATACACAACATATTCCACAACAAACTCTTTAAATGTAATATTCATTATATACAGAACAGAACAAGAATTATAACAAATAATAACTATAAACAAGCCAAAACGAAATAATTTAAAGCGAAAGTAAAAGGGGCATTATGCTCACGTAACTTTCTCATTAGAATAAAAATGTTTCAACATTGCTTTGTAGCAACTTCACTCTCGTTGCAATATCGACAGGAAAAAAATCCTCCTTTTCACATGCGCAAAAATGTGCTTGGAAACATCACAGTTGAGCGGTGCTTACACTGAATGGTACGAATTGTACTAATATTCTAAACTCAAATATATATTCGAATAGTTTAAAAAAAACAGAATTTCGAAGGTGAAAATTAATTTTGGAATGTGGAAAAACACGCCGGCGGTATCAGAGGCGCGGCTGTCTGGGCGCCTGAGGGATCAGGGACAGGTCACAGGAGCTGCACTGGCACAGCACTGCTGAAAGGTTTTTTATTTCTTATTCTTATTTATTGCATGAATAAGGTAGGTTAAAGTTAGATACAGCAGTTCCATGCACTGCATGCTTCCACTGGTTTGATTATTTACCGTTTCATGTCAAGGAAAAGTTCCATGTTCACCACAGCATAGCTCGCTCGGAGCGTTCAATGTCAGTTCTAGCTACTGTAAAACTTCAATTAATGTTAATATTATTTGTTTCAATCACTGAATGAAGCCTGCTATATTTGGGACAAGAGTCGCGACCTTAAATTGCTTGCGCAAAACTCTTGATCATCACTCAACATTTGTTTATTCTTATTGTTCATTTAAACCGTTATGCGCAGAGAGTGTGATCGTGAGGGCGAGAGAGAGAAAGAGTGCCTGCGAGTGCGAGAGTAGTTTATGTCTCTTTGTATTAATTTGTCCTGTTATTGACGTAATGCACAACTAGATGTTCGAATAGTTAGAATATGTGTGTTTTATTTAGAGAGAATATTCGAAGGTCATTTTTGAGTAATTTTGACAGCCATAGGAAGGAACGACGAGTGTTTGTGAGTTGCTGCAGATTGAGCGAACGCATGTGTGTGTGTGTGTTGCGGATGGAGCGAACGAGTGCGTGTTTTGTGTATATTAATGAGAAGGGTAATGCATAATCTGGTCCCAAGCCGGTTCGCAGGATGAGAGGGCAACACGCATGTCAGGAGAAGCATTCAGTTTGTTTCGTTGTTTCATTATTATTAATAATAATTTTATTAGAAAACGGAATAATTTTTTTTTTTTTTAATCACTGGCGACCCATTTTTTAATTCTCGCGACCCACCCGAGGGTCGCGACCCAGGGTTTGAAAACCACTGATCTACTGGAACCTGCTACTGAAGACCTGTTTGTCCAAAACTTTTGCATTCCTCCACAAAAGGTTTGAGGAAGCTAGTCATTTGTGGTTTTGACATTTTTACCTCTTTCCTTTGGGTATAATTCATTAACAGAGTATAGTAAGGGACATATGCTGTATTTAGATGACTGGAGCACTGGCACTCTGTCACAATTGAATGACAGGGAAAAGAATGAATCACTAACTGATTTCAGATGTGAATACATCTGAAATCTTCCCAACAGACTTCCCATCTGAAATATCTGTTATTCCATCTCTGTTTTGGTCTTTGTAAATATTTGGAATAGGCTCATTCTCCAAAAGAGCTTCAAGTTGATTCCTCAAATTGCATTTCTGATATGTGAAATTGGAATTTCAACTAGTCAGAAATCAACTATTGATATCAACTGATTTTGAATGGCAGCCTATGGTGACATTTAACTAGTGAAAATACAATTAAACATCAATAATTATAGTTTAACTATTTGAAATTCAATTCCTGATATCTAGAATTTGTATTTCTGTGAGTAATGATGTGATAGTTGATATCAAAAGTTCAAATTTTTACTAGTGGAAATCTAATTACTGGTATCAAAAATTGCCATTATTACTAGCAGAAATCGAAATTCTATTGAAAATGAAATTGTTGATATCAAGAATTCATATCCTGCGAATGATTAAATCAAAACGGCTTGCCATATCAACAATGCAATATTCTATGTACTGATTTAAGCATCTGAGGCCTCATTTATAAAACTGTGCTCTTACTAAAAGTGTATGTGCGCCCGAAATGCAAAAATGGCGTACGCAAAAAAATATTCAGACTTATAAAACCGTTCGTACGCCAGAACCTGCGCAAAATTCACTTTATAAATCCCAGTCAGCCGAAGATTGTGCGCACATGAGTCTCCACCCCGAAATAACCATATATGGAGCTTACAACACCTAGTTTTACTATGCATATCCTCATCTGCATTTCATTTGCATATGATTATTCATCCACGTAATAACATGTTTAATGGCACAAGACATTAGGAAAATATAAAATACGGATGTGCCGTCACATTACATTAATGAAAATCATTTGGTAGCCTATCCTTGACTTGTTTTTGAATAAATAAATCAAATAGTGTAAAATACATTTCAGAAAAAGTTTTTCTCAATCTTTTCCACTGACCAAATGGTATTTTTAATAGATTTATATTTTTGAATGGAAACAGATAAACCTTGTTGTGCATTATTTGCACGGAAATATTTTCTCAGACAATTTGCTATTATCATGATAAGCAATCTCTGTAGTTGAAACATTAAAACACAGCATGCTAGAGGAAAAGTGTTGAAAAACATTGCATCCACAACACATATTTATATTTATTGAATTAAAATTTTTCTTTTGTAACTTCTCAGTAATGATTTCATGTAGGCTAAATCTCCATTAATGAGAACAGCGTATTTAATCTAAATGTTTATATCAGAAGTAAAACAAAGTTTAAATCATTATTTTAATCATTTAAACTGTTATTGTGAGCATGCACTGTATGATTAGGACTCATAATGAAGATTTACGGTTTTACTTCATGCCATTAGAATGATAGACATGCGTCAGTTTCACTAACGGCCCAACGCGCTCGCTGGCGCGGACACAGAAGGGATGGATATTTGCTTCAAGTGATAGGCTTGGTGAGTGAAATTATATTTGTATTATCTTTCTGTATATGTATAATTTTCTTTAGATTTTCTGTCTAAAAGTGACCAAAAAGACATTTAACTTCAGCTCACCATCGGTGTAGCCAAACTGCTCCGTCTCCAAAACGTTCGTACGCATGGGTCAGAGTTTGCGTGCAGGTGCGCAAATTTTCCCGTCAAGTTTGTTTTTATAAATCACAACTTATGTGTCGGAAGTAGCGTACGCCTCTTTCAGGGCCTGTTTTGTGCGTACGCAACAGTTATAAATGAGGCCCCTGATCTCAAATTCAGCTGTCTCTACACATTTAGGGACAATTGTTATGCACATGTACGCAACACAATGTAAACCTAAATTACATACAGCATGTCAGGTGTGGTGGTGGTGAAAGGAGCGAGGAGCCAGGATGATGAGTTTCTAATTAATAAAAAATAAAATACAACAAAAACGACCATGAGGGGAAAACAAAGTCAAGACTTTGACTTTGACTTGACTTTGACTTTGACTTTGACTTTGACTGAAGCACACAGCAGCGAAACACAGTGTGCATACAACGAGCATAGGACTGCAAACACAAGGAGAAATATAGCTGCAAGCAGCAATACGGGGCCAAGCCGCTGAAAGGACTGTAGCGCAATACAGAGCCAGAAGAGCAAATACAGCAGAAATAGAATGTACATGAAGAACAGATAGGTTCAGAAGTACAGATAGGATGAAATCAAAATGAACAGAAGGTCACAAGAGAATGAACACAGAATGAAGTAAAAAAAAAAAAAAAGCTAATTTCTAATCCAAGAGTAAGAAAGATTTGTACAGCTCTTACCCGGATAATAGCGGAATTGAAATGACAAGTTTATACACAATTTTAAAGTTGTCCCACATAGGACTCGAACCCACTGTCTATGAGTCAGGTTTCTGTCACTCATCTCGTTGCGCCACTTGGCAGCCATACACCTACACAGCTGACAAAATGCAATAGTTTCAAGAGAGAATCAAGTCAAAATTAAGAATTTTGAAGAAAATGCAGAGCATATTGTATTTAAAAAGTTTAATTAAATCATCAATAATTGGTCAGATTACTACTACAAGTATGCCAATTATCCTACTTGTGGTTCATAGGGCTGCCATTGACAACCATTCTGGTAGAAGAACAATGAATTGTACATAAAAGCACTGCATGTTGTGTGTGACAGCTTCAGATGAGACTTCTTACGCACAATGCCTGGAACAGATGCAACTTCTGCATCTTTTCCTGCCACAGTACCTCATGCGGTCTGGGCACATGTCACATTGAGTGGCGAACCCACGATGCTGAGCATCGGGATCCGTGGTGTAACACGTTGAGCTAATCACTCATGCATGTTCACCAGCCTGCTGAGGAGAGGTTTCAGTGTGAGAATGAGTTCACAAAAAGTTCCATAACATGTTAACCGGATTAGCATGCTATGCTAATGTAGCTAATGATTAACTTCATAGCTGAAGACCCACATTAGAAAGAATGGCAACTTGTTAGCATGCTAACCATTTAGTTTGCTAAGCTAATTAGCATAAGGCAACAAACAAAGGCTAAGTCAAATTTGGAGACGAATTTCGCAGGAACGGTAGTGAATATCAAAAATCTGTTCAGTCATTTCTGTGCGGCTTGGTCCAAAGATCATCTGATAAAATTCTGGACAAAATTGATTAAGATTTGAAAGAGGAGTAGCAAAAAAACAGTTTTTCATTTGCCCCAATATCGCGGGCAGTCACATTGTTGGAAAATGACAAACGAGATATCGTTGGAATCGGAATTTGAACTATATTTGCAAAAGTTATAAGCATATTAGCAAAAAAACGTATACCTTTGGAACACTAGGTGGCGCTGTGTTCAAACTTCTCAGGTACCTTCAGGCCATGCAAATGATGATCCATACTAAATTGTGTGAAGATATGTCAAATATTTTAAAAGATATGGCAAATTATGACAAAATTCAAAATGGCGGACACGTGGTACATCCAATACTGGCAAAATTGATATCCACAGAATCGACATGACACAAGGAATCCATAGATACAACATTTATGATTTTCTGACAAACTGTTCAAAAGTTTTGGCCAAAATAGCTATTTTTCATATCTCATGACCCATAGGTGGCGCTGTTCCCAACTTTGGCATGGACCCTCACACTATGCTTCCGATGAATCGTACCAATTTTCGTTTCGATTGATCAAACTTTGGCCGAGCTATAGCTTCTGAACCAATTTTGGGTGGACCTCGTTAAGTTTGCGACTTCATAACTTTTGAACAAAGATGAATAAAAAAAATCTGTTCAGTCATTTGTGAGCGGCTCAGTTCAAAGATAATTTTAACAAATGTTTGGACAAAATTGGACAAATTTTGAAGGAGGAGTAGCAAAAAAACTGATTACTGTACTTTTCAAAATGGCCACTACTGTAAGGGGCGGAGTCTTAATGTACGTGTGTAAGTTTTGAAACTTTGGCATGGACCCTCAGACCATGATTCCGATGAAGCGTACCAATTTTCGTTTCGATTGATCAAACTTTGGCCGAGCTATAGCTTCTGAACCAATTTTGGGTCGACCTCGTTAAGTTTGCGACATCATAACTTTTTTTTTCCAGTATAGCAAAAAATTCTGTTTAGTCATTTCTATGCGGCTCAGTCCGAAGATCATTTGAGCACATGTTTGGACAAAATTGGACAAAATTTGAAGGAGGAGTAGCGAAAAAACTGAGTACTGTACTTTTCAAAATGGCCACTACTGTAATGGGCGGAGTCTTAATGTACGATATTGATTGCAATCATCATAATGAGTGGATTCAGGTGTATTAAGTTAAATTTTTCTAGATCTAAGGGTTCAAAAGTTATAACCATTTCAATGTTGAATTTTTGAACTGGTGGTGGCGCTATAGAGTTGGTTCTAGAGAATCAAAATTTGGCTCAATTACTTTTCATGACCTTATCTATAAGTGTGCCAAATTTCATCATTTTCCTACTTACGGTTCATAGGGCTGCCATAGACTTCCATTTACGGAATAATAATAAGAAAACTAACAGATACAATAGGTGCCTCAGCCCCTTCGGGGCTTGGCCCCTAATAAATGGGAAAAACAAACAGAGGTAACGAAGGAGGACAGGTGGGGCAAATTAATCATTAATCAGGTAACAAGATGGGAGGGGCTAGACAATTAACAGGAGAGCACATGGCACAAGGAAACATAACATGAAAAGGAGTCCCAGCAGAAGGCTAGGGCGGTGCTGGAGGGACAGACCAGGCGGACTCCAGCGGTTCAGGAGTCCCGGCTGAGGGCCAGGGTGGATCAGACCTGTCAGATGCTTGACTGGGGCCCTCACTGGACCCAGGATGTATGCAATAAGGGTGACCTGGCGTGAACAGTCTCTGGCTAGGCAGGCCTGACATGAACAGGCTCAGGCTGGTCAGGCATGGCGTGAAGATCAGGCTGGTCAGGCATGCCGTGAAGAGGTTCTGGATGGGCCGCCATGACGAGACGAAACTCCGGAAGGGTGGCCTCCAGGAGCTTGAGCGGAGCCGGCATGACAGGCAGCATGGGCGGAGCCAGCAGGGCAAGACACTCGGGCTGCTTTGAGACGACCTTCATAGCCGTTTCTGTGAGAGGGGGCGGCTCGGGGATAGGCGAGGCGATAAATGGACTGCCACCGCCGGGCAAGCTGCAATGCACCCCACCTCCTCATGGAGTGCTGCAGTGTCTTCCTCGGTAGAGGTGGCAGATTCGTTCTTCCTCCTCCGTCCACAGGTCATAGAAGGGCTGGTGCTTCCACTGATTGCAGGTGGAAGGGGTGAACAGTCAGTGTGGTGGGAATCTATGCTACGAAGGGACTCCTTCCCACGCTGTTGTAAACAGTACACAAATTTCCAAAAGGGCAGGTGTCCCATCTCCCAATGGCTGAGGGGCTTGGTGAGGCAGGTGTTAAAAACCTCTTTAAGATCAGCGTTATCACTGTACTGTCCTACAAAGGCAAAAGACCTTAACTCACCAGAGTGTGAAACTGAGGCCACGTCCACACGAAGCCGGTGCGTTCCCTATCCGATATTTTTTTTCCTCGTTCTAAAAAAAATTCCGTAAACACGGCGTCGTCTCAAGAAATATCTGCGTCCACACGAAACCACTGAAACCGACTGAAAACGGTGTAGTATATATGCCAGATCAGTATGGGGCGCTGTAATTCTGCCACAGAGATACACTATACACGGAGAAGAAGACTTTGAGCATGCGCATAACCTTGCGTGCTGTATACGAACCAAGAAGAAGAAGCCGAAGATGGCGAACGCAAGAACTTCAAGAGCAAGAGTGGAGTCTTTCGTATGGACTGACGATGAAGTTGAACTACTTCTTAGAGTCACACTCGACTACAAGTCCACTAAGCTGCAAGAAAACGTTGACTGGGAGTCGTGTCACTCCAAATATTGTGATATAACAGACGCGTTTCAGGCACAGTATCCGAAGGAGCTAACCGAGAAGGATTTCCCTCACGATGCTAGCATGGTCTCAAAAGTCCAAGTCACCGCAAAGATGAAAAATATACGCAGCAAATACAGGCATGCGGTGGACACAGGGCGTCGAAGTTGTCAAGGACAGGTAGTACTCATATTTTATGAGCTTTGCGAGGAGATCTGGGGTGGTTCGCCTGCTACACGCTCCATCGACGCCGGCATCGAGACTGACGACCTGGAAGAGTCGTCTACATCGACAGTGGAGCTACCTTCCGATTCTCCAAACTCCACTGAATCCCTCGACTGTCTTCCCTCTGCGGTTGTAAAGCAGCGCCGGGATTTGCTCCAGGTAAAAATTGCTCCAGGTTTATGATTTCAAGCTTAGCGAGTATGAATGTGTGAGGCAATATGTAAAGCGCTTTGGTGGCCATGGGTCTGTTGAAAGTGCTGTATAAATGCAGTTCATTTACATATGATACAGTATTGTTTGATGTGGCCATAGACTGAAAAAAAAAAGATTAATTTAATTTGCTAAAATTAATAATTTGCTAAATTATTCACATAGCTTTCTGAACTTATTTTGCAATGTAATAATGCAAATTTTATCTGCTATATTTAAGGCAAAGTTGAACAGCCATAGAGGAGACAGGCTGAAGAGGAAGGTTCCCACTGATCCGGCAGAGGAGGACCTTAAAAATAAAGAGGAGGATGTTGGAGTTGATAGAGGACTCTTCTAGACGCAACTCCGACAACATGCTGCAGATAAATACAAACATTGCTAACATATTGCGCAAGCAGAGAGAGGACGCTGGCGCAGTTGTGGCTGCCGCTTCTCAATCAGCGCGTTAAATTGTTTATTTTAAGGTGCTGTTGACTGGTTTTATATCGGCTGATGTTACCTGCTGCTAATATGCCTCCTTGCTGGATTTTATCTGTTATTATACTGGCACTATTTGGAGTCTACGGCAAGATTGATTTCGACCTCCCGGACTGCACTATGTTAAAATACTCTGCCATGGAACTTTTACAGCTTGGTCATTTTGCGCCCCCTGCTATTGGCGTTTGGGAAAAACTCCGATCGCTACAACTTCTCCGCCGGCCAAAATACGTTCATCGTGGCTCCCGCCGGAATTTGCATTCAAGCGGAGCCGGTATAAACTCAGTTTGGTCTCAAAGGCGTTTGGATCGTCGCCATTTAGCTTCACGTCATGTCTGCCCTGCTAACTTCTCCTACCTCCAGAAGTCTACTCTGTCCAGCTGTGGTGTTCGCCTTGACACAATCAGGTTTGCACATCTGAACACTCGCTCTATAAACAACAAAGCGGCTTTACTTTGTGACATTGTTTTGGACAAAAAGCTGGACTTTTTCTGCCTTTGTGAAACGTGGCATCAGCCAAATGACTATTTCAATCTAAATATGTGTGCTCTGCCTGGCTACACTTATCTTGACCGGCCGCGCTCCACCGGTAGAGGTGGCGGTCTCGCTGTCATTTACAGATCTGATGTTGCAGTAACTGAGGTTTCATTGCCTTGCTTTTCATCATTCGAATGCTTGGCCTTTCAGATGAATGGTCTCTCATCAGTTCTTGTGTTGAATATCTATCGTCCTCCCAAACTAAACTCTGCATTTTTCTCTGAATTTAATGAGTGTTTGACACTTGCCAGTGCACTCTGTCCAGCTACTCTTTTAACTGGTGATTTAAATATTCATGTTGACAATATGGCTTGCAATAATGCTGTGTTCTTCATGGATACACTAGAATGTTTTAACTTCACTCAGCATGTTAATTTTCCGACACACAAACACGGGCATATATTAGATCTGGTTTGCACTTCAGGAGTACTTATTGAACAACTTGAGAGCACTGATGTATGTATAAGTGATCACAAGCTCCTCACATTCAATCTGACTCCTCCTTCTTTGCAGTCTGTGAAAGAACGTGTTATCTGTTTTAGGAAAATCAGTGATATTGATCTTGATCTTCTTAGTCATACTATGGGTGACTTACCAGTTGTGGCCTCTATTGACCAGTATAATGCTACTTTTTCATCTATTCTGGATGAGTTTGCCCCTCTGAAAAAACGTGTTGTTTCTTTTAAGAGATCATCTCCTTGGTATACATCTGAGTTACGCAAATTGAAGGCGATAGGCAGGCAGTTGGAGCGGAAATATAAAAAATCTGGCCTAACAGTTCATAGATCAATGTTTGACCAGCACCAGATTGAGTATCATAATGCTCTAAAAGCTGCAAAAGTGTCATATTATTCTACTATTATTAATAGTAACATCTCAAATCCCAGAGTTCTGTTTAGAACAGTCAATAATCTAATTCAACCTCACAGTAACTTTAACTGTCCTACCACTGAGCAGTGTAACGCATTTCTCAACTATTTTACAACTAAAATTGAGAATATTTATAACGCCATTGCCTGTGAGGATGCTTCTGAGTCTGTTGAGGTGCATTCTCCTAATTTCTCTGGTCTCACTTTTTCAAGTTTCAGTGTTGTTGATTTTGAATTTATTTCTAAACTTGTTTTGTCAATGAACTCCACTACTTGCACACTTGATCCACTCCCTACGACTGTTTTGAAAAACTGTTTGCCTGTTATTGTACCCCATATCACTGCTATTGTAAATGCTTCACTAAATGCAGGGAATGTCTCTTCTGCTCTAAAAACGGCTGCAGTTACGCCAGTTCTTAAAAAGCCCGGGAGTGATATCACTGATATGTCAAATTATCGACCCATCTCCAATTTACCTTTCCTGGCAAAAGTGCTTGAGCGTGTGGTTGTTGGCCAACTCCATACTCATCTCTGTACGAATAGCCTATTAGAAACTTTTCAATCTGGGTTTAGATCTGGACACAGTACAGAGACTGCTCTAGTCAGGGTCCTGAATGACCTTCTCATTATAGCTGACTCTGGGGCTTGTGCCATTTTGGTTTTGTTGGACCTTAGCGCTGCGTTCGATACCATATGTCACAGCATATTACTGGACAGATTGCAAATGTGGACTGGTCTATCTGGAACTGTGTTGGACTGGTTTAAATCTTACCTCTCAGATCGTTCCCAATTTGTCTACCTGGGTACTAACAGATCTCAGACTGTGCCTCTGTGTCAGGGTGTCCCTCAGGGGTCAGTTTTGGGTCCTATTTTATTTAGTGTTTATATGCTGCCTCTTGGGCAGATAATTCAGAAGTATGGCCTGAGCTTTCACTGTTATGCGGACGACACCCAGATTTATATCAGTTCTCAGCCTGATCTCAATTCTTCATCTTCAAAACTTTCTGACTGTTTGTTGGAAATTAAAGCGTGGATGAAACTCAACTTTCTACAACTGAACTGCTCCAAAACTGAAATATTATTAATTGGCACTCCACTTAATGTCAGTAAATGTAAGGATTTTAAAATGTCAGTAGACAATACCCAATTGTCCCCCTCTGGCCAGGTGCGTAACTTGGGCGTGATTTTTGATGCTCAGCTAACTTTTAATTCACATTTTAAAAACATAACGAAGGTTGCTTTTTTCCATCTGAGGAACATTGCGCGTATTAGACCATTTCTCTCTAGGCCTGATGCAGAGAGGCTTATCCATGCCTTCATCACGTCAAGGCTTGATTATTGTAATTCTCTCTTTGCTGGTTTACCAGCAAATTCTATTAAGAGGTTGCAATATATACAGAACTCTGCCGCACGTGTTTTAACTCACACATCCTCACGCCATCACATTACACCTGTGCTCCAGCAACTGCATTGGCTTCCAGTTCAGCCACGTATTGATTTTAAAATTCTGATTTTAACCTATAAAGCAGTACATGGGTTGGCTCCAGATTACATCTGTGATTTGGTTACTCCATCCACTCCTGCTCGTTCTCTCCGTTCTGCCGGCTCTCTCTCCCTGTATCAGCCTCGTTGTAAATTGAAAACCATGGGGGGAAGAGCCTTTTCCTATAACGCACCTAAGTTATGGAACACACTACCCGCATCTATTAGGGATGCTGCTTCAGTGGATTGTTTTAAGAAACTTCTTAAGACACATCTTTTTAGTCTAGCTTTTAATTTATAATTGTATTATTATTTTTATTATTTTCTATACTTGTATCTATATATTTTTTACTTCCATGTTTGATTATTTTGTTTTGTACATGCTGTAGCGCTTTGAGTCTGAGAAAGGCGCATTACAAATAAAATTTATTATTATTATTATTATTATTAACATTACCAGCACCATTCAGGAGGGTTTTTCCTTCATAAGGGAATTGTTATTCCAACGGCAATTTACACCCCCCCACAGCAGCAGTGGTCAATTCCAAAGGCACCCACCATCATTCATGAACACAACACCACAACCTACTACACCAGCCTTCCTGCACACAACTCGGCCCGATGAACCAGCAAACCAACCTCGACAGTAGGCCTACCGCCCTGAATTCTACACACCTACACCACATGTCACCCCACATCAGCAAACATCATTTTCATAGAGATGTGCACTGCTGCAAGATGACACAGAGTGACTGCCCTGTTGCACTATATAATTCTTGATTTTATATTGTTTGCACTGCACTGCACTTCAGTTCTGTGCACGGTTGCACTTTATACAGTTTGACCTGTTTTGTGTAATTATTTTACCTGTTGTAGATTACATGTTGTATATAGTTATTGTGTTTTGTGCACTGTTGCACTTTTTACCTGTTCAATTTTACCTGTTTTTTAAAATGGTTCTTTGACCTAAATATTTATTTTCCAAGAAAAAAAAAAGTTCTGGAATTTTTGCAGTCATTTATTGTATCTAGACATATTCAACACAACACTTTCAAAATAATCATTAGTACATTTTCCAAAGGTAAATAGTGTAAATACTTAAAAACACCTGAACAAAATAGAGAAAAGCTTGATGGCCAGCATTTTTAAGGGTCAAGGTACTTGTAGGGACGCAGATGGTTTCCTTTGTCTGTTTCTGACGCGTGCTTGTTTCTTGAATCAAATAAATAAATGTCCATACCTTCAGAATCAATTTCAGATAAGCCAAATCCTTTTATTGTCCATTTGGCATTGCAAGTAACAAAATAAACGAAAACAAAACATTAAACCAAAATTTCTGATTCAAACATACTGTTAGGCATGAGCACAATCCAACTCTCCACATAGCACAGCACGGTCAAAAAGTTTGTTGACCTTCCATAAGCGCACCTGTTACTCATTATCACCACACTTAAATATACTCAAAATACTAATACGCCCTCTAGTGTCACAAACAAAAAAATACACTTCAAAATAATGGCTCCAACACACCGGCCCCTGAACTGTTAATGACGTAGGGCATAAACAATTCAAAATCATATATTTACATAAGGAGCCATCAAACAGTCCATTATACATCAGTTAATTTATATATTACTATGCAATATACTATGCATTTGAACCTTCCTCTCTTTACTTTTCTAATAAAAGGCAAAGTTTTGTTACTGGTCTTACTATTGTGTTTGTTTTGGTTTGAACTCGTACAGATCTAACTAAACCCCTTTTATCTGGGAAAGTCTCTATTACTCTTCCAAGAGTCCAAGAATTGCGTGGGGCTGTAGAATCTGCAATGAGTACGATATCACCCGGCATAAGATTACGTCTCTCTTTGGTCCATTTTTGCCTTTCCTGTAGCAAAGGCAAGTACTCCTTTATCCATCTTTTCCAAAAAAGATCTGAAAGGTATTGTACTTGTTTCCACCTTCTTTTTACATACTGATCTGATTTCTCAAAAAGACCAGGAGGATAGGTTGGGTTTCTCTTCATTGTAAGCAGATGATTGGGGGTAAGCGCTTCAAGATCATTTGGATCTTCGGACACTTTGGTGATGGGTCGATTATTGAGAATTGCCTCAGCTTCACACAGAACAGTGTGTAAACCTTCATCATCCAGTGTTTGTTGATTCAAAACAGAGGACAACACTTTTCTTATCATTCTGATGATGCGTTCCCATGCACCACCATGATGTGAAGCTGTGGGTGCATTAAAACTCCATTTAATTCCTTTGTGTGCTAAAACCTTTGTGATTTTATTTGGATTAAACTCTGCCAGTGCCCTTTTCAATTCCTTTTCTGAGCTAGTAAAATTTGTTCCATTGTCAGACCTCATATGACATACTTGTCCTCTTCTGCATATGAATCGTCGCAAAGCATTTATGCAAGAATCAGTGTCTAAGGAGTAGGCCACCTCCAAATGGACTGCCCTACTGGCCATGCACGTAAAAATTACGCCATAGCGTTTCACACAAGTTCGACCTCTTTTCACATCAATTGGGCCAAAGTAATCCACTCCTACATTTGAAAAAGGAGGTAGATCTGCAGTTATTCTTTCTTCGGGTAAGTCTGACATTTTTTGCTCACCTAGCTTACCTTTTTTTCGTTTGCAGAAGGTACAGCTTGAAAGAATTTTTCTGGCTGTTGCATTGGCTTGAGTAATCCAGTATTTTTCTCTTAATATAGACAGCATATGATTTCTTCCACTATGGCCACTCTGTACATGAATATGCCTAAGAATCAATTTGGAAATATGCTGATCTTTAGATAAAATAACTGGATGTTTCCTTTCTTCAGGCATGGCAGCTTTGCACAACCTGCCACCGATTCTCAGCAATCCATCTTCTAAAATGGGGCTTAACTTGTGAATAGAACTGTGTTTTCTGATTTCAGATCTTCCAGACTTCAGTGATGAAATTTCTACGCTGAATCTTTCCCATTGACAGAACTGGATAATGGCCTTTTCTGCCTCAGAAAGGTTGTCTGGAGACAAGCACTTTCCTCCAAATGAAGCTTTGGTTTGTTGCAACTTCTTTTCCAATACATTGGAATCATTTAAAGTTGTCGTCAATTGTTTTCTTTGCCTACTTACTTCAAGTAGAACTTTCTTTACTTTCAGTATCCATGCAACTGCAGTCTTGAGTCTTTTCCAATCAGAAAAGTAATTGATCAGCCTATGGGTTGCATTATTGGTGTCTTCAATGTTTACAACATTTGTTGAGAGCTCTTTCTTTAGTTCTGGATCATCATCAGCAATGTTTGACTCAATGTTGTCATTTAACCATTTTGAAACTGGTTCTTTTAGAAATTTTGGTCCATTTAACCATCTCTTGTTGGATGTTAGCTGTTTGTACATTCATTCCCCTGGACGCATCATCTGCAGGGTTTTGTGAAGTATGAATATACCTCCACTGTGTCACACTTGAAGCTTCTCTGATAACAGAAATCCTATTTGCCACGAAGGTACAGAATCTCTTGTTCTCATTCCTTATATACTTCAGGACAGATGTGCTATCAGTCCAAAAACAAGAAGTTTCCAGTTGAAGCTGAAGTTGTTCTCGGAGCATTTTGTCAAAGCGAATTGCTAGGACTGCAGCGGTCAGCTCCAAACGAGGAATGGTAACTGTTCTTATAATCACAGACCGCCTGTACATTGAGAGAATATTTGCCTTTCCTGTTGATGTAGTCCATTGAGTTGGTAGACGGCTGCTTGATTTCTATGTGTGTGCCGTCGACCGCTCCCAACCTCCGTGGCATACCATGAGCACGATGGAAACGCAACACCAGATCCTCGGCCCCGGACTCAGTTAAAGGCAACTTGGTGTACTTTGGACCCAGATGGAAAGCGATCGCTTTGCACGTTTGCCTGACAACAACAGACACAGCCTGTCGCTACACGCCAAAGGCGTTAGCAGTCTTCCTTAGCCGTCCCTCGTCGTTTAATTAATACAGAGTTAACGCAACCCTTTTGAGTGTAGTAATTGGTGCCCTCATGTTTGTTGTTTGCCCTTCAATGTAATGACTGAGTTCTTCGCTCAGGGCGATGAGAGATGCTTTGGACATGCGGAAATTCTCCCTCCAATCATCTTCCACAACAACGCCATTGACAAAGTTGTCCCACCAACTGCTAGTTCTACCTGGTCTTATACAAAATTTTCTCCTGGTTGCTCTCCTGGTTGTCTTTCGCGGTGGATCTAAGAGCATGTGGCGTATGGTGTTGTCCATTATTG
The DNA here is from genome assembly GCA_036326025.1 of Chrosomus eos. Classification (NCBI taxonomy): domain Eukaryota; kingdom Metazoa; phylum Chordata; class Actinopteri; order Cypriniformes; family Leuciscidae; genus Chrosomus; species Chrosomus eos. Next base: position 22,476,961 of record CM070827.1, on the reverse strand, counting down.
CTTGTTGCTCACCACAGTTGCATAGAAGCAACAGATTTTGCTGTAATAAAGCTAGTAGGCTTAGTAGCTTCTGCAGAACGAACACAATCATGTAGTCCGCCATTATTGTTGTTGCTGTTACGTGCGATGCAGCCAACACGTGATGTGATGACATCATCATTTCACAAAATATACGGATTGGCCGTGCACACGAAACCGCAAAGGTGTCGTTTTCAGATTTATCCACTTTGGGACCCGGTTTCAAAAAATAGCGGTTTCACTCTCCCAAAACGCCGGATCCCGTGTGGACGAAACGGCAATATACGTATACAGCGAAACGCGTCTTCGTGTGGACGGGTCCTGAGAAAACAGAATTTTTTTTTGTTGTCCAGCCAATTGTATGATAGTTAGGACACTGAAAATTTGCCAAGTAGGTGTCATAATGAATATATTTATCTACATAGAAAAAAAAAGCTCAAACTTGACCTTTGACCCTTATTCAGAAGTTACTGTATTCTGCATTTGCATTATCTGCAAAACAATAATGGGTCATACAAAGGCAAAATACCTTAACTTCTAATTTATTGACCATTTTGACTTCACTCTATCACTCTGATCACTCTTTTACTGAGTGGGGAGAACCTGTTTAATGTTGTAATTGGAACGGAAGAGCGGTGTTTTGTCCCATGACTACAGCGTCTCACGGTCACCCAGTTGCCCTGCTGCACAGGCTCTACAGCCGAATCCGAACAATTTACAGAGTTCACTAAGCTAGTTTCATCCAAAGCAGTATCTAAAGCCCTTGCATTCTTACTATCCAAGATTAAATGCGTTTAATGTTTGAATGCGTGTCTCTAGTTCTGAAATCTTCTCCGTCAGCCTGCATTTATCACATGTGTAGTCCTCACCGCTGACAGAGAAGGGTATACTATACATGTGTAACCCCAGTAATGATACCCGCTATGTTAAAGCTGGGGCCTGGGTAAGTATTTGTTTCACAGTTATGATTATCTATAATAATCACATGTATTTGCCATTCCCTTCAGCAGCAATAAAGACTATTGAATCCAATACTGGTCTTTATGAGTCTTTTTATATATTTGAATAACTCAATGAATTAAGGGAATTTGAAAAGTAATACAATGTGAAAATACACTCTTTTGAAATAAAATTAAATGTCAAATTACATCCTTTTAAAAGGATTTACAATTGTAAGAAATAAACCAAACACTTATCTTCACAAGTGTTAAACACCCTGAATTGTATGTATAACTCAATAACACAATCCTCCAATTGTATTAAACTCAATGTAATACTCAGCAACTTAAATTCAGTTACAAAACTCACTTAAGTGGGCCCACATTCACGCTCTCATCCACACACACACCCACCCGACGTTGCAGGCCTGGTGTTTTCCAGAACGCGACGTGTCCCACGATATGATGATGTAAGTGGCTTCTGCTTGCACGAGCAGCTGTCTTTCTCTCCCGCGATGCAACAGAGGAACTCTGGGCTTTTCCGGTCACCCCGAGCGCTATCTGTTGTGACGATCTATCCCTCGTTGTCAGAGGAACTCCAGGTTTCCTGGTCACCGGGAGCGCTATCTGGTTTGCCTCGATCCTCGACGATGAATGTGATCCGGCTCGTCGCTCGCGCTAATTACCACACGAGCGCATGTGTGACCGGGTGTTCTCCTCCCATGTTGTCTAAGTTAACTCGAGCTCGCCGCCTACAAATTTTCTTTCATTAATGACGTATCATTTTGATCTGCCATAAATAGCCTATCATCACGCTTGTTGATGCACGTAATTTCCGATTGACCCGGGGGTTCCCCTTTGCTCCCAGCATACTTGCATGGTGACTGCGGCTGTATGCCAGTTTTTCCCGCTTCTGAAACGACGCTCTCTTTCTTCTGGTAAGCTGTTACCTCAGTAACAGGTTGAAACTGCTAAGTATTAGTCTGAGGAGCCGGTATAATTTTAGCTTGTTTCAGGTAAGGGCGAATCAGTGTGCGACGCTGCAGGATCAAAACGAAACCAAGCGATCTAAGAGTTTGACCGTTCCGAGTGATTGACCGAGTCTATAGTCGGCTCGTTTCAGGCATAGGCAAACCAGTTCAGTGCGGCGCTGCAGGACTAAAACGAATTCACAAAGGAGTTTGTGACTGAAATTGACGCGATTTCTATCATCGGGAGTTTGAGCTCATTCTTTTTCTTTGCCTGTTGCCAGAATTTAATGCGAGGAATCGCCGTTGTCCTACTAACGTTACCTACTGTGTGTGTGTTATTTAGTTAATATGCATGGTTTATTATATGCGAGCTGAATGAATGTTATTATCTTGTTTTGAAATTATTTGCTGTGAGAATTCTAGTGTTTGTTGATTTACTTTTTCTTTGTTTTGAAATTATTTGCTTTGAAATTCTAGTGTTTTCTGCTTTATCATTATTTGTTTTGTTTTGCTTTATAACCCAATTGTGATTTGTCTAATTTTTCTTTTGGTGTGTGTGTGTGTGTGTGTGTGTGTGTGAGAGAGAGTTTTGCACTTTTTGCTAGACGCTGAGGGCTGCAGCCAAGAATCCACCCCAGTTTCCTACGTGTGTTGTGGTGGTTTGAACACTGGGTGTTGTGTGCAGTGAGACGCACGGACTTTGTGTGAGTGATTAGAGTGTACTCAAAGGTGTGGTACGATTCCTTGTCTCTAGCCCTCAGCCAAAAGCCTTTGAGTGTAATGTTTTATTGTATTAGTGTTGATGTATTGACTTTCGAATGACTGCATCTCTTCTGACAACATACTTGATTTATCGTTAATTGCTGTAGTGTCTTGCCTGGTATGTTTTGTCTTTTAATGTTTTGTTGTAATAAAGAACTCTTTTGTATGACACTCATGTCTCTGTTCCTCACTAGTGCAACCAACTTGTGTGCCTTCATATAGTGTATCAATCATTCTCTGTGTATTTATCAGAGTGGCGTAGTCGGGTTTCTGAAAACTGCAATTATTCAGTAGTTAGGCTTTTGTGCCTGACTCGTTCCGTTGTTTCTCGTGCCACATCGTGGCGTAGTCGGCAGGGTATTGCACTGGTGTAGGACAGAGATGTGAATAATATTTTGTTTGCTTTTGATATATATTTTCTTTTCCCGGTTTTGGTTGTGTGAAGGGTGTGTTTCCTTTATTTTTTTAGTAGGAATAGGACAACGTCGACCCTGTGCGGCCAGTAGTGCTCGGGCGGTGTACCCACTTTCGTCGATTTGGCCTTTACCCTCTCAGGTAAAAGAAAATAAAAAAAATAAATAAATAAAGGGGTATGGAGGAGGAATTGCAGGAGCTTCGGGCATTGGTTGCCCAGTTGCAGACCGATAATGAGCGGTTGCGCCAGGGGCCACCAGCGGTGCTGCCAGCTCCTGGTGCTGATCCGCCTATCGTTGCGCCGACTCCAGCGATTAGTCCCTTACTCCCTGATACCGGCCCAACCGAGCGATTTGTGTTTATTCCGAGGGATCGTAAGTGCCCAAAATTTAATGGCAGGACTGGCATAGATGTAAATGAATGGGTGGAGGAGGCACGTGCTTGTATGAGGGCACGCCATATGGATACCGTTGACCAAGCCTTCTTTTTAATCGATCATTTAGAGGGTGAGGCGCGTGAAGAGCTTCGTTATCGTTCAGGGGTTGAGCGGCGCGACCCAGACCAAATTATCGCAGCATTGCGCGAATTGTATGGTTGTACGCGATCATATGTAGCGTTACAAGAACTGTTCTTCTCCAGGCGGCAGCAGGAAGGGGAGACCCTTGTGGAATTCTCCCTGGCCCTGATGAGCCTGTGGGAGAAAGTCAAAGCACAGGCTCCACATGAAATGTCTAATGCTGGTGCCCTATTGCGCGATCAGTTCGTTGAAAATGTGAGCGACAATACACTTAGACGCGAGTTAAAACAGTTAGTTCGGCGTAGCCCCAATAGTACATTACTTGAAGTGCGTAGTGAGGCAATTCGTTGGGAGCGAGAGGGGACCCCTGGGGGTGCAAGAGGACGTAGCCATTCTGTTCCAACGGCACACTGCATACAATATGGGGTGCATGGACAGTCGCAGCCTGGTGCTAGCACTCTAGAAGGGTCATCTGAGTTGCGTGAATTAAAAGAGATGATGAAAATGCAGCAACAACAGTTAAATCAACTTACTCAAAGTTTAGCCCATATTCAGAGAACCCAACCGGGGGGTGGAGTACAGCGATTTAGTCACATTATTTGTAGGCGGTGTAGACAACCAGGTCATTTCGCAAGAGAGTGTGAGGGGGAGCGTAGAGCTACCCGGTTTCAGTCTACCATGCCGGCGGTCCCTCCACGGGGGGGTGGACTGGCTCCGTCAGACCAGCCGTCGGAAAACTAATCCCCACCGAGCTGGTGAGTCACTCCTCGGTTGGGGAAGGGAGGGGCTCAAATCACTTGATTAGCCCAGGCTCACTTGCTCGTCTGGTGTCGGCTTGTCCGCAGCTCGTTGTTCACATGGGAGGTGTTCCTGTGTCTTGTTTAGTGGACACTGGCTCCATGGTGACAACTGTCACAGAAAGTTGTTTTTCTGCGTATTTCAAGCCTTGGGGACCAGAACGTCTCCTTTCCTGCCAGTGGTTGCAATTGCGAGCAGCGAACGGTTTGTCAATTCCGTATATAGGATACCTGGAGTTAGATATCGAACTTTGCGGTCGGTTGCTCTCGGGGTGCGGTGTCCTGGTGGTGCGAGATCCTCCTGGTGGGTTGGCGGGCCAGGTCCCTGGAGTTTTGGGGATGAATGTTTTAGGCCGCTGCTACCGGGAGCTCTTTGTCCAGCATGGCTCCGCCCTCTTTGAGTTGCCGGCTGTGTCACAAGCTCCCTCATTCATTACGCAGGCCTTGCAACACTGTCATCAGGGAGGCTTTAAGTCGGTTGGAATCGTTCGGGGTCAAGTTAGGGTGCGGGGTCGCCAGGTAAGCCGTATTCCCGGGGGGACATTAAAGCTAGTAGCTGCTACCTGTTCAACCCAGTATTCCAGTGGGGCAGTTTTATTTGAGCCACCAGAGACCGGTCTCCCAGCAGGCTTGTTGGCATCTTCTGCCTTGGTGAGAGTGGTCCGGGGAACAGTATATATACCGGTGGTAAATGTCGGCACGACTGATATTGTTCTTTATCCACGAGTTATTATTGGCACTTTAAGAGGCGTGGATGTGGTAAGTTTGCCTTCGGGGGTTAGTGAGGTCCAGCCGGTAGCCGTATCAGCAAGCGTACAGGCAGCCCGTGTTACTCCAGTACGGGACCAGATTAATTCTCTTGATCTGTCCGTGCTGCCAATAGCCGATCAAGCGAAAGTTCGGGCCTTGCTGTTGAGTTATGAGTCTGTGTTTTCTACACATGAGGGGAACCTTGGGTGCACTGGTCTTATCTCTCACGACATACCCCTTGTAGACCATACTCCCATTAGGCAGCGACATCGACGGATACCTCCGTCCGAGTATGAGGTTGTGAAGGCGCACATAAATCAGCTTCTTGAGGCACAAATAATTAGGGAGAGCAGTAGCCCCTATGCGTCACCTATTGTGCTCGTGAGAAAGAAGGATGGTAGTCTACGCTTGTGTGTAGACTACCGCAGGCTGAACACGAGCACCAGGAAGGATGCTTTTCCGTTACCGCGTATCGAGGAGACCTTGGACTCACTGACGGGGGCCCAATGGTTTTCTACCATGGATCTCGCCAGTGGGTATAACCAGGTACCGGTGACGGAGGGGGACAGATACAAAACAGCCTTCTGTACCCCTTTTGGCTTGTTTGAGTGGAACAGGATGCCCTTTGGCCTTTGTAACGCTCCTAGCACCTTTCAGCGGTTGATGCAAAGGCTGTTCGGCGATCAACAGGGACAGTCCCTTCTTTTGTACCTCGATGACATAGTGGTGTTTTCGGCCTCAGTAGATCAACATCTCTCTCGGATGGAGGTGGTCCTGAGTCGTCTGCAGAGAGAGGGATTGAAAGCTAAATTGGGGAAGTGTTCATTTTTCCAGAGGGAGGTTAAGTACTTGGGTCATGTGGTCTCGTCAGAAGGGGTCGCTACAGACCCAAGTAAGATTGAGGCAGTGACCCAATGGCGTTGTCCCACTACCGTAGGTGAAGTGCGTTCCTTTCTGGGATTTGCCAGCTATTACCGTCGGTTTGTAGAGGGGTTTGCTAAAATAGCTGCCCCGTTGCATGGGCTGGTAGCAAAGCTGACAAATCCAAAACATCGGCGTTGTTCAGAGCAGGACTTTGCCGACGCCTGGTCTATACAGTGTCAACAGAGCTTTGAGGAGTTGAAGCGGCACTTGTCTGTGGCCCCGGTGCTGGCCTATGCTGATTTCTCCTTGCCTTTTGTCCTGGAGGTTGATGCCAGCTATGGGGGCCTGGGGGCAGTCCTGTCCCAAGAGCAGGGGGGAAGGGTGAGGCCGATAGCATATGCTAGTCGTGGTCTTCGGCCCACTGAGCGCCATATGGACAATTATAGCTCTATGAAATTGGAGTTTTTGGCGCTCAAGTGGGCCATGACTGAAAAATTTAGGGAGTACCTGTTGGGCCACAGATGCATTGTATTTACAGACAACAACCCTCTCAGCTATGTTTTTACAGCCAAGCTGGGTGCCACCGAACAGCGTTGGGCTGCCCAGTTGGCTGCTTTCAATTTTGAGATCAAGTATAGGTCCGGTCGCTGCAATAAGAATGCAGATGCCTTGTCTAGACAGAATCCACCCATAAGGGAAAATATTCAAAGTCTAGTTCCAGGGCAGGCCATCCCAGAAAGGATAGCTCAGATAGCCAAAGGGGGACCGGTGGCCCAGGTGAGTCAGGTGACGGTGTTCCCAGATCCACCTTTGGGAGATATGCGTTCAGGTCAGAGCGCTGACCCACATATTGGGGAACTTTTAAGGTTCTGGCGACGACAGGCACTCCCAACATCGGAGGAGCGTAAGCAGTTGCCAAAACCTGTGGTCACGATGCTTAGGCAGTGGGACCGCTTGGTGGAGCAGGAAGGTGTAATGTACCGTCGGGTAAGTCGTCCGGACGGTGGGGAAGAAATCCTGCAGGTTTTATTGCCTGTGGCCATGAAGGAGGAGGTTTTGACGCAGTTACATCAGCAGCACGGGCACCAGGGTGTGGAAAGGACTACCCAGCTGGTGCGTCAAAGGTGCTATTGGCCAGATATGTCCTCTGAGATTGCACTTTGGTGCCAGCAATGCGAGAGGTGCCAGCGTGCAAAAGGCTTTCCCTCAACACACAGCAGTTATATGGGACACTTGATGGCTTCTCGGCCAAATGAAGTTCTGGCCATCGATTTTACAGTTCTGGAGCCTTCCCGGTCTGGCATTGAGAACGTCATGGTCATGACTGATGTGTTCTCTAAATACACGTGGGGTGTGGCTACCAGAGATCAGCGGGCTGAGACTGTGGCACAGGTTCTGGTATCTGAATGGTTTTGTCGACTCGGTGTTCCGAGTCGTATCCATTCAGATCAGGGTCGGAACTTTGAGGCTGCCCTTATCCAACAGCTTTGCCGGTTGTATGGCATTGAGAAATCGCGCACTACTCCGTACCATCCGGCGGGTAACGGACAGTGCGACCGGTTTAATAGGACTTTGCACGATTTGCTGCGTTCTCTGTCCGACTCTCAGAAGGGTGATTGGCCGCTGTGTCTTCCCCAGGTGCTATTTTCATATAATAGTACCCCTCATCAGAGTACTGGGGAATCCCCGCACTTGTTGATGTTTGGCCAGGAGCCACGGCTCCCAGTTGATTTTCTGCTTGGGAGAGTCGAGGAGCCGGAGGCTGGCTGTGTGCAGAGGTGGGTCTGGGAACATCAGAATAGGCTCAAAGTAGCTTTTGAGGGAGTGAAAGAGCAGTTAAGAACTGCGGCAGAACGTCGCAAGGCCCGGCATGATGGACAGGTCCGGGAGGAACCTCTAAGGGAGGGCCAGTTGGTGCTTCTCCGAGCTTTTAATGTGAGAGGCAGACATAAGATACAGGACCTCTGGGGCCCAGTAGTATACCAGATTGTGAAAGCAGGTGAGCAGGTATATTCTATTGCCCCAGTGGACAACCTGGGCCAAGTGAGACATGTACATCGCTCGGCAATAAAGCCATGGGTTGGTAAAAGTCCTTCGGTGGACCCCCCTAGGTGTAGTATGTTGGGGCCAATAACACCCTCAGAAGAAGAAGAGGAGATGGGAGACTGGTTTGTAATGGTACCCGGGACCTCTCAGGAGGGGCGGATGTCAGCGCCGCTAGTCGAGGTTCCATTAGGAGACTCTGGGGGGAATCAAGCCTCTGCGGATGGTCTTCCAGAGGAGAGTGTGGATGTAGGAGTGGAAGGACCCACCCCAGATGCTTTATTGATGGGAGTGGGGTCATCAGAGCTTACTCCGGTTGAGGAGGATATGGGTGTCAGACGTACAAGGAGGTTGGTGGCAGGACGCCATTCAAACCTACATCACCTCCCGCGACCGGTAGGAAGACCAAGGTACGAAGTGGGTACAGGCAATAGGCCAGTATCCAGTGCTGTGGTTGCCTGGTTTCGTCCCTGGCATTAAATTTAAAGCGTATAAAAAGTGTGTATCGTCGGGCCGACGTTAAAAATGCCGGGGGTAGATTGTGACCGGGTGTTCTCCTCCCATGTTGTCTAAGTTAACTCGAGCTCGCCGCCTACAAATTTTCTTTCATTAATGACGTATCATTTTGATCTGCCATAAATAGCCTATCATCACGCTTGTTGATGCACGTAATTTCCGATTGACCCGGGGGTTCCCCTTTGCTCCCAGCATACTTGCATGGTGACTGCGGCTGTATGCCAGTTTTTCCCGCTTCTGAAACGACGCTCTCTTTCTTCTGGTAAGCTGTTACCTCAGTAACAGGTTGAAACTGCTAAGTATTAGTCTGAGGAGCCGGTATAATTTTAGCTTGTTTCAGGTAAGGGCGAATCAGTGTGCGACGCTGCAGGATCAAAACGAAACCAAGCGATCTAAGAGTTTGACCGTTCCGAGTGATTGACCGAGTCTATAGTCGGCTCGTTTCAGGCATAGGCAAACCAGTTCAGTGCGGCGCTGCAGGACTAAAACGAATTCACAAAGGAGTTTGTGACTGAAATTGACGCGATTTCTATCATCGGGAGTTTGAGCTCATTCTTTTTCTTTGCCTGTTGCCAGAATTTAATGCGAGGAATCGCCGTTGTCCTACTAACGTTACCTACTGTGTGTGTGTTATTTAGTTAATATGCATGGTTTATTATATGCGAGCTGAATGAATGTTATTATCTTGTTTTGAAATTATTTGCTGTGAGAATTCTAGTGTTTGTTGATTTACTTTTTCTTTGTTTTGAAATTATTTGCTTTGAAATTCTAGTGTTTTCTGCTTTATCATTATTTGTTTTGTTTTGCTTTATAACCCAATTGTGATTTGTCTAATTTTTCTTTTGGTGTGTGTGTGTGTGTGTGTGTGTGAGAGAGAGTTTTGCACTTTTTGCTAGACGCTGAGGGCTGCAGCCAAGAATCCACCCCAGTTTCCTACGTGTGTTGTGGTGGTTTGAACACTGGGTGTTGTGTGCAGTGAGACGCACGGACTTTGTGTGAGTGATTAGAGTGTACTCAAAGGTGTGGTACGATTCCTTGTCTCTAGCCCTCAGCCAAAAGCCTTTGAGTGTAATGTTTTATTGTATTAGTGTTGATGTATTGACTTTCGAATGACTGCATCTCTTCTGACAACATACTTGATTTATCGTTAATTGCTGTAGTGTCTTGCCTGGTATGTTTTGTCTTTTAATGTTTTGTTGTAATAAAGAACTCTTTTGTATGACACTCATGTCTCTGTTCCTCACTAGTGCAACCAACTTGTGTGCCTTCATATAGTGTATCAATCATTCTCTGTGTATTTATCAGAGTGGCGTAGTCGGGTTTCTGAAAACTGCAATTATTCAGTAGTTAGGCTTTTGTGCCTGACTCGTTCCGTTGTTTCTCGTGCCACACATGGAATGAACGTGCTGAGTGAAATCTATGACAAATATCACCAATAATTGCTAAATAAAGTTCTTATTAGCAAAATACAAATACTAAGGACGTATTCACTCTGTATATACGGGATTATCGTGTGAAAATCCTTTTATTCCGCCTCTCTACAATCTTCTTGTTCTTCGACTCGTTTCTCCTTTCTCCTCTCTCTCTCAGCCACGCCCCTCCTTTTTCATTGTGTGATACGTGAGTACGTCAACAAGACATTAAACAATATTATACATAAATATATATATAACTATATTCATACACATTAAAACACTGTAAAGGCACATAATAAATAAAATACACACATTATAATGTAAATAAACATATTACTTTCAAACAGTAAATTAGTGTCTTTAGGCTCACTGGGCTACACCCTCCCCCTTCTAAATGTTTGAGGTCCCCAACAAACTTTTGGGACTTTACAGGTGTTTAATTATTTTTCTTTCAGGTACTCTACTGCATTCACGGCATTTAGCAAGAGGGTGACACCAAACAGTGTTACAATTACTTCTCCTACCCTCTGAAACAAAACTGCAGTGGACTGGCATGCCATGGGTAATGGTATATATCGGGCGGTTTGTAGATTTACCTAACTCATCATAACTGAGTTTAACTACAGGCTTTATTTTTCTTTAAGACCTAATTTAACTACCGAGCTGACAGGACAGCAGACTCGGGTAAGAAGACCGGTGGAGGTCTGTGTATTTACATTAACGACTCTTGGTGCACAAATACCACTGTAGTTGAACAGCTTTGCTGCCCTGACGTTGAATTCTTGCTGCTTAAATGCAGACCATTCTACATCCCCCGTGAATTCAGTGTTGTTTACATTTGCGCGATCTACATTCCGCCTGATGCAAATACAAAACTAGCGTTAACAAGGCTTCATGACTGTATACACAAATGTCTGGTTGCACACCCTGACAGTACCTTTATTGCGGCGGGGATTTTAATCGTGCCAACTTACGAACAATCGAAGACTGTACTTCACACGTTCCACCGTAATGTGAGATGTGCAACCAGAGGGAATAATATACTCGATCAGGTATATACTAATATGGCACACGCATATAGAGCTCAGGCGTTGTTTACGCACACACACACACATACACATACCCACACTCACACCCGCTCACATGCACACTTTGATCAAACACTTAAATCACTTTTATGTCACTTCTGGAATTATGGATTTACAAGATTGCTCACTAATGCACTATATTGGTTTTGTTTGTATGTCTGACTGTTAAATAAAAAAAAAAAAAAAAAAAAAAAAAAAAAAAAAGAGCTCAGGCGTACCCCCACCTGGGCCTCTCTGACCATGTTTCACTCCTCTTATACCCCTGCTATATCCCAAAGGCCAGATCCATTAGGCCCTTAACTAGGTCTGTTAGGACGTGGCCTGATGATGCAATCCCCAGACTCCAGGATTGCTTCGATTCCACCGACTGGGATATTTTTAGAGGACAGGAGGTGCTGACACCATGCTCTCTGAATGAATTCGCTGAATTTATTCGCTGAAGTTTTAGATTACATCAACTTTTGTGTGGATGCTGTTACATCTTCGAAGCAGGTCCGTGTAGCTCCAAACCAAAAACCATGGATGACACCAAAATTAAAAACATTGACTAACGCCAGAGACATAGCTTATAGATCTGGGGACACTGAGGCATACAGTACAGCTAGGGCAGCTCTTAGAAGGGGCATTAGATATGCAAAATTGGCATACAAGAACCGTGTTGAGGCCCGCTTTTACAACTCCTCAAACCCCCGGCAAGTGTGGGAGGGTATTAGGGCAATCACAGACTACAAGGGAGTCCCATCCCTCCCTGTCAATAGTTGTGCCACTTTAGTCGAAGAATTGAACACCTTTTATGCCCGCTTTGACAGAGATAACAAAGACTCTGTGTTGCCCCCTCTCCCCCCTAATGACGCTGCCCTAGTCTTGTGCACTCATGATGTAAGACTTTGCCTACGCAACATCAATCCAAGGAAAGCAGCAGGACCAGATGGAGTACGATGAAAATCGGCTATAATAGTTCCAGTCCCCAAACAGTCTAATGTCACAAGCCTGAACGACTACAGGCCAGTGGCACTCACCCCCATCATTGCAAAATGTTTTGAGAGACTGGTCATCACATACATAAAAACTGCCATACCGCCATCACTAGATCAATACCAGTTTGCATATAGGAAGAACAGGTCAACAGAGGATGCCATAGCTATTGTGTTACACACTTTGCTAGAACATCTAGAGCACAATAACACATATGCAAGGCTTCTCTTTGTCGATTTTAGTTCAGCAATTAACACAATCCTGCCAAACAAACTACGTAATAAACTACATGGACTTGGACTAGGCACCACATTATGTAACTGGTTACTGGACTTTCTAATAAACCGCACACAATATGTCAGAGTAGGCAAGCACACATCCTCCACCCTAACTATTAACACCGGGGCTCCCCAGGGTTGTGTGCTCAGCCCACTTCTCTACACACTTTTTACACACGACTGCAGTTCTTTCTACCCCTCCAACTATGTAATAAAATTTGCCGACGACACAACAGTGCTCGGCCTCATCACCGGGAATAACGAGAACGCATACAGGCGAGAGGTCCAACTGCTGGCGGCATGGTGCAGCAGCAACAACTTGACCCTCAACACAAAGAAAACCAAGGAAATCATCGTGGATTTCCGCAAGACTGGACAGTTAATCCATTCTCCACTCCTCATTGGAAATGAGGTGGTAGAGAGGGTTTCTGGTTTTAAGTTTTTAGGTGTGACTGTGACGGAGGATCTGTCGTGGGGGAAAACCATCACCTCTGCCACAGCGAAGGCCCAACAGCGCCTCTTTTTCCTCAGGAAGCTGAGGTGGGCAAAACTGCCCCAGAGACTTATGATCAACTTTTATCACTGTGCAGTGGAGAGTGTGCTGACCTACGGGTTACTGGTGTGGTTTGCTGCCTGCACCAGCTCAGAGAAAGAGGCCCTACACAGAGTGGTGAGAGCCGCAGAAAAGATCATTGGGGTCACTCTCCCAGACATCCCAACTGTGTACACCACACGCTGCATGAACCGAGTGAAGAACATTCTCATTTACATCCAGCACATCACCTCTTCCAACTACTGCCTTCGGGGAGAAGATATAGGTCCATCAGGGCCAAAACTAGCAGGCTGGCCAACAGTCTTTACCCCCATGCAGTCAGGCTGCTTAATGAGCAGTCTACCGCCCCATTACCCATCGGACAACCCTCTGTGACATAATGTTTCTATTCATACACCATCAATACCTGTGATCTGGACTTTGCATTGCTGCAAAACAAAAAACACTTCAACAACCTTACCATTACTAGATTTATTAATTATATCATGTACTTACTGGACATAGCACTTTATGGGGTTTTCTAGGGGTATTTATGGAGGGTTAAATTAGGTACAGAGTCATGGGTAAGTTAATCTTAAATTATGGGGACACATATTGATGAGGCAAATGGGTGAACAACTTAAAACTATATGCCTGTCTGTTTTTTGCTCTAACAACTTTTCATTGTTATCCTGTAACAATGACAAAATAAATAAACTGAACTGAACTGAAACTGAACTAATTTCTCTAGCAGGCTCCAGACCAATGGGATTCTTTTCACCATCAGGTTCTTCAGGAAAAGGTAAGTTATCCCTTTCTACCACTGGAGAGTTAGGTCTTTCAACTTCTTGCGTTGTTTCATTATCATGTCTTTCCCTTTCCAGAGTATCACCCATCCTCTTTGGCTCAGAATCTTCAACTGAGGGTATTACTTTCCCCTCACTGTTGTCACAGCTCCTGGATGGTTCACTCTCTACATGAACAGACATTCTTCTTTCCTGTAGAACAGATCTCAGATTCTGGGATTCTGGTAGTCTTCGAAGTTCTTCCATGGTTTCTTGAGGTATGTATGCATCCACATCCTCGCAATCTGAAGATAACTCATCCTCATCATAACTTCCTTCCACAGGTACATTGGCTGTTCCTGCTTCATGGAGAGGATGTCGTTGAAGAGTCTGGGTACTTTCTTTTCCTCTTTCTCTTTTGGCATTCTCACCAGGTATCCGATAGGCAGAAGATGATTTATATGCAATGTCTTGACAGTTCCCTTACCTTTCTCAGGATTTACACGGTAGACAGGTAAGTTTGGTATCTTACTGACAACCACATATGGTAAGGAACTCCATTTATTTCCCAGTTTGTTCTTTCCTGCAACTCCTAGATTTCTCATTAGAACTCGATCTCCTTCTTCAAGTATTTGATCTCGAACTCTTTTATCATGAAGTCTTTTGTTCTTCTGTTGGCTTTTGTCTGCAGCATCTGAAGCTACTTGGTAGGCCCTTTTTAGATCTGTTCTTAGCTTAGATACATATTGCTGGTAATTGTCTGCTTCACCTTCAGATGAAACAGAGAAAAAGAGATCAATTGGGAGTCTTGCTTCTCGTCCAAACATGAGGACATAGGGGGAATATCCAGTTGCATCGTTTCTTGTACAATTATAAGCATGTACTAGTTGACTGACATGCTGACTCCACTTTTACTTCTGAGACTTGTCAAGAGTCCCAAGCATCGACAGCAACGTTCTGTTGAATCGTTCTGGCTGCGGATCCCCCTGAGGATGATATGGAGTCGTTCTTGACTTCTGAATCCCCAACATCTTCAGCAACTCATGGATTAACTTGCTTTCGAAGTCGCGTCCCTGATCGGAATGTATACGTGCCGGTAATCCGTAATGAACAAAATACCTTTCACATAACACTTTGGTGACCGTGAGAGCTTTTTGGTCTTTCGTTGGAAAAGCTTGAGCGTACCTAGTGTAGTGATCAGTGACTACAAGGATGTTGAACACTCCTTTTGAATCCGGCTCCAGGGACAATAAATCAATACAAACAAGATCCATGGTACCATTGCAGGTGATCTGCTTCAACGGTGCAGCTCTTTGGGGTTGTGTCTTGCGAAGAATACACTTTCCGCAGTTCTTTACATATTGGTCAATTTCATTTGACATCTTTGGCCAATAGAAACGATCTTTTATTAAAGCAGTGGTCTTATCTACTCCAAGATGTCCAGTTTCATCATGCAGGGACTGTAAGACCATGGACCGATACTTCTGCGGTAAAACAAGCTGAAAACACTCTTCATGTTGTTGTCTCTGTACCACCCGAAATAATAGTCCTCTTCTTACTACAAGTTTGGATCCCTCTTTCTGTAGGAGGTGTACTTCAGGATCTTTGTCCCTGGATAATGAAAACAACTGCCCTTTTGTCACAGCATGTCTCACTGGAGAAATAGCAGGGTCTTCTTCTTGAGCTTTTATTAAGTCATGGGAACTCAAATGCTCAAGGGAACCAACGTGTAGTCTGGTGGGAAATGCATAGCATTCAGGTATGACTTCAGGGGACACCCCCAACTGCTCTACACACTTTTGCGTGTTCATTGTTTTGCACAGGGCCTGGATACCAGAAGGTGATATTTCCTGCCACTCTTGTTCTTCTGTAGTGGAAGAAAAGTTGCGCGACAAAGCATCAGCATCAATGTTGCTTTTCCCAGGTTTATACTGTATGTTGAAGTTGTATGTGGATAGTGCAGCCAACCACCGGTGACCAGCTGCATTGAGCTTTGGAGTGATAAGTATGTAAGTAAGTGGGTTGTTGTCTGTTCTTACTGTCATGAAACTTGTCTACCACTGCCCACTTGAGTACTAAAAACTCAAGTTGGTGGACAGGGTAACGCTGTTCAGATGCCTTCAGCTTGCGGCTGGCAAATGCTACTGGCCTTAAGCCTTCTCGGTACTCCTGGTTTAAAACTGCTCCCAAACCATTCAGGCTGGCGTCTACATGCAGAATGTAGGGCCTGGTTGAATCAGCAAATGCCAACACAGGTGCGTTAGTAAGACAATGAATGATTTTCTGGAATGCCTCTGTACATTCTTCCGTCCACCTGCCCCCAAAAGCTTCAGACTCCTTGTAGTACATCCCTTTGTTCTTTACTGCTCTCTTGCCATGTTGAGTAGGCGGATATCCCTTAGTAAGCTCAGTAAAGGGTCTGACTATAGCAGAGTAATTTGCTATGAAGCGCCTGTAGTACCCACAGAATCCCAGGAATGATCTGAGGGATTTCAAATCAGTGGGTCGCTTCCAATTGGTCACAGCTTCAACCTTTGCTGGATCAGTGGCAATACCCCTCTCAGAAATTATATGCCCCACATACTTTACCCGAGGTTGACAGAACTGACACTTGTCAAGAGAAACTTTTAATCCACTTTCTTCAAGTCTATCTAGGACATTTAGCAGACGTTCTTTATGTTCCTCTAGTGTTTTGCCGAACACTATTAGATCGTCCAAGTACACAAGTACTTCCAGCAGATTCATGTCCCCTACAGCCTTCTCCATTAATCTCTGGAACGTAGCAGGGGCTCCAGAGATTCCTTGTGGCATCCTCTCAAACTGATAGAACCCAAGCGGGCATATGAAAGCGGTCTTGTCCTTGTCTTCATCAGCCATCTGGATCTGATAATACCCGCTCCGTAGGTCTAAAACGGAGAACCATCTGCTGCCCGTAAGACAATCTAAAGCTTCGTCAATCCTTGGCACTGTGTATTGATCTGGGATGGTTCTTGTGTTTAGGGTTCTATAGTCGATACACATACGCACTGTTCCGTTCTTCTTCCTGGCCACAACAATAGGGGAAGCATATGAACTCCTGGACTCTTTGATGATTCCAGCGGTCAACAACTCATGAAGATGACGGCGTATGTCATCAATGTCAGGAGGTGCAAGCCTACGGGATCTCTCTCGAAATGGGGTGTTGTCACTCAAGCAAATGTGATGTTCCACTCCTTTAGCAGATCCCACATCCCATTCATGGAGTGAAAAAACATTAGTTCTCTCCGCCAGTTTTTGGGATAGCCTATCCTTCCAATATTTTGGAATCGGCGAATCTCCAAAATGAAACAAGCATGGATCTACAGGTGATGATTTTGCTGAATGGTCCTTCTCCACTGTAGTAGCAACTTCAGTGGTATATCCGTGCGCTACCACTGAACCCACAGGAATACAAACTTCTTTCTGCGATACATTTCTCAGTAGCACAGGAAATCGGTTCACTTGGATCGCTGATGAGGGAATGATAGTAGGCTTTACTAGAATCTCAGCAGGACTACTAGAAGTTGACGGTTGATCAACAACTAAGATGGTCTTGTCAATGGATTGAGCAAGCTACATGACTTTGCATGTAGCTTGACACTCACTCCTTGGTGGAATACTGAGTGGACCTGGACCTGACCATTGAATTTCTGCCACAGCATCTTCTGTGTTACTCTGTTCTCTGGCTTCCATTTTGAACGTCTTTGACTTCTGAAGATTTACTGGCATTGTGCGAACAATGTCTACTCCAGCAGACTCTTTACAAAGCTGGGCTAACCGTTGGAACATACTGGCATTGGTACCGATGAGTAATGGAACCTGTTTGGGTCCATGAGGCTCTGGACACACTAAAGCCAATACACTGATGGATTGTTGCACTCCTGTTAACTTCTCCGGAAATTGCAGCTCTACTTCCACATAGCCACGATATGGGAAACTGGAATCACTCAAGCCCCAAACTGCTAGTCCAAAAATGGGGTGAATTGGAGTATCAGCTAGGTATTGGTTATACCACAAAGATAATGGTTACCACAGATCCACTGTCAAGCAAAGCTTGACAAGGTGTTCCATTTACCTTCACAGGAATCACGGAAGATGGTCCCACTAGTCCTTCAGGGATACTGATAGTTGGTTTGACTTGAACTGCGCTTCTCTTCACAGAACAGTTATGTTCCTCTTCAGGAGCCTCTTCATTCCTCTTTATTCCTTTAGCTTTTCACAGAGATTGAATGAGCTTCTGAATCACTTCTCATTTACAGGAGCTTTGCACTTCGAAGCAATGTGTCCATCACCTCCACACCTGTAGCAGAAGTAATCTTCGGAGCTTTTTGAAGATCTGGATACTTTTGATCGGGTGAACTTCACTGGACATGCTTGGTTTCTCTCTGAAGAAGTTTCTTTCTCCACTTTAGATGTTGGTTGTACAGCCATCACTTTCACTTGCTGTCTAAGTTTTCTCACTTCTTTCTTCAGAGCTTGTACTTCACAACTTTCATCCATGAACTCTAATGCTGGCTGGCTTTTCTGTTTCTTTTCAGAAATCGCATCATCCTTTGACTTAACGGTTAATTCTGCCACCATAGTTTGTAAGTCTTTGATCTCCGTTGCAAGCTCTTGAAAGAATGGATCTCTCACAATGGTATTCTCACTTCCAACTTGCACTTGACGAACTGTTGGGTTAGACTTTCTTCTTTCAGTTTCTCGTACCTCCTCTTCCCGAATCTCATGTAGCAGATCTAGGAAATCAGCTGGGTTACTCTTTCGTTCCCTTAGCCGTAACTGAAGCAGCATGATGTCAGACTGGGTTGCTCCTCTTATGAGTTGCTCCAGACGTGCTTTTCCAGCAGACTGGGCAGGTAACCCTCCTCTTTGTACAACTCTGATCAAGATTTTCTCAAGTCTCCTCAGAAAATCCGACAAGCATTCTCCATGACGTTGCCTTACTGCTCTGAACTTGAAATACAGATCTTCACCAGACTCAGAGCTTCCAAAAGCACTTTCCATGGCTGTTAAGTACTCTTTTGGAGATGCTTCAGCATTGGTAAACCTTACCGCTTGAATAATCTCCAAGGCTGGTCCACGCAAACTCTCCATAATCCTTAACTTCTTTTCTTTTTCGGAACGATCACTTTCCTCAACCATGAGCATTGCTTGTTCCATCCAATTCTCTAAATTATCTTCTCCAGCCGGAATGGGAGTGATACCCGAAAAAGTCCTCAGCCGTCTGAAGGAACTGCTATCACTTGAGATTTTGGTGGTTTTGGCAAGCAATTCACCCACCGCCCTGATGATAGACTCAGGTGTAGAAGCATTTAACAAGTTAGGTAAACTTGACTCTTGATGTTCTTCTCTTAGCTCTGATTCATCAGGCGCAACAAAACTTTCCCTTTCACCATCTAAAACATTACCCTCCATTCTGTCAGAACTCAGGATCCATGGGTCTGATCCATCAACAGGCAATACATCAAGAGGGAGTCTCTCTTCATGCACCCTCTCACGACATTCACATAGCACTATCAGAGACTGAGATTCCTGGCTATACATCTTTGATAGAATGCATAGTGTCTTCAATTTTAGAAACATCTGTCTCTTCAGGAATTCTACTCACAATGATGGCATAATCTGGATCAATGCCTTCACCTCGACACCAACTTTTCAAGTCAGGGACTGAGAAAGGGGTCTGCAAACGAGCCATAGCTAGAGCTAAACTGTTTTTTACTAGAAAACTCCAAACGTGATTTTTTTTTTCAATTAGGCCTACTAATGCTGCTGCAGTAATAAGGGAAATGGATCCCAGCGGTGCCTCCAATTTTATGTAACCCCAGTAATGATACCCGCTATGTTAAAGCTGGGGCCTGGGTAAGTATTTGTTTCACATTTATGATTATCTATAATAATCACATGTATTTGCCATTCCCTTCAGCAGCAATAAAGACTATTGAATCCAATACTGGTCTTTATGAGTATTTTTATATATTTGAATAACTCAATGAATTAAGGAAATGTGAAAAGTAATAAAATGTGAAAATACACTCTTTTGAAATAAAATTAAATGTCAAATTACATCCTTTTAAAAGGATTTACAATTGTAAGAAATAAACCAAACACTTATCTTCACAAGTGTTAAACACCCTGAATTGTATGTATAACTCAATAACACAATCCTCCAATTGTATTAAACTCAATGTAATACTCAGCAACTTAAATTCAGTTACAAAACTCACTTAAGTGGGCCCACATTCACGCTCTCATCCACACACACACCCACCCAACGTTGCAGGCCTGGTGTTTTCCAGAACGCGACGTGTCCCGCGATATGATGATGTAAGTGGCTTCTGCTTGCACGAGCAGCTGTCTTTCTCTACCGCGATGAAACAAAGGAACTCTGGGCTTTTCCGGTCACCCCGAGCGCTATCTGTTGTGACGATCTATCCCTCGTTGCCAGAGGAACTCCGGGTTTCCTGGTCACCCGGAGCGCTATCTGGTTCGCCTCGATCCTCGACGATGAATGTGATCCGGCTCGTCGCTCGCGCTAATTATCACACGAGCGCATGGAATGAACGTGCTGAGTGAAATCTATGACAAATATCACCAATAATTGCTAAATAAAGTTCTTATTAGCAAAATACAAATACTAAGGACGTATTCACTCTGTATATACGGGATTATCGTGTGAAAATCCTTTTATTCCGCCTCTCTACAATCTTCTTGTTCTTCGACTCATTTCTCCTTTCTCCTCTCTCTCTCAGCCACGCCCCTCCTTTTTCATTGCGTGATACGTGAGTACGTCAACAAGACATTAAACAATATTATACATAAATATATATAACTATATTCATAC
The DNA here is from genome assembly GCA_036326025.1 of Chrosomus eos. Classification (NCBI taxonomy): domain Eukaryota; kingdom Metazoa; phylum Chordata; class Actinopteri; order Cypriniformes; family Leuciscidae; genus Chrosomus; species Chrosomus eos. The sequence goes on along the minus strand of CM070827.1, from coordinate 22,456,439 downwards.
ACATGAAAACACTGTAAAGGCACATAATAAATAAAATACACACATTATAATGTAAATAAACATATTACTTTCAAACAGTAAATTAGTGTCTTTAGGCTCACTGGGCTACACCTGTGACACAAAGTGCAAGTGACAATAACAGGAGAAGACATTACTCACCATGTTTGTTGACTGATCCTACTCACCATAGTTGTTTGATGGACTTGTAAAAGGTGCAAGCGTACACAAGACGGCAAGCACGGATGGCAGGTTAACCGGCTAACGAGATACTAGCGTGTTGTGCTAGCGATAATGATTTAGATAAAGCTACCGATGTCAGATTAATGTGATAGACAATATTAGACAATATATAATATATGTTGATGAGTAATTTATATTTAGCAATATAAACATCAAGGAATGATAGTAAATAGAGATTCAAAGCAGAACGCTATACGGAGCATACAGACGCAATCCAGCAGCAAGCTCTTTGATACCAATCTTTCATTTGAAAGTCACGTGTCTAGTATCTGTAAAACCACATTTTTCCATCTTAAAAATATATCAAAATTATTCAATATGCTCTCAATGACAAATGCGAAACAGTTAGTTAATGCGTTCATGACATCAAGGCTAGATTATTGTAATGCTATTATATGTGGTTGCCCTGTATGCTTAATAAACAAACTACAGCTGGTCCAAAACGCAGCAGCTAGAGTTCTTACCAGAACCAGGAAGTATGACCATATTAGCCCGGTTCTGTCAACACTTCATTGGCTCCCTATTAAACATTGTATACATTTTGAAATATAGCTGATAGTTTAGCTCTCCAGTACTTGAGCGAGATCTTAACGCAAATAGTCCGTCACGTCTATTGCAATCTCACAATTCCGGCCAGTTCATTTGATAATACCTAGAATATCAAAATCAACTGCTGGGGGTAGATCCTTTTCCTATTTAGCACCAAAACTTTGGAACAGTCTTCCTAACATTGTCCGGGATGCAGACACACTCTGTCAGTTCAAATCTAGACTAAAAACACATCTCTTTGACCTAGCATACACATAACACATTATAGACTTCTATAATTCAATGTTAGGCTGCATAGATTAGGTCAGCCAGAACCGGGAACACTTCCCATAAATCCTGATGTACTTGTTACATCATGAGAAGGATGGCGTCTACGCTAATATTAGTCTCTCTGTTTATCCTGAGGTTTACCGCAGTCCGCCGGATCAAGGTCGTATCCGGATCTGATGAAGGACCTTCGCCTGGACACCACAACAATGCAGTCCTGAAGTATCAACTAGTCTCTCCACTGTCAAGGCCTCCTTTCCTTCCCTTTCCTTTACCCCTGTACATAAAACGTTGTCTTTATAGTTCCAGTTCACGTGGCTACGCGGAAGCGATATAAAATTCTGTATTATACATTTTTCAAGGCTTGTACCTTGGAACTTAGTTCATGGATTGCATTCTCGAGCCATCAGGCACTGTTTTGTGCAAATGAGCGGCAGGATCACATTAAGGGTTTTCTGTTTTCTGTGTTAGCGGTTAATTAATGATCATTGCGACAGACGTGAATCAATCAAAACTAACTTTAGCTAGACAATAATTTTACTCTAGAGCAGCTGTAAAGCCAAAACAATCTTTGTTACTTTAATTTCCTATTTTCACTGTAAAGCTGCTTTGAAACAACATTGTTTAAAACGTTATATAAATGAAGGTGACTTGATTCAGAGTCAACTCTTACTGTTGAGAGACAATAACTTTATATACGGTGCACTTTTAGATTTAAAACTTTGCAAGGATATTTTCATTCACTTAGAGCTATGTTATACACTACATGAAAGGTAAATTTAAAAAAAATCCATATAGGGGCACTTTAAGGGAACTCTCAAGTAATTAAGAGAAAATACTTAATGACAGCCTTCAGTGGACCCTATGGATTTTTCTTGCAACCCATATTTCACTAAGGTTACCCTTAACATTATAACTTCTTAACCTAAAGGGTACCTATTATGGCATTTAAAATGTTCCTAATAATGTTCTGGGAGTCCCCAACAACAGTTTTACATGCATGCAATGACAAAAAACACTTTGTTGTTTTAATTATTAATTTTTTACCTGATTTGCTCACCGACTCCCTAATGATTCGTTTGACGACTCATTTGTCCAAACCCCTCCTTTGCGCGACGCTAATCGGCGGTGATTGGTCAGATGACGCAGTCAGTTATATTTTGCGTTAGCCCAAAGCTTAAACATATTGATAAAGCACTGCAGTACTACAATACGCTTCACATAATTTCACATATTTCAAAAAACAAAAAAAATGACATTGGAGACCTAGAAGCTGCTGAGCGTAACTCTCACTCTCGCACGCACGCACGCACGCACGCACGCACACACACACACACACACACACACACACACATAAAAGCAACAATTATTAATAGTACTTACAGTTTGTGATTCGGAGGAGGAAGCTGATCTAAATAAACTTGGTATTGAACCTTCCTATATCAGCCGACTCGCGAATCCACACTTGAAAGCATTTGTGTTTGTGAAGCGATCGTCATTAAAATAACGCGAACACAGCTCAAGGTGGCTATACTTGTGTGGTATAGTTGTAAATATAAACTCTAGCCACTGAGTCTTCACATACTTGTCCCTGGGCAGTGAAAAAAAAAGTTTGCTTTTGATTCGCACTTCAGAACAGAGTCTCGTCGACATGATGTTGTCAGGTTTCTCTGTCTGCTTGGTGCGCGCACTGAGTGGGCGTGTCGAATTCAAATAAATTGTACAAGTGACGTACGAAAGCTAGAGAGAAAGCATCGTTTGTCTATCGATTCATATCAGCGACTCAGAGTCGACTCTTACTTTTGAGAGACAATAACTTTGTATACGGTGAACTTTCATATTTAAAACTTTGCAGGATGTTTTTGTTCACTTAGATCTATGTTACACACTACATGAAAGGTAATTTTCAAAATTCCATGATAGGTACCCTTTAAGGGCTTTCATGCAACTGGGCATGTCTAAACTCTGATTGAATTGCAAAGAATATAACTATCTGAATAAAACTCACACAACACATTCTGATTTAGGTGTCTAATCGCACCTAAAAGGCCATTAGAAGTCTAACTTTAGTGTTTTAAATTCTTTGTTATTCTTCATGGGCACATTTACATGCCAGCATAATTGGACTTTAAGTGATCGAGTGAAGGGGGTTGAAGACAGTGATATGTGACCTTATGGACAATCAGCCAGCTACTGGCAAATATAATGCCTTACATAAATGCTTAGTTTCTATTTTTTACTCTTAAAAGGCCAATAGCAAAGAATTAGCTCTAACCCCATGGAATGACTAGACAGATCACGAAATGTCAAGTTTTCAAAATTTGCCATGGCATTTCTGCTCTGTCCTACAGAATGTTATCTTAAAGTGTTTTTCTTGAAATATGGCCAGGTAAATTTGTGCTTTACAAAAGCACTCTTTGATTTTAATCCCATCTGAACCAAACATGTCTCTGTTTTTCTTGCATATCTTAAATAAAATGTAAAGAGTAAATTGCCTACTTTTGTTTAGTTAACTTGGATATCCTCAGAGAAATCGAATCCTGGTCAGATAGGTGGTTTATTTTATCACAGCGCTATACTTTGACCTTCGACGAATACTCTAACGGAAGCTAAATGTCTTGTTGTATTGGTTAATTAATTGTGAATTTAATTCTACGCCAACTTTGAGTACTTAAGTGTTGCACATACTGCTGGTTTCCAGTGTAGTAGAAACATCAGGTATGATCCTTAATTAATCCCTTCTCTAAATGTTATAGATAATATTATAAGTATATTCCCTAAATAAGTCTTGTTTATTTCAACGGCATTCATGATGTACATGTTCAGTGGACATGACCTCTATAACACCCACAATAAGAAAAGAATCAGCACATGAAACCACAGAGGCATCTTACTATTGCTAATGTATTACAACAGTTTGAAGTTTGCTTATAAAGATTGTATTAGTGAGTAGTTGAAAGGTTATTTTTTTCCTCCCAGGCATGAGATGACAGAAATACTGCAGGCTGACACAAAAGCAATTCTGTGTTTGGAGCATCTTTTGTTTCTGGAGGTTGATTGACATTATATATTTCTGCAAATTCTGTCTCTTGGAAGTGATGTTTTGACCAGACACAAGTGGTTTTAAATGACTGGATTTGGTCTGTCAGAATTCAATGCTATAATTCTCTCCTTCAATAACTCCAGCAGAAGCCTTACAAAATGCTTTCAAATCATGTTAGATTTTTGATTACATTTTGTAATAGGACATGAATCTATTATATGCATTCTTTTCAATCTGTACTCAAAGATGATATTTGTTTTTTGTTTTTTTTTAGCTCTTCCTTTTCAAGAACCAGTTTTCAGAATGTTAAGAAATACTGGATTGCTGAGAGCATAAACAAAGTTTAAATTGCACACAACAGGGGGCGCTAGCAGGCAAGAAGTTATGAAATGATACCTTAGCTGAGGTAAAGTCGGATATATGTATATATATAAATGGATATATGTGTAGAACTTTGAAAGTTTAATTTTCATATATATATATGGCAAATAGTCCTAAAGAAAGAGTATTAAAAAAAGATTAATTAGCACCAATAAGAAGAAGAACTACTGTTTTAAATTTGTTGTTCCTTTAAATCCCTAGGAACATAACTGAGTGTTTGCAGGAAACTCTCTCCTCCATCAGAGATGCAAAGACTTAACTGTCAAAGAGTTGCAGATCAACCTGCATTTCAGATGCGCCACTGCAGGAGGTGGGAAAGCTTTTATGAAGCATTTTACTTCTCTCTTTTCTCTCTCATCTTTCTATCATTCATTCATTCTCTATCCCTCTCCCTGTCATCTTCTCATTGTTTTGGTACATTGAAATGAATGGAATGATGTCAGGAAAGTAGTTGGATAAACAAGAGCTGCGTTGAACACAGGGTTAGGATTCCTTAAAATAAATGCCATCAGATGACTTACTGCAGCAGTCTGGTCTGGGCTCATTGTGTTTGAGACTTAATTGCTAATTCAGGGCATAATGAATTAGAGTCTCTGTTTACACATACCTTTGTATCTCTGTGTTAATTGCCAAATGCACTGATTGGCTTCCCTCCACAAAGTAAAGAGGACGAATATGGCCTTAATTAGCTGCTCAAACAATGCAACCTTGTGTTTGACTGGAATGAGAAGACGCAGTGCTGCATTGAACCGTTACTCACGTATGTACTCTTGTGAGAAAAGCGTTTTGTTAGATGTGAGGATTATTTTATAAAATTAAATGGACCAACTTCTTGTATAAAATGTTATGTGAACATATTTAGACAATGAGACACAGTATGCAGTGATTTCTGAACATGCTGCATCATTTGCATAGAGTATTGATTGTACAGGGTATAAAACCATTTAGTGTGTATATAAGAAGGATTTCAGAACAAGAACAATTTCACAATTTTCACCCCTAACATCCAGCTGTCAGTCACTCAGGCCAAAAGCACAGAAAGGAGGGAAATAATGAGGACCATTATGTGCTTTTTTATTGCTATACTTAATTTACACATTCATGTATTTTTGCACTGAGCAATACTCTTAAGGGGAAAATTATTCCATCACAAATTCCATCACACAAAAATATAGCTTTTATAGTCTTTTGTGTATTAAATCAGGAGTCTTTAAAGGGTTAGTTCACCCAAAAATGAAAATTAAGTCATTAATTACTCACCCCCATGCTGTACCAACCCCGTAAGACCTTCGTTCATCTTCGGAACACAAATGAAGATATTTTTGATTAAATCTGAGAGCTGGTTCACTGCTACATAGGCTCCCTCAGCAATTGAAACTTGACGGCCCAGAAAGTCATTGAAGAAAATGTTTAAGTATTCCATGTGCCTACAAAGCAAATTTCTAAGTGATAAAAAACCTAGTGTTGGGCAGCTAGTGATAAAATCTGGTGTTAAATTACAAATATTATGTGCTTTATCACTTGTTTAGTGATAATGCAGAGTGTTTATTTTGGGTGTTCACACATAATCAACAGCTGCGCATGTGCAGAGCATTTTCAAACTCCCCGCCCATCATGCTCTTCGGACGGTCTCCGTGACTCCATCATCTGCAAACAGCGGTTACAAGCAAGGTAACGTTATAGTATTATTAACTTATCAACTTGTGATTTATTTAAGAAATTTGATCACTAAAGCAAACTTAATTAATTTTATATTATACTGTTTGTGTCATTATTTGCCTCATTTTACCCAAACATTACTTATGTGGTAAGCATTTTTTGCCTCAGTTAATTTCGCGCGCTTTGCGCCGTTCATCTTGAGTTAACCATTTCACGGGTAACGTTAGGCTTAAACTAAGATGTAAAAAATTGTAGGTCAATTTTAAAGGATAGTTTTAACGTATAGTAAATAAGACACTGTCATTTTATCCCCCCTTCTCAAATTCGTAGGACAGCACCATGACTGAAAGTGAAGCTGTGAGACTGTTAAATTCGTTAATGGAGGACGATGGAGATAGACGTAAGTGACTTCATTTTTGTTTGTTCCAATTTTAATCGTTTTGTTAACGTTAAATAATGCTGCAGTTTCAGAATTGTCTATGTGATACCGTCAGTATATGCGTTATTTTGGAACTGACAGGATTTGTATAGTTATTTTTTTTTTGTCATTTGGCAAAGGTATATTTAATAGGGTGACGGTTTATATATTTCATCCAGTAACTACGGGTTAGTTCTGGTGTTTTGAAATGTCATGGAAACAAGAAAGCAGACGTTAAAATCTAATTGATTGTTCTAGAAATGATATGTTCTTGTGCGGCCGCGGCGCCCCCGGGGCTCGAGCACTAACGGATTTGGCCGAGCGCCGACGGAAATGGCGGCGCTGCGCATATAGGCCTAGTGTGAGGCCTATGACATCTTGAGAGCGAAACACTCTGTATGTTCTAGCATCATTATTGTGGTAATTTGATAACATAGCTAGCGTATGTACAGTGCTCCAAAAATGTCTCTTCGTGAGACACGCAAAAACGTGATCGATACGGGAGTGAAGCACTGCATCAGCCGACAGATAGCAACACAAGACCGGGTAGTTAACTTAAACAGGTTGTGCTTCTCCCGCCGAGGCATTTTTATTTATTTATCAAATTTTGTATTAGTTGAGCAGACGAGCATTAGTGAGTGACCCAAAGTGAGAGATTATTTCTGTACAACTTATTCCTAGTTTTATAGTTGTAAATCTGTAACAGTATTAAGTGCTTATGTGTGAATATAAAGCTTTAATTGTTTTGACAATTGGCATAGGCAAGTGGTAGTTCTTGCTGTAATATGTGTGTGGGTATAAAATAGAATCTGTAGTAAAACACAAAGTGACCTGATTATATTGAGTCTGTTAGTTTGCTTTTTCCTATGAGGATAAGCACCCACTGGCAAACACTTAACCCAATGCCTGTGCCCACACTGGAATGTTGTCATTTACATTTGGTGACAAATTAAATTCTTATTAGTTTTCTGTTTGAATTTGTATCTTATGTATTTTTATGTCTCTCTCTTTTGTATAAAATGTCATTCCAAGTTTGCTTACCTTTTACAGGTTGGACAGTAAAGGCAAGAACACAATATATGGACACTAGAAAATATGTAAAACTCAAAGAGCCATGCTTTTTGGAGTTTGTCACGGAAGGTAAGTCAATAAATGAAGCTTTATTATACAGTAAATGCACAAAGTACTTTGATCTTAGGGGTGGGTGATATAGCAAAAATATCATATCACGATTTTTTTCTGAAAATCACAATTCACGATATTATCACCATTCTCTTTCATGTTGGTTTTACTATTTAGCACTGAGCACTAGTTTCCCTATTTTAAAAACAAAGCCTTACAAGGTAACACAATATGAAATAAAAAAAGAATGGCAAACAATTAGGCGAAATTGGCGCAAATAAAAAATAAAAGTTATTTTGAAGAATGTGGCTATCCAAACAGTTGCTGGTCCCCAATGACTTCTGTAGTATATTTTTTCTTCGAAAAAAGTCAAAAAGTCAATGGGGACCAGCAACTGTTTGGATAGCCACATTCTTCAAAATATATTCTTTCTTTTTTGTCTCTTTTTTCAGCACAAGAAAGAAATTAATACAATGTTTGGAACAACATTATAGTGAGTAAATACATAATTATAATTTTTGGGTAAACTATCCCTTTAAGGACAAGCGTCCGCAAGTGTACTATTGGGCTACTGTGAATATGTAAAAGGGGTGGGGGCTTTTTTGAACTGCAGTGTCCCGTCCCGTGAGTGTATTGCTGCGTTAAAATGTGATGTGTGAATGTACGTCGCATTGAGTATGTTGAGATGGAGGTGCCAGAACTGAACTGATAGAATGCATTTAGCTGTAGCACGATACTACGATATTTTTTCAAAAGCAGATCGTGGAGGCATTTTAACCATCCACGATCAAAAAACGTGATATCACACACCCCTTTTTGATGTCTTAATGATTGATACATTTTTTTGGGTAGTAATGGAGTTATTGTTTTACAGCGAAAAAAGCATTTGCTATTCGAGAACAGACACATGTTAAGGTAACGGATGACACCTCTACAGAAGTGGACGTGGATGTATTTCCTGAACTTGTTGCTGAAAGGGGCATGTGCTTTAGTTTACACACTACTGATGGTAATTATGTTTATACTTTTTTGGTCTTATGTTAAAATTGTGGTGATGTTTACATTTTTGCGAGTAATATTTTTATATACCTGTATACAGATTCCACTTCTGCACATGAGTTGTCCCCCCATCTTACTGATGGGAACTCTGTCAGCAAGTCTTCAACCTTTACTAAATCCAATGAAGGCAACACAACTTCTGCATTCCCTTCCAAAAGACCCAGGTTGGATGATTCCAAGCTTGCAAAAGAGGTTGGTAAGACAAGGGATCTAACCCAGCTTAAAAAATGTTCTCCAGTTTATCAATAAATGCTGTTCTATAGACAAAGTGTACATTTTGGTGTTGTCTGTTTATATAATAGAAGACATCCTAAAGTGCAAACCTGGTGGTGTAGAAGTGATGCAGCACTATAAAGACACTGGTAATATGTCAACATCCAAAAGAAAGGAGATGATTAATATATTGGTTGCACACATGACTGAACAAGAAGGGTAAGCTTTGTTCATTTAATGTGTTTATATCACTTTACTTCCAACTTATTAAAATGTTAATATTCAAAAATATATATCTAGTTGCTTAACCCATGTTTTCTAAAGTGATCTAATCAGTTTGGGCTGAGAAAGACATAATTTTTGTAATATTTGTAAAATTAATATTGCTTTGTCACCCCTTGTTACACCAAGTGTACCAAGAACAGTTTTAACAGATGCTATTGTTTTTACCCCAAGTAAACAGAGCAGAATAGACTAGTTTTTGGTTTCATTGTATATTTTTTATCATTGCAGAAGGATACCACTTAAGGCCACAAGAGAGATGCATGCCCTTGGCATTATTACTCTCTTTCCAAACCTAAAAGATCCTGAAGGGAATACAGGCTATGTAAGTATCTCTGCTTGTTGTTCAAGATGTGCGAAACTTAAAATCTTAGCTTTTTTTAGTGTGTTCGTTTTACCCAAATTTGTCTCTTTAACAGGAACAATACTATGATGCACAGAGAGGCACAGGTTTTTTGAATCGCCTAAAGACGATTCAGAGAAACACTAGTTGTAAAATGCCCTCTCGATCAAATGAGAAAACTTGTGATCCTAGAATGGAGGAAAATATCTGCCTTACAGATCAGCTAACAGGCGATGATTGCCTGGAAGCGATCTCACTGCTTAAACACAGCACTGATCGGGATATCATCTTCTGAAAGATGAAAGAAACATTTCAGTATTGTCAGGAGATTGTAAAGGACCCAAAGAAGTCCACATCCATCTTTCAAATTTTTCCTCGATTCCTGGACACCAAAGGTCTGGTGAGTATTCATGCTAGCGCCTTAATCCAAAGTATTAGAATTTAGCTTCTCTGCTGCAACCTTCACCTAATGTGGAATATCCCTTGCTTAAAATTATGCATGTTTACGATAATTGACGATCGATTAATACATTTGCAAGTGACCATATCACTGTAGATCACTACATGATTTATGAACATCTGATTTGTTTTTGATTTTTTCTGACTCTACACACTTTTTGTGCTCAAATGTTACCAGTGCTAATATCTGATGTCATTATTTGGTACTGTAAGCACGCTGTTTTTTCTTCAGATCCATCAAGACTTTGCTTTGATGCTTGGCCAGGAAACAGCATCCAGATTTTTAGAGAAGTGGAATACCTCCTTCAAAGAAAATGTGATTAAGGAAGCAAAAACTCTAAATCCATCTGCATTCCTGCTACAGCTTCTGAAATCTGCTGAAAAAAAATAATGGAGACAACAGTAATGAAGGTAAAACTACTTTACAGTGCTCTAGAAAAAGCTACATATTAAATTTGTATTTATGAAAACTAACAAAATGTGCTCTCTGTGTCCTGTTATTATAGAATGGGATAGTGACATAGCCTCCCTGCTTTTGCTGTTACACCTCCTGGCACCCCAACCTTCTGGAATGAAGAGAGCAGCCAAGATCAGTGTGAGAGATGCTGTTGATCGCCTCCTGAAATTTGAAAAGGTTAGCTTATGTTCTGGATCTTTTCTTGAGCATAGCAAATATCCTAACCATAAACCATACCATAAGATTAGTGAACTGTTATAAGGAAAGCATGAAGGGTTTTTCTTTGTTTCGAAGATGTCATTTTTTGTAAATTTGTGGTAAATGTACTATGTTCTGATTTTAAATGTATGCTAGAATTTATGGCATTTAAGTAATTATTATATTGTTATTAATCAGTCCTGCAGAAGTTTGGAGGACCATCTCTCAGAGGTGGAGGACAGGCACCCCTATCTTCTAGCCACTGGACAAACCAAAGCAGATGTGCTTAAATTCTACATTGTGGTCGACAAGAATCTCATACCCTGTCAAGCAAGTACTTCACTTGGAGCTTTTGATGAGCTCTTTAAAGCTCATTTTGTCTTTGGTGCACAATATGACCCATCTCTCAGCAACATGTTCACCTTTATCCAGACAACAGTCTACAAAATCCATCCTAGTACGTCCAGCCAATCATCACGCACTCGAGAGTTGAGAGCAAAACTGTTAAACAGTTTGATGGAAAGTGCATGATGAGAAGATGTTTCATTTGCAAGTCTTTGCTGGGTACAAGCATTAAATTGTTTCGACACCTGAAGTTAGCTCATGGCATGTACCCAGGAAAGAAGCTGAGACTGATTTGTGCACAAGAGGGATGCAACTTACAGTTTACCACCTATTCTGGTTTTCGGAAGCATTTACATCATATCCATTGTGAAGATGTGGATAATGCATAAAAAACTTTAAGAATTTGACTGTGTCTTTGGCAAAAAAAAACACCAATTTGCTGTGGCCTATCACTGGGAATGCAGCTTCCAGCCATCAAACACAGGCTCCAGAGTTACCTTCTATTCAAGAGACAAATGTTGACCATATATGTGAGACACCTGATAGCCCACAGCAACCTACAACCTTTCAAAGCCTGGATAAGTGTGCATCAATTATTTCAAAGCTGATGGCAAGTAATGTACCAAATACTGTTGTTTCTTCAACAATAGAAAGCCTAGAAGACTTCATCGATGATTTAAAGTGTAACCTCAAGGAAAAGTCCTAAGCATCGTTTCACAAAATAATTCAAGCAGAGAAAGTTTAGAGAATGATTTTGAAAGTTTTGATAATCCATTCAGTGCTCTAAATACAGACCACAAATTGAAAAGGTATTTCTATAGCAAGTGGGGTATAGTGCAACCAGTTGAGGTGCCTTTAGGCATTAGGTATGACACCAAGAGAAATAGACAAACAGGAGCATATGAGCAACTCCCGGTTAATGATAAATTTATTTATATACCAATACTAAAAACATTAGAATTTATTTTCAAGAACTCTGATGTGTGTGATTTCATGCAGGACTGCACTCAAAGCGACATTTTTGAAGATTTCTGTGATGGAACTTATTTTAAAAATCACCCCATGTTTTCAATTCACAGATTTGCTCTACAAATTCAACTCTATTACGACGATTTTGAAGCCGCTAACCCCTTAGGATCAAAAAAAGGCATTCATAAACTTGGTTGTCTATACTTCATTCTCCGAAACCTTCCACCAAAAGTAAATTTAACTCTAATGAACATTCATCTGGTATCATTGTTCCATTCACAAGATGCCAAAAAGTATGGAATAGATTCAATATTGAAGCCTTTTGTGGACGATATAAACATTTTAGAGACAGAAGGAATAAAGGTCCCTTTCTGCGAGATGCCTGTAAGTGGTACGGTTGCACAAATCACCTGTGATAACTTGGGCATTCACTCAATTCTCGGTTTTATGGAGTCGTTCAGTGCAAACTATTTCTGCCGCTTATGCTTGATTGACAAAGTTTTGTCTCAAGAAGTTTTTTCAGAGGATGATCCACGGCTGATATTGAGAACAAAGATTCTTAATGAGGAACACTATGCTGATCTTTCAGAGGACCCAACTCTTACATCTTCACATGGAATTAAGCGCAACAGCTTACTCAATACACTCTCATACTTCAATGTATCGGAAAACTTTGCTTTTGATGTAATGCACGATATTTTAGAGGGTGTGGGTCAGTATGAGATGAAACTTCTCTTTGATTATATGGTTAAGAACAAATTCATTTCAAAAGAAAGGCTGCTCAACAGAGTCTATGCCTTTAACTATGGCCACATGGAAAGATCAAATCGGCCAACTAAAATAAACTTGGACTGTAAAGGTAATGGCATTGGATTAAATGCTGCACAGACTCTTTGTTTAATAACAAACATACCGTTGCTTTTTGGGGATGTTGTTCCTCAGGGAAACCTGCATTGGTATTTGTTACTGTTGCTTTTGCAGGTCATCAACATTGTGTTCTCACCTTCAGTCACAGAGGGTATGACTGTGTTTTTAAAACACCTCATTAAAGACCATCATCAGCTGTTTAAGGAGATCTACCCATCCAAAAACTTGATTCCTAAACATCATTTTATGTTGCATTATCCTCGCTGTATTCGGAGAATTGGTCCATTGTTGCATGTTTGGTCAATGAGGTTCGAGGCCAAACATAAGTTCTTTAAGAACTGCATAAAAAACTTTAAGAATTTGACTGTGTCTTTGGCAAAAAAAAAACACCAATTTGCTGTGGCCTATCACTGGGAATGCATGAATTACAATTCTCTGGAATCAGGACCAGTGAAGGTACATACACTTCTGTGTTTGGATCATTTTGAAGAGATTTCTGAACATCTTTGCATTGATTCTCAAACTGAAATTCGACATACAAAGTGGGTAAAATGCTCTGGAGCAGAGTACAGAGTTGGCCTTTTCGTGTGTTCTGATATTGTTGACGAAATGCCTGTTTTCAGTAAAATACTAAATATATTATTGCTCAGAGAACAAGTTTTCTTGTTGTTAAAAGACTATGAGTCGACGTTTATTGAACAGGTCCATGCCTACAGATTATTTGACAAAGCATCTCAACATGTATGGATATTGAACAAAGACAACTTAAGGAATATTTCTTTGTTTGATGCACAGATGTCCAATGGTGCTGACTCATATTTCTACATAGTTGCAAAAAATGAACTTGTTTGAAACACTCAGTAGAGATTTATTTGATTATTTAGCCTATAAAGGAATAGTATATTTTATCAGAATGAATGTATATTTTCAAACCAGGCACTGTTTAACATTGAGTTGCATTGATAGCATTAAACTGTTGTATTTTTCAATTTAAAATGTTATTGCAGTGTATGTTTACTTGTTTAAAAAAACTCAATTTCTATTGCAAATCTCCATGCAGATTATTTTATTTTAAGTATATCAATTTACATGTACAGATGTCCTATGTGGTGCGGACTCATTTTTCTAAATTAAAAAAAAAAAAAAAAAAAAAATGAATGAATGAATTTGTTTGAAACTCAGTAGAGATTTATATTTAAGAAATATGAATGTGTATTATTCATTTTTTTCAAATTTTTTTTATTTTAATTTTATTACCAATGTTAAGATGATATTGCAGTGGAGATTAACTGTTCAATTGTATGTTTGATATATGACAATTTTAATAAATGTTCAAATAAATTCATAGTCACTCGGTTTTTGAATTTTTTAAATTTTTTAAATTTCATCTGCATTACCATTTTAAAATAAGTATTTTTTATTTACATTAAATCAACAACAAAAAAATACACTGGATCTGTGTGATTAAACACCATAAAGTGTTAAATGTGTATACTTATGAGTAATAATTTCTTAACACCTTGAGTGTTTAAAATGAAACACTAACACAGTGTCTGAAGAATAAACACTTTAGTCAGTGTTGTTTTAACACTAGCAAAGATGGACCTGTATGTTCACCCGGAAAGTGATAATTTTAACACCCATGGTGACAAATCTCCCAACATATTTTTGCTGTGTACAGTGGCTCCACTATAAGTTTATCAAGCGACGAGAATACTTTTTATGCGAAAACAAAAACAAAAATAAACAACTTTATTCGACTATTACATTGCTTCCATGTGGGCCTGAGACGAGAGTTCAAGAGATTTCCACGATGCATGCGCGAGAACTGACGTTCTTCTTCTACAACTATGTACAGCGCTTGTCTTCCTCTGCTTGTAAGACGCGCGCTGTGTAGTAGAAGAAGAACCTCCGTTCTCGCGCATGCGTCGTGGAAATCTCTTGAACTCTCGTCTCAGGCCCACATGGAAGCAATGGAATAGTCGAATAAAGTCGTTTTTTTCCGCACAAAAAGTATTCTCGTCGCTTGATAAACTTATAGTGGAGCCACTGTAGGCACATGGAATACTTAAACATTTTCTTCATTGACTTTCTGGGCCGTCAAGTTTCAATTGCTGAGGGAGCCTATGTAGCAGTGAACCAGCTCTCAGATTTAATCAAAAATATCTTCATTTGTGTTCCGAAGATGAACGAAGGTCTTACGGGGTTGGTACAGCATGGGGGTGAGTAATTAATGACTTAATTCTCATTTTTGGGTGAACTATCCCTTTAATGTTTTTCAGGGCAATGACCCCTTAGGTGATAGAGACATGGAGCAGGGACCCCCGAGACAAAATGTGTCAAACAGAGCTACAACAGAGCTACATTAAGCATATAGCCATCGATATTAATAGAAATTAAGTCAAGTCAAGTCACCTTTATTTATACAGCGCTTTTTACAATACAAATTGTTTCAAAGCAGCTTTACAGAGATAACAGGAAAATAATGTTATAATATGTTAAATTCAAAATGAAATGTTAAATGTCCCCAACTAAGCAAACCAAAAGCCAATGGCGACAAAGGCGAAGAGAGGCGAAAAAGGCAACAGTGGCAAGGAACCAAAACTCCATCAGGTGACAGAATGGAGAAAAAAACCTTGGGAGAACCCAGGCTCAGTCGGGGGGCCAGTCCTCCTTTGGCCAACGAACGAACAGTGAATGATTATGATTTAGGCAGCATAATGTCAGGAGTCAGATGTGATCAGAACTTTCATGATATTTATCCAGTTCATATTATTAACCATATTATGATTAAGACAGTAGATCAGAACTATGCACATTATTGTTGTTGCATGCATCACTGTCTGTACAGTATATTACTTTTCATTGTTAATACACATCATAATAAACAACGTGATACAAATCACAATTCATTAGTTTTTTGCAGGTATATTTTAATGTAACTTATTTTAATGGATTTGCAGAGTCATACATTTTTAATTTATTAATCAGATGGACAATTAATCATTTACTTGAAATTTAGATTATTCAAAATTCACATTTAAATTTTACTGTGTGATGGACAATTAAGAATCAAATTACTGAGTAGCCTGTCTTCTCTAGTAAAGTGAAGATGTAATGTGTAAGCAACGGCCCCACAAGTCTCCCTTAGTCCTCCCAAGTCATTACGTTTACAAATAATTGGAATCAAATTTAAAAATATATATATTAATACGAATATTTTTTAATCTATTAGTCATTTACACCTATTTTGAAAAGCCATATTTTTGTCCCATGCTATAGTTATCGCTATGTCATTTGCAATCTTAAGAGTCAAGTCAGGTCACCTTTATTTATATAGCGCTTTTTACAATACAAATTGTTTCAAAGCAGCTTTACAGAGATAAGAGGAAAATTAAAGCTGCAAGCAGCGATGGGCGGGCCCTCGCACATGTAGCGCGTCGGGGAGTGATGCGGCCGCATATTCTGTTGCATATTCTGGAGCTCTGCCAGTGCGGCTGTGAATTCGCTACGCTTTTCAGACACTGCATGAAGGTGTTATACGTCACTTCCTGTTGCCAGCAGGTGGCGCTATGACTGTGGGTGAATGTGGGCATGTACATGTGTTCAGGGCGGGACTCTTATCCTACATGTAAAGTTTGGTGCAGCTGTGAGCATGTACACTGAAGTTACAACCACTTCCTGTGTCATGGCGATGAGTTGATCTTTGACGCCACGCCACGGACACACCGATTGACGAAAACTCGCAGATAGCACAACTTTTCATCGTCAATGCCTTTAGAAGGCACAGCAGTAATTTCAAGTCGATCGGACTAAATCCCTAGGAGGAGTTCGTTAAAGTACGGAGTGTGTAAATCAGCCAAAATTTGACGGTAAATTAAAAATGGCCACTTCCTGTTGGGTTTAGGGCATCGCTCCAAGAGGCTTTTTTGTGCGTCTGGACATGTCTGATGTGCCACAGAAATGTCGTACATGTAGGTCAAACGTGCGGCGGGGGCTGCTTCGTTAAACGTCACTTCCTGTTGCCAGCAGGTGGCGCTATGACTGGGGGTGAATGTCGGCATGTACATGTGTTCAGGGCGGGACTCTTGTCAAGCGTGCAAAATTTGGTGCAGATCTGAGCATGTACAGCAAAGTTACTCCAACTTCCTGTTTCATGGTGAATCATCGATGCCACGGACACGCCCATTGACGAAAACGCGCAGAGAGCACAACTTTTCATCGTCAATTCCTTTAGAAGACACAGCAGAAATTTGATGTCGATTCGACTAAATCTCTAGGAGGATTTCGTTAAAGTACGGAGTGTGTAAATCGTCCCAAAATGGCGGACTTCCTGTCGAGTTTAGGGTATGGGTTCTTGAGGCTTTTTTGTGCGTCTTGATATGATACACGTCCCCACCAAATTTCGTGCATGTAGGTCGAACGTGGACGAGGGGCTAATTTTTTTCAATTTTCTAGGTGGAGCTAGCGAGCCATTTTGCCACGCCCATCCGCGAAACCCACAAAATACAAAATGTTTCACCAGTCCTGACATGTGTGCAAAATTTGGTGACTTTTCGAGCCTGTTGCGGCCTCGAAAATGGGGCTTACTTTGCAGAAAAAAAAAAAAAAAAAAAAAAAAAAAAATCCTAACAGTTTCAAGAGGGACCTCGCACCTTAGTGCTCGGGCCCTAACAAGCAGCGATGGGCGGGCCCTCGCACATGTAGCGCGTCGGGGATTGATATGCATATTCTGGAGCTCTGCCAGTGCGGCTGTGAATTTGCTACGCTTTTCAGACACTGCATGAAGGTGTTATACATCACTTCCTGTTGCCAGCAGGTGGCGCTATGACTGTGGGTGAATGTGGGCATGTACATGAGTTCAGGGCGGGACTCTTATCCTACATGTACAGTTTGGTGCAGCTGTGAGCATGTACACTGAAGTTACAACCACTTCCTGTGTCATGGCGATGAGTTGATCTTTGATGCCATGCCACGGACACACCGATTGACGAAAACTCGCAGATAGCACAACTTTTCATCGTCAATGCCTTTAGAAGGCACAGCAGAAATTTCAAGTCGATCGGACTAAATCCCTAGGAGGAGTTCGTTAAAGTACGGAGTGTGTAAATCAGCCAAAATTTGACGAAAAATTCAAAATGGCCGACTTCCTGTTGGGTTTAGGGCATCGCTCCAAGAGGCTTTTTTGTGCGACTGGACATGCTTGATGTGCCTCAGAAATTTCGTACATGTAGGTCAAACGTGCGGCGGGGGCTGCTTCGTTAAAGGTCACTTCCTGTTGCCAGCAGGTGGCGCTATGACTGGGGGTGAATGTCGGCATGTACATGTGTTCAGGGCGGGACTCTTGTCAAGCGTGCAAAATTTGGTGCAGATCTGAGCATGTACAGCAAAGTTACTCCAACTTCCTGTTTCATGGCGAATCATCGATGCCACGGACACGCCCATTGACGAAAACGCGCAGATAGCACAACTTTTCATCGTCAATGCCTTTAGAAGGCACAGCAGAAATTTGAAGTCGATCCATCTAAATCCCTAGGAGGAGTTCGTCAAAGTACGGAGTGTGTAAATCATCCCAAAATGGCCGCCAAATTCAAAATGGCGGACTTCCTGTCGAGTTTAGGGTATGGGTTCTTGAGGCTTTTTTGTGCGTCTTGATATGATACACATCCTCACCACATTTCGTGCATGTAGGTCGAACATGGACGAGGGGCTAATTTTTTCTAATTTTCTAGGTGGCGCTAGCGAGCCATTTTGCCACGCCCATCCGCGAAACCCACAAAATACAACATTTTTCACCAGTCCTGACATGTGCAAAATTTGGTGACTTTTCGAGCATGTTGCGGCCTCGAAAATGGGGCTTACTTTGCAGAAAAAAAAAAAAAAAAAAAAGCTGCAAGCAGCGATGGGCGGGCCCTCGCACATGTAGCGCGTCGGGGAGTGATGCGGCCGCATATTCTGTTGCATATTCTGGAGCTCTGCCAGTGCGGCTGTGAATTTGCTACGCTTTTCAGACACTGCATGAAGGTGTTATACGTCACTTACTGTTGCCAGCAGGTGGCGCTATGACTGTGGGTGAATGTGGGCATGTACATGAGTTCAGGGCGGGACTCCCATCCTACATGTAAAGTTTGGTGCAGCTGTGAGCATGTATACTGAAGTTACAACCACTTCCTGTGTCATGGCGATGAGTTGATCTTTGATGCCATGCCACGGACACACCGATTGACGAAAACTCGCAGATAGCACGACTTTTCATCGTCAATGCCTTTAGAAGGCACAGCAGGAATTTCAAGTCGATCGGACTAAATCCCTAGGAGGAGTTCGTTAAAGTACGGAGTGTGTAAATCAGCCAAAATTTGACGGTAAATTAAAAATGGCCGACTTCCTGTTGGGTTTAGGGCATCGCTCCAAGAGGCTTTTTTGTGCGTCTGGACATGGTTGATGTGCCACAGAAATTTCATACATGTAGGTCAAACGTGCGGCGGGGGCTGCTTCGTTAAAGGTCACTTTCCTGTTGCCAGCAGGTGGCGCTATGACTGGGGGTGAATGTCGGCATGTACATGTGTTCAGGGCGGGACTCTTGTCAAGCGTGCAAAATTTGGTGCAGATCCGAGCATGTACAGCAAAGTTACTCCAACTTCCTGTTTCATGGCGAATCATCGATGCCACGGACACGCCCATTGACGAAAACGCGCAGATAGCACAACTTTTCATCGTCAATGCCTTTAGAATGCACAGCAGAAATTTGAAGTCGATCCAACTAAATCCCTAGGAGGAGTTCGTCAAAGTACGGAGTGTGTAAATCGTCCCAAAATGGCCGCCAAATTCAAAATGGCGGACTTCCTGTCGAGTTTAGGGTATGGGTTCTTGAGGCTTTTTTGTGCGTCTTGATAGGATACACGTCCCCACCGAATTTCGTGCATGTAGGTCGAACATGGACGAGGGGCTAATTTTTTCTAATTTTCTAGGTGGCGCTAGCGAGCCATTTTGCCACGCCCATCCGCGAAACCCACAAAATACAAAATATTTCACCAGTCCTGACATGTGTGCAAAACTTGGTGACTTTTCGAGCATGTTGCGGCCTCGAAAATGGGGCTTACTTTGCAGAAAAAAAAAAAAAAAAAAAAAAAAAAAAAGAAAAAAAAATAATCCTAACAGTTTCAAGAGGGACCTCGCACCTTAGTGCTCGGGCCCTAATAATGTTGTAATAGTATTGTTAAATTCAAAATTAAATGGTAAATGTCCCCAACTAAGCAAGCCAAAAGCCAATGGCGACAAAGGCGAAGAGAGGCGAAAAAGGCAACAGTGGCAAGGAACCAAAACTCCATCAGGTGACAGAATGGAGAAAAAAAACCTTGGGAGAACCCAGGCTCAGTCAGGGGGCCAGTCCTCCTTTGGCCAATGAACGAACAGTGTATGATTATGAGTTAGGCAGCATAAAAGGTCAGGAGTCAAATGGGATCAGAACTTTCACAATATTTATCCAGTTCATCTGATTGGGGGTCGGAGTCATCACGCCGGTGTGGAGAGGAGTTTGTTGAGGTGTCCATGAGGCCTTCAGTGTTGATGAGGCTGGCACTTCAGGGATGCGTTGTCGTGTCCAGGTGATGGTCCTTCCTCAGATCTGGATATGGCCTGGATCCGGCAGTTTGCGGTAAACCTCGGGATAAACAGAGAGACTAATATTAGCGTAGACGCCATCCTTCTTATGATGTACAAGTTTTGGTGCTAGAGAGGAAAAGGATCTACCGCCAACAGTCGATTTTGATATTCTAGGTATTATCAACTGGCCAGAATTTTGAGATCGCAATAGACGTGAAGGACTATAATGCGTTAAGAGCTCACTCAAGTACTGGGGAGCTAAACCATTTAGTGCTTTGTAAGTAATCAGCAATATTTTAAAATTTATACGATGTTTAATAGGCAGCCAATGCAGTGTTGACAGAACCGGGCTAATATGTTCATACTTCCTGGTTCTGGTAAGAACTCTAGCTGCTGCGTTTTGAACTAGCTGTAGTTTGTTTATTAAGCGTGCAGGGCAACCACCCAGTAGAGCATTACAATAATCTAGCCTTGAGGTCATGAACGCATGAACTAATTTTTCTGCATTTGTCAGTGAGAGCATATGACGTAATTTATATATATTTTTAAGATGGAAAAATGCAGTTTTACAGATACTAGACACGTGACTTTCAAATGAAAGATTGGTATCAAAGAGCACACCCAGGTTCCTAACTGACGACGAAGACTTAACAGAGCAGCCATCAAGTGTTAGACAGTATTCTAGGTTATTACGTGTGGAAGTTTTTTGTCCAATGATTAGAATCTCTGTTTTTTCAGAATTTAGTAGTAGGAAATTACTGGTCATCCAATTTTTTATATCAGCTATGCATTCCGTTAATTTTGTGAATTGATAAGGTTTTGAAGAAATATATAGCTGAGTATCATCAGCATAACAGTGACAGCTAATTCCATATTTCCTAATGATATCTCCTAATGGTAGCATGTACAGAGTGAACAGCAGCGGTCCTAGTACTGAGCCTTGTGGTACGCCATACAGAACTTGTGATCGATAAGACATCTCTTCATTTACTGCTACAAACTGAAAACTGTCAGATAAGTATGATTTAAACCATGCTAGTGCAATTCCACTAATGTCAACAAAGTTTTCTAGTCTATTTAAAAGAATATTGTGGTCGATAGTATCAAATGCAGCACTAAGATCGAGTAACACTAATAGAGAGATACAACCACGATCGGATGATACGAGAAAATCATTTGTGACTTTAACCCTCTGGGGTCTGAGCTGTTCTCTTACGAGAGTATCTCTCATACTGCGTAATATCTTACGCTATGGGGAAAACTCTTTTCCACGAGATATTGAAGCCAAAAATTATCCTTAATTTTTTACTAATGTAAAACGCTTTGCAGCAGCAAGCAGACCTAGGCGAGACAGCTCGCGCGCCTATTGGCTGCTCTGCGGCAATAGCAGCAGCCTATCGAGAGAGGCTCTGCGTGACGTCACGACGAATGGGGGCCCTTCGCGCCCATATCGTCACGTCCCGCCAGAAAGGGCGTGGTCTCGCCCTATATCTAGGCTCGATAGCTGCTCTTACGTCGATTTTCATCTCTTCAGCGAAGCCTCACGCATCGCTGGATCCAGAGTGAGAAGCCGCGCCGTCGACCTGTAGCCTTCAGCGGGACGTGCCATTGAGTCTGGAGTCGCTGGCCTCGCCGCCTT
The DNA here is from genome assembly GCA_036326025.1 of Chrosomus eos. Classification (NCBI taxonomy): domain Eukaryota; kingdom Metazoa; phylum Chordata; class Actinopteri; order Cypriniformes; family Leuciscidae; genus Chrosomus; species Chrosomus eos. The sequence goes on along the minus strand of CM070827.1, from coordinate 22,434,327 downwards.
CAGCCGCCGTACCTGCTGTGCTTTCCGGCGTTATATCCTTTCCTCTGCATAGAGTGTGTGTGTGTGTTTGCATATCTGCTTTTTTCCCACCCCCTCTAAAAGAGCGGCGTCTTTTTAAAGATGCCTTCCTGCGGTTCTTGCCGAGCCCCACTCAGCGACGAGGACCGACATGTCATCTGCGTGTCCTGCCTGGGTGAGGATCACGCGGCCATCGCGCTCGCTGACGGCGGATGCCATCACTGCGAACGTTTGCCTATGGTGACTCTGCGGACTCGCCTGGCTTCGTTCTCCGAGCCCGTATCCCAGCCTGCCGTGACGCCGCGTCGCAAGAAGCGCCGCGCCCAGCGCGCTCCCGAGCTATCTCCAGCCCGCCAAAGCTCGCCGGTTCGCCCGCCAGCTTCGCCGGCTTCGCTCGAGTCGCTCACCGACGGACAGCGGCCGCCGTCCGCCGCCGCGTCCGCCATCGAGTTGGACGACAACACCGAGGCGTGTTCTCTCTTGGCTTCGGATAGCGAGGATTGGGCGAGCTCTGTGGACCTCCCCTCCGCTAACGCTCCCCGCCAACCCTCTGGGAAGAGAGCCGGCATTGAGTCTGAGCTGATGCGTCTGCTCACCAAGGCCGTAGAAAGCATCGGCCTCGATTGGGAGGCACCCACGCTGCCGCCGCGCAACAGATTAGACGGGCGCTTTCTCGGCAAAGACGAGGCTCCGTCAAAATCTAGGCCCGCGCCCTTCCTCCCGGAACTTCACGAGGAGGTTGCAAAGTCGTGGAAGGCCCCCTTTTCCGCCAGGATGCGTACCTCTACCTCCGCGGCATTCTCCGCTGTCGACGGTGCGGGAAGTAGAGGCTACCTCGCCATTCCTCCGGTGGAGACGGCTGTCGCGTCGCATCTCTGCCCGCCCTCTGCGGGACGGCGGGTTCAGACGACGCTCCCGTCCAAAGCCTGCCGAGTGACATCATCGCTGCACGGACGCGCTTACACCGCCGCCGGGCAAGCAGTCTCAGCGCTGCACACGATGTCTATTCTGCAGATCTACCAGGCAGACCTCCTTCTCAAGCTGGACGAGGAGGGACCCGGTGCTATCTGTGTGGCGGACCTGAGGAGCGCTACGGACCTCGCTCTACGCGCTTCTAAAGCCGCTGCGCAAGCCATGGGGCGGAACATGGCCTCTCTCGCCGTCGCCGAGAGACACTTATGGTTGACGCTGTCCGAGATGACGGAAGCCGAGCGCTCTGTGTTCCTCGACGCGCCCATTTCCCCGGAGGGCCTGTTCGGAACGGCCGTCAAGGACTTCGCGGACAGGTTTGTTGAGGTGCAGAAGACTTCTCAGGCTATGAAGCACTTCCTGCCGAAGCGCTCGAGCTCCGCTACAGGCCGCACCAAGCCGCCTGCTCGCAGCTCTCAGCCCCAGCCTGCACCGCCCTCCGCCGCCGCCGCCTCACAGCGCCGCCAGGCCCGGGATCAGAGACCGCGGTCTCGCTCCGCCGGACGCCGCCCCCCTCACCGCGGGCCCCGGCCGAGGATTGAGATCAAGCCCGAGGCCCCAAAGTCTTCCTAGCCGCTCTAGGAAAACGACGGTGTTCAGATCCCGCTGCGGCCGGATTTCCACCAAAACTTCTCGCTCGTTCAGCCCCATGCGTTGTGACTGTACCAGTGTATTTTGCAGTGAAGCAGCCGGTGTCTCAGCCCGCTTGCCTGCACACAAAAGCTGTTTTTACGGCTACCCAGATAAATCCAATAAAGAGTGTATTTTCTGGTGTTCCGGCCTCGGCCGATGGTGTTATGAGTGTTGTAAGAATGCCCACGCCCCAGTGCCCATTCCCACACCCAGACACAGCCCGCCACGGTGCAGGGCTCGCACAAATAAAATCGACTCCGGTCGATTGTGCAAACACTGTAGTGAACGCGCCCATATCCCCATGCCCGCTTACACTACACGCTGCGTGTCCCTCGGTTTCTGTAAAAACGAAACCAACACACATTCAGTCGGCCCTAAACGACAGTGTTTTCAGTGTAGCAAATGTGCCCGTGGTCCCGCGCCCACATTTCCTCACAGACACGCCGAATCCCACGGGATTCGCCCCGCTCTCTCTCTCGGCGCTACCCGCCTCAGAGGAGATGAGCGCGGCCAGGCTGCCCGCTGTGATCAGCGCGCCCCCCGCCTCGAACGCCGTAAACACGGCGCTGTGTTCCCAGCACACGCGGGCTCTTGTGCCGCCGCTTTCCCGCGGCCAGAGCCCAGATTTCATTCTGCCCCTAGCTATTCACGCGGATGCGTGGTCAAGGCTTCCCGGGGTATCAGAGTGGGTGATGAACACTATAAAGAGAGGCTATTCGCTACAATTCGCTCGACGCCCTCGCCGCTACGCGGCGCGCGTCGAAACTACGGTGAAAAGCGAAGTATCTCATCTACTTCGAGCCGAGATAGCGAAACTACTGAGAAAGGGGGCTATAGAACCTTTATCTCAGGCTCAGAGCGAAGGGGGCTTATACAGCAGATATTTTCTGGTACCGAAGAAAGATGGTGGGCTCAGACCCATTCTAGATCTGAGGCTGCTGAACAGAGCGCTCGTGAAACGCCAGTTCAGGATGCTTACGACCAGGAAAATCCTCGCGCAAGTGCGCCAAGGAGACTGGTTCATGTCAATAGATCTGAAAGACGCGTATTTCCAAATACAAATAGCGTCCCATCACAGGCGATTCTTGAGATTCGCCTTCGAGGGCCAGGCATATCAATACACAGTCCTGCCATTCGGCCTGTCCCTAGCACCCCGTACGTTCACGAAGTGCATGGACGCGGCCCTCGCTCCCCTGAGACTTCGGGGCATGCGAGTTTTGAATTACTTGGACGATTGGCTGATTCTAGCTCGTTCACGAACGGAGCTCTTAGAACACAGGGCCGCATTACTCGAGCACCTCGAGGAGCTGGGCCTTACAGTCAATTGGGCGAAAAGCTCACTGCTCCCCAGTCGGAGGATTTCCTTTCTGGGAACAGTGTTAGACTCGCTATCCATGACGGCACGCCTGTCACCAGAGCGCGGATTGAATATCCAGCACGTCGCGAAATCCTTCCGCCACGGCTCTATAGTCCCGCTCAGAAGGTTTCAGAAAATGCTGGGTCTCATGGCCTCAGCAGCCTCTGTACTCCAGTTGGGCCTGCTCCGCATGCGCCCACTGCAGCTATGGCTAAAAGCACGAGTTCCCCCCAGGGCATGGACCGCAGGTCTGTTTCGCCTCAGGGTCGACCATCAGTGCATTTCGGCTCTGAAACCATGGAAAGCGACCGACTGGTATCAGTCGGGCGTGAGTCTGGGGATCCCCTCAAGTGTGAAGGTGGTGTCTACGGACGCCTCCACTTCGGGGTGGGGAGCGCTGCTCGAGGGCAGACCGCTGGCTGGCCTGTGGTCAGTGCGGGAGAAGCTCCTACACATAAACTGCTTGGAATTGATAGCAGTCGACAAAGCGCTAAGGCGCTTCTGTCCCCAGATAACAGGCCACCACGTATTGGTCCGGTCGGACAACATGTCAGTGGTGGCATACATAAATCGCCAGGGCGGCGTCAGGTCCCGAAACCTTTACAGGCTGACGGAACGCCTCCTGGTCTGGGCTCAGCACAACCTGCTCTCGCTGAGAGCGGCGCATGTGCCTGGTCACCTAAATGTGGGACCAGACAGGCTGTCCAGAAACAACGTTCCAGCAGGAGAATGGTCTCTGCACCCGCAGACGATCCAGCTGCTGTGGGAAACGTTTGGCAGAGCGCAGGTGGACCTGTTCGCGTCCCAAGAAAACGCTCACTGCCCGAGATTCTTCTCGAAAAGCCGGGACGCGCTGGCCCATGTCTGGCCCCGCCGCCCCCTTTATGCTTTTCCCCCTGTCTCACTCCTGCCTCAGGTGTTGGAGCGAATCAGGAGGGAGGGATGTCCAGTGCTACTCATAGCTCCGCTCTGGACAAACCAGTCGTGGTTCCCTGTCCTGATGCAGCTGACCAGCGCTGCTCCATGGCCGTTACCGCTGAGGAGAGACCTCCTCTCTCAGGCGGAAGGCTCGATTTGGCATCCTCGCCCGGATCTGTGGTCCCTGCACGCATGGGCCATCAACGGGTACCCGCTGACCTCCCAGAGGGAGTGCTAAACACGATCGCGCAGGCTAGAGCCCCGTCTACCAGACGGCTCTACTCCTCGAAGTGGTCTGTGTTCTCTGCTTGGTGTCAAGCGCAGGGCTTTTCACCTGTAGACTGCGGGGTTACGGAAGTGCTTTCCTTCCTTCAGGAGCTACTGGATAAGGGCAGGTCCCCTTCCACGCTCAAAGTATACGTGGCGGCCATAGCAACGTTTGCAAAACCGGTGTCTGGCCAGTCACTAGGAAAGAGCGACTTAGTCGTGCGTTTCCTTAGAGGAGCTCGGAGGCTAAACCCTCCCAGGCCCCCTTCAGTCCCGACATGGGACCTTTCCACGGTCTTGGAGGCCATGAAAGGCGCCCCATTCGAGCCAATCCAGTCGTCAGACATGAAACACTTGTCTTTCAAGACAGCGTTTCTTATGGCTCTCGCTTCAGTGAAGCGCGTAGGGGACTTGCAAGCGCTCTCAGTAAGCGCGTCATGCATGGAGTTTGGACCTAACGACTCTAAGGTCATACTCAAACCAAAGCACGGTTACGTGCCGAAATCCCTCAACACACCGTTCAGGGCCCAGGTGATTTCCCTGTCTGCCCTTCCGGTTCTCAATGAGGAGAAGGACGCGAGTCTCCTTTGCCCTGTCAGGGCACTAAGGGCTTATGTGTCCCGCTCGTCTGGTTTCAGACAGACTGAGCAGCTTTTTGTTTCGTTTGGCGGCCGTACTAAGGGACTTGCCGCGTCGAAACAGAGCTTATCCAGATGGATAGTTGGTGCAATAGCGCTGGCTTACACTTCTAAGGGCCTTCAGTGCCCTTTGGGTGTTAGAGCGCACTCCACGAGAGGCATGGCCTCCTCGTGGGCATGGTCTAGCGGGGTTACCCTGCAAGATATTTGTATGGCCGCGGGCTGGGCCTCGCCGTCTACATTTATAAAATACTATAATCTGGAGGTCCCCGCCTTACAAGCTAAGCTTTTGGCGGTATAGAATTCAGTGCTATCTGCCCGCTGTGCGGCTCGGATACTGAGTTTGGCCTGCGTATCGCTCACTGACCGGTACAGCAGCTCATTTAAAAATTTACACACTTGTGGCCACCCAGTTCAGGCTGAATGTTCACCCTGACGGTTTGGTTATTGTCATATGATTGGCCCCTTTCGGAGGCTATTTACAGGGAATGATGCTTCTAGCCTCTCTTCCCTCACTCTCTGTGAGTTTATGGTGATTATGCACTATATGCGCCCCGGGCTTCGGCCCCTGGGTCTTTGGTGTTGGATCCCTACCAGCACGGCGTGTTGCATTGTGTTCCCCATAGCGTAAGATATTACGCAGTACGAGAGATACTCTCGTAAGAGAACGTACTCGGTTACTAACGTAACCTCGGTTCTCTCTAGAGAGGGAACGAGTACTGCGTATCTTGCCGTGCTTGGAATACGCTCTGGTTCGCTTCGGCGATGAAAACCGACGTAAGAGCAGCTATCGAGCCTAGATATAGGGCGAGACCACGCCCTTTCTGGCGGGACGTGACGATATGGGCGCGAAGGGCCCCCATTCGTCGTGACGTCACGCAGAGCCTCTCTCGATAGGCTGCTGCTATTGCCGCAGAGCAGCCAATAGGCGCGCGAGCTGTCTCGCCTAGGTCTGCTTGCTGCTGCAAAGCGTTTTACATTAGTAAAAAATTAAGGATAATTTTTGGCTTCAATATCTCGTGGAAAAGAGTTTTCCCCATAGCGTAAGATATTACGCAGTACTCGTTCCCTCTCTAGAGAGAACCGAGTACGTTTTCGGGCTCTTTCTGTGTTTTGGTATGCCCTGACATTTGTGCTTATTTCAGCTACTTAAAACATACCATTTGCCAACATATAAATTTGCTGTATTCAGCACAAACTCTGCTACAATAATATGTGAGCAAAATGGATGTACATGTTTGCATTTTATAGAAAAAAAATAATATGCGTGGTTTGTACGTTTTGGGAAAAAAAATTTCACCGCAATAAGGCCATTTAACACATACTGAATAGTTGAAAACAATACTGTTGAGTTACTATTCTTGTAGGCTAGAATTTTTACTTCAAAATGAAGTGAAAATCATTCTGACCACTCTTTCAGAAAGATCAATATAACGATTTGAATTTCTTACATCAGTTTTTGGGTCATTACTGCTGTATGCGTGGGAGTGTTAATGCCCATGAATATTAATGTGATTTACACCTGGGGAGACTAAAGACACTCCCCCAATGTGCTAATGCCCTATCAAGGTGCTGTGAGGCAGCCTGAACTAAGAATGATTCGATGTATAAAAAGTTAAAAAGAACAGCATTTATTCAAAATAGAAATCTTTCCTAAGAACATAAAGACTTAAAGTCATTCATATCACTTAACACTTCCTTTCAAAAAAAAAAAAAAAACATAAAAAGACCAAACTTGTTTTTTTTTTATATAAAAAAATATATAAAATATTGCTTATATAGTGCTTATATAAATAAAAAAAAAAAAATTCAAAGAATCCTAAAAAAACTATCACAGGTTAAAAAAAATTAAGCAGCATAACTGTTTACAACATTGATTTAAAAAAAAAATTATATCAGAATGATTTCTGAAGGCTGATGGTGACGATGTAAACACAACAAAACAAAAGCAAAAAACTGTTAGCACATTATCCAAAGTAAACTGATGGACTATTATGATTATAGATGCACAATGTATCTGTTGATGGACAGAGAAACATCTATTGATTGGTCATTGGTAGACTGCGTAACCGCGAGTATCTGTTTATGGCTCATCGACCGCACGCATTTACTGATACACTCAATGAACGGCTGTACCTAATACAAATAAAACATCTCTAGTTAACTAGTAGATCATTCATTTAGTCCGCTCTTAAATAAGAGATCTAGAGCTAAAATGTTTTGTTTTTGAACTCAAGCTGAGCGCTCGTGTCCTGCTATCAGTGTCATGGATACAGTGAGTCTCTTGTGGCGGCGCGCGCACAGAACGTGCTTTTCAATCTATTGCCATTGCGGACACTATTCATTCCGGTGAAATCACAAAATAAAATGCACACAAACGTGTGTCCTATATACGTGTGTGTTTGCTATAGACTGTAACCACTGATGAACATATTCGGTTTTGATGAGAGATAAAATATATGCTAGTGGTGGATTTGAACCTGTAACCTCTAACACGCTTGGCAATTCATCTAACCACTAGACCACAGGAGAACTCAAACAAAACTTGCAGATCAATATATTTCACTAAATCATTACAAACTAAGCAGTTATTTAAAAAGTTTACACGAGCGTATAGGCCTACACGAACGTTGTGAGTTAATATTTACTATAGTCTGAAAATGCATTTGAGCTCTATGATCAGAAAAGGAATTATAAAACACTAAACTTACTCCGAACTTGTATCCTCGGGGTCAATCCGTTCTTCAAAATGCAACCGCTCGTCTGAGTTTCAAATTCCACTGAGGAAAAGGTTAATTATTCCCAGCTGTCCATAATCCTCTGAAGGAGTAACGTTAGCGTGCTTCCATCCCTAAAACGCGATGAACTATCAGTGAATCTCTGATGAAGAATCTTCATGTTGTTATGCAGTGATCGGGGGCGTGCCGCGTGTGGGATGCATATTGCCTATCTACCATGTCAAAAGCGCTGGGGGTGTGGCGGGCTCACCTAATTATTTTTAATGAAGGGAGAGCGAAAAAACTGTAACTCTCCTTGGTTTCAAACGGATTACATAAACTGGAAATATAAAAAAAAAAAAAAAAAAATACTTCATTTGAAAGAAGAGAATCTCAGCTTCATAAAGAGACATCTCTCGTATCTCTGTGACAAGTATTGACAGAGTTAAAGTGAATGTTTCGGACGCTTTTCAGAACGGACCTCAAAGACAGAGAGAAGGGAAAACGCGCATCATGTTTATTTTTCTTTGTTTGACGAAAAGCACAACACTTTGTTTTTATTGTGAGTATCCACAAAAAAAATAGAAACTTAACAGGATCTAATGATGTACAACACTTATATTTAAGATTAAAATTAACAGAGTAATTTGATTCTCTTTTGCACTGATAAGGAAAAAATCCAGCAAAACGCGGGCACGCGGTTTTCGACCCCAGAGGGTTAATGAGAGCACTCTCGGTACTATGGTACGGTCTAAATCCGGACTGAAAATCCTCGCAGATATTATTTCTTTCTAAAAAGGAACACAGTTGTGAGGATACTGCTTTTTCTAGTATCTTTGACAGAAAAGGCAGATTCGAGATTGGCCTGTAATTGACTAATTCTGTAGGATCAAGTTGCGTTTTTTTAACAAGCGGTTTAATCATAGCCAGCTTAAAGGTTTTTGGTACGTATCCTAGAGACAAAGACGAATTAATGATATTTAGAAGAGGATCTATGACCTCTGGAAGCATATCTTTCAGTAGCTTAGTCGGTATAGGGTCTAACATACAAGTTGTCGATTTAGATGAATTAAAAAGTTTGCAAAATTCTTCCTCTCCTATAGTAACAAATGAATCAAAATGTTCCTCATGGAGACTACAATGGACTCCCTGATGTGCTACTGTAGTAGACGGTTGCATACTTATAATTTTGTCCCTAATTTTTGTGATATTATAGATCTTGTGAGTGAAGAAGTTCATAAAGTCATTACTGCTCTACAACATGGTTGTCACCCGGCCCGAACTCTAGGCACGATTCGTCGACCAAAAATGCCTGCAGGTCCCCTACCCTCTTGATAGAGGCCAGTGCAACCAACAGCAAAGGCTTCATGGAGAGAAGCTTTAAGTCTGCTGAGTGTAAAGGCTCAAAGGGAGCATTCTGGAGTGCTCGAAGCACCAGGGAAAGGTCCCAAGAGGGTATGGAGGGTGGTCGAGGAAGGTTTAACCGTCTCGCCCCCCAAAGGAACCTGACGACCAGTTCGTGCTTTCCTACTGTTTTGCCATCTATGTGGTCATGATATGCTGAAATAGCAGCAGCATGTACTTTAAGGGTGGAGGGAGACAGCCTTCGCTCCAACCCTTAATGCAGGAAGGAAAGCACGGACCCTATCGAACTGTGGACCCTACATCTTCAGGGGTCCTGTCGGCGAGAAGAACACCACTCGACAAACAGGTTCCACTTCAAGGCGTATGCACGTCTTGTGGAAGGCACCCGTGCAGAAGTGATGGTGTTAAGTACCTCTGGGGGTAAGTCACCTAGAACCTCCACGTCCCGTCCAGGGACCACACATGGAGTTTCCAGAGGTCCGGACGCAGGTGCCATAGGGTTCCCCATCTCTGAGTCAGATGGTCCTTCTTCAGAGGAATGGGCCAGTGAGGGACTGTCACAAGGAGCATGAGTTCTGGGAACCAGGTCCGGAGGGGCCAATAGGGAGCCACCAGAAGGACCTGCTCCTCGTCCTCCCTGACTTTGCACAGGGTCTACTGCAAGTAGGCTCACTGGGGCAAACGCATATTTGCGGAGGCCCCGGGGCCAGCTGTGTGCCAGTGCGTCCGTGCCGAGTGTTCCCTCGGTCAGGGAGTAAAACAGCTGGCAATGGGAGGTCTCTGAGGAGGCAAACAGGTCTACCTGAGCCTCCCCATACTCTATCAAGATCAGCTGAACCGCCTGGGGGTGAAGTCGCCATTCTCCCTGGAGCATACACAATAACACATTATAGACTTCTACAATTCAATGTTAGGCAGCTTTAGATTAGACGGAACTGGGAACACATCCCATAAATCCTGATGTACTTGGCACATCATAAGAAGGATGGTGTGTACGCTACTATTAGTCTCTCTGTTTATCCTGAGTTTGAATGGAGCCCACCGGATCCAGGCCGTATCCAGATCTGATGAATGACCAACCTGGACATGATAACAACACAGTCCTGAAGTGTCAACAATTCTCTACCCTGTGAAGGCCTCCTTCCCTTTACCTCTGCACAGATAAAACGTTGTCGGGATAATTCCGGATCGCTTGGCTACGCAGATGCGAAAAAAAAATTCTGTATTATACATTTTTAAACCAGACAAGTAGTTTGTTGAGGGTTGATTTGTGAAGGAGGACTACACGCCTGCACATATATATATTCAAACGCGCATACCTATCGACTGAACACGTGATGCGCATATGCGTGCCGTCTGTGTTTTCATGGGTTTGCGTTTTTGAGGTTTGCGCAGAGATAACAGATTATACATTTTCCGTTGTGTTGTGGCTCATTTTTGATGTGTTGTCGGTGTCTCTGTTCGGTGTTGCTGTTCCTTGTTCTGTGTCTGGATCTCAGTCTGTGTGGTCCGTCGAGGTCCCTGCGCCACTCAACACCACCATGTTGCTGATTATATCTTCACTCAATGCCATCGTGTTGCTGATTATATCTCTGTAATTTCCTGCTATTAAATTCAGATAAAACGGAGGTATTACTTATTGGTCCAAAAAAATTACCCACAAAACCTCGTACAATACAACTTTAATTTAGAAGGATGTCCTGTTTCTTTATCCACTACAGTAAAAGACCTGGGTGTACTAGACCGCAACTTGTCTTTCGAAAATCATATTTCATATGTTACAAGAACAGCCTTTTTCCACCTTAGAAACATTGCTAAGCTACATAACATGCTATATGTTTCTGATGCAGAAAAGTTAGTTCATACATTCATGACCTCAGGACTAGATTACTGTAATGCTTTATTAGCTGGTTGTCCTGCATCCTCAATAAACAAGCTACAGTTAGTGCAAAATGCTGCTGCTAGAGTTCTTACAAGGTCAAGAAAATATGATCATGTTACACAAATTTTATCATCTCTACACTGGTTACCTATTAAATTCCGTATCAATTACAAAGTACTAATGACCTATAAACTCCTAAATGGTTTTGCACCTGTGTATTTAATGGACCTTCTATCGCCCTACAATCCATCGCGTTCTTTTAGATCACTAAATTCGAGGCTTCTGGTCATTCCTAGGATATCTAAGTCCACTAAAGGAGGGAGGGCGTTCTCACATTTAGCTCCTAAACTCTGGAGAGAGATTGGTTGTTGCGTTATATCTTACCCGGATACAATAGTGCTAATTTCTGATTGGCTATAGCTCGACGAACAACACCAGAGGAGACGCGCTTGATTTCTGCCGGTTCCACAGTGAGAGCGGCGCATTTGGGGCTGCGGCATATTAATTATATATCAAATAGTTTTTCAGCGTGAGAAATACAATGTGTGGCGGGAGAGCGTGACCAAAGACCGAAATGAGTGACTGTCACGCTCAATGCGCGACACTTGAGAGCCCTGCCTAAAAGAGATAAGAGATTAGGGATTGAAACAGTGTGAATAGCCAGTCGTTAATTATTATAATGCAGACAAAAGGAAAGCATATTTAGAGCCATAACCAGGCCGGAGAGGTGTGAATGTGTGCAGAGGAGACTGAGACTGAATGAGTCTCGTTTATACCACAAAACAATAGACCCCTTATCAGTTGGTAAACATGATGACGTTTTTCTGTGGGCGGAGCTTAGGTGGCTGCAGAACGATCCCTCTCGCTGCTTCCCTAACGTTAATTTGCAAGTTTTGTTAGCTTGTTTTTTAACAATGACTGGAGAAAATCCGATTTTGCCTTAATGTGCAAGGTCACTCAGGCCCCATCCACACTACTACGTTTTCGTTTAAAAACGGAGACTTTTTGCTACGTTTGCACCTCCCGTCCACACTAAAACGGCAAAAACGAAGACCTAAAATGGAGAAGTTTAGAAACGCTGCAGACCCGTTTTGCGTTTTGAATCTCCGGAGGGCGTTTTAGTGTAGACGGGTCAAAACGGAGGAGTTTAGAAACGATGACGCAGACGCTCGCGCTCGGCTCTCTGATTGGGTGTCATCAGTCATGGCATATCATTCCCTGATGCTGTAACGATAACTGCCAACATGCGCCGGAGGCAAGCTATTATTCCAGCGATCTGTGACAATTCCCGTGCCATGTGCAGCGGCGGTATCGACCGTACATGGAGCGTCGGTTTTGGGTTAAGCCGGGAAGAACCAGCGCATGCGGGATAATTTTATCAATGAAGTTGTGGTTCCTGAGTAATGGGGTTTACACCAGCACGCGCATGCCCAGTGTAGGTGAATGGTCACGTGATGCGCGTTTTCAGTCGTTTTTGCGTGGACTGAGATCGCAGCTAAAACGCTGGTGTGGATGGAGATCGTATTCGTTTTAATTCTCCGTTTCTAAACTAAAACGCAGTAGTGTGGATGGGGCCTCAGTTTCCAGGACTCCGATTTTTATTTGCAAAAGTTAATTTTAACGGACGGAACCAGACGTAAAAAACGTTTTACGGCTGACCTGTACACGCTCACTCAATGGACGATCTGACAGGATTAACGTTACCTCGGTTGAGTGGCCTGACTTCTACACCTACCTGATAGAGAAACTGAGCGTAAAGAGAAACTGAGGGCATATAAATCTTTAGATGCCTATAACTATGTGCTGACTGGTCATGTACAAGACTTGTTTGTATGATCCGCAGTTCTGCCGAGCCAGCGCCGAGAAGACGACAATGTAAACAGTGACATTACATGCAATGTTAATGATGTGAATATTATCTAGAAATAAAAATTCTAGATACAGCATACTCATTTTTCATTGATTCTTGCACCCAACAACACATCAAGATGACATTTAATAATAATAATAATAATTTAAGCTCCTTATTATGTAGTTTAATCTGTGCTGGTTTGTATTAGCCGCCTGCAGTTTTCCGTTTGTTTTGCCTCCAGCTAGCGCCGTGACGTAACTGTGACGTCGGCTGATAAGGGGTCTATTCGATAAAACTTCAGACCTTTGTTTACAGATGGTCGATTCTGGCAACCCACTGCACAACACGACATTTTCCCGGGTTTGTTTCAGCGCCCAGCGCCCAGCGCCCAGCTTCTGCTGCCGACATGCGCAGTTGCACCTGCGTGACGTCAGTGTGACGTAGTGTGATAATTCCCCTATAGAGACAATGGACTGAATAGATGCTTAGAATATGACAATAAACATCAGTTTGCATTTTAGAGTCTAATCAAAATAAACTCATATGACATGATCTTGAAAAAGAGTTATAGACTTGTCATCTTCAGATTTTAAATATAACATGTTCAGACATGTGGCTTTAGCTGCAGTGCATTTCTAGATTGATACAATGCCAACTTCAATTTTATTTTCATGAAAATATTTCATGAACATAAATTTCTAATAACTTGACAAAACTTTGAAGCTAGTTATAATTTTTTTTTATCATTATGACAATAATTAATTATACATTTACAATAAAATGCCAGGTGTAAGCTTTCAAATGAGATCATACTTGTGCTTTTAGAACAAAGGGTTCATGAACTGTATCTGTTTTAGTTTGGGTATGCCATTTCTTGGGATTTTTCAAAAGTGGGGTTGCAGCCTAACAGGTTAAAGCAGTTCTGAAGGTGAGTGTATATAGAATATATAGGATTAAAAGGGTTCATGTCTCCTTCTCAGCAAGAATTAAGTCCATGCACATTCTTTTGGGTCGTAAAACTTGTAACAGGACACTGAAGTTCTGCTAACAAGCTTGATTTGGGGGAAGTTTTACAGACTTTGTTGGGATAGTGAGTTTGCTGGATTATTTATTAAATATAATGAATCATTTTTGTGTGTCTGATTGGTGACCCTACAGGGCTGTCAATGTTAATGCGTGCGATGAATTTTTGTCCAGTTTAATGTGCTTTATTTAATATTTAACGCAATTAACGCAGCATCCGTTCATTTCTGTCATCCTTTGAAAGAGCGTTACATTGATCTTTGAAAAAGCGTTGACTAGCGTTACATTATATGATCCTGCTCTTATTCATGCAAATGCTTTTAAAACATTAGAGCGTGACAGACAAAAGATACTGCACTGCCCGTGAGTGTCCAGACACACACACACACACACACACACCGAGGCATGTGCACACACACACACACGCACGCACGCGCACCAGAATTCAGTTCTCTTTCCCGCTAGAACCATAACACACACAATTATGCCAAAATGTCAGTTTTGTTGAGTATCCTCATAACAAAAGAGTGATTTGCAGTGATTTTCTCTGTTCCCTTTGTTCTGTGATTAACTTTACTAACAGACAGAATTAGTGGCGCTGTCCCTTTAAGAGCAGCCGCTGCTGTGAAACTCACACACTCATTCTCTCATAACTCTGCATGTTCTTAAATGAGTTGAAGTCTTAAATGTAGAGTACTAAACATGCAGAGTTATGAGGGACACTCTTAAAGGGACAGCGCCACTAATTCTGTCTGTCAGCAAAGTTAACCACAGAACAAAGGGAACAAAGAAAATCACTCACTGCTCCTCGCTAAAGAACTTTTGTAGCTTTGATAAGGATTAGTCTAATTTATGCCATGCAGACTGTTTGATAAGTTTATGAATTTTTATCATTTTTAATTTTGTCATTTTTATCCAGACATCAATAGTTGTATTAGTATCAGTGATACTGGCCTTCATTCATACAAAAGATGCCATTAAACAAGTATTTAAAATATACTGTCTTTATTTTGTTTCCACAATAATTTGGATATTACCGGTAACTGTGAAATTACATTATAATATATATATAAAAAAGTATAAAAGTGTTTTTAATTGCAATTAATCACAGAAACAATGTGTGATTAATCAAGTTAATCGATTGACAGCACTAATAGATTTACATTTTGCTGTAATCAAAGCAAAGTGATTGTATTTGTGCTTTTTCAGCAATTTTGACTAAAATAAATTTAAAAAAAATATATATTACTAATTGTTGCAGTTGCTCTGAAGGTCCCAGCCATGTGTGTATAACTCACTATTAACTTTTTGTGCTTTTCCCCTTAATTGCAGCTTGCAACTGTTATTACAGTTGTGTCTGTCTTATGCTGATATACAGTATAAGAGTCTAAGTATGATCTCACAAATCCTACAGATTGGTAAGCTGACAAACATTTTAATTTATTCAACTACTTCCCTTAATTGTTCATAATAATATAACATTTTTATACAGTGAGAAATAGATCCAAATATCACAAAATTGCAGTACACCATATATATATATATATATATATATATATATAATATATATATATATATATATATATATAATATATATATATATATATATATATATATAGCTAAATGTTTAGGAGAATGTTGGTCATTTTAGTAATGGCTGTCAGACTGGCTGTAAAAGTTAGCAGTCTTAGCTGCAAGTACTATTTTGAAGTCTGTTTGATCTAGGTTAAATGCTTCTGTACCATTCGCCAGACTTTAAGAGATCAGACAGTTTAAGACTACTGACTGGGCTCTGTGAAGACAGATTTGGCCTTCCTAAGGCATCTGAGTAAATCTCCTGCAAGGTCGGCTGACTTCACACACAAAGTGTTTTGTGATCTGAGTGGAACAGCTTCCATGCCAGTGATGCAACCTGTTAGGATACATTTCACCCAAAAATGGAAATTCTATCATTAATTACATTCATGCCATTCCAAATTCGACCATCTTCGGAACACAAATGAATCTTTTTTAAATGAAATCTGCTTTCTGTCCCTCCATTTACAGCCTATGCAACTACCACTTTCAATAGCAATAGCAAGTTTATTTATATAGCACAGTTAAAACACAAGTTGACCAAAGTGCTTTACAATGTAACACAGGAGAAAAGATCTAATCTGAAAAGGAAGTGTGGCGTTATTGAGAGCAAGAATTTAGGATCACACTTTAATTTATACCTGACTATGCCACCCTGGTGGAGGGCCAGGCAAATACTCCAAAAAAAAAAAAAGGACACACAGGTAAGTATTACCCACTGAGAGCAAAGACAAACCAGTGAGACAAGGGTAACTATACAAAACGAATCGGTTACCTAACGTAACCTCGGTTCTCTCTAGATGAGGGAACGAGTATTGCGTAAGCTAGCTTACGCTACGGGAAAGATTCCATCTTTCTGAGAAATTGAAGCCAAAAAATTATCCTATAATTTTGTATCCATTGTCAACGCAGTTCAGCTGCAGCAGACCATGAGAGGGCTAGCTAGCCGCTCATTGGTTCGCTCACGGAGAACTGCTTAAGCCTATGAGGGAGCGCGAGTGAACCCGCGACCAATGAGAGTCTGACTCGCTCTCAATACGTCACCGCCCGCCGAAACGGGTGTGGACGAGGCTATAAATATCCCGAAATAGGCTGAATAATCTGTTTTTTTCATATACTGAAGCGAAAATCGCCAGTAGCACAAGCACGGCCAGGAACGCAATACTCGTTCCCTCATCTAGAGAGAACCGAGGTTACGTTAGGTAACCGATTCGTTCTCTTGCGAGAGGTTCTCTCGTATTGCGTAAGCTAGCTTACGCTACGGGAACCCCTGGTCAACGCCGTGCGTGCTAAGCATCCACTATTAGACCCAGGGGGGACCCCGGGGAACTCTTTAAGTGGGAATGAATATTATGTACATGTGACAAAAGGCCAGCGGAGCGGGCCGGTGACTGTGTAGTACATAAGCACATTATAGAGAGGGAACAGAACGAACTCGGTCTGTGTAATTAACCCCCTATAGTGCAGCTCAACCAGAAGAGCTGAAACATACTAGACTGCTAGTAGTTTAGCCTGCAAGACGGGTACTTCCAGATTGTAAAATCTGACAAAGGTGGAGGGGGAAGCCCATCCCGCTGCCACGCAAATGTCGTGAATGGAAATTCCGCTGGACCATGCCCACGATGAGGCCATGCCTCTAGTGGAATGAGCCCTGATGCCCAGAGGGCATGGCAGGTCTTTAGATGCGTATGCTGCTGCAATGGCATCAACAATCCATCTGGATAGGGACTGTTTCGAAGCGGCCAACCCCTTGGAGCGCCCACTGAACGAAACAAAAAACTGCTCGGATCGTCTGACCGGAGCAGTGCGAGTAACGTATAATCTCGGGGCCCTGACCGGACCTAGGAGATTAGTATCAGATTCGCTATCGGATGCAGGCAGAGCCGATAGGGATATAACTTGTGCCCTGAACGGGGTGCCGATCGCTTTGGGGACATAGCCATGCCTAGGTTTGAGAACGACTAAGGAGTCATTAGGTCCAAACTCAAGACAGGACGCGCTGGTGGACAGCGCGTGTAGGTCTCCCACCCGTTTTACTGACGCGAGCGCGAGTAGAAAAACGGTCTTTAGCGACAGGTACTTTAGGTCCACGGTGTTTAACGGTTCGAATGGGGGAGCTTTCATAGCATCAAGAACTATGGAAAGGTCCCAAATCGGCACCGAAGGGGGGCGAAGGGGGGTTCATCCTTCTAGCTCCCCTGAGGAAGCGGACTACCAACCCATCTTTGCCCAGTGACTGGCCGCGCCGGGGTTCAGCAAACGCCGCGACGGCTGCCACATACACCTTAAGAGTGGACGGGGATCTGCCCTTGTCCAGCATCTCCTGGAGAAAATTTAGCAAGGAGGGAACCTCGCATAACCGTGGGTCCAGACCCTTTTCGGTGCACCACTCTGAGAACACAGACCATTTTGACGCATAGAGCCTTCTGGTAGAAGCCGCTCTAGCCTGCATGATCGTGTTTAACACTCCCTCTGGCAAAGCAACGGGTAGTTGTTGAGCACCCACGCGTGTAGCGCCCAGCGCTCTGGGTGGGGATGCCAGATCGTGCCGCGAGCTTGGGAGAGGAGATCTGCTCTGACTGGAATGGGCCACGGCACTGTCTGTGACAGCTGCGTGAGCTCCGGAAACCAAGTCTGACCCTCCCAGCGCGGGGCTATGAGGAGCACCGAGTGCTGCGCTTCTCTGATTCTCTGAAGCACCTGTGGTAGCAGAGAGACCGGAGGGAAAGCATAAAGCGGGCGGCTGGGCCAGGTTTGGGCTAGCACGTCCTCGCTTCTTGAGAAAACTATTGGGCAGTGGGTGTTCTCCGCCGAGGCGAAGACGTCCACCTCTGCTCTGCCGAATAAACGCCACAGTTTCTGAACTGTAAGAGGATGCAGGGATCACTCCCCGGGGGGAGTGGGGTTCCTGGACAGGCTGTCTGGACCGTCGTTCAGATGTCCCGGCACGTGCGTCGCCCTGAGCGAGAGCAGGTGACACTGAGACCAAACTAAGATGCGTTCTATCAGCTGGAAAAGATTCCTGGATCTGACTCCGCCCTGACGGTTTATATAAGAGACCACGGCTATATTGTCCGAACGGATCAGCACGTGGTGGCCCTGAATGCGCGGGAGAAAGCGCATGAGCGCGTTCTCGACCGCCAACCTCTCCAAACAGTTTATGTGTAGGAGGCTCTCTTGAGCTGACCAGGGGCCGAAGGCCGGTGAGCCCTCGCAGACCGCTCCCCAACCCGTGTTGGAGGCGTCTGTCGAGATGACTTTTCGGCGTGAAACTGTCCCCATGGAAACGCCCCGCTGAAACCATTCTGCCACTGATCATGGCTGCAGAGCTGTGATACAGGTCTGCGTTACTTTTATCAGCTGGTGGCCCGTGGTCCACGCTCGGTGAGACACACGGCTCCTCAATCAAAGCTGAAGCGGGCGCATGCGCAGTAACCCCAGCTGGAGCACCGCGGAGGCTGAGGCCATACAGCCCAACGCTCTCTGAAATGTTTTCAAAGGCGTGAGTCTGTTCATCTGAAAAGATGCGGCGAGACACTGCACACGGTGTGCGCGCTGCGTTGACAGACGCGCCGTCATCGTGACCGAGTCCAGCTCTATACCCAAGAAGGAGATAGTCTGACTGGGTTGTAGTACGCTCTTTGTCCCGTTGACAGAGAGGCCCAAAACTTTCAGATGGTCGAGGAGAACTGTACGATGAGACAGTAACTCTCTCTGAGATTGTGCCAAAATCAGCCAGTCGTCCAAGTAGTTCAGTATTCGCAGCCCCTGACTCCGCAGGGGGGCGAGCGCCGTATCCATGCACTTCGTGAACGTACGGGGTGCTAGGGATAGGCCGAACGGTAGGACGGTGTATTGATAAACCTGGCCTTCGAGGCGAAACGTAAGAATGGCCTGTGAAGGGGATTTATCTGGATCTGAAAGTATGCATCTTTCAGATCTAGTGATATGACCCAGTCCCCCTGGCGCACATGCGCGAGGAGTTTTCTGATAGTGAGCATTCTGAACGGTCTCTTCATGAGAACTTTGTTCAGCGATCTGAGGTCTAATATTGGTCTGAGACCGCCGTCTTTCTTGGGGACAAGAAAATAACGGCCGTGAAACCCCGACTCGCTCATAGCCAGAGGCACCCTCTCTATAGCCTTTTTGCACAACAGAATTGCTATCTCTGGACGGAGCAGCGCGTCACTGCTTCTGGGTTCACAGTAGTTTCTAGCCGCGCTCGGAAGCGAGGAGGGCGGCGGCAAAACTGTAAGCGATAGCCTAGCTTTATTGTGTTTAACACCCACTGCTTCCCACGCCTTGAAGCGTGACGCTAGGGGGTGAATGGCTACATGGTCCCCGTCGCTGCACTTCGCGGGCTGTGTGAGCGCGCTGATAGTGTTTACAACAGCGGGACGTACACTCGGAGAGGAGTTTATGGGCCCTGTAACAGAGTGAACAGAGGTAAGACGCGCACACGGGCTTGTGGGCGCGCTTATACACTCTGAGACTCGAGCGGGCTTGGCCCGCTTTATGAGAGTGGACTCTGTGTGAGACAGGGGAACTGGAGTGTCTTTGTGTATGAGTGAACACAGTGTTGTGGGCACATTCTCTACACAAGTTTATGGACCGTGTAACAGAGGTGGGACGCGCGCACAGACTCGTGGGCGCGCTTATGTACTCTGAAACTCGAGCGGGTTGGGACCGCTTTATGAGAGTGGACCCTGTGTGAGACACGGGAATAGGAGTGTCTTTGTGTATGAGTGAACACAGTGTTGTGGGCACATTTTCTACACAAGAGGCTTTTACGCTCTTTTTGAGATTTCTCTGGGACGCCGTAAACACGGCGTTTTGTGTATGAGTGAACACAGTGTTGTGGGCACATTTTCTACACAAGAGGCTTTTACGCTCTTTTTGAGATTTCTCTGGGACGCCGTAAACACGGCGTTTGTGCTCATGCAAGCGGGAAGGGATACCGGCTTGGTAATGGCGGGGTACACTGCTGTAGTAGCCGCGTGAGCGGGGACTAACAGAGGGCGAAACTTTGACGGCGATCCGGCCGCGGCGGGAGAGCGCCGTCTTTTTCTCAACCACGCTAGGCAGACTTCGAGTAATCAGTTTTCAGCGCGATCCTCTGCCGAGGCCCCCGGGGAGGCGGCGGTCTGTGGCGGCTGTCAGAGCGAGAGCGGCCGCCCTGGTGTCGCTGAGAAGTCTGACTGTGTTTAGCTAGGCGCTAGGGTGGGGCTCGTGCAGGAGGCTGGTCACGTGAGCGGCCTGCAGAGGAGCTAGCGCGACGAGGCAGAACAAAATTCGCGGGAAATCCTCAATCCGCGACTGAAGGGGGATTTTTCCCCCCGCTCTCGTCCCATTCACGAAGTACCTCACTCTGTAGTAGACATGGGGTGCAGAAGCTGCTTGGCCGGCGGCTGAAAGCTTGAAGTCGGACTGCAGGCTTTAGCGGGTAGCACAGGTGATGAGCGCCATCTCGCGGAGGGCGGCATAGACGTGCGGCGACCAGGTCCTCTACAGGGAAAATGGAGATAAAGCCCTTCTCTGCGGCTCCGTCCACAACGCGACGCGGGGTGGAAGAGTCAGAGCGAGTTCTAGCAGAGAGCGGGGCGTTCCAGGACTTCGTGAGTTCTGCGTGCAGATCAGGCAGAAAGGGCGCAGCCCGTTTAGCGGCGGGAGTCGAGCGCTGGTGGAAGTAGCTGCGCGGGTCCCGGTTGATTCTCGGGCCGAGGAGGCGTGAGAATCGGACCAATCCTCACCGTCTGAAGCGAGAAGCGAACATGTCTCCTTGGTGTCCGCGGCGTCAACAGAGGCAACAGAGCGGCCACTCGGCGGCAGCTGTATGTCCGGAAGCGGCGGAGATGGAGAGCGGGAGCGAGAGGCTCCGGCGGGATGAACGCTTCCGGCTGGGGGTCCGGCGGCCTCTGAGAGCGGCGTTTCTTTCTCCGCGGCGAAGTCAGAGGCGGCACGGAAGCATCTTAGTGGCCGAAGTCGAGCCCGCGGGGTCAACAATGGCATAGTTTCCCAGAGCTCGCAGCCGCCACAGCGGGGGCGAGCTCGGCGTGCTCCAATCCGAGGCAGAGAGCGCAGAAGAGGTGGCGGTCCCCAGCCTCGAGGGGAGCGCGGCAAGAGCCGCCAGAAAATTTACGAGACATCTTGAAAAAGACGCTCGCTCTTTTAGATACAACAATATATAGGAAGCATTTTTGTAAAAAGGATACAATCCGTCGGATGGCGCTAGCTCACAGGACGGCTGAAGGTGGCGAAGACGGCCGGCTTCCTCAGTCTCCCAAACGCTCGCTAGAAGGTGCCTTTTCGACGACGGCGGCTTCTCTCTCAGGATCAGCAGATGCAGGTGCGTCGCTGAAGGATGAAAAAATCAGATTATTCAGCCTATTTCGGGATATTTATAGCCTCGTCCACACCCGTTTCGGCGGGCGGTGACGTATTGAGAGCGAGTCAGACTCTCATTGGTCGCGGGTTCACTCGCGCTCCCTCATAGGCTTAAGCAGTTCTCCGTGAGCGAACCAATGAGCGGCTAGCTAGCCCTCTCATGGTCTGCTGCAGCTGAACTGCGTTGACAATGGATACAAAATTATAGGATAATTTTTTGGCTTCAATTTCTCAGAAAGATGGAATCTTTCCCGTAGCGTAAGCTAGCTTACGCAATACGAGAGAACCTCTCGTAAGAGAACACACTTTTTAAAATAAAACATAACTATCACTAAAAATGCCCACCATAGAAAAATTCTCCTCCAGGGCCAGGCTTCACAGGAACAAGGCAGGTCGGGCGCACTCAAGAGGTCGTCCAAACCCACTTAAATTCACCCCAAATCAGACTGCAAAGCACTGCAAGGCAATTGTGTCAATACACATCACACACTGTGAAGCACACGCCTCTAGGAAAAGGCAGCTGGCCTTCCCGTTCCACATCGAATCCCTACCGGCTCCTGGAGACACAAAAAGAGGATTAACTAATAATTTTACTACATAAAAAACACCAACCCAAATAAAATATACAAACACAATAAATGGCACGTCAAGGATGCCCCAGCCTCCCGCCCAGGTATGGCCAAGCAAAGGGCAGTGCCTGAATGGTTGCCAATAGAATCCTACTCAAAACAGTTACATAATAACTTGCACAAATACAAACATCAATTCAGATGTAGTGATGTTAAAGACAAATAACCCAAAAACCATAAAAAACTAATAGCAAATAACCAACAAACAGTAGTTACAAAAGAAATCCAACATGACAGAACAATGGAAAAGACAGCAGAAAACGTTACAAAAGAAATCCAACATGACAGAACAATGGAAAAGACAGCAGAAAACGTACTCGGTTACTAACGTAACCTCGGTTCTCTCTAGAGAGGGAACGAGTACTGCGTAATATCTTACGCTATGGGGAATACTCTTTCCTCGAGATATTGAAGCCAAAAATTATCCTTAATTTTTTAAACATGCAAAACGCTTTTGCAGCAGCAAGCAGACAAGGGCGAGACAGCTCGCGCGCCCATTGGCTGCCTTGCTGGAAAAGCTGCAGCCTATCGAGTGAGGCACTGCGTGACGTAATGACGAATGGGGACGCTTCGCGCTCATTTCGTCATGTCCCGCCAGTAGAGGCGTGGTCTCGCCCTATAAATACCCCCTCGATAGCTGTATTTCCTCTGATTTTTCAACGCCGAAGCGAACCAGAGCGTATTCCAAGCACGGCAAGATACGCAGTACTCGTTCCCTCTCTAGAGAGAACCGAGGTTACGTTAGTAACCGAGTACGTTCTCTTACGAGAGTATCTCTCGTACTGCGTAATATCTTACGCTATGGGGAACCCCATGCAACACGCCGTGCGGACAGGGATCCAACACCAGAGTCCCGGGGCCAAGCCCGGGGCGCATCTAGTGCACAATGACCACAACTCACACAGAGTAGAGGAGGAGAGGCTAGAAGCATCACTCCTTCATAAAAGTCCCGTAGGGGTAACAGACCCGTAGGGGTACACATAAGCCGCATGGCGGCCGATAAGCCCGAAGCTCAGACCGCCAGAAGCTTAGCTTGTAAGGCGGGCACCTCCAGGTTATAGTACTTGATAAATGTAGACGGCGAGGCCCAGCCCGCAGCCGTACAGATATCCTGCAGGGAGACCCCGCTGTACCATGCCCACGACGAGGCCACGCCTCTCGTGGAGTGCGCTTTGACACCCAATGGGCACTGCAGGCCCTTGGAAGTGTAGGCCAGCGCTATGGCATCCACTATCCATCTGGATAGGCTTTGTTTAGAAACAGCAAGTCCCTTAGAACGGCCGCCAAACAACACGAAAAGCTGTTCGGTCTGTCTGAACTCAGCCGAGCGGGACACATAAGCCCTTAACGCCCTGACAGGGCAAAGGAGACTCGCGTCCCTCTCCTCATTGAGAACCGGAAGGGCAGACAGGGAAATTACCTGGGCCCTAAACGGTGTATTGAGGGATTTCGGCACGTAGCCGTGCCTCGGTTTGAGTACGACCTTTGAGTCGTTAGGCCCAAACTCCAGACATGACGCGCTTACAGAAAGCGCCTGTAAGTCCAGTACACGCTTCACTGAAGCGAGAGCCAATAGAAACACCGTCTTAAGGGACAGGTGCTTCATGTCCGACAGCTGGATCGGCTCAAACGGGGCGCCTTTCATGGCCTCCAAGACCGTGGAAAGGTCCCAAGCCGGGACTGAAGGGGGCCTGGGAGGGTTTAACCTCCGAGCTCCTCGTAGGAAACGCACGACTAAGTCGCTTTTCCCCAGTGACTGGCCAGACACCGGTTTAGCAAACGTTGCTATGGCCGCCACATAAACTTTGAGCGTGGATGGGGTCCTACCCTTATCCATCAGCTCCTGAAGGAAGGCAAGCACTTCCTTAACCCCGCAGTCCACAGGCGAAAAGCCACGGGCTCGACACCAAGTAGAGAACACCGACCATTTCGAGGCATAGAGCCGTCTGGTAGACGGAGCTCTAGCCTGCGCGATCGTGTTTAGCACTCCTTCCGGGAGGCTAGCGGGTACCCGTTGATGGCCCATGCGTGCAGGGACCACAGTTCCGGGCGAGGATGCCAAATCGAGCCCTCCGCCTGAGAGAGGAGATCTTTCCTCAATGGTACAGGCCACGGGGCAGTGCTGGCCAGCCGCATCAGGACCGGAAACCAAGCCTGGTTCGTCCAGAGCGGAGCTACAAGCAGCACTGGGCATCCATTTTCCCTGATCCGCTCCAACACCTGAGGCAGGAGCGAGACGGGGGGAAAAGCATACAGGGGACCGCTGGGCCAAGCATGGGCCAGCGCGTCCCTGCTTTTCGAGAAGAATACTGGGCAGTGAGCGTTCTCGCGGGACGCGAACAGGTCCACCTGCGCTCTGCCAAACGTTTCCCACAGCAGCTGGACCGTCTGCGGATGCAGCGACCATTCTCCTGTCGGGACGTTGTCTCTGGACAGCTTGTCTGGACCCGTATTCAGGTGCCCAGGCACGTGCGCCGCTTTCAGAGAAAGGAGGTTGCGCTGGGCCCAGACCAAGAGGGGTTCCGCCAGCCTGCAAAGGCGTGTGGACCCGATGCCGCCCTGGCGATTTATGTACGCCACCACTGACCTGTTGTCCGACCGGATAAAGACGTGGTGGCCCTTTATCAGGGGACGGAAGCGCCGTAGCGCTTTGTCGACTGCTATCATTTCCAAGCAGTTTATGTGAAGGAGCTTCTCCCGCTCTGACCATAGGCCAGCCAGCGGTCTGCCCTCGAGCAGCGCTCCCCACCCCGTGGTGGAGGCGTCCGTAGACACCACTTTCACCCTTGAGGCGGTCCCCAGACTCACACCAGACTGATACCAGCTGGTTACTTTCCAGGGTTTCAGAGCCGAAACGCACCATTGGTCGACCCTGAGGTGACACCGGCCCGTGGTCCATGCCCGGGGCGGGACCCGTGCTTTCAGCCACCTCTGCAGTGGGCGCATGCGAAGCAGGCCCAGCTGGAGTACAGAGGATGCTGAGGCCATCAGGCCCAGCATTTTCTGAAACCGTCTGAGCGGGACTATAGAGCCGTGGCGGAAGGATTCCGCGACGCGCTGAATACTTAGTACGCGCTCCGGTGACAGGCGTGCCGTCATGGATAGCGAGTCTAACACTGTTCCCAGGAAAGAAATTCTCTGGCTGGGACACAGCGAGCTCTTTTCCCAGTTGACTGTCAGGCCCAGTTTCTCGAGGTGCTCGAGCAGTGTGGCCCTGTGCTCTATGAGCTCTGACCGTGATCGAGCTAGAATCAGCCAATCGTCCAAGTAGTTCATAACTCGCATGCCCTGAAGTCTCAGGGGTGCGAGAGCCGCGTCCATGCACTTCGTAAATGTACGGGGTGCCAAGGACAGGCCGAACGGCAGGACTGTGTATTGATATGCCTGGCCCTCGAACGCGAATCTCAAGAATCGCCTGTGATGGGACGCTATTTGTATTTGGAAATAGGCGTCTTTCAGATCTATTGACATAAACCAGTCCCCTTGGCGCACTTGCGCGAGGATTCCCCTGGTCGTAAGCATCCTGAACTGGCGCTTCACAAGCGCTTTGTTCAGCTGTCTCAGATCTAGAATGGGTCTGAAGCCCCCATCTTTTTTCGGTACCAGAAAATATCTGCTGTATAAGCCCCCTTCGCTCTGAGCCCGAGAAAGGGGCTCTATGGCCCCCTTCTCAGCAGTTTCGCTATCTCGGCTCGAAGTAGATGAGATACTTCGTTTCTCACCGTAGTCTCGACGCGCGCCGTATAATGGCGGGGACGTCGTGCGAATTGTAGCGAGTAGCCTCTCTTTATAGTGTTCAGCACCCAGTCTGATACCCCGGGTAGCTTTGACCACGCTTCTGCGTGAATAGCTAGAGTTAGAATGCAGACCGGGCTCTGGCCCGTGACCATGCAACGGCTCGAGAGCCCCGGTACCCTGGGAACACAATGCCGTGTTTACAGCGTTCGAGGCGGGGGGCGCGCTGAACACAGCGGGCAGCCTGGCCGCGCTCAAATTCTCTATGGCGGGACGCACAGCGAGAGTGAGCGGGGCGAATCCCGTGGGATTCGGCGTGCTTGCGGGAGGATGTGGGCGCAAACTTACGGGCACATCTACTGCACTGTACATGCTTTCGGCCGGAGCCGATAGATTGTGTGTTGGTTTCGTTTTTACAGAAACCAAGGGACACGCGGCATGTAGCGTGAGCGGGCATTGTGTGGGCGCATTCACTACATTGTCCGCTAGCACACATAAATCTGACTCAGGTCGATTGTCTGCACAATCGACCTGAGTCAGATTTATGTGTGCTAGCCTCGCACCGTGGCGGGCTGTGTCTGGGTGTGGGAATGGGCACTGGGGCGTGGGCATTCTTACAACACTCATAACACCATCGGCCGTGGCCGGTATACCAGAAAATAACACTCTTTATTGGATTTATCTGGGTAGCCATAAAAACGGCTTTTGTGTGCAGGCAAGCGGGCTGAGACACCGGCTGCTTCACTGCTAAATACACTGGCACAGTCACATCGCGAGGAACTGAACGAGCGAATCGTTTCGGTGGGGAACCGGCCGCAGCGGGATCCGAACACCGTCGCTTTCCTAGAGTGGCTAGGAAAGCTTCGAGGCCTCGGGCTTTAGCTCAATCTTCAGGCCGAGGCTGCGAGCTGCGAGCAGACGGCTGCTTAGAGCGACCTGCAGCGGAGCTCGAGCGCTTCGGGAGGAAGTGCTTCATGGCCTGCGAAGTCTTCTGCACCTCAGAAAATCTGTCCGCGAAATCTTTGACGGCAGATCCGAAGAGGCCCGCAGGGGAAATGGGCGCGTCGAGGAATACAGAGCGCTCAGCTTCCGTCATCTCAGACAGCGTCAACCACAGATGTCTCTCGGCAACGGTGAGAGAGGCCATATTCCGCCCCATGGCCTGAGCAGCGGCTTTAGCGGCGCGTAGAGCAAGGTCCGTAGCGCCTCGTAAATCCGCCACACTGACAGCACCCGGCCCTTCCTCGTCCAATTTAAGGAGAAGGTCAGCCTGGTAAATCTGCAAGACCGCCATAGTATGCAGCGCTGAGACCGCCTGTCCAGTGGCTGTGTAAGCGCGCCCATGCAGCGATGAAGTCACCCGGCAGGCTTTAGAAGGAAGCGTCGTCTGCGCGCGCCGTCCCGCAGAGGGCGGGCAGAGATGCGACGCGACCGCCGCCTCCACAGGAGGAATGGAGAGATATCCTTTATCTCCCGCGCCGGTGACAGAAGAAAAAGCCGCAGAGGTGGAAGTGCGCAGCCTGGCGGAGAACGGGGCGGTCCATGACTTGGCGACTTCGTCGTGGAGCTCAGGGAGGAAGGGGGCGGCCCTAGACTTAGACGGGGCTTCGTCCTTCTTGAGAAAGCGCCCGTCGAGTCTGTTGCGCGGCAGCAAGGCAGGCGCCTCCCACTCGAGGCCGATGCACTCCACGGTCTGGGTGAGCAGACGCATCAGCTCAGCCTCAATGCCGGGTCTCTTTCCAGAGGGTTGGCTAGACACGTCAGCGGGGGGGAGGTCCACAGAGCTCGCCCAATCCTCGCTATCAGAAGCCACAAGAGAGCATACCTCAGCAGGTTCGTCCAGCTCGGGAGCGGAAGCGGCGGCAGACGGCGGGCGCTGTCCGTCCGGGAGCGACTCAAGTGAAGCCGGCGAAGCAGGCGGGCGAACCGGCGAGCTTTGGCGGGCTGGAGAAGGCTCGGGAGTGCGCTGGGTGCGACGCTTCTTACGGCGCGGCACAGAAGGCTGGGACGCGGGCTCAGAGAACGACGCCAGGCGAGTCCTCAGAGTCACCATAGGCAGAAATTCGCAGTGCGGGCATCCACCATCCGCGAGCGCGATAGCCGCGTGCTCATGACCCAGGCAGGACACACAGATGACGTGACGGTCCTCATCACTGAGTTGGGCGCGGCACGAGCCACAGAAAGGCATCTTTAAAAAGACGCAGCTCTTTTAGAACAGATAAATGGGTGTTGCGTCACGTAAGCAAACACACACACACTTAGCAGAGTAAAAGGATATAGTACGCCGGAAAGCGCAGCAGGTACGGCGGTTGAAGGCGGCTGGGCCAGCGACTTCAGAAGATGGCACGTCCCGCTGATAAGGCTACAAGTCAACGGCGCGGCTTCTCACTCTGGATCCAGCGATGCGTGAGCTTCGCGTGAAGAGTAGAAAAATCAGAGGAAATACAGCTATCGAGGGGGTATTTATAGGGCGAGACCACGCCTCTACAGGCGGGACATGACGAAATGAGCGCGAAGCGTCCCCATTCGTCATTACGTCACGCAGTGCCTCACTCGATAGGCTGCAGCTTTTCCAGCAAGGCAGCCAATGGGCGCGCGAGCTGTCTCGCCCTTGTCTGCTTGCTGCTGCAAAAGCGTTTTGCATGTTTAAAAAATTAAGGATAATTTTTGGCTTCAATATCTCGAGGAAAGAGTATTCCCCATAGCGTAAGATATTACGCAGTACGAGAGATACTCTCGTAAGAGAACCCAAAACAAAACCATCAAAGTAGACACTCGAGTCAACCAGCTAAGCTGTAAACTCAGCACAGCTGTACAAACCCACATAAATAAATCCAATAAGCAAAACAACAGCGGCATCTCCTGTCATGTCCGAACTGGATAGGATTTACAGATGGGGAAGTTCCCTTTCCCTTTAACAACAAAACACTGAACGTTAAACTAAATTATAAAATCCCAAATAAAAAAAAGAGAATGAGATACTTACGGTTTTAGATGAACACCCAAACGCCTGATGTATGGTTACACACAATGCGCCACAGCCGAGTCCACCAGCCAGCAGCCAGCACTCACACACCCGCTATGTCAACTATTAGCGAGAGCACTGAACATTAAACGAAGTCTATAAAATCCCAACTGAAAAAGGGAACGAGATACTTACAGTTTGAAAGGAAGTATGGTTACTCACAATGCGCCGCAGCCCAATCCGCCAGCCAGCACTCACACACCCACCAGTTTAACTATTAGCAAGAGCAATACATCGTAACTACCACAACAACCACTCGTGAATCTTGCCAAGAATGCCACACATACCTGAGATTGCATACAGCCACCATTCCTCACAATGCCTGTGTCACCAGCAATGCGATAACTCAAAATGAGAACCACAATAACGGGAAGGGAAATGCCAGGAAGGGAAAAGCCTGGAATCAGCAAGACACGTAAACAGACGTCAAAATAAAGGTCCTTAAATACCACCGGTGCTACCACCATATTGGTCTTCTACCCACCCTCTGATAAACCAATAAACTATCTCTTTTATCCTGCCACAGAAGCATCACATAGGCAACACATAAAGTTAAATTATCACTGATTAAAAGCTATTGAAAACAGATGTTTTAAGTTGTCCTTTAAAATCCTTCACAGTAGCAGCATCTCTAATATGTCTAGGCAAACTATTCCAAAGTTTAGGCGCTGCTGCAGCAAAGGCGCAATCTCCTTTTTGATTTTGATGTGTCCTGGGTATTTTGAGTAGCTTCTGAGTTGCTGATCTCAGACTTCGTCCAGTCTGATATTCAGTTAACCCTCTGGGGACCAAAAACGCACCGTCGCGTTTTGGCAGATTTTTTTCACATAGCAGAAAAATAGACTTAAAGTACTACCATTATTTCTGGTCATATAGAGTTAAGAAATATGAGAAAATAAACGGTCAAATCTCTACTTTTTTATGTGCTCACATACAAGCCAAATAAAATATTGTGCTTTTGTAAAATAAAGAAAATAAACAGGGTCTGCATTCTGCCTCTCCATCTCTGTGAACTTTTTTTCTGGAGCACGTCTCTAAACTTAAACAAAACTCAGCGAATACTATTCACCCAGCCATAAGCAATATATCTTTTAAATCATTTGAGTTTGTACTTTTAAATGATCCGATTTAAAACTAGAATAAATATTCTCTGTTTATGTCATCTATATATAAAGCGAGGGACTTGTCAGCCATAATGTGACACGCCCCCGGAGCAACACATTGAGACGCGTAAACGCCCATATCTGTATATAGCACGGCTATGAGGAATAATCCTGGGACATTTATCTACCTCAGAACAAGTGCTGGTTTTATTTTCACTTCGAGGAGGAGCAACAGATTCAGCTGAGAAGTGTGTAAGTGTTTTATTCTTGTGCTTTGTTCTAATCGCGATATAGAATAACGTTTGTGTCTGTAGCATACTGTTTAAATTTGAATCATGTTTCTGTGTGTGTGTGTGTGTGTGTGTGTGTGTGTGTGTGTGTGTGTGTGTGTGTGTGTGTGTGTGTGTGTGTGTGTGTGTGTGTGGTGTGAGTGAATGAATGCACAGATACGCACTGTTACAGATGAAATAAAAGACAAAATTTCGTTGACTAGTTTTGGATAAAGTTTTTACCCTAAAACAGACATCAAATAAGCTTTTGTTCGGAGTTTCTGCTCATATGTTAAATATATAGTATGTTTTGTCAATAAACTAATCAACTAAGAGTGTTTGTTCCAATGCAAGCTATATCGAAATTATGAATCCTCAACTTTGAAATATGTATGATCAAATGTATTGGCCTTCTAAGACATTTATGGAAAAAGACAATTTTCTTTTCAAGATGTTTCCAACTCTAACTTTGAACCAATTCTGTAGAATGGCCCATATTGTCATGACGAGTGTGGAGAGAGAACCCAAATGCAAAGGCAAGTTAAATGTCTCTTTAATAACTCAGAAGGCCGCTTTGGCAAAATCAGAAAACAGGAGCCGACAGGCGAAATAGAACAAACAGAAAGTCTCTTTAGAAAGAAACAACTGAAGAGCGTCTGCACGTATGGCTCAGGAAATCCCCGGAGGATGCGAGGAGGCGTCCAGGTAACAGATGAACAGTCCTTGACAATAGTCGAACCCGACAGCCAGAGACAGGGCAAGCAGATGGTGATCAGTGATAACAATAAGGGACAGCACATACCACACTGGACACGACAGGACTGGAGAACGATAGACAAACATCAGGTACGTAACACAGATTAGATAATACTCTGGAGGGGAACAAAGGAAAAGAGAGAGAAGAAATAGGGCGAGAAATCAGAAGGAAGAGAGAACAGGTGTGAGCGTTAATGAGATGATGAGATATGAAACAGCTGAGCGAGAAGGGAGAAAAGGGGAAAAGGTGTAAGGAGGAAAATGACCAGGAGTCAGACAGGAGTCATAGAGAATAGAGGAAGGAGCCCGACTCATGACAAATACAGTATAACCTATTTGAACAGGTATGACAAAAAATGTGCTTTTGACTTTCATTTATATTTATACACAAGGGGGTTGGGCAGTTGACGCCCATTCGCATATTGCCTTGGCAAACAAAAAAAAGTTTTTCACAATTTTAATCAATCTATTGTGTTATGTGAATGATTAGGCAGGATGATTTTCAGATCATTTTGAAGCAAAAACTCTAGGCGACAACTTCCATTAGTCAAAAGTCTTGTGGACACATATTTAGTATGTGTTTTTGTGGCCTTATTTCAGAAACTTTAATTTTTAGTTTTTTCAATAACCATGCATATTCTCTCAAAAATACAAACATGTACATGCATGTTGCTCACATATTATGGTAGCCCCGGTTGTGCTATATAGAGTGAATTTACACCTTTGCCATTAACATGTTTATAAATAACTGAAAAAAGCACAGATGTCAGTGCATGTCAAAACATCCCAAGGGCCCCAAAAACACCTTGGTCCCCAGAGGGTTAAGGATGCAAATTGTTTTCGACAAGAGAACATCAATGTTTATATTCATATCCTAAAGAGAAGTCCTCCTCAGGCTACTCTAACTTAAAGGTAGGTCTTTGGAGTCTGAGATTGTTATGGTCTTTAGCAGTGGCGACTGCTGGTCTTTCAAAGAGGGGAAGCTATTTTTTTTAAAACTCGACTGTCAAGTGTGGCCGTGTGGGGATGGTGAAAAGAGCGAAGACTGAGGTGCAGAGTTGATGGGCTTTATTTTAATAATAAAATAAAATAAAAAATACAAACAAAAACTATGAACCAGCACAGGACTGCAAACACAAGGGGTCTCATTTATGAAACATTCACGAGTAAATATGTGAGTGATTTGCGCGTAAAGAGATCTTCCCGAAAACTCTTCTCCTGATTCACAAATACAAATACAGATGTGATAGTGAAATGTGTGTGTGTTAATGAATTCCAACCAGTCGTAAATGGGACGCGCGTACACGTTCATTCTCAATTACCATACATTCCGCCCATTAAATCCGACTGACAGCTATGGGCATCATATTATGACATGAATGCGAATGAAAAAGAAAAATTTCTCAGATGCAGAAATTGAAGTTTCTTCAGTAAACCCAGAGTTTCTTGCGGTCTCCTCCACTTTTTTAAAGAGGAAGTGGAGTTCAAACACCAACAATAATACTAAAATGTATTTAAACATTCTTTAAGGAATATATATTGTTTGTCCATGGTTTAATTGACTAAATCTGTTTTGACACTTTGCCAAAAAATAAAAGGATTAAAACGTTTGCTAAACTTTTATTTGATTACCACCGTTTTTGATAATATATTTGTATTAAATCATTAAAAAAAAAAAAATCGGAATAAACATTTCATAGAACTCAATTATTTTTAAACATATTAATAAATTATTAATGATAAAAAATAAGTTTTTAATCTAATTCATAATCAATTATTGAAATTAGTTGATTAGATATTGAAGAAATGTTTAATTTATTTAACTGTCATTTTAACTGATGATAATAATAACCGTAATTTAATAATGCAGTTTATATATTTAATAATTGTTTAATACCATAAACTGTGATATTTTCTGAGACTGTTATCATACTGTGAAACTCTCATACGTTATAACCCTACATGGGAGAGTCGCCCACCCGCTGTTAAACTCAGCAACTTTTACTCACATTTTAAATTTGCAACTTTTTACTTTTACTTGAGTAGATTTTTAGACAGGTACTTTTACTTGTACTTAAGTAAAATTTTATCAAAGTAATAGTAGCCTACTTTAGGTTGAATAACATTCTTCCAGTTTCACCTCTGATATTATAACAGTTGGGTAAGTTACTCTAAAATATTTATGAATTACTAACTACAAATGACATCTTCAACAGTGTAATTAGATTAATGTAATAATTTCTATCTTTAGAAAGTATTGGTCTACATATTACTAATTACTAAATCCTATATCAACCTCAACCACTTGAACAATACAAGGAGAGACAATAAACTGCACTTTTTTTGCATGCTTTCAAATTAACAATATACAATTGCATGAATTATTCTTGAATTGATCAAAGTGTGTAGAGAGAGAAGGTTACATAAAAAATATACCTTTTAAAAATGTTTGATAAATCCACTATTGTTTTATACGGAATTGGTCTATAGTCTATGCAGTAGCCTATTTAATGTAATTGCATCATATTTTATTTTAAATTGCAGAAGAATTAATAGTAATTCATTTAATTAAATTACAATATATAGATTACTTGGTAATTAATTACACCCAACACCTCTTTTTGTCTGGCGATGTTGCCATGGTGACTCATAATATCTGCACTCCATTGATAATGTCTTTTTATAGTTGTGGTGCACGTGCTTAACTCAGAGTCAGTCAACTCAGAGTTGATTGAACTTACTCATATCAGCTGTTCTGTAACCGAAAACTCAGTTTCCCATCTCAGGGTAAGTCAACTCAGGCTGCGTTTACACTTGGCATTAACATGCGACCTGTATCTGGATGTTGTCCACATACACATTGAAAAGACAAGTGTAAACGCACATGTGATCGGAATGTTATCCGATCAGCGTGTCCCGGTTCGGAGGTGGTCGAAGACGCATTATGATCGGATCTCAGTGTAATGTAAACGCAATCCAGCCATCATATCTGCATTCACAGGTGAACGTAATTTAAATCTCCGCCCAGTCTCCCCGCGTGGCTGTCAGAAAATAATGGCCAGACGCAGTTTAGACACGAAATTAAACTTAATTGAACAAGAAACGTCAATCTTTAAAATAGTTTATTTAGACTTACTTACATGATAGCTTACTATGCGTGTCATTTTTCATTTTAATTGTGCAACATTATCTGAACGAGGCGATCGCCTGTATAATCACAGTCAGTCATGAGATCTTAATGAATGAAGAGCTGCACGCTGCTTTCCAGAGGAATAATCGCAATCAGAATGTTTTAAATGTTGAATGTTTTTGTTTCAGCATGTTTATCAATCTCCCATTTCTGTCAATAGTCATTGTACGCAGATGATCGATGATGTGACTTGTTTAACATGTTCAACCCAGTTATTTTTGTAAAATCAATTCTGGAAGTATTCCTTCTTTCAAAAAATATAATTTGATCTAATTAATGGAGATTGCATATGAAAGTAAAGTGAGTGAGTGAAAGCAATTTGGATATTGTTTAATTTTATATCATCTTTACTGGTGTCGTGCCACAGACCTGATTTAAATATTATGCGGGAAACAGAAATCCGATCGGTTATCCAGATACAGAGGCTGCTTAATATGAACAAATATAAACGCATCATGTCCTGATTGGCTAGTGATCCGATCTGCATGATCGGATCACGGTGATCGCATGTTAATGCCAAGTCTAAACGCAGCCTCAGAGTTCAAGTTTTAACTCAGAGTTGGTTGAACCTCCTTACTGAAACAGGCCCCTGGTGTAGATTTCTTGCGTACCAACTAACATTTGGAAAATACAAACATTTTATTGAATTCGAAAATTTACGCCAGAACCACTTTACACACGGTTTACACAAAAATTGGTTCTGCTCGTGTTTCATGAGAATAAATAGGGCGCAAACAAGGCAGGTAACAAGGGTAGGGAGGACAGGTGGAGCAACATAACTCATAATCAGGAAACAAGATGGGAGTCGACACAATCGACAGTAGAGCACATGAGTTTAAAACACAAGCTGTGTGCTACACAGCACAGCACAAGACAAAACATGACATGAAAGCACGCAGCCGATGTAAACACGAACCGCGTGCTACACAAAACACAACACACGTGGACAGGACGAACACGAAACAGCACGCTTACAGGACAAGACAGAACGTTATGCACGAACGAGTGAAAGCTCATCCTGTGCGCTCACAACAGAAAACAAACACGAGGAGCATGAATGTCCGAATCCCGACACAAAACCGAAACCAAACTAGACAGATGTGCCGTGATTCAAACACCACCACGCCCCGCACATGTAACAAGGCACCTGACATAGACGGAGGAAATGTGGAAATTAGGTTAAATGTGAAATGTATGATGAAAATTGCAAATACCAATAAATATGTTACAGCAGTTTGTCTTACACTTTCAAAATCCGCGATGGGACTGAGCTCGAAATCTCTAATAGTTTCCTAACTTTTTATTGTATGAAATCGCTGTCAATCAAAAGGAGATGTAGTCTTCCAATCATCATGCAGACGCTCGGACTCCAGGCCAGCCCACTTCTCTATTCATATCAGTTCTCGAGACATAATTGCGGCATTTATCCAATGACCGTCTATTTTCGAGGCACTGAAAAAAACTGTTCAAAGCAGCCCCATTGAAGTCAATGGACGCTCGGCTTCAATGGGGAAATGCACTGTGAATGTACGGGAAAGTATGAGAAGGAAATCGAGTCAGCCGAACTGCTATATGAAGCTGATTCTGAACGAACTCGTCTTCGAGATGAACATGTTCTAACACATTTTTAGTCAATAAAATGTCAACACAATAGTACACATTTGACCATTAATTTTTTGACATTATGGGGGAAGCTGAGCTTCCCTTGCAGTCTTAAAGAAATCGTCATTGGTCTTTAGTATTTTTCCACCAGATGGCGTTGTTCTATGTTCTGGAGGAGCGTCAGGAACGGCTGTGGTGAATCTCCGGTGATCAGGTGTGGTGGATTACTGGGTGATTACGTTTGTCAGGAGATGGCGATTACAAAAGGACTGACAGAGTT
This sequence comes from Chrosomus eos, assembly GCA_036326025.1. Lineage (NCBI taxonomy): Eukaryota > Metazoa > Chordata > Actinopteri > Cypriniformes > Leuciscidae > Chrosomus > Chrosomus eos. Next base: position 22,398,140 of record CM070827.1, on the reverse strand, counting down.
GGACTGGGAATTGTTCTTTTCTCTTCAGTTCCAGAATGATTATTTTTCTTTATTTCTTTGATTTGTGGTTACTGTCTAGTGTATGTTTTGTTCATTAAATGTTAATTGTTAAATTGAGTTCCATGTGTGCCCTCCCCGTTTTTATGTTGCTTCACCTTGGCTTGATCCAGGTGAACGTAACAGAGATTTTATATTGAACTGACACTCAATGGAGCTCAATAGTGAAATAATCCAATCTTGAGCGTGTCAGCATCACTTCCTAATTGTTTACAATTTTAAACAAATTATCATTATTAGTTTTATTCCATGTTTAAGTTTGAAATAAACAGAGAACATCCGTCCATCGTTTCATAAACTAGTTTCCACAAATAACCCATTTGAGGCACAAACGTCTGAAATGTTATGACCATGTTAAGAGTACTTATTACTTCTTGCATAGCTACTTGTTAACAACGGACCATTATTCTAAAGTGTTACAGAGCCATAAATCAAATCTAAAAAAGGCAAATGCTTAAATAAGAACTTTTGTTCTTAAAGGTGCCCTAGAATGTGAAATTGAATTTATGTTGGCATAGTTAAATAACAAGAGTTCAGTACATGGACATGACATACAGTGAGTCTCAAACACCATTGTTTTCTCCTTCTTATTTAAATCTCATTTTTAAAAAACACCCCTGAAAAACAGGCAAATCTCCACATAATACCGACTGTGACGCAATAGTCGGGATCATTAATATGTACGCCTCCAAAAATTTGCAGGATTTTATGGAAAGGATCATATGGATCATACGAGGATCATATGGAAAATGGCAGATCATGGAAATAAATGCTATGTTCCAGGCTGTGCAGGGAATGTGAGTACTTTTCATACCCTTCCCACAGAAAAGGAATGTCAACTGGCGTGGTTGATGTTTATATATAATCGGATACCGCAACAGTTTAATTCGAAGTTGTTAGTTTGCTCTGCCCATTTCACCATTGACTTATTTTCTAACCTGGGAGCTGGGATATCAAGCAGGCTTCTCTCAGTGAATAAATTATACACAGAAAGCGATCAAAGAACAATCAAACCACACAGCGTGAGTTTATCTGGACACTTGCCAAACTCGTTATGAAATCAATGATGTACATCAGGGCTATTCAATTGGCGGCCCGCGGGCCAAGTGCGGCCCGCCAACCATCTCCATCCGGCCCGAGGGCACCCTTACCTCCCTCCTCCTCTTTTCTGGTGGTGCGGCTAAATTTGGTTAGATATGCGCGTGGCCGCAGTGGCGCCTGCAGCTGGACGGCTATACGCACTGTGTGTACCATGAGTGCTCCGACTAACCTGAGAGAAACATTTTCAGTCCGAATATTTCAGCAGTTATTATGCGTGTCCCGTATTTCTGTCATCTGAACCAGCGATGTTAATCATTTCGTTGGTTCGATTGTTTCCTTTGCATGAATTGACCAAACGCGCTTGCATAATGGTCTGAAACGATTCGGATTCGTTCGGACCGTTCTGTCACTCAATCATCTGAAGCGTTTTCTCGGTCAGTAACAAAAAATTTAACTAGGCAGAACGGCCCAGTGGATAATGGAACGCAAGCTTAAAGGAGTTTCGTTTACTCCCGGTCCCGGACACTATTATTAAACAGCGTTGCGACATCCAGTGAGAATTGTTTCAATCGGACACTCCTCTCTGTTACAAACCACAAATCACTCAATGATTTTAACTAGTTTTAAATCGGATGAAACAGCCTTAACATTCCCAACACGACTGATGAGGTAAATTGCAGAAACATGAACAAATTTAGAAGACTATAAATCACCTAATCACCACCCTTACAAACCTTTACCATAATTTACAATTGTTTGGGCAGAAATGTGGAGTCTGAAGTCTCACAGCAGACACGCCCCTTCAAACAGAGTGTTCAAATCAGAGGCTAAAATCAGTCTAGGAAAATAGCCTTTTATTTCTAAATGATGACCATTTTTGATCTAAAAAAATACTAACATTATAAGGGCAAGCCAGAAAACATAACATAATAAAATAGGGCACCTTTAAATAAGAACAAAAACTAAGTGTTTGACTGAATATCACTTCCTCAATTGTTAAAAGTTTGCCCTTTGGAGAAAAAAAGAATAAATGCAATAAAATATATTTAATGCATTAGACCATTTGTGATACTATTAATGCTCAGAAAATCACAGCGGACCACACTCCTGACTGAATTGATTATGACTTAATGCTGAGGAGGGAGGAATTGAAAGGAAAAGAGATATTGAAATGTGCCAGCAGATATTGGTTCCAGCAAATCAATTTAAAGCGGATCTCCATCTTCACCATGAAAGACCTTGAATGAGGAAAGCTTTGAAAGAATATTTTCAGTCACTCATCGAAGTTCTCTGAAGTTGTCTAAATATATCAAATACAATAGCCGCTTTTGGGTTTAGGGTAAATGGCCACCTATCAAGTGTCATTAGTTCTGAGCGTGGTGAATCTAAGGTAATTCTAACAGGCAGAGGAAATGAATGCTGTCCCGTCACTGCCATTTACTTTTTGAACCATATTGACCTTATTGAGCATGACAGAGAAAAACTGATCCCAAGATACAGGACTAGCCTGAATTGTAGAGTTTGATTTTAAAGGTGGACATCTAGCATATCTAGTACATATATATATATATATATATATATATATATATATATATATATATATATATATATATATATATATATATATATATATATATATATATATATATATATATATATATATATATATATATATATATATATATATATATATTTTTTTTTTTTTACCACAGTAAAGTTCAAAAAAGCACAGAGCAGCAATATAACATTTTAAGTAGTCCATACAACTCTTATACTACCTTTTCCATGTTCTCTGGATGAACACGCTAACATTTCTGCACGCTAACATGCCAGCAGCCATATCACCCTGTAGCCCAAGACTGGTTGCCCAATGAAGCTAAGCAGGGCTGAGCCTGGTTAGTACCTGGATGGGAGACCTTCTGAGAAAACCAGGTTGCTGCTGGAAGAGGTGTTAGAGAGGCCAGCAGGGGTGCTATCCCTGTGGTCTGTGTGGGTTCTAACACCCCAGTATAGTGATGGGGACACTATACTGGCAAAATAGCACTGTCCTTCGGATGAGATGTTAAACCGAGGCCCTGACTCTCTGTGGTCACAAAAAATCCCAGGATGTCCTTCGATAAAGAGTAGGGGTGTAACCCCGGCATCCTGGTCAAATTTGCCCCTTGGCCTCTGTCCATCATGGCCTCCTAATCATCCCCATATATACTGATTGGCTTCATCACTCTGTCTCCTCTCCACCAGTAAGCTGGTGTGTGTGGTGAGCGTTCTGGCGCAATATGGCTGCCGTCACATCATCCAGGTGGATGCTGCACATTGGTGGTGGTTGAGGAGATTCCCCCCTTCTATGTAAAGCGCTTTGAGTGTCCAGAAAAGCGCTATATAAATGTAATGAATTATTATTATTATTATTATTAAGTTATTGAAAATGTTGCACACACAGAAGAGGCTGTTTTCTGGTGGCACATATAGTTTTTATGTCCGTCACACACAGTAAGATCTGCAAATTTCAACAAAGACAACAATCAGTTAGTTTCTTTATCACAGAAAAAGTGAAACTCTCTTTCAATAAACTCATTACACATTTAATACAGTATTGTCATAGAAAATTAAAACCGTGTATTCCACCAAGTAAAACATTACTGACATGAACATTTTAGTACTAAGCTTATAAAGCTCAATTAACATATACTGACTCTATACAATCACTTTAAGTAGTATTTAACATTATAACTGTAAACTCTCTTTACTAAAACATTGAGTGCACTGAAACGGAATTAATCTCATTTACACATTTTGCGCTACGAACTCGATACACACTTTGAAGCTTCAGTGTCATATGTAACATCAATAGAACACATAATATTAATAACAATAATGTTCCCTATCGAGGGAACTCGACTGCGTCACATGACACTTTGGGGGATGCCCCTCAGCGTAGCGCCTCTGAAGGATGAATGAAACTAAGCCGATCTCCGATTGGTTTGCGTAATGACGTAATGCGTGACGACACATAGGCAGAAGCTATAAAGGCACGCCGGCAACATGAGATGACAGCTACTGTTCTTCAGCAAGCGCTATCTGTACTGTCTGTCATATTTATTGTTGTCTGTCACTAAGCACAATATATATATATATATATTATATCATGGCGAGTGTGAGTTTCAGGAGATGTGTGCACCCTTGCCCTCGCTATATTACGGGCGGGGACACACATCAACTGTGTACACATTGTTTGGGAATGCAGCACGCGCAGGCAGCTCTCGAACTAAATGGAGCTGCTTGCGAGCATTGTGAGAGATTGTCGCTCCGCGTGCTGCGTTCCCGGCTGGCCTTATTTAATGAGGATGGCCAGCCTCGCGAGCCCCGTGGTGCGGGACCCGCGCTCGCTGAGGCGGCGCGGCGACGCTCTTCATGGGGCTCGCAAATGGATCTGTCTGGGGATCCCGAGGCTGCCGAGGCACCTTCTCGGGATTCCTCGGGCAGTTCCGATGAACTCGAGCCTCGCGCGGAAGCCCGCCCCGCGGCTTCTTCTGCGCGAGCCGAGGGCTCGATGCTTGAGCTGTCTGCCTCTGAGGAGGTGGACGTGCTCAGCATCGAGGGCGGGGATTTCGGGGACGACTCGCCACCCCGTGTCCCCGCATATGAAGAGCTGGTGGAAGTTGTTTCCCGTGCTGTGGCCCGTTTGAATGTCAGTTGGCCACAGGAGAAGCAGGAAGCGCTGATTAAAAGCAAGCTGGACGAGCGCTTCCTGCAGCACAGGGAACAACCTCATCACCGGGGCTTGCCGTTTTTTCCTGATTTACACAATGAGTTGTGTAAATCATGGACTAGACCACACTCATCTCGTGTGTCCAACCCCCCAGTCCTTAATTATAGTAACATCGTGGGGGCACGGAGAAAACGGTTATGGGACGATGCCACGGGTGGAACAGCCGTTAGCAAATTATTTATCCCCCGAATCGGCATCATCTCTTAAAGCCCCGGTGCTGCCCACTAAACCGTGCAGAGATACATCATCTTTAGTGGGCAGGGCTTATATGGCAGCGGGTCGGGCTGGTGCGAGCCTTCACACCATGGCGCTGCTTCAAGCGTACCAGGCCGACCTTCTCAAAGATATAGACGAGGGCGAGGGTCCAACTCCAGAGGACATTGCGGAATTGAGGAAGGCCGCTGACTTGTCTCTCCGAGTCACTAAGGAGACGGCCCGTGCTATCGGCCGCTCCATGGCGGCTATGGTGGTCTCGGAGAGACATTTATGGTTAAATCTTTCGGGCATCAGGGAAAAGGACAGGGCTTTCCTCCTTGATGCCCCGATTTCGCCTTCTGGCCTGTTCGGCGATGCCGTTAATACCGTCGTCGACAGGTTTCAGGAGGCGAAAAAAGCAGTCGGCGGCCTTCAAACAATATCTCCCTCGCCGTCTCTAGATCGAAGAAGTCTGCCCCTGGTGGGCAGCCGCAGCCACAGCCATCCACCAGCTCCTCCGCCTATAGACAGGCTCAAAAAGAGAGCGTTGCATCTAGAGCCCCCCCTCAAGGAGCCTGGGGGCATAGACGGCGCTCTCAGGCGAAGCCTCAGCAGAAGCAGGGTGACCTGAGGGCCGTCCTGCAGGCTAAAAAGGCTTCGTCAAAGAGATCCTAGCTGCTCTAGGATCTCTGCGGGCGGCCCCACCCGTGGTGGAACGACCGAGGTCGTCTCCTTCGCGGAGCCCGCAGGAAATCGATGTTGCTCTTCCGCCGTTAAAAACGTTTCGGGACACATCGGTTTCCAGCGAACGCAGGCTGTATTGTCCGCCCCACAGGCCTGCGGCCAGACAGCATTCGCGTTCGCCCATCGAGAATCGTTTTCGATCCAGCCCTGCCGGAAACCCGCTTCAGGGGGTCGAGAACGAATCCCGATTAATACCCGAAGCCAGGCTCGAGAGCCTGGTTCCTTTGGTAAAATATTTCGAGGCATGGAAAAATCTAGCGAATATTTCTCCGTGGGCCCTGCGCACCATTCAAAATGGGTACAGGCTACAGTTCGGTTTCCGCCCACCCAGATTCAACGGGGTGGTTTGGACTGTAGTCGACCCAGTGCAGGGTCGGGTATTGGAACAGGAAGTAAACTCCCTGCTGGCAAAGGAGGCTATAGAACATATTCCTCCACCGGAGAGGGAGTCCGGGTTTTACAGCCGCTACTTCATAGTTCCCAAGAAGGATGGGGGGTTGCGTCCAATAATAGATCTCAGGCATCTGAACCGTTCTCTGAGGAGATTCAGGTTCAAGATGCTCACTATTCCCATCATCGTGAGTCAAATTCAATCCGAGGATTGGTTTGTCACGATAGATCTAAAAGACGCATACTTCCATATATCCATCCTTCCATCTCACAGGAAGTTCCTGAGGTTCGCTTTCGGGGGCGAGGCGTACCAATATCGGGTTCTTCCCTTCGGCCTAGCTCTCTCCCCTCGCACATTTACCAAATGTATGGATGCGGCTCTGGCACCGCTGAGGCTCCAGGGCATCAGGGTGCTCAACTATATAGACGACTGGCTGATTTTGGCCCAGTCACAAGAGCTGGCGGTTCGGCATCGAGATGTCGTCCTCGCCCACATCCAAAGCCTGGGGTTGAGACTCAACATGAAAAAGAGCGTGTTGACACCAGCCCAGCGAACTACGTTCTTGGGAGTGGTGTGGGACTCGGTCACGATGCGGGCACAACTGTCTCCCGCACGAGTCGAGTCCATTCTGGCCACAGTGTCAGGGATAAAGCTAGGCCAAGCCATCACTGTCAAACATTTTCAGAGAGTGTTAGGGCTCATGGCAGCAGCGTCCAACATTATTCCATTCGGCCTGCTGCACATGAGGGCCCTTCAGTGGTGGTTGAAAACCAAGGGGTTCTCCCCGAGGGGGAACCCGTTCCGCATGATCAGGGTTACGCGCAGATGCCTTCGTTCCCTATCTATGTGGAAAAAAGCTTGGTTTCTGTCCCAAGGTCCAGTGTTGGGAGCGTCATGTCGCCGGAAAACCGTTTCGACAGACGCCTCCCTCACGGGCTGGGGCGCGGTCATGGACGGCCGCTTTACGACAGGCCTATGGCAGGACCATCATTCCTCCTGGCACATAAACTGCCTGGAGATGTTGGCGGTGTTCCGGGCTCTGAGGAGCTTCCTGCCAGACCTCAAGGGCCATCACGTCCTGGTGAGGTCAGACAATATGTCGGTAGTGGCCTATATAAACCATCAGGGGGGCCTGAGGTCTCGCCCTCTATGCAGACTGGCGCATCAGATCCTCCTGTGGTCCCAAGGGAAACTGTTGTCTCTAAGAGCAACATACATCCCGGGGAGTCAAAATCAGGGAGCAGACATCCTGTCGAGACAGGGGCTGAGGCCCGGGGAATGGAGACTCCACCCCGAGGTGGTGGAGTCAATATGTCAGAGGTTCGGCCCAGTGGAAGTGGATCTGTTTGCGTCTCGAGAGACGACCCACTTTCCATTGTGGTTCTCCCTCACTCATCCAGCCCCGCTGGGGTTGGATGCCATGGTGCAGACGTGGCCGAGGCTGCGTCTGTATGCATTTCCCCGATCGCTCTGCTCCCGGGAGTTCTAGAGAGGGTCCGTCGCGACGGGATCAGTCTACTGCTGGTAGCCCCGTTGTGGCCGGCCCGAGTATGGTTCTCAGACATTATATTGCTCCTAGACGGCCCTCCGTGGGAGATTCCCCTCAGGAGGGACCTGCTGACACAGGCAGAGGGCTCAATATTTCACCCTCGGCCCGAGTTATGGAAACTGTGGGTCTGGCCCCTGAGGGGGCACAGTACCGAGAGGCCGGCCTATCAGCTGGAGTAGTGGAGACCATACTCAGCTCTAGAGCTCCCTCCACGAGGAAATTGTACGGCTTAAAGTGGAATGTCTTCACCATTTGGTGTAGAGAGCGTGAGGTGGACCCAGTTAACTGCCCAGTGGCTTCAGTGCTGGAGTTCCTCCAAGATCGTTTCTCCGCCGGTCTTACCCCGTCCACGCTCAAGGTGTACGTGGCTGCCATTGGGGCTTTCCACGCTCCTCTGAGTGGTGGGCCTCTGGGGAGACACCAGTTGGTCGTACGTTTCCTCCGTGGGGCTTGGAGGATGAGACCTGCGGCTCGAACCAGGGTTCCCACATGGGACCTGGCAGTGGTTCTCGAAGGGTTGGCCGAGGCCCCCTTCGAACCGCTGGAGTCGGCTGAGGCCAAGAACCTGTCGCTGAAGGTCGCTTTTTTGTTGGCCATTACTTCTCTGAGGAGGGTAGGAGATCTCCAGGCGCTCTCCATATCTAACGAGTGCCTGGAGTTTGCTCCAGGCAACATTAAGGTTTTCCTTCACCCTAGGCCTGGCTATTTGCCCAAGGTGCCGTCCAGTGCGGCACGGCCTACGGTTCTGCAGGCTTTTCATCCTCCACCTCATGTGACGACGGATGAAGAGAGGCTTCACATGCTCTGCCCTGTCAGAGCACTAAGAATCTACATTCAGAGGTCCTCTTCGTGGCGGAAGTCGGACCAGTTGCTGGTGTGTTTCGGGTCACCCAAGTAAGGGCTTCCCGCGTCAAAACAGACCATCAGCAATTGGATTGTCCATGCGATTTCTGCAGCCTACCAGGTGCGCGGTATGCCTTCACCCTTGGCTGTGAGGGCTCATTCTACCAGAGGCATGGCGTCCTCTAGAGCCCTTCTCGCGGGGGCCCCCATCCATGAGATCTGCGAGGCAGCGGGATGGGCTACCCCCACACCTTTGTTAGGTTTTATAGTTTGGACATTCCGTCTACACCCGGCTCTCTTGTGCTCTCGTCCTAAGTGTGCCTGTGAGCAGCTTCACACTAGGGCAGGCAGGGCGCGTTGTGGCGTAGTGGGTACTCGTTCCCCCAAAGTGTCATGTGACGCAGTCGAGTTCCCTCGATAGGGAACGTCCTCGGGTTACGACTGTAACCCTTGTTCCCTGAGAGGGGAACGAGAACTGTGTCCCTTGGCCACGCCTCCCCTTGCCTGGGGGCGCTTGCTTCATCACAGAAGCTGTCATCTCATGTTGCCGGCGTGCCTTTATAGCTTCTGCCTATGTGTCGTCACGCATTACGTCATTACGCAAACCAATCGGAGATCGGCTTAGTTTCATTCATCCTTCAGAGGCGCTACGCTGAGGGGCATCCCCAAAGTGTCATGTGACGCAGTTCTCGTTCCCCTCTCAGGGAACAAGGGTTACAGTCGTAACCCGAGGACGTTTTATTTATATAGCGCCTTTCCAGAGCTCAAGGACGCTTTACAATAAACAGGCAACAATAGAGGCAATGGACAAAGACAGCAGACAAAACAACAGTAGGTAGACAAAAGTGTAAGTACAATGGCCCTCATTTATCATTCTTGCGTAGATACGGGCGTATATGTTGGCGTGAGATTATGCTTACACTCCTCTCACCGCCTGATGTATGAAGCTGAAATCTAGGTGTACGCAATACCTGCCCTTGATAAATGCCGCGGCTGAAAACGATCGTCATTAGAATAACACACCCCTATATATTCAAGTCTCCGCTTCCCCCACGCCCTCATTTTACGCCATGGACACACGGAAGACGGCAAAGAGAAACTTCTCCGACGTGGAAATCAATTCCTAACACCACAAAACGCACTGACAAACTAAAAGACATGATTATGACCCACTGTAAAAAACAACAACAACAACAAATTATAAACTTCAGTGTTGATTTTTGTGCAACATGGACTTCAATGTTTAATTTGTGTGATTTTACCAAAGCATTTGATTTGTATGTATTCCTTCAGTTGCGAGCCTGTACGCTTTACCTGACGTCTCAGGCCCAGCTCGTGCGCACGGACTGGGTTCAGAGGCCTAATGAAAGGCTTTCAATGACCAAAAAATTATTCAGACTGACAAATAATAAAAATGACATTCTTATTTTTTTAAATAATAATAATAATAATAACGACATTCTTCTTCTTAATATCAATAAGCGTCATTAATAATAAAAATCATAACGAAAAATCGACTCTGGCTCCTTCAGTGCCGAGACGCGCCTCTTTGTGGCGATCTTTATATCTGACCACTTTTTTACCCACCTACAATAAACAAGAAAATGCAAATAAGAATGCTTAACTTTACTATTGGTCTATATTAAGCAATAAAACATTCTTATCTCTGCTGGAGTGCGCTTCGCAACAGTTCAACCCCCACACAATATTAACAGAACTCGTAATTCGGGTCCATATTTTGTTGTTGTGGGCGCCTAATCCCACTCTTAAACTCCCAAATAAAACAATTTTGTTTCTTTCCACTTCCCTGGTGATAGTCTCGTTTTTCTGCGCATTTCCACACCTCAAAACGTGCGTACACCACCTCCTGAGCTGGCGTGGGATTTGAGCGTGCCGTACGCCAAAGTCCATATTGATAAATCTCAAAGTCACCATGGTTTTGGGTGTACGCCAGGTGTACGCTGGAAATTTGGTCTACGCACTTTTGATAAATGAGGGCCAATGAATGAGAAATTAGGTAGATGGAGAAAAAAGAAAAAGAAAATGCAACTTAAAGGTGCATAACGCAGGTCTCTGAGTTTTTGCAGAACTACACCCCCTCTGGCGACAAGCGAAACTGCAACCAGAGGTGTGCACGCTCATGGAGCACACGCACGCTTGCACGAGCACGAGCTGTTCATAACCAAAGGAGCATCAGCCGCACAAATCTTTTGTTCACAGTCATAATGTCTTCAGAGGTTATAAAGTTATAAATCTGCAAGTCATTTTACATATATGAAAGGAAAGGCATTTGAGTAAATTACACACTTATGTGTGAGGGGAAAACGGGGGTAGAAGAAAACTTCAGTTTTTGTTTCCATCTATCTCCATGTTGAACTGTTTTATGCGTTTACTGTATCCACTTATGATTGTATTATTATGGAAACACGTTCATGAACAATTAAGTTATTAATTTGTAAAAGCTTAAAATAATAATCATACCATACACAGTTGGTCAACAAAGTACACTCAAATGTCTCAAGGTAATAAACAATCAAATGGCACTATATCCGCTTTCATAACAAGTAGTTATAGGAACTTAGTTATAGGAACTGTCCACTTCTAAACAGTTCTAAGAACTACTCTCCCCCAAACTCGGTTTTGCTGTTTGCGGTCGCACTGGCCAGTGGCCAGAACCGAGTGACGCGAGCACGGCGGCGCCACATACAACAACAACAAACCAGCGTGGAGGAGGCTATCGCAATGTTCCCGTTCTGCCTACCGGGACCTTAATAATGGAGTACGAACGGCGGCGTACGAACGGCGTACGGCGGAGTACGAACGAACAACAGTATTGTTTACAACTATTCAGTATGTGTTAAATGGCCTTATTGCGGTGACATTTTTTTTCCCAAAACGTACTAACCACGCATATTATTTTTTTTCTATAAAATGCAAACATGTACATCCATTTTGCTCACATATTATTGTAGCAGAGTTTGTGCTGAATACAGCAAATTTATATGTTGGCAAATGGTATGTTTTAAGTAGCTGAAATAAGCACAAATGTCAGGGCATATCAAAACACCGAAAGAGCCCCAAAACAGCTCAGACCCCTAAGGGTTAAAGACTATGGTGGAAAGTCTAAAGTAATATGATGGAAGAAGATAGAAGAGCAGAAGAGCGCAGGCAAAGGACGTTAGCAAAGAACACAAGGCTACCGGTAGGCTATACACAAAAACATAGTTAGCATCTTTTATGGGACATGTTTTATGTTTCATGTTGTACTATTCTTCCGAAGACAATTCCTAGTTTATGAACCTGTTCACTGACAATGGTAACGTTAGTCAAATCAATTCAAATTGTACATTTATCTAGCTTAGGCTAAAGCATTACACATTTTACGTATCGTCATTTGTTGTCATAGATTTGCCGCATCAGACATTAGAGACTGGGGTATATCTTACCGTTTTATCAAGAAAACAGCCAACTGAGGATCCAGTTTGAGCCCTAGAGCAGACCGGAGATCTATCCATTTGTTGAAAGCCTTCCCGATGCTGACTCTCGTCTCGTCTTATTCCGACGCCTGACTCCAATTTGTCCCTTTTGGTCAATAACTAGACAAAAGTTTTCTTTTCTTTGTCTTACGTGGAGTTTGCGTTGGGGTTTGGAATGAACTACAAGCCGGTCTCTTTGAATCCATCTTCTACTTTTGTCGAAAGTTGACTAAAGTTTTGTCGCTCGAGTTGTCTTCGCTGATACGGAGAATGGCGGCTAACAATAACAAACCCCCGAGGCATCGCCTGGTGAGCGTGAACGCGCATGACGTCACGCCCAGTCTCAGATTCGAGCCCGAATCCCTCTTATTTATTTTACTGTACAGGACTATAGAGGCAATCTCAGTGATCAGAGAAGGGCTCATTCAGCCCATCAGGCAATTGTTTACGCATGTATGGGTTAAAAAACGGGTATTTTTAACATGAAATGTTGCGCAATGCACCTTTAAGAATTATAACATTCATGAAATAAGTGAGTTTTGAGCATGGATTTGAATTCAGAAATAGTGTTAACAGAACAGAGTGATCGGGGGAGAGAGTTCCACATTTTGGGTTCAACAACACTGTATGATCTGCCCCCCATTGAAGCAAGGCGATGCCGAGGGACGACTAGAAGGCTAGAGTCGGAGGATCGTAGAGTGCGAGTTGGGGTGTAGGGGTGGAGCAGGTTCCAGAGATAGGGGGGAGCCAAGCCGTGCAGAGATATAAAAGTGAGATGGAGAATTTTGAATTTAATATGGTAAGCCACATGAAGCCAGTGTAGATCATGCAAAATTGGAGTGATATGTGCAGAACGCTGGGTATATGTGAGTATTCTAGCGGCAGAGTTTTGAATGTATTGCAATTTGGAAATGGAGCTAGCAGATAGACCAATGAAAAGTGCATTGCAGTAATCAAGATGTGATGTGACAAATGCATGGATGGCAGTTTCAGCATCTGAGATACTGATGACGGGATGGAGCTTAGCGATGCGACATAGATGAAAGAATGCTGATTTAGTGATAGAATTAATGTGAGAGTGGAAAGATAGATAGGAGTCACAGATTACACCAAGATTTAACAATACTAGATGGTTTGATATGATAGGGATTTTGTTAGTGAGCGATGGAGGTCCGGTAAAAATAATCTCAGTTTTGTCCATATTAAGTTTTAGAAAATTTGAATGAAGCCAATCTTTTATTTCATGCACACAAGCAGAGATTTTGTCGATAGTGATAGATAGAGTCGATGTACAGGCAGTATTTCATTGAATGTCGTCAGCGTAGAAATGATAATTAGAACCATGACGGAGGAGGATCTGACCAAGAGGTATTATATAAATTATGAATAGTAATGGCCCTAGAACGGATCCCTGGGGGACACCTTGCTTCAGGGGGACAGTAGGTGAGTGAAAATCTTGAACTGAAATGTAGAACTGTCTGTCAGAGGGATAGGAAGAAAACCAAGAAAGAGCAGCACCAGCGATACCCACATCCGAAAGACGAGAAATTAGTAGTTGATGGGAGACAGTATCAAAGGCAGAGCTGAGGTCGAGCAGCAGGAGCATAGACAGAGAACCAGAGTCCCCAGAGAGAAGCAGATCATTCAGTACTTTAACTAGTGCAGTTTCAGAACTATGCAGAGGGCAAAAAACCAAATTGAAGAGGATCAAAACTATTATTTTCGACTAGAAAATACTGAAGCTGGGAGGCAACAGTACTTTCCAGTAATTTAGCTATGAAGGGTAGATTTGAAATAGGACGATAATTGGATAAAACTGAGGGATCAAGGTTAGGTTTCTTGAGAACAGGGGTAACAGCAGCAGTTTTGAGTGGCAGCGGGAATAAAGCAGAGTAAGAGTAAGAGATGCATTTATGAAGTGAGAGATAGATTCAGAGATAACTAAATGGCAGGGTTTCCGAAGAGGAGCAGGAGCAGGGTCAAGACGACAAGATGAGGGGTTTGATTTCAAGTTTATCTCAGAGACAGAAGAAGGAGTAGTCAGAGAAAAAAGAGGCAGGGACTGACCAGATTGATTCAGCAGATATCGAACATTCGTAGCATCATTAGAGAGGCACTGGTTTAAGGCATCTGTTTTTTCTAGCAAGTGTGTCATGAATGAACTACAGAGTTAGCTAGAACAACATGAGCATGAGATGGAGGTTTGGTAAGTTTATTTATTGTGTTAAATAGTGCTTTTGGCCTGTTGCTTGATTTATTAATTGTGGCAGATACAAAATTAGAATGAGCCAAGTTCAGGACATATTTGTATTTTTTGACATGTTCAATAAAAGCCAAATAGTCGACAGTTAGGCTGGTTTTTCTATAGTGACGCTCAAGCCGTCTAACAGTGGCCTTTAAGTTACGGAGTTCAGGAGTGTACCAAGGAGAAGAATGTGTGGAAGGGACACTTCTGGGGTCTCATTTATAAAGCGTGCGTACACACAAAACGGGGCTTGAAACGTAGGTACGCCAGTTTCCACGCAAAGGTTGTGATCTATAAAAAACAAACTTGACGGGAGAATGTGCGCGACTTTAAGCAAACTTTGAGCCGTGCGTACGCACGTTTTAGAGACGGAGCAGTTTGGCGACACCGATGGTGAGCTGGAACAAAATGTCTTTTTGGTCACTTTTAGACCGAAAATCTAAAGAAAATTATACATACAGTATACAGAAAGATAATACAAATATAATTTCACTCACCAAGCCTATCACATGAAGCAAATATCCACCCCTTTTTAAATGTCTGCGCCAGCGAGCGCGTTGGGCCGTTTAGTGAAACTGACGCAGCCTATCTAAAACCGTAAATCTTCATTATAATCATAAATACAGTGTTCGAGTTGTGGGACTTCCGGTTATGAGGAGTGCAGATTAGTCGCGCGCTCAGCCTGCTCCCGCCGTTTCATTTTTAATTTTCTTGCTAAACCTTCGAATTTTACTTTATACAGGCCATCCGACCTGGCCTTTATAAAGGCCATCCGATTACCTACTTTATAAAGGCCATCCGATTCGCCTGTTTGACGACTACAGCCCCGACGTGGTGAAGCAGCGTGCCGAGTACAGAGGTCCCATGACGGAGCTATACAAGCGCGGGTTCAAGCCGGCACTTCTTTACCCGGCCAGACTGCGCATCACTCTACCCAACGGAGATAAAACATGGCTCCAGTCCGCCTCAGATGCTGTTAAATTCATCCAGGACCAGGACTTAAACAAGAACTCGTAAGCTGGCAAATTGGCACTTTCAGTCTGCGGCTGATGTTGCTAAAACGGTGCAGACCTTTTTCCTGCCTTATTACGGACGGTAAATGCATGTTACTTTTTTTTTTTTTTTTTTTTTTTTTTTTTTTTTTTAATATAATATAGGATATGTAAATATTTTTTATTTTATTTTATTTTTTATATATAAGTCTTGTGTATTTGATTTCTTATAACATGCATCTTTGCACCGTACACCGGCTTTAACACTAGAACTCCCAAGGCAGTCATTTTGACTGTTTTAAAATTTTGCAATGTAATAACTTTGTTGAAATAAAACCCATGTAACTATAGGACCCTGACTTTTCCTAAATGTGTCTATATTTTATTCTATCATTGTTATTTTATTAAAATTACAAGACACAAAAGAGTTTTGAGTATTTCTACCTAGAACTACCAAAGGCAGTCATTTTGACTGCTTTAAAAATGTGCAGTGTAATAACTTTAAACCCAAAACTTTAAACTTTAAAATTAAACCCATGTAAATAGGACTCTTACTTTTCCTAAATGTGCCTATATTTTATTCTATCATTGTTATTTTATTAAAATTACAAGACACAAAAGAGTTGAGTATTTCTACCTTGAATGGCCATAACAGTCATACTGACCATACATTACAACCCGTGTGTCAGTTGCTCCTTTTTCCCTCTCTTGAAAATGCATCACCATTGCCTAGCAACAATTTCTCTTGTTGTTTGTTTAGTCTATTGCAAATCCTAACATTACAGATCCATTTATTCTTAGATTTTATATAGCTTATTGAAATTATATGCAAATAATGGATGAGCAGTCAGAATGACTGCTATGGCCATTCTAGTAGTTATAGAATTCCGGGAGTCCTAGTGTTAAGGTGAATGCTGTTTTAGTATTTTCTGTTGATTATATGACCTCACGGGTCTTACAAGTCCAGGCCTTGTTTTTTTTTCAATGTGTTTTATTCGAGTTGTTTGATATGGTTTAATTGTTCTCTTAGGTTTAATTGCACTTGTTTGTGGGGGCAGTGCGATTGTTTCAGGGAAGTAATATTCGCTGATCGTTGTATCGGAGGTGTGTTCGTTGCTGGTTTCGTTCTCTACAGCAACCGGGTTGGGGTTAGTATGTTTTGTGTGTGTGTGTGTGGTTAGGTTTGGTTTCTTGTGCTGTGTGTGTGTGTGCACGCGTGTTTTCCCTCTTTTTTTCTTTTTTCTTTAATTTTGTGTGCTGCCTGCTCCTCACTCTCTTCTGCTGCTGTGAATCTGTCATGGGTGCAGATTTGTTGGATTATACCACCTCTAACATATCCTTTCTATGTTAAACTGTAATGCCAAATTGGCTTCTAGTGGTGGGTTGAGGTTTGTCAGCTGGAATGTGAGGGGGCTTAATTCACCTGTTAAACGCAATAAAGTGATTGATCACTTAAAACATTTAAACGCTAAAATTGCTTTTTTGCAGGAAACCCACCTTAAACCATCTGATCATCTTAAACTTCGTAGAGGATGGGTAGGCCAACTCTATCATTCTTCATTTTCAAGTAAGGCTCGTGGGGCTGCAATATTAGTGCATAGGTCAGTACCTCTGTCCATCTCTAAAATCATATCGGATCCCAATGGTCACTTTATTATTGTTACAGGTAAAATTTTTGGCATTTCTCTGACGCTAGCTAATGTTTACGGCCCAAACTGGGATAATGAGGATTTCTATAAAAAATGTCTTTTTTCAATTCCTGATATAGTGTCTAGTCACCTTATTCTCGGTGGAGATTTTAATTGCTGTCTGGACCCCTCGCTCGATCGCTCATCCACTAAGCCCATCTCTCCATCTAAATCATCTAAAGTTGTTCAACTGTTTATGGAGCAGTATGCTGTCTCAGATGTATGGCGCTTCTTTAATCCCAGTGATAAGCAGTTTTCTTTTTTTTCTCCTGTACATGGTACTTTTACTCGAATTGACCTCTTTCTCATTGACAACAAGCTGCTTTCTTCTGTTAACAATTGTTTCTACAGTCCTATAGTTATTTCAGATCACGCTACTATCATAGTGGATATCTCATTTCCTGGTGTGTCCTTAACGCGATCCCCATGGCGTTTTAACTCGTTTCTGCTTACTGACCCGGATTTCATAAAAAACATTGATGGTCGCATTGATCTTTTCATTTCCACTAATGTTAATTCAGACGTGTCAGCGTCAACAATTTGGGAGGCATGCAAAGCTTATTTACGTGGAGAGATCATTTCTTTCTCTGCCTTTCGGAAAAAAAACACTGTTGAAAGGAGTATCTCTATCTCTAGGGAACTGGCTGACCTGCAGTCCAGATGCAAGGATGCACCTGAACCCGAACTTATAAAAGAATTGCTTAATAAAAAGTCTGAATTTGATATACTGGCTTCTGACAGCGCAATAGAAACATTACTTAAGTCTCGTCATAGCTATTATGAATCTGGTGATAAGCCAGGCAAAATATTGGCTCACCAAATTCGACAATCTGCCTCGGCTCAACATATCTTAAAAATTAATACAGTCAATGGCACAACTATTAACCCTCAAACTATTAATGACCAATTCAGGAATTTTTATGCTTTGTTATACACTTCTGAGTGTTCATCTGATGAGGCTCAGTTGGATAGTTTCCTTAGGCCCCTAAACATTCCTTCCATTGACACTGAGACATCTTCTAGGATGGATGAGCCTTTTACGGTAGATGAAATTAAAGATGCGTTACACTCAATGCAGAATGGGAAATGTCCGGGGCCTGATGGTTTTCCTATTGAATTTTTTAAAGCATTTACAGATAAACTTTCCCCACTACTGCTAAATATGTTTAACGAATCTTTACAATGCGGCATACTCCCTCCTACTTTAAGACAGGCCACTATTTCACTTTTATTGAAGAAAGGCAAGGATCCCCTTCTCTGTAGTAACTATCGCCCTATTTCTTTATTATGTGCGGATGTTAAAATATTAGCTAAAATGCTGGCAAGGCGTCTAGAGGCTGTTTTGCCTTCAATCATTTCTACAGACCAAACAGGGTTTGTCAAGGGAAGGCACTCTTTTCACAATGTCAGGCGTCTTTTTGACATATTGTACTCTCCCTCAACTTCTACCACCCCTGAGTTGGTTATTTCGATGGATGCAGAGAAGGCATTTGATCGTGTGGAGTGGCCTTATTTGTTCCATACATTAAAAAAGTTTGGATTTGGCTGTAAATTTATCTCGTGGATTAAACTTCTTTATGCTTCTCCTTTGGCCCGTGTCCGCACAAACAATGATTACTCAGATTATTTTCCCCTTGGACGTGGTACTCGGCAGGGCTGTCCCCTTTCCCCCTTATTGTTTGCCATCGCCATTGAACCATTGGCAGTGGCCCTTAGATCTAGTCAAATGATGGGCATTATAAGAGGGGGCGCTGTGCACAAACTGTCTTTATATGCTGACGACCTTTTACTTTTCGTCTCTGAGCCAGACAGATCTATACCCCACGTTTTAGAGCTACTGAAGGTATTTGGGCAGGTGTCGGGGTATAAACTGAATCTTCATAAGAGTGAACTCTTGCCTATAAATTCAGCAGCCATAGCTTACCCTCTTTCAAAATTGCCATTTAAGACATCATTAAATCAATTCAACTATTTGGGCATCTGCGTAACTAAGAACTACTCTGACCTGTTTAACTGTAATTTCTCTCCTCTGTTGGATCGATTGACCGAATATCTTCATCGTTGGTCTTTATTGCCTCTTTCTCTTGCGGGTAGGATAAATTGTATAAAAATAAATGTACTGCCTAAATTTCTGTATCTTTTTCAATGCATACCGGTGTTTATTCCAAAACGTTTCTTTCACTCTTTAGATTGCACTATCTCTCAATTTATTTGGAATGGAAAAACTCCAAGAATACAGAAAGGCATTTTACAAAAAACTAAGGAGCTGGGGGGTTTAGCACTACCTAACTTGTTTTATTACTGGGCTGCAAATGTTCGTAATATGTTAATCTGGTGCTGTTCCAGCGGTCAGCCTCCACCCTGGTTAAGGATCGAGGAGGCTGCTTGTGGCAGCACTTCGCTTACGTCGCTTTTGTGTCTTCCTCTCTCGTTATCACCTTTAACCTTCTCCAGTAATGTTATAGTTAAAAATTGTCTTAAGATCTGGCGTCAACTCAGGCGGCATTTTACTTTACAGTCAACACCTCTTCTATGCCCTGTACATTCTAACCCCCTCTTTCCTCCCTCTCTCATTGATAAGGCTTTTGCGGCCTGGGTGGACCACGGGATCATTTCCATTAAACATCTTTACATAGACGGAACATTTGCTTCTTTTGAACAATTCACTCAAGTTTTTAATTTACCAAGGTCCCACTTTTTCAGATACTTGCAAGTCCGTGACTTTGTCCGTAAGCATTTTCTGGGATTCCCCTCGATCCCACCCTCCACCATTGTCGATACCATATCAAATATCAATCCTTATCAAAGAGGGGCCATCTCTACGATTTATAATACATTTTTCACATGTTGCCCTTTGGATTCTGACAGTCTGCGGATTACCTGGGCTAGGGATCTTAATATAGAGATAGAGACAGAAACATGGCATTCGATTTTGAAACGTGTTCACACGTCATCTGTTTGTGCTCGTCACGGGGTGTTACAGTGTAAAGTGGTCCACAAGGTACATTGGTCTAAAAGTAAATTAGCCCGTATGTTCCCTGACAAAGATCCAATGCGACAAGTGTCATGTAGAACCGGCTAATCTAACTCATATGTTCTGGACTTGTCCTGCTTTATCTCTTTTCTGGGAGTCAGTTTTTGACTCACTTTCCGCTATTACTTCAGTCAATATCCATCCCTCTCCGCTAATCGGCTTGTTTGGAGTTTTACCTCCTAATTACTCATTGCCGTCTCATTTCGCAGAGTTGGTAGCTTTTCTTACACTGCTAGCTAGACGTTGCATTTTGATGAACTGGAAGGGTCCTCGAGTCCCTTTTCATACTCGGTGGATAAAAGATGCCTTATTGTTTGTTAAATTGGAAAAAATTAAACACTGCCTTCGTGGTTCCATGATTAAATTTTCAAGAATTTGGTTACCCTTTTTTGAGCATGTTAAATCTCTGCAACTGGACGCAGTCTCAATTGACTGACTGACCACTCAACCCTGCACTTTCAGTGGTTTTTCAGTATCCAACTGGAATTATCATTAGCAGCACAGTGAGCACACATTATTTTCTAAGTTTTGAGGTTACTCAACTTTACTTGCTGGACCTAGTTAAGGCTGACCTTATTTATATACTGGCCTGTCCTATTTCTGTATTGTGACATAAAGCTCTGTTATATATTATATACTATACTAAACCTGTTTGTACTGTGAGGGATTTTGTGTTGGTGTTTTTGTATTAATGTTTTTATTTGTGTTTTTGTATTATTGTTTTTTTTTGTGTGGTTTTTATTATATTATTAGTTTTATATTTTTTTATATTGATTGTTTGTCTTTGGTGTTGTGAAAAATTCAATAAATAAATCATATATAAATACAGTGTTCTGTGAAATATGTTCACAATAACAGTTTAAATAAATAAAAGAATGAATTAAACTATGTTTTACTTCTGATATAAACATTTAGATTAAATATGCCATTCTGATTTAGTAAAACTAATTTAGAGGTCTTTAGAATCGCGTGGAAAGACAGTATGCCACGTTATAAAAAGGCTATAAAAACAGCCAGGGCTGAGCATATCCGCAAACTAATAGAAAATAACCAAAATAATCCAAGGTTCTTATTTAACACAGTGGCTAGACTAACAAATAAACAGACATCACCAGAGCAAAATATTCCGTTACAATATAGTAGAAATGATTTTATGAATTACTTCAATGAGAAAATAGAAAGCATCCGAAACACAAATATAAATGTACAATCCTCTATGGTGTCTTATGACTCAGCCTTAATTATGGCCCCTCTAGAACAACTAAACCGCTTTACAACTATAGGACAGGAAGAGCTAAATAAACTTATCATTGCATCTAAACTAACAACATGTTTATTAGATCCAATAACAACTAAACTACTGAAAGAAGTGTTACCTGTATTGGAAGAGCCTCTTCTCAATATTATTAACTCATCTTTATTTTTAGGTCATGTTCCAAAAATATTCAAGCTGGCAGTACTAAAACCTCTCATTAAGAAACCGCAATTAGATCCAAATAACTTAGCCAATTACAGACCCATTTCAAATCTTCCATTTATGTCTAAAATACTAGAAAAAGTTGTGTCTGCTCAATTGTGCTTTTTCTTGCAAGAAAATTATATCTATGAAAAATTTCAGTCGGGATTTAGACCGCATCATTTCACAGAAACTGTGCTACTCAAAATTACAAATGATTTACTCTTAGCTTCTGACCAAGGCTGTATCTCAATACTAGTTCTACTTGATCTTAGCGCTGCGTTTGACACTATAGATCATAAAATACTCTTGGATCGACTACAAAGCTACACTGGTGTTCAGGGACAGACATTAAGCTGGTTTAGATCGTTCTTATCTGACCGCTACCATTTTGTCTGTTTAAATGGGAAAAAATCGAAGATTATGTCACGAGGTGACGAACCAGCAGCGGAACTATATATCCACGGAGGAATGTTTCTGCCCGGAGCGCTCTCGACGCAACACCCAGTCAGCCTGATATGCGTCGCTACCATGGCAACAGCAGCCGCTGATGACAGAGTGACAGCAGGTGCGGCGCATCAAGGGGCTGTTTGGTGATTGGGACACACAGCGGCTTGAAACAGATAAAAACCAAGCTTTGGGAGACCAAGAGGGTAGTTCAGTGCAGTGAAGTTCAGTGCAGTGTTCTGTGTTCGGTTCTGGTGCTGTGTCTTGACCTTGTTCCGTCGAGGAAGACTGAGAGTTTCTGTGGGACAATTTGACTGGCGAGATAGATCCGCGGGAAGGAATCCGCTACGAAAGATTTGGTGGAGTGGAACAGAGAAGCAGAGGAGAAGTTGCCTTGGAAACATCAAGTCCCCTGCCTGGGAAGAGATAAGTGCAAACCTTTTACTGGCCGTATGATACGTGATTTATATACCAAGACACTGTATATGAAGAGAAGCGATCTAGGAACCGGAGTCTGGACACCGTAATGAGAAGACAGCTGTTATGATGCACGAGTGAGATCGCTATATATTCTTCCGTTTTACTGTCCCTGCTGTTCAGTACAAGGAGGTGGGCTGTGGCCTTATATTTCACAGAGTGGTTAAGAGTGACGTGAGTTGATGCTGTGCTCACCGTGTGTGTTTGAAGTGAAGCTACTGCATGCTTATTATACCAAATTCTGTCACGTGCCCATCGGCCTTGCCCTGTGTTGCAGTTTGGAGCCGCTGAAGAAGAGATTAAGCGACGGTGGAATTAAAAGCTTGCGGTGGTCTGATTTATCATTGATGTTGTCTGGAGAACGGAGGAAGTCCAGTGATCTGCTGTTCCGAGTGTCCCCCATCGAACGCCACGTGCATTCTGTGTGATCAACACTGTCGTGAGCTTTCTGCATCCCCTGTATAGGAAAGAACCAACTGGACTCAAAGTACCCACCTGCTGTCTAGTCGACGCCCCTTTCACAGCCGTGAGCTTTCTGCATCCCCTGAAGAGGAAAGAACCAACCGGACTCGAAGTACCCACCTGCTGTCTAGTCGACGCCCCTTTCACAGCCGTGAGTTTCCTGCATCCCCTGTATAGGAAAGAACCAACCGGACTCAAAGTACCCACCTGCTGTCTAGTCGACGCCCCTTTTCACAGCCGTGAGCTTTTTGCATCCCCTGTATAGGAAAGAACCAACCGGACTCGAAGTACCCACCTGCTGTCTAGTCGACGCCCCTTTCACAGCCGTAAGCTTTCCGCATCCTCTGTATAGGAAAGAACCAACCGGACTCGAAGTACCTACCTGCTGTCTAGTCGACGCCCCTTTCACAGCCGTGAGCTCTCTGCATCCCCTGTATAGGAAGGAACCAACCGTACTCGAAGTACCCACCTGCTGTCTAGTCGACGCCCCTTTCACAGCCGTGAGCTTTCTGCATCCCCTGAAGAGGAAAGAACCAACCGGACTCGAAGTACCTACCTGCTGTCTAGTCGACGCCCCTTTCACAGCCGTAAGCTTTCCGCATCCTTTGTATAGGAAAGAACCAACCGGACTCGAAGTACCTACCTGCTGTCTAGTCGACGCTCCTTCCACAGCCGTAAGCTTCTGCATCCCCTGCAGAGGAAAGAAACCTACCGTACCAGGAGTCCCTACCGGCTGTCCAGTCGATGCTCCTCTTCACCGCTGTAAACTTCTGTACTTGGGAGGTCGAGAAGAGGACAGCCCGTTCAGAGTCCGAGAAGGATAAGTCGTGCTTAGAGCCCTTACCTGCTGGTCAGGCCCGCGTTCCCTCCATTGCCGAGAGCCTCGGCACCCGAAGAGTCCGAGGGTGTCGAGTGGACCCAGTCCCCACCCGTCGTCCAGCCGACGTCCCGGCGGCCACTGGATGCTGGGGAGGGAGGAGGAATTTTAATTAGGATATACGAATTCTTTTAATCAATAAAGCCTGTTACATTTTATTTTCCTTGTCCGCCTGGTTTCTGGTCTGCTCCTCAGTGGTACATTCTAAAGGGAGGGGGTAGACCCAGTCGACCCTCCCGACCTGTGACAATAACATCAGTAGACTATGGAGTGCCGCAAGGATCTGTGCTAGGCCCTCTGCTATTCTCAATATATATGCTGCCACTTGGTAATATTATAAGAAAACATGGAATTAATTTCCACTGTTATGCTGATGACACTCAATTATATATCTCATCACGACCAGATGAAAACACTAACTTATCTAATTTGACAGAATGTCTAAAAGATGTAAAATGCTGGATGACGTGTAATTTCCTGCTATTAAATACAGATAAAACAGAGGTATTAATTATTGGTCCAAAAAACTACCCACAAAATCCCTTACAATACAACTTTAATTTAGAAGGATGTCCTGTTACTTTATCCACTACAGTAAAATACCTGGGTGTTATACTAGACCGCAACTTGACTTTTGAAAATCATATTTCATATGTTACAAGAACAGCCTTTTTCCACCTTAGAAACATTGCTAAGCTACGTAACACCAATTTTATCATCTCTACACTGGTTACCTATTAATTTCCGTATCAATTACAAAGTATTACTACTGACCTATAAAGCCCTAAATGGTTTAGCTCCTGTGTATTTAACAGACCTTCTATCGCCATACAATCCATCGCGCTCTTTAAGATCACTTAATTCGAGGCTTCTGGTCATTCCTAGGATATCAAAGTCTACTAAAGGAGGGAGGGCGTTCTGACATTTAGCTCCTAGACTCTGGAATAGCCTTCCTGATATTGTTCGAGACTCAGACTCGCTGTCCCAGTTTAAAACTAGATTAAAGACGCATCTCTTTAACCAAGCATTCACTTAATGCTTACCTTTTATACTACTGCTGAATCAGTTCGAATGCATTAATATTATGAAGATCAGCTATGCTAATAATTTCCCATCTGCCTTTCTGCTGTTATCGTATATGTATATGTAAATAGCGTTCGTCAGCTCCAGTTTGTATCCAGCCTCTCACGGAGACTTCAGATGCCCCAACACCTGTGATGAGACGACTCGACGCCGGCGATATGTTATGCCCTAAATTAATACATGATTATCTAACTGTATTTTTCTATGTACATTTCCAAAATGCATTTTCTGTAAAGCTGCTTTGAGACAATGTGTACTGTGAAAAGCACTATACAAATAAATTTGAATTGAATTGAATTGATTAATGGATTTAGACACTTAAATTACATGAAATCATTACTGAGAAGTTACAACATTTTTTATATTCAATAAATATAAATATTTGTTGTGGATGCAATGATTTCAAACACTTTTCCTCTGGCATGCTGGCATGATTTTAATGTTTTATAGATAATTTCTTATGATAATAGCAGATTGTCTGAGAAAATAGTTTCGTGCAAATAATGCACAACAAGGTTTATCTGTTTCCATTCAAAATATAAATCAATTAAAAATACTATTTGGCGAGTGGAAAAGATTGAGAACAACTTTCTCTGAAATGTATTTTACACTATTTGATTTCTTTATTCAAAAACACGGAAACACGCACAATCTTCCGCTGACTGGGATTTATAAAGTGAATTCTGCGCAGGTTCTGGCGCACGCACGGTTTTATAAGTCTGAATATTTGTTTGCGTACGCCATTTTTGGCTTTCGGACTCACGTACACATCTAATATATTCGAGATTATGGAGTGATAGTTAGATAATATCAGGGAGGGAGAAGAGATATCAAAGAGATAAGAAGCAGAAATGGAGGAACAGAATAATGCAGTATCAACAGCTTTGAGATTGCTGTAGGATATAACAGTTGTTGAACATTTCTTATGCATAGGCAGGCTGAAGCTAAAATCAATAAATTTATGATCAGAAATACCAGTGTAAGTATAAGAGATGGAAGCGATATTAGCCCTTGATGTACAGATCAAATCAAGAATATGACCACGCGTATGAGTAGGAAAATTAACATGCTAAGTCAGATTGAAACATTAAAATATAGAAAGTAACTGATTGGTGTTAGAGCCAGTGTTGTATAAAGTACTAGAAAGCAATACTTGAGTAAAAGTAAAAGTCCTAGAAAAAGACTTTGGTAGAAGTGAAAGTTACCTTTTAGAATATTACTTAAGTAAAAGTCGTAAAGTATCAGATATATACTGTACTTAAGTACATGAAATATCAGAAAATTACTTTTGATACTTAAGTATTTGAAGTAAAAGTAAAAAGTTTTTTTTTTTAAGCAAGCGGTTAGAACTTTGATTGTGAAATGTATTGTGGCCATTCGAAAGGAGAGAGGGAACGAGTATTGCTGCGAGTTGTCGCTTCAGTCGTTAAACCCATAGGTTAAACCTGCTGTAAAGCCCCGTTCACATTACACGCGACCAAGCGACGCGATACCATTCATTTCAATGGTGAGCGGGCGACTTCCGGCGAAGTTGAGGATCTGTTTAACTTTATGCAAATGAAGAGCGACTTTCGCGAGCGACAACCAATAGGAGTGAAGTCAGTGGAGCGCATCACTCTTCAGTGCTGAGTCTGACCGAGGCAAGTTGAACGAGAAGCTCATTTTAGCAGTCAGAAACTGCCCTATAATGTATGATATATCTCCGTGTACATACAGTGGTATTCACCGTATACTGACTCCGTGCCTGGATGGTTTCGGGAACCCAGATAGACCGGTATGTGCCCGTTTGCTGCAGTTAAATAGCCGCGATGGTAAAGAACACTCACTGTTCTCGGTCATCTTTAATATTATGCATTTTATGTACTGATTCCATTTATATTTAGACTTTTCCTTCCAAAATGTGTGTTTGTAGCGTCAAGAAAACGTATTTGTTGTCTAACATAGAGTAACATCCGGGAATGTCACTCACAAACATTACTAGGCAACCAGTAGTGGGGGAACGCCCTCCATTGCAGCCACTGGCGACCTGCAGCGACAAAGTCGCGTGTAGTGTGAACAGGGCTTAATGGTGAATTCAGGGGACTATTATAGGCTAAGGCCACGCCCCCTTGGCGGGTTCTGACGTGTAATGACATGGGGTTAGCTCATTGGTCGCACGTCAGAGGCGCCCGCGCCATTGGATGTGCAATTGCCGCAACACAGCCGATGAGCGAGCAAGACTGCTCAATGTGCTGGGGCTGCACGATATTGGTAAAAAATCACATTGCGATATTTTATTTTTCTGCAATATATATTGCGGTATAAAAACAATTTCACTAGATGACTTGAATAGCTCTATTTGGAAAGAATGAATCGGTTCAAATGAGTCATAGTTCGCAAATCGGACCAAGATTTGTCGTGTGTCGATCTGTCAACACAGAAAACATTTCATCACTGGATAGATTTTTTGTATCTGTTTATTGAAGGTGTGGTTTATGTCATCTGAATGTGTGGAACGCTTTTCAGAGAAGAAGGCAACTTTATTTTAGCACAATTCACAACCAGTGGTAGGTAGTTCAGAAAAAAACGTCGGTCTTCCGACCTTTTACCATCGTGTAATCTCAAAGATATTCAGTCAACTCAATTCATTAATATGCGTGAGGGAGGGAGAGAGAGAGAGAGAAAGACAGTTTGAAGACAGTGAAAGTGCACGCGCGCGACCGGGGATTTCACTCTCTCTGCTCGCTCTCTCAGTTAAAACAAGCGCAGCAGTCACTCATCTACAAACCAGCATTACGCTGAAATAGAGCGTGCGGAGCGTGCGTAATGCAAACTAGGAGCAGTGATTCGCCAAACCTCCCTTATTGCAGTCGCACACATTTCTTCTGATTTTATTTTGTAGTAACGAATAACGAAGATGCTTTGTGGAAAAATAACGGAGTAAAAGTATACATTTTATCTAGGAAATGTAGTGGAGTAAAAGTGAAAGTTGACATAAATTTAAATAGCGAAGTAAAGTACAGATATGTGAAATTTCTACTTAAGTACAGTAACGAAGTATTTGTACTCCGTTACATTACAACACTGGTTAGAGCAAACAGGATCAACATGAATATTAAAGTCACAAAGCAGTAGAATGGGAAATGACAATGAGCAGGCAAGGGTCAACAGTTCACTGAGTTCAGGGAAGAAGTTGGACAGGGCCTTAGGAGGTCGATAGAGCAAGATAATTATGAGAGAGTCAGCCTTCAATACCATGTATTCAAATGTATTAGTGTCTTGAAAGTCGAGTTGCTTGATTCGAAGGTTATCATGGTGGATGATAGAGAGACCACCCCCTTTACCATGGAGTCGAGGTCTAGACAGATACTTATATCCATCTGGTGTGTAGGGTCTGGACCAACCAGGCATACACTAATTATTCATTATATACAAAGGTCTATGAAACTCCTCCGAAACTAACATCTCAAATGAAACGAACACCCTGGCAGAACCAAGTATCATGTTACAGGGCTGATAAGGAGATTTTTTATGACCCAAAAGAATGTGCATGGACTTAGTCCTTGCTGAGAAGGAGAAATGAAGCCTTTTAATCCTATATATTCTATATATATATATATATATATATATATATATATATATAACCATGTGATAAATGTATTAACATGTATCTAATGTTCCATCTCATGGTTTTCCTTTATGTTGTTTGGTCTATGTTTTCTTGTAAACTCTAATGGGTTAATGTTTCAAACTGTGGATACTATGGTTAACCAAAATCATATGTATGGCATATTTGGTCTCTATAACTTGGTACTTTGAAGATCGAAATTACTATGTACATGATATGTCGATAACAACAACATTTTAGTATTATAAGAATATTTCCTAGTTTCTTCATCGGCTACCACCCAAAGAACAATAAACCAAATTCCCGCCTGGAACTTCCACCCTTCTTATTGGTCAAGCCAATGAGAGGTGGGACATTTTTCTCAGGCTATAAATTGCATCCACACCAGCTCTTGTCCTCTTCTCTTCTTCTTCTCTGAGCCTCTGGCTCTCTTACTCTCTTGGTCCTTACTGAGAAGTTCTAATGTGAAGATGATGCTGAACTACAGTGGTGCTCAGAATTAATGGCACCCCTGGTAATTATGATCAAAAATGGCTGTAAAAAAAATCTTCATCGTTTATCCTTTTGATCTTTCATTCAAAAAATTGGCAAAAATCTAACCTTTCATTGAAGTAAAAGAATTGAAAATGGGGGGGGGGGGGAAATCACATTATAAAAAATATTTTTCTCCAAAACACGTTGGCCACAATTATTCATACCCCTAGATTTTTTTATGAATAATTTATCTATGAAGTATATTCCCATCAATATTTACCTTTTTTAGCACACCAGGGTGACTAGGAACATGAAATTGTCCAGCTATGACTTCTTGTTTCACAGGAGTTTAAATATGAGGAAGCACAAAGGCCAAATTCCCTTAATCATTCATCACAATGTGTAAAACCACAGAACATGGTTCTGATGTGCATCTAAAGATTGTTGAGCATCACAAAATAGAAAGTGGATGTAAGAAAATATCAAAAGAATTAAAAATCCCCATTTCCACCATCAGGGCAATAATTAAGAAGTTCCAATCATCTAAAGTTGTTACGATTCTGCCAAGAAGAGGATGTGTGTCTATATTTTCTTAATGGACGGTGAGGAGGAAAGTTTGAGTGGCCAAATACTCTTCAAGGATCACAGATGGAGAATTGCAGAGATTAGTTGAGTTTTGGGGTCAGAAAGCCTAAAAAAAATTTAAAAAAAATTAAAAAAAACAACCCCTACATCACCACTTGTTGTTTGGGAGGGTTTTAAGAAAAATCCTCCTCGCTCATCCAAATACAAACTCCAGCATATTCAGTTGTCAGACACGACTGGATCTTCAAACGGCACAGGGTTCTGTGGTCAGATTAAACTAAAAAAAAGAGCTTTTTGGCAGCAAACACACTAGATGGGTTTGGTGCACACAAGGATAAAAAGTATCCCATGTGTACAATTTAATATACCATTGGATCTTTAATGTTGTGGGCATATTTTTCTGCTGGAGGTCCTGGACTTCTTGTTCAGATACATGGCATTGTGGATTCTATCAAATATCAACAGATAAAAAATCAAAACCTGACGCCTTCTGCTAGAAATCTTATAATGGGCCGTGGTTGGATCTTCCATCAGGACAACAATCCAAAACAAACATCAAAATCAACACAAAAATGTGTTAGGGAGCACAAAATGAAGCTTCTGCCATGACCGTCCCAGTTCCCTGAGCTGAACCATATAGAAAATGAGTGGCTGAACTGAAGAGAAGAAGCACCAATATGGATCTGGGAATCTGAAGGATCTGGAGAGCTTCTGTATGGAGGAATGGTCTCTGATCTCTTGTCAGGTGTTCTCCAAACTCATCAGGCATTATAGGAGAAAACTCAGAGCTGTTATCTTGGCAAAAGGAGATTGCAAAAAGGTATTTAATAAAAGGGTATGAATAATTGTGGCCAACATGTTTTGGAGAAAAAACATTTATTTTATAATGTGATTTCCCCCCCACTTTCAAATCTTTTACTTCAATGAAAGGTAAGGATTTTGCCAATTTTTTGAATGAAAGATCAAAAGGATAAACAATGCAGATTTATTTTTTATAGGCATTTTTTATCATATTTACCAGGGGTGCCATTAATTCTGAGCACCACTGTAGAAGTCCCCCAAGGAATCCCAAGCTTGTGCCAGGCTGCAGCCTTGTCTTTCCATTCACCAAAGATTCTTGGACTCACACTGGTTCTCTCTCATCAAGACAACATCATCAGAGATCAACTGGAGCCTCAACAAATTACATCAGAACAGTTAAAGGAGAACTCCAGTCAATTTTAACATTGAGCTTATTTTTTTGTACATTTGGAGTGCTGTCAGTACAGAGAACAACAACGAAAATCGGTGTTGCCTACATCGTGTTATCCTCTTTTTAAAATTCGCACCCTGCTGACTTCAATGGGGCAAGTTCTAAACCTGCTTTTAGCCTCTTAACATCCTTGATGTGTCATTACATGTGCACAGCCATGTGAGTGGTGTTATTAAGAGTGAACACAGATTTGAAAGATATTAATAAAAATTATGTTAATTCAGCCAGCTCACATACCTGTATTTTCTTCCTGTTTTCGGTCGAAGTCCAAAGTAGTCGATTATCAAGTTCTTGCGCGCGACCAGGTTGTATGAGATCCCATTCTCCCAACTCGATAATCGACTACTTTGGACTTCGACTGAAAACAGGAAGAAAATACAGGTATGTGAGCTGGCTGAATTAACATCATTTTTATTAATATCTTTCACATCTACTGCAGTCAGATTGACCGTGTTCACTCTTAATAACACCACTCACATGGCTGTGCACTTGTAATGACATATCAAGGATGTTAAGAGGCTAAAAGCAGGTTTAAAACTTGCCCCATTGAAGTCAACAGGGTGCGAATTTTAAAAAGAGGATAACACGGTGTAGGCAACACCAATTTTCGTCGTTGTTCTCTGTACTGACAGCACTCCAAATGTACAAAAAATGAGCTCAATGTTAAAATTGACCGGAGTTCTCCTTTAATACACTAAGTATCCTTACCCCTTTTTAAGAAGGGCATGTTAAGAACTAAACTGATGGTATGCTCAGGCTGTTGATCTGTTTAGTCTAGTTAATAAAGTCTTGTTCATGTCACACATAAAGTTGTCTGTGTCTCAACCTCATATCTGGAGTCACTAATCATAGATTTAGACTACTTGCTCTTAGTAGTTCTTAGTAAGAAAGACATTTCCCATGCCCCGGAAATGTACATTTCTATTAATTAATTAGTAACCAATATTGAGTGTTCACAGGATGAACCGAGTAATTGGTTGTAATGTTAACCCTCTTGGGTCGGCCGTCGCGCCGGCGCGACAAGCTTGATTTTTTCCTTATCAGTGCAAAAGAGAATCAAATTACTGATCTTACATATAAGTCTTATACATCATGCGATCCTGTTAAGTGTCTATTTTTTGTGGGTACTCACAATAAAAACAAAGTGTTGTGCTTTTCGTCAAATAAAGAAAAATAAACATGATGCACGTTTTCCCTTCTCTCTGTCAATGAAGTCCATTCAGTTACTAAAAAAATTAATATTTCCAGTTTATGTAATCCGTTTGAAACCAAGGAGAGTTACAGTTTTTTCGTTCTCCCCTCATTATCTGTAATCAGCTGACACACCCAGCGCTTTTCACATGGTAAATAGGTGATCTATGAATCGCACACGCGGCACGCCCCGCGATCAATGCCGCCCATAACAACACAAAGTTTCTTCAGATTCACTGATAGTTCATCGCGTTTTGAGGATGGCAGCACATAGGCCCTTCAGATGATTCTGGACACTGGACAGCGGGGAAGAACTTTTACCCAGAGAAAGATTGCAACTCGGACGACCAACCCCGCCGAGGATACGTTCGGAGTAAGTTGTTTGTTATGTAATTCCTTTTCTGATCATATAGAGCTCAAATGAATTTTCAGACTGTATTTTGCCTAGTTTTGGTTAGCTTTTGACACAGGAAAGTTTGCCTCACAATATTCCTATTTGTGTACGCTTGTGTAAACTTTTTAAATGTGATATTCTCTAAACATATTTGTAGGCTATATTTGTCATGTTTCTATGCATTTAGTTCTGTTTTGAGATCTTGTTTCCCCGTCTTTGTGATTTTGGTTTAGTCCTGTTAGTTTTCCAGTTCCTCGTTTGTGTTCAGTTTCTTCACCTGTTTTCAGTTAATTATCTCGTTTGGTTCAGTTCATTTAAGCCCTGTGTTTTCCCTCAGTGTTGGTTGGTCGTCGTCGATGTATGGTTGTGTTAACCCTGAAGTCCTGGAGTCTGTTCCTTTGTTCCTGTTTCTGAAGTTGAGTTTTGTTAAATAAATCAACTATATTGAACCTCCCTTGTCCTCGTCTTCGGCTACCTGCACGCAACCCTGACAGAACGACCAACCCTACAATAATAAAAAGAAAAACGAGGATGAGCCAGAGGAGATGTCACCGGAGGAAAGAGGTGAATCCAATCAACACACCTGTCCTCTTCCAAGAGGAGCGCTCTCTAGAAGAGTATGCGGGGCTGTACCTAGAGTTCTATGATGACGTGACTCAGGATGAAGAGGAACTGAAACAGAGTTTCTGGGGTGGTCTGAGGGACCCGTTATCCCAGATAATTCTGGTAAAGGACCTAAATATGTCATTCCTGGAGTTTGTGGATCACACACTGTGGGCATGTGGATCCAGTTACATGGTGGAAGATCTCCCACTCCAGCCCGTTCCAAGTCCAGTAAGTCCTGAGCCCGTCGTCTATCCTCCAGAGCCCATCGCCTGCCCGCCAGAGCCTGAGCCCATCGCCTGCCCGCCAGAGCCTGCACTCCGCATCAGCCCTGCCACCAGATCGGTCCCTGGACTTCCCCGGATGATATCCAGTATGACTGATCCCCCGCTGATGTCAGTGCGATCAGCATTAAAATCAGTTTTCCCTCTCCGGTCCTCAGTCCCAGGTCTTCCTTCCACCTCCAGCCCAGAGTTTCCTTCGCCGCTGGTCCCGTCCAGCCCAGAGTTTCCTTCGCCGCTGGCCCCGTCCAGTTCCGAGTCCCATGATGTGCTGGCCCCGTCCAGTTCCGAGTCCCATGATGTGCTGGCCCCGTCCAGTTCCGAGTCCCATGATGTGCTGGCCCTGTCCAGTCCTGCGCCAGAGCCCGTTGACCCAGCGCCAGAGCCCGTTGACCCAGCGCCAGAGCCCGTTGACCCAGCGCCAGAGCCCGTTGACCCAGCGCCAGAGCCCGTTGACCCAGCGCCAGAGCCCGTTGACGTCAAGTCAGTTCCCGATCCTGAGCCTGTCCTCCCCAAGAAAATTTTTTGGGGGGGCTATACGCCTTCGCAGTGGCCGGCCGAAGACCCACGGAGGTCTGAAAAAAGATCCTCACCACCACGGCCGCCCAAAGGGTCCTCACCACCGTGGCCACCTGAAGGGTCTTCACCAACGTGGCCATCTGAAGGGTCTTCACCAACGTGGCCACCCGAAGGGTCTTCACCGCCCTGGACGCCCGAGGGTCCGACAGCTCCGCCCTGGACGCCCGAGGGTCCGACAGCTCCGCCCTGGACGCCCGAGGGTCCGACAGCTCCGCCCTGGACGCCCGAGGGTCCCACAGCTCCGCCCTGGACGCCCGAGGGTCCCACAGCTCCGCCCTGGATGCCCGAGGGTCCGACAGCTCCGCCTTGGTCACGCCCACAGCCAGCTCCGCCATGGCCACGCCCGCAGCCTGCTCCGCCATTGCCACGCCCGCAGCCTGCTCCGCCATGGCCACGCCCACAGCCTGCTCCGCCGTGGCCACACCCACAGCCTGCACCGCCGTGGCCACGCCCACAGCCTGCTCCGCCCTGGAGGCTTCCCGGACCTGCACCATGCCCTCGTCAGCCTCCAGGGCGCCCACCCTCCCACCCCTTTGGATCTTATACGGCGCGAGGACGCGCCTTCGGGGAGGGGGGAGGTACTGTCATGTTTCTATGCGTTTAGTTCTGTTTTGAGATCTTGTTTCCCCCTGTCTTTGTGATTTTGGTTTAGTCCTGTTATTTTTCGCGCTCCTCGTTTGTGTTTAGTTTCTTCAACTGTTTTCAGTTAATTATCTCGTTTGGTTCAGTTCATTTAAGCCCTGTGTTTTCCCTCCGTGTTGGTTGGTCGTCGTCGATGTATGGTTGTTAACCCTGAAGTCCTGGAGTCTGTTCCTTTGTTCCTGTTTCTGAAGTTGAGTTTTGTTAAATAAATCAACTATATTGAACCTCCCTTGTCCTCGTCTTCGGCTACCTGCACGCAACCCTGACAATATTAGCCTACATATACAGTAGTTCACTCAGTTTTGATAAGTTTATGACACTGATTATCATGCTAAACAGCCTACTGCCTTATGGTTATGCATTTTGTTTTCAAACTGCTTGGTTATGATTTAGTGAAATATATGTCAGCCTCCGGTAAAATATGTGATACTGTCTAAATACAATATATTTTTTTACATATAAATGTTCAGTTTTGTTTAGCCCATGACTACTTATCATGCTAAAATAGCCTACTGCCTTAGCCTATGTGTAATGCATTTTTTGTGATAGAAATATATTTCAGACTCCGGTAAAGTACGTGATAGGCTACTGTCTAAATACAATATGTTAGTCTATATATAAATGTTCAGTTTTGGTTAGCCTATGACACTTTATCATGCGTAAATAGGCCTACTTGTTTGTGAATACAGGTGTGTTTGAATTGTAAGTTAGTGATGTGTCGTTCGTTCGCGAACAATCCGTTCATTGTGTAGCCTATCCCTAAATGCGTGCTGTCTATATGGGCCATACTCGCAAATGTTCAGTTTTGGTTAGCCTGACACTTATCATGCTTACTGCCTTATGCACTGTTTGTGAATACAGTGTAAATGTTTGAAATGTAGTGATGTGTCGTTCGCGAACGATCCGTTCATTGAGGGAATCATAAATGCGTGCGTTCTATATGGGTCATCAACAGATACTCTGTTGTATACATAATGTATGCTAATAGTTATTTTGTTTTGTTTTTTAGTAAAGTGCCGCTGCATCACATTCTCCTTCTCCAGCACCTCGCAGAGGAGCACGCAGGTGTCGTTCAGTTCTCAGTGCGATCGAGAATAATAGGCTACTGAGTAAGTGAGACGTAATATTTTACAGATGAAATGTAGCCTATTGTGTTTACATCGTTATAATGTAAAAGTTCATATTCTTGTGTGAAATTACAAATGTCTTTTTGTAATCCATGGTAATTAGTGAAGATAATGGTAATAATAATACAGTTTCTTTGATTGTGTTATCAGCATCCATTCTATATGGGCCATC
The DNA here is from genome assembly GCA_036326025.1 of Chrosomus eos. Taxonomy (NCBI): domain Eukaryota; kingdom Metazoa; phylum Chordata; class Actinopteri; order Cypriniformes; family Leuciscidae; genus Chrosomus; species Chrosomus eos. The sequence continues at coordinate 22,362,407 of CM070827.1, read as the reverse complement.
AACAGATACTCTGTTGTATACATAATGTATGCTAACAGTTATTTTGTTTTGTTTTTTAGGAAAGTGCATCACGTTCTCCTTCTCCAGCACCTCGCAGAGGAGCACGCAGGTGTCATTCAGTTCTCAGTGCGATCGAGAATAATACTGAGTAAGTGTATAGACATTTTACAGATGAAATGTACCCTAATTGTGTTTACATCGTCATAATGTAAAAGTTCAATATTACAATATTACAATTATTGATTGGTAATGTTAATATAAAATAGCTTATATATTTTTTTGTTTTATCAACATGCTGATTGCCCTGATAGCCCTGACTGATAGTACTTTGATCAATCTTTTATTATCCTTTATTAATATTATTATTTTTATAGGAATGTGGCAAAGAGGGCCAAGACAAACATTCAGATGAGCAACAAGGAGCTGCCTTTACTTTTGTTTATTTTGCTCACATTTGATTTGCTTAGAGCCCGCATCAACGAGGCATAAGTATTTACTGTGAGATACCTGCCTTTACTTTTGTTTATTTATTGCTCACATTTGCTTTGTTTATAGCTGACTGATTATTTATTTATTTTACTCACATTTGATTTACTTAGAGCAAATTTAGAACATTTAGTTTCTCCACATAGAGGAATTACAATAAAACAGATTGAAAAACATTTGAATCTCCTCTCATTCTTTGTTCAGGTTGCCTCACAGCACCTTGATGGGCCATTAGTCATTAGGGGAGTCTTTAGTCTTCCCAGGTGTAAATCACATTAATATTCATGGGCATTAACACTCCCACGCATACAGCACTGCTGACCCAAAAACTGATGTAAGAAATTCAAATCGTTATATTGATCTTTCTGAAAGAGTGGTCAGAATGATTTTCACTTCATTTTGAAGTAAAAATTATAGCCTACACGAATAGTAACTCAAAAGTATTGTGGACAACTAATCAGTATGTGTTAAATGGCCTTATTGCGGTGACATTTTTTTCCCCAAAACGTACTAACCACGCATATTATTTTTTTTTCTATAAAATGCAAACATGTACATCCATTTTGCTCACATATTATTGTAGCAGAGTTTGTGCTGAATACAGCAAATTTATATGTTGGCAAATGGTATGTTTTAAGTAGCTGAAATAAGCACAAATGTCAGGGCATGTCAAAACACCTCAAGAGCCCCAAAACAGCTCAGACCCCAGAGGGTTAAAAAGAGGATAACACGGTGTAGAAAACACTGATTTTTGTTGTTGTTCTCTGTACTGACAGCACTCCAAATTTACAAAAAAAATAGCTCAATGTTTAAAATTGACCGGAGTTCTCCTTTAAGAACAAAGTACTGACTTGAGTCTTTGCTGCAGCAGTCTTTGCTGAAAGCACAATATTGCTCTTGTGTTTCTCATCCCATTTATTCTCCATTTCAAAAGTCCTATTTTTCACACTTTGGCAGGCCTAAACAATTTCAGATTCTTCTGAAAACATCCATATTGCTTCTGGGGAAGAAGCTTGAAACTCTAAACTGACCAACAAATAAAGCCATGAGCAGCTAATTTTTTCAGTCCCCCAATATGCATATTTTTGTCTGCTTGCTTCATGCATCTGAGTTTCTGATGAATGCAGAACCCCAGTGTCTAGATTGCGAACACAAGACTATTTGTTTTCTGTTAATTAGCAAAAATATACTTTGCCTCAAACTGACAGCCAAGCTGTTTCAGGGAGAGAGAAAAACTTTTCATAGTGCAGTTTTGTATAAGATAATTATAAGAAAAAAACACAGTACATGATGTTACAGCACCAAATATAAGATAATCCCTCATCTCTGTTTAGGAATAGAGCACAAACGAACAATGTCTTTAGCTCTAATATTTGAACTTGAGAAATGACCCATTTGTTCTTTAATAATGATGTGGCATCTGCTTCAAGGAAAATGGCAATTGACCATGGAACAGTTGATGAATTATTCATCTTATTTATAATCTATTTATTTAGGAAAGGGTAAATTGTGTTTACTCAACAATGAAATGACAATTAGCAGTACAGACAAAGGACGGCATGATTGACAGGCCTTTGTTAAACAAAGTTGGTGGTTAATCACATCAATTTACATGCAAGCGCAAGCATTTTATTTGTCCCCCATCGCTATTTAAATAAAATTACATCCAATAGCACAGTGTGAAAGGCACGTTTTGCTTCCTAGCTTATTCACTAGAAACAAATGATGCAATGATTTACGGAAATAATGACAGAACGGCTGTGGAGGAATGTACAACAGATGGTTTGTGTAAATGTGTGTTTACACATGTGATAAATGTGCTTGCAAGGGTTGGTATTCTTCTAAATTTCAAAATTTATTTCAGCTATTTTGATAGACTGTTATTATGATATGCTGCATTTGCAAATTAGATAATTTGTATATTTGTTTCTGCCCAAAACAGTCATGAAGCAGTGAAGGCGGCCAGTAAATGCATCCTTTCATCACCTTTGTTATTCTACAGCATCTATCTATAAATCTTACCATCAAATTTATCCATGAATAAACCCATCTATCTAGCAATCAGCCTGTCATTTGTCTTTCTTCATGATATAGTGTATGATCTATTGCTCAGGCATAATCACAATTCTGTTCTGTAAAAGCTTATTCAATTTCAAGAAAGCATTGTTTGAGAAGTAACCGTCTCTTCCGAAAATAAATTGTCCTTTTGAAAAATATGAGGTTGTAGACATACTTTACTTGAACCAGTATATAGGATAAATCAAAGAAAAGCTGGGTGCACACTGTACGACATTGTGTTTATCGTGCAATTTTACACGCAAAAATTTGTTTTTACGTGCATATGATATGCACTGTAAACCCCTTGGGTAGGATTAGTGGTGTGGGGTACTTGGGCATTACAAGCCATACAAAAACTAATGTATAAATTGCATGATACATACAATGCATGCTACATACAATGCGTGCTATAGAGGCGCATTTCATAAGATCAGGCTGATAAAATCATTCTAATTCTATAAGAATGGGGAACTAACACTAATTATACAGAGGAACAATATCATTGGGATCACTTTGAGTTTTCTATATTAAAAAAAAAAAATCAGCTGATAAATGCTAAAAACATTGGCATCCAGTCAGAATTTATCAGACTTTAACCCTCTGGGGTCCAAGGGGTTTTTGGGGCCCTTGGGATGTTTTAACATGCACTGACATTTGTGCTTTTTTCAGTTATTTATAAACATGTTAATGGCAAAGGTGTAAATTCACTCTATATAGCACAAAATGAGCCATTATATGTGAGCAACATGTATGTACATGTTTGTATTTTTGAGAGAATATTATTTATGCATGGTTATTGAAAAAACTAAAACTAAAAGTTTCTGAAATAAGGCCACAAAACACATACTAAATATGTGTCCACAAGACTTTTGACTAATGGAAGTTGTCGCCTCGAGTTTTTGCTTCAAAATGATCTGAAAATCATCCTGTGCTTTTGACTTTAATCATTCACATAACACAATAGATTGATTAAAATTGTGAAAAACATTTTTTTGTTTGCCAAGGCAATATGCGAATGGGCGTCAATAGCCCAGCCCCCTTTTGAATAATTAGTTGGTTCACACCTGAGAAGACAAAGACCCTGCATAATAATGAGCCTTTCATTCAGGTATGAGAAAGAATGCAAGGACCCCAAAGAATGCAAGGACAATATATATATATATGAAGAGTTCAGATGCAAAAGCCCCTAAGTGCCATCTGAAAATTTCTTCTAGAATGATAATTTTTATCAAGCTTGTATAAATAAGTTCAGTAATTTCAATTAAATGACAATGAAAATTACCTATTAATTGTCATATAAGTGAAATTACTGAACTTAAACATACGAGCTTGATAAAAATGATCATTCTAGAAGAAACTTTCAGATGGCACTTAGAGGTATATACATACATACATACATACATACATATATCATACATATATACATACATATATACATATTATGTATATATATATATATATATATATATATATATATATAATATATTATATATATATATATATATATATATATAATACATACATACATGCTCACACACACACACACACACACACACACACACACACACACACACACACACACACACACACACACACACACACACACACACACACACACATATATATATATATATATATATATATATAAATGTAAATGAAAGTCAAAAGCACATTTTAGTCATACCTGGAAACAAATCCTGTTCAAATAGGTTACAATATTGGGTATACTAGGTTCAAATGGGCCATTCTACAGAATTGGTTCAAAGTTAGAGTTGGAAACATCTTGAAAATAAAATAGTATTTTTCCATAAATGTCTTAGTAGGCCAATACATTTGATCATACATATTTCAAAGTTAATGATTCATTATTTTGATATAGCTTGCATTGGAACAAACACTATAACATCTTAGTTGATTAGTTTATTGACAAAACATACTATATATTTAACATATGAGCAAAAACTCCTAACAAAAGCTTATTTGATGTCTATTTTAGAGTAAAAACTTTAAATTCTATCCAAAACTATTCAACGAAATGTTGTCTTTTATTTCGTCTATAACAGTGCGTATCAGTGCGTATCTTTCATTCACACACACACACACACACCACACACACACACACACACACACACACACACACACACACACACACACACACACACACACACACACACACACACACACACACACACACACACACACACACACACACACACACACACACACACACACGTTGGTGCAACAGCATTATGAGGACTCTCCATAGACGTAATAGTTTTTATACTGTACAAACTATATATTCTGTCCCCCTACACTGCCCCTATCCCTAAACCTACCCATCAAAGGAGACATGCTGAATTTTTAATTTTTTAATAAAACATTGTTTTTTATGTTTTTTAAGCCATTTGATTTATGAGAACTTTTGAAATGTCCTCATAAACCACCCATAAATTGTAATACCAGTGTAATACACATGTCATTATACAAATGTGATGCGATCTGGGAAAACCCGTCGGATGTCGCGCTTGTACATTTTCAGTAAAGTCTAAAATAGATTGAATGTCAGTTTATGGTCAAATTTGGGTTTTCAATAAATTATTATTCTATAACATCTTGTTTATCATCTCTGAGTATATCTAGTGAAAATTCACTAGATTAGTGCAGAAAAATAGCGATTTATAGTGGCAAGCTGAAAAGACGTGTCTTTCTCTTTAAGAACACGCGCGGAGCGGAGGTGCAAAAAAACAACAACAACGGCTATTTAGTTCTCCTTCTCTTAACACTACAAAGACAGTTTCTCCTATCAAAATAAACCACATAACAGAATAAAGGTCCCGCCAGTCCTGTGTAAACTACAACGGCACGCAAGTTTTTATTTATTTATTTTTATCCAGCATTATGTGATGCGGAGCACAAGAGAACAACAGAGTCTGAAGCTGCTCGTTTAAAAGACCTTGCTCGCCTCTCAATCGCCCAATATCAAAACGGTTTTTACAGGATGAATTTTGAGTTTGTAAGCTTTCGAATGATACCTAATCTATGATGATTACTAAAATATGTGATATGAAAAAAAGGCAATAAAAAAAAGAGCGCCCGTCGTCCCGCTAGCAGGACGTGACAGTTATTTAAACCTGTTTTTCTCAAAATTCCATTTCTGAAAATCACATCGATCAGCCGACTTCAGATAACCATAACTTTTGTTACAGACAAACTATAAAAGAAATAAAAACAGATTTGGAAAGGGCTTGAACCAATCTTTAATATGATCGCAAAACCTGTAATATGTCAAATTTCACCATGTGGTGGGTTTTCCCAGATCGCATCACAAATTTGTGTCCTCATAAATCACATAAACCAACACACACCAACACACACACACACACACACACACACACACACACACACACACACACACACACACACACACACAACACACACACACACACACACACACACACACACACACACACACACACACACACACACACACACACACACAGAGAGAGAGAGAAACATGATTCAAATTTAAACAGTATGCTATTTTTGCGTTTACAGACACTAACGTTATTCTATATCACGATTAGAACAAAGCACAAGAATAAAACACTTCTCAGCTGGATATGTTGCTCCTCCTCGAAGTGAAAATAAACCAGCACTTGTTCTGAGGTAATCACAGGATTGTTCCTCATATAGCCGCGCAAGACGACAGTAGATTAATCTGACTAAAATAAAGAATGTTTACAGAGTTTATATGGGCGTTTATGCATCTCAATGTGTTGCTTCAGATCATTAGCGTTTTAATAGCGCATGCTCTCCATGGGCGTGTCACATTAGGAAAATAATTGAGCTGAGATAAAGATAATTAGAACGGCTGACATGTCTCTTGTTTTATATAGATGACATAAACGGAGAATATTTATTTTAGTTTTGAATAAGATCATTTAAAAGTACAAACTCAAATGATTATAAAGATATATTGCTCGTGGCTGGGTGAACAGTATTCGCTGAGTTTTAAGTTTAGAGACGTGCTACAGAAAAAAGAAAAAAGAGAGGCAGAACACACACCCTGTTTATTTTCTTTATTTTACAAAAGCACAATATTTTATTTCGATTGTATGTGGGCACATACAAAAAGTAGCCCTTAACAGTATATTTTCTCATAATTCTTAACTCTGTATGACCAGAAATGAGGAGTACTTTAAGTCTATTTTTCTGCTATGTGAAAAAAATCTGCCAAACGTGCCGGCGCGTTTTTGGTCCCCAGAGGGTTAAAGAACTTGAGCATTTAAAACAGCAGACGACATAACTGTTGTGCGTGATTATAATAAACAGAATGTTATTGTCTGTTGGTGTGGATGATAATACAGGTATCATTATAGTTATTAGCCCTAGAATGAACAAGCCTTTACAGATTATATTTGCAAATTCTATTTATATCTCATTGTGTTATACCTATCCTCATCTGCTCAGATATATATATGGTAACACTTATAAGTAAAGTTATATAATATAGATATAAAAAGCATAGTGGAATAAAGTACTTAGAAATAATTTGCTAACTATATAGTTAATAAATAGTTTATAAACTGTAGTTATACATTAATAAACTATATACATCTCTTCACTTCGTCTGTTCCGTGTGTGACCATCAAAGTCCCTGTGCCACCCATTCCATTTGCCATCTGGACTCTGTTTCATTTATATATAAATAAAGAGTTTACTTGCAGTTGCTTCCTGTCGTCAGTTATGACAGATCGATCTGACCAAGGAATGGAAGCAGCAAGTAACCCGTCTACATCACTGGAGGATTTTATCCATGAGCAGCATTCATCGAATCGATGCTCAGGAAAGGAATCTCAATGATACGGGTCGCGCAGTCCAGGCCCTGGTGGCGCAGGTGTCCGAGCTCACCTAGCATATCCAACTCCTGCGAGCTCCCAATGCGCCGGCCACACCAGCCGTTCCCCCCACACCATCAGAGAGCCTCTCCCAGTCGGAGCCCCGCCTACCAGTTCCTGAGCCATATTCAGGTGAACCCAGTTTTTGCAGAACTTTTACAACACGATGCTCCATGCATTTTTCTCTCCAACCCTGGACCTTCAACAGCGAGCGTGCTAAGGTCACATTTGTCCTGACCCTGCTGACTGGGAGAGCGGCACTATGGGGGACGGCAGTGTGGGAGAACCAAGATCCATGCTGTGCCTCGTTCCAGACACTCTCCGCTGAAATGAGAAGAGTTTTTGATCAGACTGTCGTCGGGAGAGAAGCGGCCAGAATTCTTGCGGAAATTCGAGAAGGAGAGAGATCCATTTCTGACTTTTCCATTGAATTCCGAACCATAGCGGCAGAGTGTCAATGGAACGAGGAGGTGCAGTGGGACATGTTCCTGCATGGGTTGGCTGACCGTGTCCAGAGAGAGATCTACGCCCTGGACCTTCCAACATCTCTCAATGGACTAATAGAGCTGGCTCTGAGGGTAGACACTCGTCTGTCCCGAGTTGAGCAATGGGCCCTGCCTAGCCGCGCTCCTAGAGGAGCTGAAGGTCCACGGATCAGCGGCGGGGACACGGTCAGCCCCGTCTACGATCACAAGCCCATGTGCGTAGGGTGAGCTCGGCTTTCCCGGGAGGAGAGGGAGAGGCGGAGATCCCAGGGACTTTGCCTTTACTGCGGGGGGGCTGGCTATTATGCCTACAACTGTCCGGTAAAAGGCCACGCCCGGTAGTAAGTAAGTGAGGCTACTATCGGGTGGGATCTCCGCTGAGAAGAACTCATCCACATCTACGCTCCTCCCCGAAAGACTGAGATGGTCAATCAACACCCACGACTGTCAGGCACTTATGGACTCCGGGGCAGAAGGTAATTTCATGGACCACACATTTGCACTCAAACTTCAGGTTCCCCTCAAGCCCCTCACACAAGATTGCAGTACATGCCCTCAGTGGTCAAGAACTCCCCACCATTTAATTCACCACTGAAGATATCACCCTCATCATATCAGGCAACCACTCCAAGACAATTTTTTTTATATACTGGACTCACCTCTTGCACCCATCGTCCTCGGGCACCCCTGGCTCATCCATCACAACCCTGAAGTGGACTGGCAATAAAGGTCTGTTTTGGAATGGAGTAAAGAGTGTCATGGGTCCTGTCTTGTGTCTGCCTGTCCGTCTGTTTCTATCTCTGTGTTTCAGGAGGAAGCAGTGGATTTATCTAACGTGCCCGAGGAGTACCTCGACCTGAAGGAGGTGTTCAGTAAGTCTCGTGCTGCTTCTCTTCCTCATCCCTATGACTGTGCTATTGAGTTACAGCCAGGTAAAACTCCGTCTAAAGGCAAGTTATATTCGCTTTCTGTTCCAGAAAGGGAGGCTATGGAGAAATGATTCTCTAGCAACGAAGTTCATCCGCCCTTCCTCTTCTCCAGCGGGGGCGGGGTTCTTTTTTGTGGGGAAGAAAGACGGTTCTCTGCGACCTTGTATCGATTACCGGGGACTGAACAGCATGACTGTAAAGAATACTTATCCTTTGCCGTTGATGTCTTCAGCCTTTGAGAGGTTGCAGGGAGCATCAATCTTCATGAAACTGGATTTACGCAATGCTTATCATTTGGTCTGCATTATGGACGGGGATGAGTGGAAGACTGCTTTTAACACCCCCAGGGGGCATTTTGAATACTTGGTCATGCCTTTCGGTTTGTTCAACTCCCCAGCGGTCTTCCAGGCTCTCGTCAACGACGTGCTGCGAGATATGGTAGATCAGTTCATACATGTCTACCTGGATGACATATTGATTTTTTCTTCTTCTCTCCAGGAACACATGCAGCACGTCCGACGAGTGGTTCAGAGGTTGCTAGAGAATGGGCTTTTTGTCAAGGCGGAGAAATGCGTGTTTCATCCACAGTCTGTTCCTACATAATTTCGTCTGAGGGAGTGCGTACGGACCCTGAGAAGGTTAAGGCTGTGGTAGAGTGGCCATGTCCAGATTCCCGTATGGCCCTACAGAGGTTTCTGGGGTTCGCCAACTTCTACTGGTGTTTTATTCGCAATTTCAGCCAACTAGCTAACTCTGACCGCTTTCACCTCCCCAGAACTACGTTCAGGTGGTCGGACACAGCCGAGGCTGTGTTTACCAAACTGAAAGGCCGCTTTCTTTCAGCCCCCATCCTTATAGCCCCTGATCCTTCATGTCAGTTTGTGGTGGAGGTCGACGCGTCAGAGGTGGGGGTAGGCGCAGTGCTAACCCAACGTTTTTCCACAGACGACAAGATGCATCCCTGCGCGTTTTTGTCTCATCGTTTATCCCCGGCCGAACGTAATTACGACATTGGTAACAGGGAGTTGTTGGCAGTCAAGTTAGCATTCAATCATTCAGTAGGGGCATTGTTCCAACGTGGCTTGTCATCCAGGAGTCAGTCGCACTAGTTTTTTGGTCAAGCAACGATTCTGGTGGCCACTTATGGCTCGCGATATTCACAGTTTTTTTTGGCTTGTTCGGTTTGTGCCACTGATAAGACTTCCAATCGACCCCCAGATGGGTTACTTCAACCGCTGCCTGTCCCTTCGAGACGCTGGTCGCATACTGCGCTAGATATTATTACCTCCCACCCTCCCAGGGTAACACGGTCGTTTTGACCGTGGTGGACCGGTTCTCAAAGCGGCCCATTTTATTCCCTTCCCCAAATTACCCTGAGCCAAGGAGACAGCGTTGACAGTCGTAGACCACGTCTTCCATTTACATGGCCTTCCGGTGGACATGGTCTCCGACAGGGGACCCCAGTTTGTGTCCAAATTTTGGCGAGAATTTTGTAAGTTACTGGGAGCGACTGTCAGTCTGTCCTCATGGTTTCATCCCCAGAGCAATGGCCAAACCGAGAGAGCCAACCAATATTTGGAGAGAGTGTAGCAATGTTTGGTCTCCAATAATCCTTCCTCATGGAGCCAACAACTGTCTATGGTGGAGTACGCCCACAACGGGTTACCAGTGTCATCCACGGACCTATCTCTGTTTGAGTGTAGTGTAGGTTACCAGCCACCTATTTTTCCCAGTCTGGAATCCGAGGTTGCAGTCCCCTCCGCTCATGCCTTTGGCCAGATGTGTCTCCGCACCTGGATTAGAGCCCATGAGACTCTACCCCAAGTGGGGGCGTGCACCAAGGCTATAGCCGATCGCCACCGGTCGAAGCATCCCGTATATGTCGTCGGTCAAAAGGTGTGGCTTTCAACCAGGAACATTCCTCTCCGCTCCATTTCTAATAAACTTGCTCCCAAATTCATTGGCCCGTTCACTGTCACCAAGATCATAAGTTTGTTTGCAGTCCGCCTCAAACTCCCTCCAACGTACAGGAGGATTCATCCCATTTTTCATGTATCCAAAATAAAGCCTGTGTTTCATTCATGTATTAATCCGCCAGCCCCGGTTGCAGCTGCAGCTAATCTCCTCACCTTTATATACTCCCCCTTTTTGTCATCTCCTTTGTCAGATCGTTGTTTGATGTGCTGTGTGTTGATCCTGTTCCTGTGTCGGCGTTCCAGTCTCGTGCTCTTGTTCCTGTTCCTGTGTCGGCGTTCCAGTCTCGTGCTCTTGTTCCTGTTCGGTGTTTCCCCTTGGATTACGTTCTATGTCTGGATTCCATCATCACCTCTCACCAGCGCACGTCATCTCTTCACTTTGTCTGTTCCGTGTGTGACCATCAAAGTCCCTGCGCCAAGTTATGTTTGGTGTGAGCACATGGCTTGTCATGTATGTTTCCTTGTGCCATGTGCTCTCCTGTTGTTTGTCTAGCCCCTCCCTTCTTGTTACCTGATTATTGATTCATTTGTCCCACCTGTCCTCCCTCGTTACCTCCTTTGTTTGGTCTCCCTATTTATTCTCCCTGTGTTTGCAGTCCTGTGCTGTTTCGTTGTTGTAAGTACCTGGTGTGTTACCCCTTGTGTCAAGTCAGTCAAGTCAAGTCAGTCAAGTCATTTGTTTTCCCATACGGGGTAGTTTTGTTTGCATTTGTTTTTATTTTTAATAAAAACCAGTGCCCCCGGTACCGGGTGCAGACACCTTGTTATGATGCTCGTACGTTCTTTTTACAGGCTTCCCTATAAGGTATAACCCAATTCATGGTATCATTTGCTTAGAATCTAAACTTTACAAAGAATACCATCACTTTCGTTTTTATGATACATATCAGATCAAAATATTAGCTTAAATATGCATTGGTCCCAGGTAAAAATTTCCGCTTTGTGATTGCGAAGAATCATTTTTACAAATATTTATTTTTTATATATTTCACAAAACAGTCAAATCTTACATAGAAATAAAGCTCTCGTTCTAAGGAATCTGTCGATGTAGGTTATTACATTGTGAGACAATCATAGACCGAAATAACTTCAAAAGAATTGCGCAGTAAAATAAATTCAAACAGAGATGACAGATAAAAGTCTCACATTCCTGCTCCGATGTCGTCTTCAGTCAGCCGAAAACAGCCACATAATCTATATCAACTTTTAGATTAGGATGTCTTCTTTCAAATAAGACCATTTTTACGTTTCTGTGAGCTGTCGTTGGTAAGAAAAAACGTTTAGAATGAACTGAGAGGAGACGCGCTCTGAGCGCAAAACACTGAATCTACAAGTCATCTGCGTATGCGTCCTGTAATAGAGATACAACTGCCTAAAGCCGATCCATTCAGCTTAGAAATCTGGTCGGAACTATTCTTGCGTTAAAAATATTAGGTGGAACCTTTACTGTGCGGCACTCTGGCTGACCGGAGCGAGTGTGCAGCCCAAAGTGTCCTACATCCGGGTTGGAACGCGAGACGCTCTCTGTTGACTGTAGCGCGAGTTTATCATAGTTTTTGAACTGTTTTGATTTCTATAATTGCATCTAGAAAGATAAAAGCATCGATGGCATTGATAAAAGCGATTTTTTTGGAGTGCAACTGGTTTCTAAATGGACGATTTGGAGAAGATTGGAGTGTCAATGTCAAGACGCGCTGCGTTTGGGTAGGTAACAGTTATAACCTTATGGTTTTTCACCATTTACAATGTTTACATACATTTTTTGATAAAATTATTGCTAATTTGAAATGTGAAAGAACAGCAACCAATCAGATAATCTATTACCTGAAAATAAATGTCAAACATTTTAGTCAAAGTATGATTGCGCAATAGTTAGTTTCACTTTGGATAAGTTGAATAAAATGGTCATTTCAGTAAATCTACATTTTGATATTGTGAAATGGATATTATATATATACAATTCACAAAATTAATGGAATGCATAGTTGATATTAAAAATTGGATGACCAGTAATTTCCTACTACTAAATTCTGAAAAAACAGAGATTATAATTATTGGACAAAAAAATTCCTCACCTAATAACCTAGAATACTGTCTAACACTTGATGGCTGCTCTGTTAAGTCTTCGTCGTCAGTTAGCTAACGACGAAAGTTTTTTTCGAGTATGGGTGTGTGTGACGTCAGGTGGGGCGAAATTTCCTTATACGGGTCCTAAGGGCACTTCTCCCGGAAGGGCGCGCGCGCACCCGTAGACCAGAGCGAGAAAGCGAAAGCAGTACGCCCATCAAAGCGCTGTGCTCGGCTATAGGGAAGTTCAGTTCTACGCCCGATTTGCAGATCGTCTAATGCCATTGCTTAAGGATGGAGCAGTCCCAACGATAAAGGTTCACGGTCGTGTGTTGGAACCGCAGGCGGTGAGTAAACTGCTTCAAATGTCTGTGTTGTTAAAGGGATACTCCACTGGTTTTTCATATTAAACTATGTTATTCCCTTAACTAAGACGAGTTGATACATACCTCTCTCGTCTCAGTGCGTGCGCTCAATCGCTCTGTATTGCCGCAAAACTATGTTAGCACTTAGCTAGCACAGTGCATTAAATATGGGCCGAAAAGAGAAGCGACCGAACACTTCCTCGTTTTCCCTATTTAAACACAGTTACTCGAGTAGTGTAACTCGACCTAGGCTGGTGACACAAAATAAAACATGATTTTCTAAGCGTTTAAAATTGATGACTATATTGCCCCCTGTTATTTACATCAATTTTAAACGCTTAGAAAAGCGCAACGTTTTATTTTGTGTCACCAGCCTAGGTCGAGTTACACTACTCGAGTAACTGTGTTTAAATAGGGAAAACGAGGAAGTGTTTGGTCGCTTCTCTTTTTGGCCCATATTTAATGCACTGTGCTAGCTAAGTGCTAACATAGTTTTGCGGCAATACAGAGAGATATAGTGCACGCACTGAGACGAGAGAGGTATGTATCAACTCGTCTTAGTTAAGGGAATAATATAGTTTAATATGAAAAACTGGTGGAGTATCCCTTTAACTATCGGCGCGTAAGCACCGCCCACACGGCACGCCTCCAGCCGCTCATTTTTTTCCGGAAAGACTCGATACAGCCTATCTTTCTTTTATAAATATAATAAAACTAAAGACTTTTTGGAGATATGAAGGATGCAATACTACTCTATAGGTACTCAAGATTAACATGAGATTGACTGAAACTGAGTGTTTCACCCCCCCTTTAAACAGACAAAATGTCTCAGGTTACTATTGTAACCATAGTTCCCTGAGAACAGGGAACGAGACGATGCGTCGAAAACGCTACGGGAACGCCTTCTGCGTGAATGCGTCTGAAGCATCTATGCCAACTAGTCCAATGGAAAAAGGGAATGAGCGTCACGGGCGGGTGACGTCATGACCAGGAAAGGATAAAAGCACTTCCGCTGCGAAACACCAGTTAGCTTCGAAATTGCCGAAGCAAGCCGATCGCAGGGACGCCAGAAGTATGGCAGAGGGACGCATCGTCTCGTTCCCTGTTCTCAGGGAACTATGGTTACAATAGTAACCTGAGACGTTCCCTTATCGAAAAGGGAACTTCGAGATGCGTCGAAAACGCTACGGGAACGGGAATACCCAATGCGCCATAATTCAAGTACCTGAGTGTCAGACTGTTCAGCTAAGCACTAAGCACCTGAGAACCTGGGGCAGCATCCAGGTCTAGGCTGTAAAACCTCACGAATGTGAGCGGAGAGGACCAGCCCGCCGCATCACAGACATCTTGGAGAGAAACCCCATGCAGTAAGGCTTTAGAAGCCGCCATACTCCTGGTCGAGTGAGCTCGGACCACCAAAGGACAAGGCTGGCCCGAGTACTCGTAAGCAAGTAAAATAGCCTCGACAATCCACTTACTGACTGTCTGTTTGGAAGCAGGAAGACCTTTTTTAGGTGATCCAAAGCAAATAAATAGTTGATCGGACTTCCTGATTGAGGATGTCCGATGTACATATGTGTCCAATGCTCGCACTGGACACAAGAGGTGCAGTCTTTCCTGGTCCGCAGTTGTAAAGGGAGGAGGACAGAAGCCTGCAGCACAATAGGCCTCGGAGTCAAGGTCGGCACCTTAAGGACGTATCCCTGTTTTGGATATAGGAACGCCTTGACCATCCCCGGTGCAAATTCAAGGCAAGTAGGGGAGACCGAAAGAGCCTGAAGGCCACCAAGTCTCTTGAGGGACGAAATATCTAGCAGAAAGATAGTCTTAAGATTAAGGAACTTCTCTGAGACCGAATCTAAGGGCTCGAATGGGGCCCTAGACAGGCCTTCTAGAACTATAGTCAAGTCCCAAGCTGGCACCCTAGTGCGAGTTGCAGGCCTTAGCCTCAAAGTGCTACGAAGGAAACGTGTAATCAGGGGGTCTCGACCCAGGGATGTACCCCCCACCAGGGTGTGATAAGCCGCAATGGCTGCCACGTAAACTTTTAGCGTGGAAGGGCATAAACCTGACACAAAGCGCTCTTGCAGGAACTCGAGTACTGTGTTCACAGAACAGCTAACTGGATCCAAATGACATCGGTGACACCATAAAGAGAAAACTTTCCATTTAAGCGCATATAGTTTACTAGTAGCTGGAGCTCTGGAGCTTAGGATGGTCTCAGCAGCCTCAGCTGAAAGACCACTTTCTATGAGTTGGGCCCCCTCAGAGGCCAAACCCACAGATTCCAAATCTCTGGACGAGGGTGAAATATTGTGCCCCCGGCCTGAGACAGAAGGTCTCTCCTGATCGGGATCTCCAATGGAGGCCCGTCTAGAAGATGGACCAGGTCCGAAAACCAGATCCGACTCGGCCAGCGTGGTGCTACTAAAAGTAGGCTTATTCCAAGCCGACGGACCCGACAGTGCGTCGTGTTGTGAGACGCGAACAGGTCCACCTCTGCTCTGCCATATGCCTCCCAGATTTTCTCCACCGCCTCGGGGTGGAGTCTCCAGTCCCCTGGCCTCAGCTCCTGCCTCGACAGGACGTCTGCTCCTATATTCTGGTCCCCAGGAATATACACTGCCCTCAGGGAGAGTACCTTCCCCAGGGACCACAGAAGGATCTGGTGCGCCAGTTTGCAAAGCGGACGCGACCTCAGACCCCCCTGACGGTTCAGATAAGAGACCACAGATAGTGTGCAAGCACGCTCCGGCTTGACCTGCTGCCGAATAAGCTTTGCCCACTAAAATAGATGTATTTTTTAATGGTCTAGTGGGCAAAACTGGGGCTTTAATGGAAGATGCAGGACCAGGCGCGAGATAACTCGCTAAATTTTGTTCAACCTGGGGCATCGAACCATAACCGTAATCCTTAGACCCCTAATCTTAGAATATATATTGGACTGAGGGTTAAAAACACGAGATGAAAACGTTTTTTTTTCCATGATTTAGATAACTCGTCATGCAAATCAGGAAAAAAAGGAAGCCCTCGCGGTGGAGATAATGTGGCTGAAGAAAGAAAACGCTCGTCTAACTTGCTTTTGGGGCGAGTGTTTCTAGTTTCAGATGGCCAGTCAACATTTAATCTTTCTACAGCTCGTGACATGACATCCACCAGCTCATCATATGCCGGGGAAATAAATTGTAAATCCCTTTCCCCCGTGTGTGCATTATCACTGTCCAAACTTACAACGTCAACTTCCTCAGAAGATGAGCATTGTAGTAAGGGGCTCTCTCCCCGGGCGGAAGAAACCGCAAAGCGTGCTTCCGACACCGGGGGAGGAGAGCTGGATCTCCCGGGTAAGGAAGGAGAAAGGGTCTTCGGACCCGTCTCGATCCCCTCCGAAAGATCCAATTGCGATCCCCAGGAATGCATTCTCCGCGTTGCCTCGGCAGACGCGGGTCCTGATCCCTGAGGATCGCGAGCCTGTCCACTGTGTTTGTCAAAGAGTGACAGGCGGGATCGGAGCATGCGAAGCGGAAGCTTCTCACAACGCTGGCACTCAGCCCCCTCGAAGGCTGATGCCGCATGCTCAGATCCCAAACAAATCACACAAAGCTCGTGTGTGTCCCCACCCGTTAAATAACGCGGGCAGGGAGGAACACACTGTTTGTAGACTTGTTTCGCCATAACGATACCAACAATATTGCAACAGACAACAATAAATAGACAGGGACAGTTTTGACACAGATCGCTTGCTGAGGCACAGAAGCTAACTGGCGTTTCGCAGCGGAAGTGCTTTTATCCTGGTCATGACATCACCCGCCCGTGACGCTAATTCCCTTTTTCCATTGGACTAGTTGGCATAGATGCTTCAGACGCATTCACGCAGAAGGCGTTCCCGTAGCGTTTTCGACGCATCTCGAAGTTCCCTTTTCGATAAGGGAACTTTACACAGGCAAACTTGGCTTGCGTAATGCAGGAAAGCGCATTCCTATAGTCTAGTAATGTAGTGCAGTTACCGATATTTTTAATGTAATGCGTTACTTTTCTTCGTTACCCCAACACCGGCTGTGACTAAAAATTTTGATTATATATATATATATATATATATTCATTATGCAGCTCATTATGCAGCTCATTATGCGGCTCATTGTCTTCTCAGCTGTGAACCACACATTATTCATGATCGGGTTGGACCATTTACGCCAGATTTGGCACAGACTAATTAGGCCATATCAAAAATATGATATTAAAATTAAAACCATAAAAACATTTTTACCCAAGTCTAGTCTTCCTGTTTCACATGATGTAATATCTCTCAAAACATTTCACTCTTAATTACCTCTTCAGTCAATTAAGTTTACAGAGAATTTTAATTAAAAAAATTGACATATTTATAAGAACAAGATAAAGCTTTTTATTTGTGTCTGATTTTTCAAATCAGAAATCAGGTTTCAGGTCAGGTCATTTCACCATGCAAACAATTTAGGGTCTGTTAAACAACACTGTTTTTAACTTTTGATTCATGTTGGCCATTCATATACATTTAAAAAGGGGTTTCAAAGAGCAAGTTTGTGAAAACGATATCATTATCATCTCAGTGTAAACTACAAAAACACGAATTTGTGAAAACAGTGACATCATGCACATACGTATTACATGTTCAGTATATAGACACATATTTTTTTCTTTGCAAAGTGACATTGTCAACTGGCCTGGTATGTATAATACAGTGCTTTTAGTCATTTTGGCGGATCTGTGTGAACAGGTTTACTTCAGTAAGCAAAAAACGCAAATGATCCCCCCCCCCCCCCACCCCACAATTTTTAGTACATTGTTGCTGTGCAAATGTACCCTTAGGCAATTTATCCCCTTGCAGTTTAGCCAGACATTCACTCCTGATACATTGTAAAGGTTAAAAACGAATGAATGAAAAAAGACTAATACTAAAGCAAGGCCTGATAGGCAGATAAACAGCTATAAATTGACATGGCATGACATTTCCTTATATAATCCTTAGGTAATGCTGTTCTGTACTAGAGACAGCCCAGTTTGTCTGTAATTGCTTCTGTCAAGACATAAATTAAAGTAGTGAAGATAGCAAGAGCAATAATGATACCTTTGCATTCCCAGTGCATACATCTTGTAATCTGTATTGTTCCTCCACTTTAAACCCATTCAATGCTTCAAAGTCAATTACATTTACATTAGTTCAATGGTCTTGGCAGACAAACGTGCATTTATTTTGTTTGTTTTAGTTATAAAGGACAGCAAAAGATAGTCGAGCAAAGAAAAGTTCCAATAAGAACACGTTGCAAAAACAATATCAATTAATCAAGATTTCTACATGTGTCATTTTATGAAAAATTTGAATTTTTACTTTTATTTTATTTACATTTACAACATTTTATTGGAAATGGTTATGTAACACGCGCGCTTAGCGTTCTTAGCACAGAATTAATTTCTATATCTCAGACCAGATTCAGAAGACTACTACGTTCGGAAGCCTGTGTTGCAGCAAGACAGAGGGAAAGAACCACATGAAACAGTTGTAGTATAAAAATGGTAAGTATTTTTCTTTCTTTCTTTTTACTTTGAAATGATTAGTTCAGATTAAGGGAAATAGGACAAAAAAAAATAAAAAAAAAATAAAACAATAGTTTCAAAGTAAATTACATGGAAAAAACCTTGTAAAATAATATATTGAAACCAGTTTCACTCAAAACCAAGTGAATAGTTAACTTAATAACTCTGTTGATTCTTTCCAAAGGAAATTTCAAAAACAAATAGAAAATAATAAACAATAAGCCAATAGACTTCTAAACACAATACTCAATGACACACCGAATAGTATCAGGATTGACTCAAATGAGTAAATTTCAACTCAATGTTCAGTTCACTCGTTCAGTGTCCTTTATGAACTGCAAGGCAATTCAAAGTGAACAAATGAGATGGGAAACTCCTTCTCACTTCACTGATGCAACGATGTCCTTGAGAAAAACAAAACACAAAGGCATATACACGTGTGGTCCTACCACCTCGATGAACGTATATGGAAATGTCCAAGTTCAGAAAACCAGGGTTGGCTCACCAGTATCCACCAACAACCGAGCTGACCTCTTTGACGGCAGAGACAGATTTCAGCTCAAACTTCTCGTTCGATTCCACAAGTCATCACAACAGGAACTCGACATAAGGAAAAAGCAAGACAACAAACAAAACAAAACAAAAAACCCAACCTTGCAACACAAGGCAGAAAGATACAATTAGTCACAATCAATTCCCTTTTTCACACATTAACATTTCAACTTGACCAATTTCTCATTAACAAATCCTTTAAAAGGAATATACACATCACTGCTTATGGCTTCTTTACCCTTAAATAAATCCCACAAATTAAATAAAGTGGAGAAACGACATTTGAAAATTCGACAGCTTATAACTCAGACCGCATGGCTAGCAAAATCTCCACGTGAGCTACATTACACTACATTACACACAAAAGCATACATAACCACTTTTAACAGCAGATTAATTATCAATAAATCACTCTAAACCACATTTCTTAACCATATTTCTCAAAAACTTACAACAGTATTATTTAAACCTATAAAACACAGAACAATGTATATTATGGCTGATCAATAATTCACTCACCAAGAACGGGTGTTAGTCAATCGGAAACAATCCTAGACAAGCTAGGAAACTAGGATAGACGCGATCCCTGCTGAATCCGTAGGATTTCTTATCTAATATTGTCTTTTCATCAGAATCTACATGCATTTCACTCACGCAGCCATTTCACTCCCGGCTTTCTGCAACAACTTCTTTATCACTCTCCCTTGCGCTAATCATGACGTGACAGCTGAGGGCGGGGCTAATTCTAATTAATCGAATTAATTTCTTTTTTTAGTTGGTCACATTTACATGTTTTATTATTTACATTTAACCTCTTCATTAAAATAAAAGTAATAAATTACTTATAAAAACCTAACTTCTGTCTTTTTTTCTTCCTCTTTCATAGGTTTGGTGTGCGCTCTAGTAACCTGGGTTACACCCTCCCCTCTGGAATATATGCAAGTCCCGTTGCATCTAGACGTGAATTGCAGGGGCGACAACTGACTCTTCTAAGGAAGAACTAAAAGCCTCATTTAGACCCTGCAACAAGGATTGGATTACTAGGGTGAGTGGATTCCCTAACTGGGGATATTCAAACTTTTTAGGGGGACGTCGCTCTCTCTGTGAGCGTCTGGGGTAGATGTGTCTTCAGGTTCAGCACTCCTTTTTTTCAGTTTTAGTGTCTTCAACACAACTCTTTTTATTTGAGATCAGATTTCTTCCTGCACTCGCTAACTCAGAACTACTTGGCACTGTCTCAACCAATTGAGTAGGGTAGTCATCCAGAGATCAAGGGGATTGTTCTGGTTCTGGTCTCTGCTCCACTGAATCATCTGATTCACTAAAACTTGATTCAATCTCATCTGCACATATTCCTCCTCCAACAGGTTCATCTGATTTTCCTCCACGGGTTTCCATTCAGGTAAGTATTGTCTTGCAGGCTCTCCAGAGTTACTCTCCACGGAATCTTGAGCAGGTAAGTTCTCCCTAGCAGGATCAGGGACAGGCAAGTCAGATGCAACTTCTCGAACACAAGGTAAGTGTTCAATGCCCATAATAATTTGAGTTTCAGAGCCCAATGTTCTTCCAGGTACATAACAGGGAATTCGCTCATCCTCAGACTCTGAGCATTCAGAAGCAGACTCGTACTCCTTTATCCCTTCATCAGGACAAGCTCTGGTTCTAGGCCTTCAAACTTCTTTCTGCTTTGGTCGTTCTTCGGAGTTGTTTGACTGCAAAAACCCACAGGGCAGCAATAAATCTCGATGCAACATCCAGAGAGGACCATCTTTTCTCTCTGGTTGGACAGTATATACTGGCAGATCTCGAATCTTTCTGACAACCACATGAACATCTTGTTCCCATTTATCAGCCAGTTTATGCTTCCCTCTCAATTGCACATTCCGTACTAGAACTCTGTCACCTTCTTCCAATGTCGAAGCAATCACACGCTTATCAAATCTCCTTTTGTTACGTTCAGCTACTTTCCCTGCATTTTTGGTAGCCATCTCGTAACTCTCTCTTAACCGACTCTTGAGATCTCTCACATATTGAGAGTGAGACTTGACGGGAGTATCTGCTGGCAATCCGAAAGCCAGATCGACAGGTAAGCGGGGTTGTCGTCCGAACATGAGTTCATAAGGAGTATAGGCTTTACGAACTCCTTCCACCGAGATTTCTTTTCATTTTCCAGTGTCACCAGCATCTGGAGGAGTGTACGATTAAATCGTTCCACAGGGTTGCCCCTCGGGTGGTATGGGGTAGTTCTCACCTCGTGGATTACTGCGATCTTACACAACTCCTTTATTGTGTGGGACTCAACGTCTGCCCCTTGGTCACTATGCAGTTTCTCCGGAAACCCATAGTGTACCAATAAATTATCCCACAGGCTTTTAGCAACTGTTTGGGCAGTTTGGTTTCGAGTTGGTATTGCAACGGCATACTTAGTGAAGTGATAACTAGTATGTTTTTGGTGTTGCTCTGGTCTGGCTCCAAGGACAGAAAATCTATGCACACCAGCTCTAAGGGCGTGCTAGTTTGGATGTTCACCAAAGGAGCTGCTCTTTCCGGAGGCGTTTTTCTATGGACACAAGGTTCACAAGTCCTTGTCCTTTGCTCTACTGCCTGCGACATTTTCGGGCAGAAGAACCTCGACCTGACGAGATCCAGGGTCCTGTCAATACCCAGGTAACCCATGTCATCGTGGAGGCTCCGTAACACCATGTCTCTCAATGTAGTGGGCAATGCCAACTGATAAGAAGAGGCTCCACATTCCTGTCTCCTCCTATACAGCACCCCACTTCTCAGCTCGAGGCGGTTCCACTCTTTTAACCACAAACCCATGGTAGGAGGTTGATCTCTCAGGTTAAGAGGTTTCACTCCACTCTCCAATCCTCTAATAACAATCCTCATTTCCGGATCTTTTCTCTGTAGTTCTGCCAAGGAAGTTTCTGAGAGATGAGGAAGATCTGGAAGATCATGTCCATCTTCATACTGGAATTCATTTGGCAGAGCGTCCTCATGTTGAGCAATGGTTTCAACCAAGGCAAGAGAAGAGGGAGAGGAACTGGGACTTTTAGATGATCCGATCACCTGATGCCTTTCACAGATAGCTTTTATTGTGTCTGCCATGAAAACAGATGACTCAACTTCTGGCTTCATGAGATGATTCAATGTGAACTGCCTTATCCTTTCTCTCTTCTTTTGAGAAATCAGGTCATCCAGAAGTTCACCATGACATCGTCGGGATAAACCATCAGCATCCTGATTTTGGCTACCTGCTCTGTACTGCAGCTTAAAGTTGTAAGTTGACAAGCTGGACAGCCAGCGGTAACTGGTGGTATCAAGCTTCGCTGAGGTTAGGATATACGTCAAGGAGTTGCTATCCGTTACCAAAGTGAACTCTAAACCATAGAGGTAGTCGCTAAATTTGGAGTTGACAGCCCATTTTAGCGCCAGAAACTCTAGCTTGTGAGCAGGATACCTGCTTTCACCCTTGGTCAATCCTCTACTGGCATAAGCTATGACCCGCATCTGCCCTTCCTGCTCCTGATATAAAGCTGCACTGAGCCCGGTGGTACTGGCATCGGTATAAAGCACGTAGGGAAGCTTGGGGTTAGCAAAGCCCAACACAGGTGCAGACGTGAGTTTGCCGATTATGGAGTCAAAAGCACTCTGACAATCTGGAGTCCATCGATCACCGAACTCTTCCTTGGGTTTGAAGTAGCTTCCCTCCTTCAGTTTCCTAATACCACTCTTCCTGAGTGGAGGATATCCCGCTGTAAGGTCGGTGAGAAGCTTAACGATCTTGGAGTACTCTCGCACAAACCTCCGATAATATCCAGCGAAACCTAGAAAGGACCTCAACTCTTTCAGGTTCGTTGGCTTTGG
The DNA here is from genome assembly GCA_036326025.1 of Chrosomus eos. Classification (NCBI taxonomy): domain Eukaryota; kingdom Metazoa; phylum Chordata; class Actinopteri; order Cypriniformes; family Leuciscidae; genus Chrosomus; species Chrosomus eos. The sequence continues at coordinate 22,339,150 of CM070827.1, read as the reverse complement.
CCATGTCTTCAAGGCTTCGACTTTTGCTGGATCCGTCTCGTCTCCTACTCATAGACTATGTGACCTAGATACTTTACTGACGTCTGGAAGAATCGACATTTCTCAGGTGACAATTTCAAACCATACTCCTTCAGTCGGTTTAGAACTTGCAACAACGGGGACTCATGTTCTTCCAGAGTTTTTGAAAATACTATGAGGTCGTCGATGAAAACCAGCACTTGCTTCCTGTTCAGGTCTCCCATGCACCGTTCCATCAACCTCTGAAACGTGCTTGGTGCTTTGGTAATTCCCTGCGGCATCTGGTTGAATTCCCAGAATCCCAGCGGGCAGACAAAGGCGGTTTTACACTTATCAGTCTCTTCCATTCCGATTTGATAGAACCCGGATTTCAAGTCGAGCACAGAGAACCAATTCGAGCCGGTAAGTGTTGAAAAGACCTCCTCTAGGTTTGGTAAGGCGTATGCATCCTTAATCGTCTGTGAGTTAAGTTTTCGAAAGTCAATACATAGCCTTACTGTACCATCCTTCTTGCGGACTACCACTATGGGTGACGCAAATGGAGACTCGGACTCACGGATCACCCCGGCCTCTAACAGTTCTTAAAGGTGCTTTCTCACGGCGTCAACATCTTGAGGATGTATGGGTCGAGCTCTGTGCTTGAATGGGGTGTTGTCATTCAACTTTATCTGATGTTTGACTTTTTCAGTGCTGCCATAATCAAGGTCGTGCAGAGAGAAGACTTCAGGCATGGAGTTCAACAACTTTGAGATCCTCTCTTTCCAGCTCGTGGGCAGGGGAGAATCGCCAAATTCGAAGGTAAGGTTAGCACAGTTGGAAGTCGGTTCCTCAGCTGTGAATTCTGAACTCTGGTGCTGCTGATCTATGATCTTCTGAACTGCATGAACCTCTGCCAGCACAACTTTAGGAGGGACTTTTATGTCAGTTCGCGTTCCATTTCTCAGCAGAACTGACAATTTGGAGAGTCGTTTTCGAGGTAAGGTATGCAAACAGTTTGCAATCTGTAGACCACTTGGTAAAGGTATAGATGGAGGCTCAAGAGTCACCCACTTTTCTGTGTGGGGACCATATAGGTGGACAAAGCCGTCCAAGACCACGGTGCTTCCTGCAGGCACAACTTCAGGGGAGTTTCCCTTCAACTTCACATAACCCAGAGTCTTACTACTGGCTTGTCTCCATCTAGCTTCTAGAACTTTGAGTACGGCTTGGTAACCATGGAAACTTGACTGAAAGCTAGCTGCATTCTCTTTAGCACATTTGCTGTAAAGCACATCTAGGGAATCGGTTCCAACAAGAATCTGGGGAAGACTAGTTAAATCTGGAACCACCAGAGACAGAGTGGGAACCTCAACTTCAGTACCAGTGAGCACTTTGGGGAATTTCAGTGTTAACTCAATGTACCCCAGATATGGCACAGCCTGTCCGTTAGCTCCTTCTACCTCCAGCAAGTCTTCCAACGGCTTCAGGGGGTAGTCTGGCAAATTTGCTTCATAAATCGACTGCGGAATTGTGGACACCTGTGACCCTGTGTCCAACAGGCAATCTACTTCTCTTTACTCAATGGTAACTCTACCTGTGCATTTTATTCCCACTAGTCCCTTGGGCAAGCGTTTTAATGGTGGTGTTTCACGGCTGCTCGTATCAGATATCAATTTGTAACATTCAGGGCTACAGTCTGAGCATCTGTTCTCCATATGCCCCGCTACAGAGACCTTCTTCAGTTTAAAGGCTGGGCAGGCCTTCCATGCAGAGAGTCCCATTGGCTTTGTCGCTCTCTTAATTCAAATCACTTCTCTTCGACTTTGGAAGGCTTTGGAGCGTTCTCGCAAGTGATAGCCAGGTGCCCATCCTCTCCGCACCGGAAACAGTACCAGGGTTGTGGTCTGTTAACTCTCAGCTGACCTATCCTGGGACCTCTATCCGTTTCCGTGTCAAGCGGTCTCCGACTGTTAGGAGTTTAAGGCATCTTACGAGTGGCACTTTGCGCTTGTAGCTCTGCGATTTGATGCTGCAGCCTTGCAACTTCTGGCTCTTCTGCATTGTTCTGTTTCAGTCCCTGAGTAACCGACGCTTTTACTGCTGCTACTTGAGTACACAATTCTCCCACCATCTTCTTCAAAGTGGTCAATTCTGCATTTTCGGAGTGACTCTTGGGATTTCCCCGATCAGGAAACTGCTTTAAGGCAATGACTTGGGCTTGGATTTCTGCAACTTGTTTCTTCAGAAGGCTAGTTTCCGAGCCATCGGAGTTGGGTGCATCACATGAACAGGCTGATACTCGGTTGGAGACTGCTCGTGACTGGGTAGGTATTAGGGGATTTTGTCATCCCAAGATGCTTCCTCATCCGTTCCTCACAGGCGTGTTTGTCTTTGTGGGTTTGAATAAGCACTGCTAGTTTAGCAAAAGTGGGTGGTTGGACTTCTCTTTTGTCAAGCTGAAGGTCGGCAATGAGACGATTGTCCCAACACCCTCTGCAGAATTGTTTCAGAAGGTAACGGTCATGTTCAATTTCTGCTATGCCACCCCGTCTGATTGCAGCACTCAGAATAACTTGCAGACGGTGTAAGTAGTCTGATGGTTTCTCACTCTGATTTTGCAGAGTGCCCATGAGTTTGGCCAACAACTCGTCTCCGTCCTCAACAGAACCATAAACGGACTCTAAAACCTTAAGATACAAAGCAGGTAAGGCTGGAGGACGCACATGTTTTACAATGTCGGCAGCTGGAGGTAAGAGACTGTCGAGGATTTTTCGCGTTCTGTGCAAGTCAGAGATGGAAGGGTCTTTTAACAAGAAATCGACACTGGCACGCCAGGTGTCGAAATCTGGTTCGTTGGGAGGGCGAGGAGACCTCCCTGAAAAGACTCTCAGATGGATCGAGGTTTGCTGTGACAGAGTAGCTTCACTTGTTTTCACTATGTGTTCAACCACCATTCTCTGAACACTGGGTGGGTCCACAATACTGGTGGGGAACACAGGGCAGGTTGTCAAGTCAAGTGAAGTCAAGTCATCCTCATTTATATAGCGCTTTTAACAATGTAGATTGTTTCAAAGCAGCTTTACAGAGACAAACAAAATTTAAGGTAACAAAGAATGGTTTGGTTTTATAGCGGTTCTTGAATATGTTGTTTCCAGCTAAAGTTAGTTTTGATTGATTCACTTCCCTCGAAATGATCATTTGTTATTAAATTAAGGGCTGCTAAGACGACACTGTTCTCTCTAAATAGACTTTGAACGCGAACCTGTGATAAACGCTGATGGCGTTCACATGCGCGTTAAGAATTGATTCTATAGTTATGTGCGTTTGAATATACACTGCCGTTCAAAAGTTTGGGGTCAATACGATTTTTTATTTTTTTTAAAGAAATTAATACTTTTCTTCAGAAAGGACTCATTAAATTGATCAAAAGTGACAGTAAAGACATTTATAATAATGCAAAATATTTATTTTTTAATTGAATGCTTTTCTCTTGAACTTTCAAATAATCCTCAAAAAAATGAATCATGGTTTGCACAAAAATATGAAGCAGCAAAACTGTTTTCAACTGTGATAAAAATCATAAATGTTTCTTGATCATCATATTATAGTGATTTCTGAAGGATCATGTGACACTGAAGACTGGAGTAATGATGCTGAAAATTCAGCTTTGATCACATGAATAAATTACACTTTACTATATATTCACATAGAAAACAGCTGATTTACATTAGAATAATATTTCACAATATTACTGTTTTTTTCTGTATTTTAAATTAAATAAACACAGCCTTGGTGAGCAGAAGAGACTTCTTTTAAACACATTAAAAAATCTTACCGACCCCAAACTTTTGAACGGTAGTGTATGTGCGTAGGTTTGTAATTCGCTACAAACCATGCCTAAACAAACTACTTGTCTTGCCTATAAATTTTGATGCAGAATTTTATTTTATCAATTCGGGGTAGGGGCGCGAAACCGGAATTTCATAGCGCTTTATCTGTAGAGTGGATTAGGGATCCTCCATAGGGAGAGGCTAGTTGGCACTTCAGCACTGCGTTGTCATCGGGTCCAGGCGAAGGTCCTTCGTCAGATCTGGAAACGGCCTGGATCCGGCAGGCTGCAGGAAAACCTCGGGATAAACAAAGACACTAAATTAGCGTAGATGCCATTATTCTTATGATGTAACGAGTACATTAGGATTTAAGGGAAGTGTTCCCGGTTCCAGCTGGCCTAATCTATGCAGCCTAACATTTAATTATAGAAGTCGATAATGTATTATGTGAATGCTAGGTCAAAGAGATGTGTTTTTAGTCTAGCTTTAAACTGACAGACTGTGTCTGCTTCCCGGACAATGGTAGGAAGATTGTTCCAGAGTTTTGGTGGTAAACAGGAAAAGGATCTACCGCCAGCAGTCGATTTAGATATTCTAGGTATTATCAACTGGCCAGAATTTTGAGATCGCAGTAGACGTGCAGGACTATAATGCGTTAAGAGCTCGCTCAAGTACTGGGGAGCTAAACCAGTTAGTGCTTTGTAAGTAATCAGCAATATTTTAAAATTTATACGATGTTTAATAGGCAGCCAATGCAGTGTTGACAGAACCGGGCTAATATGGTCATACTTCCTGGTTCTGGTAAGAACTCTAGCTGCTGCGTTTTGGACCAGCTGTAGTTTGTTTATTAAGCATGCAGGGCAACCACCCAGTAGAGCATTACAATAATCTAGCCTTGAGGTCATGAACGCATGAACTAAAAGATGGATTCTTTAACTCTCAGAGCCCGACGGCATCGTCGATGACGCCACACTTCACCTCCGATAAAAAGTAATATTTTTCGATGACAGATTTATCGATTTTCTTACCGTTTTTTTCCAGCAGAAAGCTAACGAGCTAGCCATCACGGGGGTGTCTTTGGTGTCTTTCTAGCCTTTACAGAAGGTTTTCTATCCAGCCTGGAACTTGTGCATCCTTTCAGAGTTTTTCAGCAATAAATCCAAACGTTTATATCCAACTTTGATACACTTGAAATCCATAATTTATAAATATTACGTCATTTTTGCCGCTAGCTCGATGCGAGCTGCCATTTTGGATATCACTTGTTGGTTTTTGACCAATTACAGGCTGATCCGTCGTAAACATTGGGTGCGTCATTGTCATTACGCACGAACCAAGTAGAGCAGGTGTGCCCAACCCTGCTCCTGGCGATCGACTGTCCTGCACAGTTTAACTCTAACCCTGATCAAACACACCTGCCTTTAATTTTCAAGTAATCCTGAAGACCTTAATTGGTTTGTTAAGACCTTAATTGAAGACTTCAGGTGTGTTGATTAGGGTTGGAGATGAACTGTGGCAGGACAGTCGATCGCAGGAGCAGGGTTGGGCACACCTGAAGAGAGAGAGAGAAGAGAGAGAGAGAGAGAGAAGAGAGAGAGAGAGAGAGAGAGAGAGAGAGAGAGAGAGAGAGAGAGAGAGAGGAGAGAGAGAGGAGAGAGAGGAGAGAGAGAGAGAGAGAGAGAGAGAGAGAGAGAGAGAGAGAGAGAGAGAGAGAGGAGAGAGGAGAGAGAGAGAGAGAGGAGAGAGAGAGAGGAGAGAGAGAGAGAGAGAGAGAGAGAGAGAGAGAGGAGAGAGAGCAGGAGAGACGCGAGTTGAGAGAGAGAGCAGGGAGCGCGCGTTCACAGAGAAACACAGAGAATGGATGTAAAAAGCCATGCAGGATGATGGATTTTCAGGAGAACAGAGCTTTTTGACAGATGAGGAACTAGATTACCAGGAAAGACCCAGCTGAAGTGCCATTTATTTATTTACTGTAAAAAAGTATTATAGTAGTATAAATGTAGTATAAAAGTATAAAAAGAATATAATAAATAAAAGAATAAATAAAATAGAAATGCAAAGCCTGTGATGTGGCCCTCTTTGTGATTGCTGATATGAACTGTTTTGAGGCTTGGCACCAGTGAATTTCATGAAAACGCCTGGACTTCTTTTGGAAAAATGTAAATTGTTTTGGTTCTGTACAAGTAATAATGTTTCTTCCTGTGCTCCATGACTCCAAAGAGATGAACAAACTGTTTTCCAGAGGAAATTTGATTAGCTTTTATTTATTTGTGTGTGATTTCAATAAATATTTGAGTGATTCAATTTCCGATTTATTTTTTCATTTGTCTTTATGGTCCCATAACTTATTTTACATTCAGGTGACATCAATGTAACACAAATATGCTGAAAGTTCAATTTGTCCTGAAAAAAAGAGTCTGTGTCAATTGTCTGTGCACAAAAGGGTAGCTTTTTTAGTAAATAACACCAGACGGAAAATGAATTGTAAAAATACCCTTAGGTCTCTGAGGGTTAAGACCATCATAAGACAAGACTGCTCTTATGTTATGAAGACACTCGACAAACGATATTTTGGCATAATTGTGTGTGTGTTATTGTTCATTCACTTCAAGCGGACTTGCTGCGTTAACAGCCCTAATTTGTTTATTTCATATAAAATCGCAGTATTTTGCATCATATAATCGCATAGGCTTGACATCGCGATTACGATTGAATTGTCAATGCCATTTTCCTTACACTGCTGTACAAGACGTCGGATGTGGCTGGCATTGGTCCCCACAATAATAAGAGTCTGGTCTGCAGTTCGAGGCTGGGGGCAGATAAGAGCGATAACTGTCACCGTCTGGTCGGCACCTGCAATCTTTGCTGGATATTCAATGTCGACCACTACATACCCACGGAATGGATAACTGATCTCAGATTCACTGAGTTCAGATTAACTCTGTCTGTCTTTTGTCACATTCAAAGCAAGAATTAGCTTTCTGATAACCTTGGCTTGATTCTCAGGGTTTCGGCACATTGTGGCAAAATGTCCGCTCTCACCACACCTATAGCAGAAATTCTCTTCAGACCTTTTCGGTGCTCCCTTGGGGGAGTTGGGTACCTGTTTAGAAGCCTCCATGGTTGAGACAGTAACTGCAGCATCTTGCTCAGGCATATTGTTGCTAGTTTTCTGTTTTAGTCGTTTCAGTTGTTTTTTCAAGGCAGCCAGCTCGGCATCTTGCCGGTTCTCAGAGCCAGGCGGTGCACTATGGGTTTTAACCTTCATGTAATCATCTTTGACATGAGTGGATTTGGTCACTACTGATGCAACCAGTGACTTTAGCTCTTTTATTTCAGCCTTTAAGTTCTGGATCTCAGCTTGCTTTGTATCCACTTCTGTATTAGCATGCACTTAATGTACTGAGGCACTGAGCTTCTTTCTAGAAGTTTCATACTCTTCCTCAGCACGAATCTCAGTCAACAGCTGTAGAAAGTTTGGGGGTGCAGCCTTCCTTTCTCTCAAGCGCAGCTGGATCAGCATCAGATCTGAGGCGATAGCACCCCTCAGCAGTTGCTCCAGTCAGGCTTGATCCTTGCCGCTAGCAGGGAGGCCACCTCTTTGAATCACCTTAGCTAGAGACCTCTCTTGACGTGATAGTTTCTCTCCTTTTTGATGATGCATCAATCAGAAAGCAAAGTACAGATCATCACCGGACTCAGCACCCCCAAAAGCACTTTCAAGGGCTTCCAAGCACTCTTTTGGGCTGGCATCAGGATTGGCTTGCCGCACTGCTTTCACAATTTCTAGTGCGGGCCCCTTTAAACTTCCAATAATTCTGCGTCTTTTTTCTCTATCAGAGCATTCAGTCTGCTCCACCATAAGCAATGCTTCCTCTAGCCAATGATCAAATGTTCCTCACTTGGCGGCGTTGGTAGGGCTCCTGAGAACATGCGTAGTCGACCATAACTCCCACCATCAGCTGGTTTGGTTGTCTTTTCCAACAAATCTCCGACAGCACGAAGGATGGATTCAGTGGAGCTAGTGGGCGGGGGTGTACTGGGGAATTATGATTTGAGGTCATCCATGGTTTTTTCTTCAGCCTGGAGCAACCCTTTTAGTTTACTATTAAACTCTTCAGCAGCTGTCTGTGCTCCTCCTAGGATGATAACAGGCCACGCCTCTCCACCATCAATAGGCACAACTTCAGTAGGAACACTCTCTCTCTTGCACAGTCTCTCTACTCTCACACAAAACCATCCGTCGGTTTAGTTATGCACTGAAGTTTCTCCCACGGACACGCACCCGTCCTAAAGACTTAATAATTTCCAGTGTTTCTTCCACTTCACTAATCTCTACATCTTCTGGGACGATGGTCATAAGTGCATGTGTCTCATCCAAACCCTCACCACGGCACCAGCGTTTTAACTCTGACACTAGTTCAGTTTTTTTCCATGTTAATACTGTTTGTAAATTAGCTTAGTAACTTTAGGTAGTCACTTTACCTTTTGACTATTTTTTTTTTTTTACTGAAAAATCCAAGACTATCCCAGCGGTGCCTCCATTTTATGTAGCGCTCCCCTCAGTATGTTATGAAGACACTCGACAAACGATATGATGTACAAATGTATTTATTAAATGTATGTTAACCCTGATTAACTCAGTTTTAGATGTTATCTTGGATCTCTCTTTTAAAATACTCACTTGAACTATTGTCAAACCTATCTATGGATTTACCCTTTTTAAATTATTGTTTTTAATAAAGATTTTTAACCAAAAGTGTCTGTATATGTCTCTCTCAGAATAAAAAGATAACCTCTTTGCAGATAAGTATTAAAATAAACACACCACAAGGTTTTAGAAAAATATATCTCAATTATTTACTCAAAGAAATTATTATATCCAACAAAATAAGAAATTAAATAAAATGCGATTGTCCTTTTTTAAACCTTCAACACAAAATGTCCCTCTTTCGTAAATGAAAATATAGTCAATACTATATCTTATATAAATGCACAGACACAAGTTATACTCTATTAACCTGCAAATGCATTAATTCAGAAAAACTCAATTACCACATCAAAGTCACTTAAACCAATATATTTTTTGGGCCCACACACACCTTAATGCAATCTAAAGCCGGCAACCAAAATGATTATACACTAAAATACAGTAGCAGGCCTGATGCGGTGCTTGTGTCCGTTGTGGCCCAAAACTCAATGGCCGCTTCACTCGTCAGTGAGCAAACAAAATAAAAGATACCTCGAGTTAATGTTTCTGTCCCGCCTTTACCCCAGTAATCACTCGAACAGGCTCAGCATCCGATCAGCATTTCCACACGAACTCCCGTTGGTTTCTCTTTTCTCCTCCACGTCTCAAGCAAACTCACGAGAGAAATCCAAGTTGCTCCAAACTCCGTCTGAGTAACTTCCCTGTCTTCAGGTCGAACACAGCAGATAAACCCCTCAAAATGTTCAACGGAGGGACTCAAACTTTAACTAGAAAACGTCCTTCACGTGTAATGAACGGACTTCAAACTATACGTTAGCATTAGCAGTAGCACAAAAGTAAACAGTCTCTGAACTTCGTGTAGAAGTTGTTTCTCAATATACAGCTTGTCACTCTTCTCACGGGTTGTTGTGCAAACAATCATAAGACACAAGTTATACACTGGGTTGTACACTACTAATTCACAAATTAACTCAGAAAATCTATGCGTCACGCTCACTCGTTTGCTTCACTTTCTCGTACCTCTTCTTTTTCCTTCAACTTGTAGCGCTGACTCCACCCACCCGCTCTTAACCCCAAAAATGCTGGTTTAGACAGTTTTCAGAAATACATTATCTCTTACCTAAAACAATAAACATAATACTTTTAAACGGCTTTTAACATTTTTATTATAACTTTTCTTTTTGAATGTATTTCAACATTTTTAATCACACTACTTGTATTCTCTAATTATTAGATGATAGACCTACTACAAACATCACTTATCACCTTATGCTTTTTTAACCGGGTTACACCTATATGATCTATTGTGAAAGACATACTCTGATTGATCTCTGATATGTCACAATCATGCCTAGCATTCTTCCACTGCACCACTTCTTCATTCAAATATAAATAGGATGTCTATAATAATTAATTGATTTGCCACTAAACTTTATTACGATGTAAGTTTGAATATGCAGAAGTGCAAATGAAATGCACTGCATAGGGGAGGGGGACATTTTCAGTGGCTGGCCGCATGTGTTGAATGGGCAAAGAATACGAACAGGTTTTGTCAGGTTTCTAGTCCAATGCAGTCAATAACACTTCACCAAACAAAGGCCTACAGTGTCACATGCCTGCATGGTTCTCATTATTTCTAATGCCCTTCTCATTTAGCCCAGCTGGCAGTCATCAGTCTAAATACCCCAATCAGTATTTCCTCCTGCTTATTATGGATGAGTCTTCACCACAGAGACAATAGAGAAGACAGCAGTCTCAAGCCAGCCATCACTTACAATTCAGTTGTTTTGACTTGAGCAAAAAATTACATGGAAAGGTACGTATGAGGGTTAGCGTTTTTACAGAAATGTTATATAATGGGATGAGAACATTTATTCACAGAATTTGTTATCTATTTTATTTCACAATTGTATTTAAAAACATCCAGCAATAAACAGTATACTGTTACGGAAGTCTCAATAGAAGGAGATGGCATTTAACAGGAAGTTTATTGACAACAACTGAGCGGATAAACTGAAATCAGGTAAGTGTATTAATAATTTGGGGTGCTGGCGGTGAATGGAATGATTCTTCTTACAGGTGTGAAGACTGGTGGATGGCAAGATGGATAACTTGGGCGCTGAACACAGGTGGAATTGGAGACACGGAGGATTGATGAGACGCTGGAGGAGAAACACTGGAGAGAATGGAGACGAGATGCTGGAGATAACACTGGAGTGGAGATTGGAGAAGGATCACTGGAAAATCAGGAAGTTTGTAGGATAAAGCAAGGTAAGTAGTCCTCTTCATACAAACGAGACCGGACAATGAGCTGGGGTGAAGTGTGTGCATATATAGTTGAGGTGATGAGGGTGATGATGAGGTGTAGGTGTGTGTGATCAGAACTCAGGTGAAGTAGTACGCTGTGATTGACTGGTGAGTACCTGGAAAGCTTCATTGGCAGATAGTGACCAGGACAGAGACTTGGGCTTGTTTTTCAAAGGAGACTGGTGAGGGGGTTGGTGATGGAGCTGTAACCATGGATGAACCGTCTATAGAATTTGGAGAAGCCGAGAAAACATTGGAGTTCTTTGATGGTCGATGGTGTGGGCCAGTTCTTGATGGTTTCCACCTTTCCCCCATCTGTCTGGATGACCTTTGTCTCTGATGTTGTAGGAACTGCACTGAGGGCTGGTGGAAGGTGCACTTCTCTGATTTGAGGAACAGATGGAACTCCCTCAGGCGTTTCAGGACCTCTGCAACGTGGTGGCGATGGTCGGCTATGCTCCTGTAGTAAATGAGGATATCATTACTGTAGATGATTACAGACCGGTGGAGATACTCCGGGAGCACCTCATGCATGATGTCCTGGAATACGGAGGGGGTGTTAAGTAGTCCATATGGCATGACCAGATATTTATAATGTCTAGTAGGGGTCACAAAAGCTGTCTTCCACTCGTCCCCCTCATGTATCTGGATGAGGTAGTATACGCTGCGGAGGTCCAAAATGGTGGGATTGGGTATCGGTTGGGATTTATCCGATACCAGTACCTACTCTGTATTTTTTAAACGGTTCTGGTGCTTAAACGGTACTTAACCCCTAGGGGTCGGCGGTATCGCCGGCAATACCAGCTCACTTTTTTTCTTATCAGTGCAAAAGAGACTCAAATTACTCTGTTGATTTTGATCTTACATATAAGTGTTATACATCATTCAAAACTGTTAAATGTCTTTTTTTATTTGTGTACACTCATAATAAAAACAAAATGTTGTGTTTTTCGTAAAATAAAGAAAATGAACATGATGCACGTTCTGCCGTCTCCCTCAATGTGAAGCTCATTCTGAGGCCCTGTTTACACGAGAACGATTACGAGTGAAAACGTAAAAATATTTTTACGGATGTGCCTTTCGTTTACACGGCGACGGCGTTTTGGGGGCTTAAAAACGCAAAAAAGTGAAACCACCCTTCAGAGTGGAAATCTCAAAAACGCTCCGCCGTCGCGTTCCCGTCTAAACGGTAAAAACGCAAATCTGCTCACGTTGGCTCTTGTCGCGTATGCGTTTACGTCACAGGCTTGCGCTAGTACAGGGAAATAACAACCAACATGTCGAATTATTTCCATACGTCGGACCTTCAAGTTGCCCTAGCAGCTCTGATAAACGAACTAGAGTATTTTCAGCAGTTGTACAAAATATTCTCAGACATTGGTTTGTTGTGTTGCAGTGCTTCACATTGCCACCTAGCCGCCTGGAGTGCATACTACATCGTATTTCACACACTTTTGCATCACAGTATGCACGCGGATTTCCCAACCATAACGCTCGTCTAAACGCAGAATAAATAGTGACAACGCAACGCCACTTTTGCGTTTTCTCTTCAGCTCGTTTCCGTGTAAACATAGCCTAAAACGCGACAGAACATTATCTGTAACTCAGTAAATGTTTCGCACACAGACCTGAAACGTATGTCTTTACAACACTTTGAGTCTCTATTTTTAAATGATGTAAATCATATCAAAAACAAATATTCTCTGTTTAAGTAATTCGTATAAAAGCAAGGACGTACAGTTTCTCCAGCCTGAGCTCATTAAAGTTAATGTGACCACGCCCGCGCGCAACAGCTGCTCGCATACTAATGAGCCACGTGGAGGAACGCAAACTGTTAACGACCTCAAAACAGAGAATCCGCGACTTCAGTCTTCAGTCCTGCTCTGCTTTTCACGAGTGTGCTGTGCTGTTTATCTTGGATTTACATCAGACGAGTTAGAAGAACACAATTTGATTATAAGAAGGATTTATAATAAGGTAAGACATGTCATTGTTAGTAGCATGTTAGCAGCATGTTATTGTTGCATAAACTTGTAGCTACTAGTTAAACTGGTGCCAGACTAAAATGTACGTTATGAAATGTGATTGGAGTAAAACATGAAGCCTAATGCTAAATGTATATACATAAAAAATATGTTCGATAATTAAACAGCACGATACAGAAGGCTCGTATGATTGTGAATATTATGTTTAGACTTGTGTTTATTGTGTTTGTGGATATCTGCTCACACGAAGATATGTAGGCCTATAATTATGTAAGAATATGCGATCGAGCCGGACCAAAAAACTATGAAACGTTATATAATATAACGTTTCATAGTTTGGTCCGGCTCGATCGCATTCAGAAAATGTTTGCACGCGCTGAGTTTGAGTCACGAGCGCTGTGGGTTTGAAAAGCAAAACAAACCAATCATTAGGCTTTATGGTTTTACTCCAGCAATCTCATCTCATAACGTTGTAACGAATGGAAACGTTTTAAGTAACATGATAATCCATATAGTTTTCTCTAATGTAGTGTTACTGAACTTTTTAGTGATTTATAGGCTGCCTAGCTGCTACAGGCTATTGTTATTATTTCATGCAGCCCTACATATGCCTACAACTACAAGGCACAACATATATTGGGAGTTCATATATGTAGTATATGTATGTATTTAGTAAATTTCATAATTTGAACCAGAAAAATCTAAAATAGTTTCTCCTAATATCAGCATGTTCACAGCTGTTTTTTTGTTTTCAAACACCTTGGAGATGACAGGTATGTAACCTATATATTTTAGGAATGGCACAGAGCTGTGTGACTGTCCAAGTCTCTGTCTTTAGATCAGTGTGTTTTACTAATGTGCTTTTTTGTCTTTGGTTGTGTATCTTTTTGATTGTGTTGTAAATAACTTGGTTGTGTTGTAAATAAATCCAAACCATCTAAAAGCCACTCTTTTTTTAAGTCTCTTCTCCTTCTTTGTGCAAGGCTTCTCACAATGACAGCACCTGATAGCAACTTATAGGGCTATTAGGGGAGGGCCTTTGTCTTTCTCAGGTGTGAAAACACTATATACTAATGGGTTGTTAACGCCCCTCCGCATAAAGCTTTCTTACACAAAACACGTCTTATAAATTTTAAGTCAATATATTGTCTTATCTGAATGAGTAGTCAGGATGATTTTCACATAGTTTTGAAGCAAATATTCTAGGCCACATGATACAATTTTCAAAAGTCTTGTGAAGAAATAATTAGTATGGGTTTTATGACCTTATTTCAGTGACAATGTTTTTTTATTTTTTCACAAACCACGCATAAACGTCATTATCTCAAAACTAAAAACTTGTACATACATGCTTCTGACATATTACTGTAGCAGAGTTTGTGCTGAATACAGTGTAATCAGACTTTAGCCATGAAAATATCACAAGTAACAGAAATAAGCACAAATGTCAGAGCATTTCAGAACACCTCCAGGACCCAGAAAACACCTCGGACCCCTGAGGGTTAAGAAAACAAAACCGCACACACTTTGTCAAAAAATAATACCCTTTTATTTACAGGGCCAAACTGGACACAATATTAACTTAAATCTTTAAACAATATAACTACAAGTAACATATGGTAATTATAAATAAACCAATATAAAATAAAAATTCACATTTACATAATATGAAATAAAACAATATTGTATCAAACCATGTAATAATACTGGAGATTAATAGAGATAACTACCAGGGTAATCTAATATCGACATGGCTCCAGATAGGATAACTGTTTTTATAGACAGGATTTTTAACTCAGCTGCCCGCAGTGGCTCAAAGGGAGGTCTCTGCAGTGCCCAAGAGGGTATAGAAGGGGGGCAAGGTGGATCCAGTCTCCTCGCTGCCCTCAGGAACCTGACGATCAGGTCGTGCTTTCCCACGGATCTCCCATTGTGATGTGTGGCAATAGAGGCAACATACACTTTGAGGGTGGCAGAAGACAGCCCTCGCTCCAACCCATCTTGCAGGAAAGAAAGCACAGAAGCGATCAAATACCTTTGGGTGTCTTCCCGGTGAGAAGAACACCACTCAACAAACAGGTTCCACTTCAGGGTGTATTCATGCCTCATTGAGGTTGCTCTTGCTACGACTGATTGTGGTAGATCACCTAGAACCTCCGCATCCAGTCCAGGGACCAGAGATGGAGTTTCCAGAGGTCTGGACTGGAGTGCCATACGGTGATCCGTCCCTGAGAGAGAAGGTCCTCCCTCAGAGGAATGGGCCAGGGAGGGGCTATTTAGAGGGAACCAGTTCCGGTTGGGCCAATAAGGGGCAACTAGCAAGACCTGCTCCTCTTTCCTGACTTTGCACAGTGTCTGTGCAAGAAGGCTCACTGGGGAAAACGCATACTTGCCCCGAAGTGGTCCCAAATAAGCTGGACCGCCTGGGGATGGAGTCTCCACTCTCCCTGGGCCACAGGCTGTCATGAGAGCTTGTCTGCGGCATGATTGAGCAGGCCGAGAATATAAGTGGCAAGAAGCGACCTAAGATGCTTCTGACTCCATAGGAGGAGGTGGCGAGTGAGTTGCGACACGCAACGGTCGCAGTGTTGTCCGGACGGACCAGTACATGCTTGCCGAGCAGCGGCAGTGACATTTGAACTGCACTTTTTTTATATTCAACTGGGTTTTATATTCACCTAGTACGGAGTCACCTGTGGGGGAAAAAAATAAACAATCCGTGGCGAAGGTTTTGCAATCCATCCCCTCAGTTTATAAACTGTACTCACGAATTTGAACAGTTTACAAATCTGAGAGTGCGGATTAGGAACTCGTGGGTACGGTTTATTAATCCGTGGGCACGATTTGTTAAAATCTTTGAAATCTGTACCCACAAATTCATAAATCGTGCCCACGCTTTCGCAATCTGTTCCCAGGGGTTTGTAAACTGCACCCACAGATTTGTGGCCCCTCCCCCAGTCTGTGCTGGATGATTCAACCTGTTTAGTTGCGGGATGCTTTGCATTGTGTTTGAACTACATTTTTTAAAATTTACAATTTCTTTAATATTCTAAAAAATGACATTTACTCTTAGAAAAAGCTTAGTATAATAGAATAGGCAAAAAAAAGACTTCACATATAAAAAAGAAATATTATACAGACACATTTCCAAAACTGTAAAAGGTTATATAAAAATAAAACATTCATACATTTTTTTATGATAAAAATATTGTAGTCTGTATTTTATTGTAGCACTTAAGTAGCGCTGTTCAACAGCTAGTTTCGATTCGGCCCATTATCAGGATACTTGCTTTTGCTGTGCTAATAGCAAGGGCTATTTAAGCAGATATAAAACCAGAGTAAATTCAGAAAGAGAGCCAGAACAAGCTAGCAGTCACTCTGTGAGAACGGCAAGAGCGCGTGAGTTGTTTATTTCTTAATACCTAGTTCTCCTGTTGCTCTGTTTACTATTTGTCAAACAGGTAGGGCTATTTTCGAATCTTGGCTTATTTATAATTTTTGTCTCCACTAAATATCTGTATTTTAATTAGACGCAACCTATTTTGAATATTTGCCGTGCGTCTTGAAGGGTTGTAGTCTGTATTTTATTGTAGCACTTAAGTAGCGCTGTTCAACAGCTAGTTTCGATTCGGCCCATTATCAGGATACTTGCTTTTGCTGTGCTAATAGCAAGGGCTGACACAGCTGCCCTCACTTAGGTGATTATAAGCATTATATCTATGTAGTGTGTGCGCTGTCGCGGAAGCGTCAGCGGAAGTATTCAGCTCTCGTGTTTAGCCTCCTCGTGTGAAGACCGACTCGGGTAAAGACATCGACTCTACCTGCGCGACTCCACCGAGCAAGGACACCTGTAAGGCAACTAAAGTATCTTCTTCACCCTTTCTCTCCTACCCTTATCTTATTCCCCATTATCATTATGTGCTTTCAATACATTCCTGTTGTCTCTCGACAACGCTCTCTCACTGCACACAGAAGGCAGCGCAATACTGCTAACCTGCGCCCTTTTCTCTCATCCTCACACTCTCCTCTCACTCTTTCTATGGGTCTATGGAATTGTCAATCAGCAGTCAATAAAGCTGACTTCATTCCAGCCTTTGCATCTCATTCTACTCTTAATATCTTGGGCTTGACTGAGACCTGGATCCGTCCAGAAGACTCAGCAACCCCTGCTGCTCTCTCTAACAACTACTCTTTCTCTCACACCCCTCGCCAGTCGGGGAGGGGTGGGGGCACTGGTCTTCTCATTACTAACAATTGGAAATACTCAACTCTCTCTTCTCTATGCAATAACACCTCATTTGAATATCATGCTATTACACTTACAACTCCCACTAAGATCCATATTGTAGTTATTTACCGCCCCCCTGGTCAACTGGGAAGCTTTGTAGAGGAGCTAGATGTGCTGCTGTCCTCTTTCCCTGATGATAGCACTCCACTTGTAGTCTTTGGCGATTTCAACATTCACCTAGCAAAACCATATGCAACTGACTTCAGCTCTCTCCTAGCTTCTTTCGATCTCACACGGCTCATCACCTCCGGTACTCACAAGTCAGGCAACCAACTGGACCTGGTTTACACACGCAACTGTGTAAACCAGGTCCAGTCTCCTAGCTTCTTTCGATCTCACACGGCTCATCACCTCCGGTACTCACAAGTCAGGCAACCAACTGGACCTGGTTTACACACGCAACTGTACCACTGACAACATTTTGGTGAAACCTCTCCACGTTTCAGATCATTTCCTCATTACTTTCAATCTACAACTCACTACCCATGCTCCAGCAACCTCCCCAGCATTTACTTTCAGACGAAACCTGCGCTCACTTTCTCCGTCCCATCTTTCCTCTGCTGTGTCATCCTCTCTTCCCTCACCCTCGCATTTCTCATCACTGGATGTGAACACTGCGACAGATACTTTATGCTCCATCCTAACCTCTTCTTTAGACAATATCATCCCTCTCTCCTCTAGGCCAGCACGCGCCACTCCCTCTAACCTTCTGCCTTTTCTGTTGATGTTCACACCGCAAAATCTTCATATTTCCACAACAAGATCAACAGTGCCTCTAACACACGAACACTGTTCAAGACATTCAACTCTCTCCTCTGTCCACCTCCACCACCACCCACCTCCTCACTAACTGCTGATGATTTTTCTAACTTCTTCACTGACAAAACTACAACTATCAGCAGTCAGTTTTCAGATTCACACACACAGGAACCCAGACTAACCTCTCCCACAGCCAATAACCTTCTCTCCTCCTTCTCTCCACTAACCGAGGAAGAAGTATCCAAACTTCTCCTCTCCAGTCATCCTACCACCTGCCCTCTTGATCCCATCCCCTCACACCTTCTACAAGCCATCTCTCCCACACTTCTACCAGCTCTTACACACATTATAAACTCATCCCTCCACACTGGCATTTTCCCTACAGCATTTAAGCAGGCTCGGGTAACTCCACTGCTTAAAAAACCAACATCAAACACATCACTTCTAGAGAATTACAGACCTGTCTCTCTCCTACCATTCATTGCGAAAATACTTGAACGAGTTGCTTTTAACCAAGTATCATCCTTCCTGTCTCTGAACAGCCAGCTGGATGTCAACCAATCTGGCTTCAAGAAAGGACATTCTACCGAGACTGCATTACTGTCGGTCACAGAAGCCCTGCGGATCGCAAAAGCTGCTTCCAAATCATCAGTTCTCATTCTCCTGGACCTGTCTGCTGCCTTCGACACTGTGAATCATCAAATCCTCTTGTCCGCCCTCTCATCACTGGGCATCACTGGAACTGCCCTCCACTGGTTTGAGTCCTATCTCACAGGTAGGTCCTTCAGGGTCGCATGGAGAGGCGAGGTATCCAAAGCACATCAACTGACCACAGGGGTTCCTCAGGGTTCAGTTCTTGGACCGCTCCTCTTCTCTATCTACACCACATCATTGGGACCCATCATACAGGCACATGGTTTCTCTTACCATTGCTATGCTGATGACACCCAGCTCTACCTCTCATTTCAACCAGATGATCCCACAGTAACGGCACGGATCTCAAGCTGTCTGGCGGACATCTCGGCATGGATGAAGGAACATCACCTGCAGCTCAACCTGGCAAAGACTGAGCTTCTCGTCCTCCCTGCCAATCCGTCTCTACAACACGACTTCACTATCCAGCTAGACTCTTCCTCAATCACCCCATCAAGGTCAGTCAGAAATCTTGGAGTAATCTTTGATGATCAGCTGACCTTCACCGACCACATTACAAAGACCGCTCGATCATGCAGGTTTGCTATGCACAACATCAGGAAAATCAGGCCTTTTCTAACTGAGCATGCAACACAACTTCTCGTCCAGGCCCTGGTCATTTCTAGGCTTGATTACTGCAATGCTCTTATTGCTGGACTTCCATCATGTGCAACTAAACCTCTACAAATGATCCAGAATGCTGCAGCTCGTCTTGTCTTCAACGAGCCCAAAAGGGCCCACGTCACTCCTCTGTTCATCTCTCTGCACTGGCTACCACTCGCTGCTCGCATTAAGTTCAAGGTGTTGACGCTTGCTTACAGATTGACCACAGGTTCAGCTCCCTCCTACTTTCACTCGCTATTACAAGTCTACATCCCTACCAGAAGCCTACGATCGGTCAATGAGCGGCGGCTCGTGGTACCATCACAGCGAGCCACAAAATCACTCTCCAGAACTTTCTCATTCACAGTTCCATGCTGGTGGAATGATCTGCCCAGCCTCATTCGGAATGCAGAATCCCTGACAGCATTCAAAAGACAACTGAAAACTCATCTATTCAGGGAGCACTTAACATAAAAAAAAAAAAAAAAAAAAAACCTTCCCCTTCCCTTAAATCCTCCCTTGCTTGGCTTATACTACTCCGAGCTATGTGTGAACTTTGTACTTTGAGCACTTCTTGCGTTGTTTTTGCCTTTTCACGATGACTCGCTTGGTTTTGTCCTCAGTTGTAAGTCGCTTTGGATAAAAGCGTCTGCTAAATGACTAAATGTAAATGTAAATGTAAATATTACTGTCTTCAATGATCTCATTTATCAACTCAAATAAAAATAATTATCATTAATATTATTATTACATTTTGGCTACATATTTAGAAGACGCTTTATCCAAAAAAAAAGAACAAACCAATTCGTCAAATGTCAGTCATAATACAAGTTAGACAATAATAAAACAGGGCTAAGATTTTCATATATAAACACAAGATTTTGAGGCATATCCAAGTGTTTGTGCGGAGTGTGGAGCACGCTTGCTGCATGGCACGGAGGCGCCGGCGCGAACACTTGCATTTTCCTAAAATATTAAATTTTTAGGAAATATATATAATATTCCTAATATATATAAAAACTTAAAATAATCGTTTCTGGTCATACAGAAAAGAATAATACATCATTTGCAACTACCTTTATTTGTGTAAACTCACAATAACAAGATGACAGCACCCCAGGTTTTACGGAAGCGGCCCGCTCCTAATTGCAAGCTGGGAGTCAAGTCTGAAGTAATTTCAGTTTGAGTCCGAGTCAAGTCTTAAGTAGGGTTGTGACGGTGAGGATTTTTTCACACCGGTTAATCGACGTGTGACAACACCGGTAATACCGGTATCACCAGCGGGGGCTTTTAAATCGCTAATTTAATGGCAAATGTAAAATGCGCGTGTTTGCACGGGCATGCATAACGGTGGTCGTGTGGAGCAACACTGTTTTGTTATTGTGCGCTGAATTACCGCTAATTTGAAAACGAAACTAGCTTATAAAAAGCTGGTTCAGCAGTGTGCACTTCACTTTCACTTATACATTAGCGTCAATTCAACCTTTGCAGGGAGTTTGATGCGATCTGACAAATCAAAATCCACCATTTTAGTCCGACAAAGCAGTTAGGAGAGTTAACGTTAGTAGTTTAGAAGCCTAGTCTAGATTAGTAGATTGACGTCGGTGGATTTGAACTTGTTTACTGAGGCAATCTTTCACGACACATTAGAGCCACAAAACGGTAGGCCTATTTATTGTTTAATTTTCTTTGACTGGCCAAATTTGAAAGTTGAGACTTTGTTTCATATTAAATATTACCTGCTCGGTCCTGTCTGTCAGCACGTTGTCAGTGTCCTTATAGGCTACGTGAGTTGCACGTATAAAATGTTAATGAACAACCTCGATCCATCAGGAAACGCCATATGGTCGCTGAATATCAATGCACTTCATGAAGAGTTTTTCTTTTGCGTGAAGAAGCCGTTTCGATATGTTAAGGAGTGCATTCATGATTATTAGGCTACCGGTATAATAATCCTCTTGGCTCCGGGTCTGAGGGAGTCATTTACTCCAGCCGATGCTGACAGAGACGCGATCGACACGCGTCCCATTTTCTCACAAATCTCTATGTCAATTTAAGATTGTATTTAAATCATTTAAGACTTTCTTTTGAGGACACTCGACAAAACTGACATTTTGGCATAAGTTGTGTCTGTTATGGCTTGTTCAAGCCCGAAAGAGAACTCGATACTGCACGCGCGTCTTTTCTGTGGGTTGGGCGCGCGCGCCTGTGTGTGTGTGTGTGTGTGTGTGTGTAGGCAGGACAGCGCGCTCTCTTTAGTCTTGTCGCTCTTAATATCATTCACATTAATAAGAGCGTGATCATACAGCGGTAGTCAACGGGTGACAGAAAAAACAGATACTGCGTAATTGCGTTAATTGTATAAATATTTGCCTTCCTTTTTTTGCGGTGTCGCGGTGGACAAGTGATGAAACCGGTGTGGCGCCTGAACACCGGTAACACCGGTAACACCGACTACCGTGGCAAGCCTAGTCTTACGTCTATTAAAATGCGACTTGAGTGCCCATCTCTGCAATAAAGGTACATGAATAATCATGTACTAATAGCTGAATATTTAATTCAACATGAACTAATGATTACTGAAAGCATGAACTAATCATGAACCAATGAGGAGCTATACTTAACTAAGACTGGAGTCATTATCGATTCAAGCAATGAATAACGACAGCCTTGAAGCTACAATATGTAAGATTTTTGTAATAAATTATCCAAAAATCACTTGTACTGTGTGATATATTTCCTGCAGTTGTGTACTTACAATAACCCAAAAGTTCCCAAAGATTTTTAATTTCAGAGAAATTCCAATTTTAAATTACCTTTATATCTGTCAATGACGTAATATCCGCGTTATCCCTGGTTTCCGCTCGTAATGCCATATTAAGCATGGCGACAGACGTGGACAACTGCGCTACGTCTAGCGGCACACTCACGCAGTTGTTGTTCCCATGTCTGCATGGTAGTCGACTGATCCTGCTCATTACCACACTGGATCTCTTCTCACCAATTTCCCTAATAGCAGATTAAATTATTAGACCTATCAGCATTAATTTTTTATTGTTCTTACTTGGATCAAACTAAAAGTATTAACTGGCATGTACTTACCATTCAATGAGAGAAGTGACAACGAGAGGCTGAAGCAATTCCTCTGATGTTAGGACTATATTCTGTTGTAGTTTAGATTAGATAGATAGTTGTGAATTCTGAGACACTGATCAATATGCACACTGGACATTCTGTTTCTATCCTGTTTCTTGATGATCTTCATTATAGAAAACGAAGAATCACAGATGTAAGTGGATGGGAACATTGAAATAAGGAACATTGCAATAATTCTGCTGTTCTTGAATTTAGCTTGAGAAACGTCTCGGTTACTAATGTAACCCTCGTTCCCGAAGGAGGGAACGGGAGACGTGACGTCGACGTGACGACGTTAGGGGATCACTTCAGGGAGCCCTATCAACTTCGAGGATCTAAAGAACAAGCCAATGAACGTTGGCGTGCGTGAAACGCGTCACGCGCCCCGCCCCGCAGCGCGGGTATAAACAGGAAGCGGACGCCGCACTCATTGTTTTTCGCTGAGGAGCCGAGATTGAGTCGGCCGTACAGCGATGGTCAGCAACTGTGGCAGCGGGACGTCACGTCTCCCGCTCCCTCCTTCGGGGAACGAGGGTTACATTAGTAACCGAGACGTTCCCCTTCAGTCGCTCACGTTCGACGTGACGTCGACGTGGCGACGTTAGGGGATCCCATGGAAGACGCCATCGGTTGCTGCCACATCCAGCGCCCTTCGGAAGGCTCTCAGACCCCCAATTGGCTGGGGCGGAAGACCTGCGTAGAGGGAGTTCACTGTTGTTCCGTTAACCCACACAGTGGAACTCTTGGATAACACTGGGAAAGCGTGCCTTTCCAGGGGAGAGGGACGCTGCGGACGTCACATCCTGCCCGAAGGGAGGTAACATGTGGAGAATACACATATGGACTGGCCAGAAGGGCAGTGCAACATATGGAATGTCACTGGGGTGGCTCCAGCCTGAGAAGGGGGAGGCTACACCAGACAGTGACGGCAGAGCGGACTCTGCCAAAGGAAAGACACGGGCTCACCGCAGGGAGCTGGTCGTGGAAGAATACTCATATGGGATCGCCGCAGGGATCACCACATATGGAACCCAGCCTAGCACAAGTTACACAAGCATACGAGCAGTAGGCCTGGCGTCGGACGCTCCGCAACGTCCGACTGCCGGAGGGGTGCGGAGGAACTCACAGGGTTCGCCAGAGTGGGGAACTCGACTGGAGCAAAAAAGCGCACGTATCCGCTCCATGTGGAGGGGAGTGGCGTAGCAAGCCGACACAAGAGCGGAAACTTCGGTGTTACCGGCTGGTTGAAGCGAGCACACAGGAAGAAACCGGCTCAACACGTAGGCTATAAAACCTAGCGAACGTGTTAGGTGTCGCCCAGCCCGCAGCTCTACAGATATCTGTCAGCGAGGCGCCGTGTGCCAGCGCCCAAGAAGAAGCGACACTCCTGGTGGAGTGGGCTCTCAACCCAGGCGGGCAAGGCACGCCTTGGGCTTCGTAAGCCAAGGCGATGGCATCCACTATCCAGTGGGCCATCCTCTGCTTGGAGACAGCCTTTCCCTTCTGCTGGCCTCCGTAACAGACAAAGAGTTGATCTGAGGTCCTGAGGCTTTGCGTTCTGTCCACGTACAGACGCAGAGCACGGACGGGACAGAGAAAAGCCAGGGCTGGGTCTGCCTCCTCCGAAGGCAGCGCTTGCAGGTTCACCACCTGGTCCCGGAAGGGAGTGGTAGGAACCTTGGGCACGTATCTGGGCTGGGGTCTCAGGATCACGTGAGAGTTAGCCGGGCCAAATTCCAGGCACGATTCGTCGACCGAAAATGCATGCAGGTCCCCTACCCTCTTGATGGAGGCCAATGCAACCAGGAGTACTGTTTTACAGGACAGAATTTTTAACTCAGCTGACTGCAAAGGCTCAAAGGGTGGTCTCTGAAGTGCCGAAAGGACCAGCGACAAGTCCCAAGAGGGTATAGAGAGTGGGCGAGGAGGATTTAGTCTCCTTGCTCCCCCCAGGAACCTGACGATCAGGTCATGCTTTCCCAATGACTTACCTTCAACTGCATCGTGATGTGCGGCAACGGCGGCAACATACACTTTAAGGGTGGAGGGAGACAGCCTTCGCTCCAACCCGTCCTGCAGGAAGGAAAGCACGGCTCTGACCGAGCAAGTTCGGGGGTTCTCCTCGTGAGAAGAACACCATTCAACGAATAGGTTCCACTTCAATGCATAGAGGCGCCTCGTAGAGGGGGCTCTAGCTGAAGTGATGGTGTCAACTACCGCTGGGGGTAGGTCACCTAGAACCTCCGCGTCCCGTCCAGGGACCAGACATGGAGTTTCCAGAGGTCCGGACGCGGGTGCCACAGGGTGCCCCGTCTCTGAGAGAGCAGGTCCTCTCTCAGAGGAATGGGCCAGGGAGGGGCTGTCGCGAGGAGCACTAGTTCGGGGAACCAGGTCCGGTTGGGCCAATACGGCGCAACTAACACGACCTGCTCCTCGTCCTCCCTGACTTTGCACAAGGTCTGTGCAAGAAGGCTCACTGGGGGAAACGCATACTTGCGTAGGCCCGGGGGCCAGCTGTGTGCCAGAGCATCCGTGCCGAGGGTGCCCTCGGTCAGGGAATAGAACAACTGGCAGTGAGACGTGTCCGGGGCGGCAAACAGATCTACCTGTGCGGTCCCGAAGCGCCTGAAAATCAGCTGGACCACCTGGGGATGGAGTCGCCACTCTCCCGGTAGCACCTGCTGCCGTGAGAGCTCGTCGGCTGCACGGTTGAGCAGGCCAGGAATATAAATGGCACGAAGCGACCTCAGATGCTTCTGACTCCAAAGGAGGAGATGGCGGGCGAGTTGTGACATGCGGCGGGAGCGTAGACCACCCTGACGGTTGATGTACGCAACGGTCGCAGTGCTGTCCGTACGGACCAGTACATGCTTGCCTCGAAGCGGCGTTTAGAAGCGGCCCAATGCAAGATATACTGCTAACAACTCGAGGCAGTTGATGTGCCAATGCAGTTGAGGCCCCGTCCACAGACCTGAAGCTGCATGCCCGTTGTACGTGGCCCCCCAGCCGGTGGCAGAGGCATCCGTGGTGACCACAGAGTGCCTGGACACTTGTTCTAGGGGAACACCTGCCCGCAGGAACGAAGGGTCTGACCACAAGCTGAGAGTTTGGCGACAGTGCGGAGTCACTTGGACCCGGCACGAGCCGCTCTGCCACGCCCATCTCGGGACTCGATCGTGGAGCCAGTGTTGGAGCGGCCTCATATGAAGCAATCCGAGCGGCGTTACCGCGGCTGCAGATGCCATATGCCCCAGGAGCCTCTGAAACAGTTTCAGTGGAGCCGCTGTTCTGCGTCTGAGCGTGCTCACGCAGTTCAACACTGACTGGACGCGGGCCTCGGTGAGGCGCGCTGTCATGTTGATCGAGTCCAACTCCATACCGAGAAAAGAGACCCTCTGCCCGGGGGTGAGTTTGCTCTTTTCCCAGTTGACCCGAAGCCCTAGGTGGCAGAGGTGACTGAGCACCATGTCCCTGTGTTCGCACAACTGCTCTCTCGACTGGGCGAGAATAAGCCAGTCGTCGAGGTAATTGAGAATGCGAACACCACGCTCGCACATGGGAGCAATGGCCGCCTCCGCGACTTTCGTGAAGACACGGGGCGAAAGGGCCAGCCCGAAGGGTAAGACTTTGTACTGATATGCCCGTCCCTCGAACGCAAAGCGAAGAAACGGTCTGTGTCGAGGGAGAATCGAGACATGAAAGTACGCGTCCTTCACGTCGATCGCTGCAAACCAATCTTGGGGACGGATGCATTTGAAAATGCGTTTCTGCGTAAGCATCTTGAACGGCAGTTTGTGAAGGGACCGGTTCAAGACACGCAGGTCCAAGATTGGCCGTAACCCACCGCCTTTCTTGGCTACAATGAAGTACGGGCTGTAGAAGCCGGTCTTCATATCGGCTGGAGGGACCGGCTCGATCGCGTCCTTCGCCAGTAGGACTGCGATCTCTGCCCTGAGCACAGGGGCACTGTCCGCTAGAACGCGGGTAAACAGAATGCCCCTGAATACAGGGGGGCGCCGGGCGAACTGAATCGCATAGCCGAGTCTGACAGTACGGATGAGCCAGCGAGACGGGCTGGGAAGCGCTAGCCAGGCTCCCAGACACCGCGCAAGCGGAATCAACGGCACCACAGACGTACCCGGGGTGGGGCAGCGCGGCGGAATGCAGGGACCCGACTCGGACGGCACAGCGGCCCAGAGTGGGGTCTGAATGTGTGGTGCAACACGTACCTGCTTCCGTCGAAGGGCAGAGTGAGTGTGAGGAGGCGGCAGGCGGCGGAACACAGCCACTGCTGCTCGCTGGCGATGAAAGAGGGGCTCGAGGGTGACGAGGCATAGCGTCGTCGACCGCCAAGCGCGCTCTCTTGGGACCCAGAGGTTTCAGAAATTGCTCTTTTATTGAATATGTGGGTACCACTGAAGGCAGTGGCGGAAAAGGAACAAAAGGAAACAGAAGATTCTCCACCCGGCCCTCCACCGGGGGAAGGAGCGGTGCCTTCACCGTCTCCTGGAGAGCAACTTGATCCACCTCTGGGTCGCCCATCTCAGGGTCGTTTGCACCTGCGCTTACCACCTGGTTTGGCAGCGGCCTGGACGGGCGTGGCCGACTTCCTGCGGTTTGCTCCACGCTGAGGCCTGGATGGTGGCTGCTGCTGCTGAGGCTTAGCGGGAGCGGAGGACGCCGCAGGAGGACGGCCTCGGCGACGAGCGGACGGAGGGTCTGCGGCCGGCGGACGGATGGGAGCAGCAGCGGTCCGCCGGGGCAGGATGTGTCGGATGGCCTCCGTCTGCTTCTGGGCGGCCGAGAACTGTTGGGCGAAGCTCTCGACCGCATCGCCGAATAACCCAACCTGGGAGAGAGGGGCATCCATGAACCGATATTTGTCGGTGTCCCTCATGTCCGCCAGGTTGAGCCAAAGGTGGCGCTCCTGGACCACCAAGGTGGACATCGCCTGGCCGACTGAACGTGCGGTTTCCTTCGTCGCCCGGAGGGCGAGGTCAGTAGCCACACGGAGCTCCCGGAGGAGCTCTGGGTCAGAACCACCCTCGTTCATGTCCATGAGCGCCTGGGCCTGGTGGACCTGCAAGAGCGCCATGGCATGGAGGGCGGAAGCAGCCTGTCCACAGGCCTTATAAGCCTTCGCCGTAAGACCGGACGAAAACTTACAGGCCTTGGACGGGAGGCGCGGATTACCCCGCCAGGAGGAGGCGGACGCCGGACACAGTTGCATCGCGACGGCCCGCTCCACCGGGGGGATATCCACATACCCCTTAGCTGCCCCGCCGTCGAGGGTGGCTAGGGGGGAGGAGCTACTAGAACGGGTTCGGGCACTATACGGTGCCTTCCACGTCCTAGAAAGCTCCTCATGCACCTCCGGAAAGAAAGGTACCGGGGCGGCGCACTGAGAACCAGCACGGCCCGCCCCGAGAAACCAATCGTCCAACCGAGAAGGTTCGGGACGTGGTGGAGGATTCCACACAAGCCCGACCTTCTCGGCGGCCCGGGAAAGCATAGCCGCCCACTCTGGATCCGGCTCGGACAACGCTACACACCCAGAAGGGGGCAACGCAGCCGAGTCGTCATCTCCAGAGGAGTGAAGCTCCCCTTCCGATGCTGCGATCGACATCTGATCGTCAGCTGGCGCCCCAAAGGAAACGACTGGCCGTTCCGGAGAAGGACCGAGTCGTTCGCAAAGGGGCGCGGATGGCAACAGCACATGAGAGGCGTGAGGGGCCCGCGGAGATTGTCTCGACGGGGAAGCCCTCACGGTAATCCTCAGATCACCCTGGTCATGCGCTGAAGTAGGCCTATTCTGCGGGGCAGAATAAGCACTAGATCGAGGCATAGGCGAGGGGACTGCACCTCCCGTGAGGTAAGCGAGTCTCGATCTAAGCGCTGCCATAGTCATATTCCCGCAATGGGAACATGAACTATTCACAAAAGCTGCCTCAGCGTGCTGAATGCCCAAACACGAGAGGCAACTCTTGTGGCCATCTGCTGGCGCCAGGGAACGACCACACCCAGAAACGCACAAGCGGAATGACATCCTGAAAAGGACGCAGGGTCACGCTTGTGTTGCTCTTTTAGTGAAAATAACAAACAGAGGAAAGAAATAGAGACTCTTTAAGTGCTGAAGCACCCAGGGATAGCCGCGGTGTAATTGGGTACACTCTCAGATGAGGAACGCCCACGAGACCGACACACACACACACACAAACAGTGCCGTGAAAACGGCAGTTGTGGTTAGAAATGCTCGCGGCCACCACTGATCGCGCCGTCACACCAGCACTGCAACAGAGTTTTCTTCTCCCTCTAGTTCTCATTAGATATAACGTGCAGCAGTCTGTAGAACTCAGAGTCAAACAAAGCTCGGCTCCGAAGCGAAAGACAATGAGTGCGGCGTCCGCTTCCTGTTTATACCCGCGCTGCGGGGCGGGGCGCGTGACGCGTTTCACGCACGCCAACGTTCATTGGCTTGTTCTTTAGATAGTCGAAGTTGATAGGGCTCCCTGAAGTGATCCCCTAACGTCGTCACGTCGACGTCACGTCGAACGTGAGCGACTGAAGGGGAACAGCTTTTGTTCAAAAGTTGCACACACTAGCCTCCTTGTGTTGCTCTCTGATCAAATCAGACTTTGACATTTCCAAAATCTCCAGCTGCAAATATGCTTAATCTAAGGATGAAACCAGGCGTTTGGCCTCAGCAGTCCATTGTCCATCTGCTGGGACTGAAAATGGCTGTCTTAGGAAGAGAAGGAGTTCACTTGACAGGTTAAAGCTCTGAAATCGCTGTTTGAAATTCTCTGCCAGTCTCATCACGAAGTCGTGCATTAACGGGTCCTCTTGCACCTGGTGTTTCTCGCAATGCTGTTTTAAATACAGAAAGTGCAGCTTTCTCCCTTGAAGATCCCGCTCAAAAAGGGTCAGGTTTAAACGAAAAGCTTTGACCACTTCGTACATGTCAGCAATAGTGTTGTTCTTGCCTTGCAATTGCAAATTAAGCTGATTTAGGTGAGACATGATATCACACAAAAAATGCACGAATGCCATTTCTGTGTTGTCGGTCAAAAACCTCAGAAATATCTCTGCCTTTTGGCTTTGAAGGCTGCTTAAAAATGAACAAAGTTCATTTTGAAGTTCACACACTCTTTCCAGCACACGACCCTTGCTCAGCCATCGGACATCATTGTGCAGCAATAGATTGTGCCGTTCTGCACATTTCCTCTAGCAAGGCTCGGAAAAGGCGATGTTGCAGACCAGAACTCATGGTGAATAAAGTTTACCAGCCTCATCACAGTTTCCATTGTCTCTTTCATTTTTCCTGACAATTTGGCGCACAACACCGATTTATGAATAATGTGGTGAAATGTTATAAGTTTTGGATTGACAGCAGCTAGCCTGCTTATCAGGCCTCTGTGATGCCCAACCATTGACGGAGCCCCGTCAGTGACAACTGACACAACTTTGCTTAAATCTAAATCATTCTTTTCAAAGAATTGCATCAGTTCGTTAAAAATGATTTCTCCGGTTGCACGTCCCTGTATTGGCAGCAAACAAAGCAGCTCTTCGCGGACAACCTTCCCATCAAAAAAGTTGACGAACACTAACAGCTGTTCAATGTCGGTTCGGTCGCAAGACGAGTCTATTGCAAGTGACATGACTTCAGCTTTCTTTATGTCGGATAAAAGATTGGACAGACACTCACCCACCAGTGCCTCTACTCTTCTTGTTGCCGTGCAATCGGATAATGGCACCTTCTGTAATAGCTCCACAACCGTTTTCTTCGTTTTCTCATTGTGATTTATAACTTCATCCACCATGTCAATCGCACAGCTTTTAATTAATCGGCGTCCGTGAATGGATCCAAGCCACACGTAAGGATCCTGCTGTGGCATTCTCCTGTATGGATGTGGTTTTATGAATAACAGCAACTTATTGCTTGTAAGCAGCTACCAGTTGTGTTACCTTCTGTTTGCGACTCTCGGAATGTTCAGGAAAATTGCTGTTAAAATTGCTGCGCAATGAGTTGAAATGGCGTTTGATATGATCAGCCTTTCAGACAGCCAAGGTCTGCATGCATAACAAACACGTTGGCTTTGCGTTGTGGTGGTCAGGGAAAATAAAACAAAATTGTTCAGTCCATTCAGATTTGAATCGTTTATTTTCTGTGTCCACTTTTCTTTTCTTAACGCTTGCCATATTTTCATTGTGCACGAATGCTGTCAGATACTGCATCTGAATATTTGGGCCAGTGACGTGCTGATGTTACCATGACAACCTTGAAATAAGCGGCCGCCTATTGAGGAACCCTGGTGTAGACCAAGTGAAACAGTGCTGCGTTACCACACAAATTTAATTCGTCTAATAAACTGACCTGTGTGAGTAGTAATTCACCACTTGCGGGTAGTTCGGTATAATGAAATGTCCTTATTCCTTTTTATCCGTGGGGCAGTGTGACGCTGATATCTGTCTCTCATTAGCAATCGTGACCTGCTTAATATCACAGTCATGTTAAAAACATCAATGTATTCACTCATCCATAAACATGATTAGATCCATCAGCATGACGACAAGTTCCATAATTCCGCTTATGCGTCATCAACCTACGCCTTTGTTATTGTAAGAGGTTAGCGACCCCTAGTGGCCAAAAAAACAAACAAACATATTGTAGCTTTAACTACATGTTAGTACATGTTTGAAAGTTAATGCATTAATCAACATTTATGGATAAACCAAATCAAACAGACTCTTTAAGAATGAATAAGAAGTACCCTGACTTTGAAACAAATAATTTAATACCATCATAGCTTGAAGTTTTGATTGCAGCTTTCTCATAAACATTACTGGATGGCACAGGATTAGTTGATCATCCTCTTCAACTGTAGCCTATAAAAAAACACAAATAACTGATCTTAAAATGTCTCTGTCTGTTTTGTGTTGTTCTCTTTCCCTTCAAACTCACCCTACTGTGACTTGTGCACAGCTAAATAAAAAAAGAAAAATTCAAAACCCACAAAAAATATTTAAGGAACAGTTCTCAATGGAATGACCAAACTGGGAACATGGTCAGGGAACGTTTGCTGGGATCAGTACAGTTCACTCTCCATCCAGACACAGGCCGGGATGATACTGTACCTCTGTTCTCTGACTTCTTGAAAAGCCACACATCATCACTTAATTGGGCTGAATACTCATTGTTTTATACTCATTTTGTTTTATATTCAATGTTTATTTGATAGTAAGTTTATGATAAATCATAAGCTGAAGTGTGGAAGTAGTTAACAACTAATTATGATTGGGCCCTTTCAAGTAAAGTCATGACAAAATAATGCATATGCAAGCCATCAGTTGATGTTAGTGTATATGGGTAGTTAATAATGGACCACTTCAGCTCTGCAGCATATTTTGAATTTTTTAGAGAATTGGGCATATCTGAATTTAAAAGAGCGTGCTGCTCACATACATTGGAGTAAATGGATAAAAATGGTCTCATTTTACAGAAAACACTCTAAATTTTAGCACAGTGGTGGGATATTGCATATATTTTATTGTATTTATTCACAATGTTTTGATAAACGCATATAAAATCTCATATTTTTATATATTTTTTAATTAATTTTTTATTTGAAAACCTGTCATTTTGGAGCTGTTTTGTCTATGTCTCTTCGGAAAGTTTCTTTTGATTCCATTAGGTGGCAGTAAACAGGGGAAAAATAATTTTCTTGATAACTCCTCCTCAAATAAAGTTATTGATATTTATCTGAAAGGAGTCACAAGTGTACTTTTACAGTCTCCATTTTTGATTGCTAAAAGAATTGGGCATACCTGAATTTAAAATTGTGTCCTACCCACATACATTGGAGTAAATGGATGAAAATGGTCTCATTTTACAGAAAACACTGCTCATTTTGACGCAGTGGTGGAATATTGCATATATTGTATTGTATTTGTTCACAATTTTATGATAAATAAGGATAATAAAATAAGGTTTCGATTGATTTTTAAATTAAGCTTTATTTTTAATTAAATTAAGAGTCTGTAACTTAGGATCTGTTTGGTGTATTTCCCTTCAGAAAGTTTCTTTGGATTCCACTAGGTGTCTGTAAACAGGGGCAAAAATAATTTTCTTGATAACTCCTCCTCAAAAAAAGTTATTGAGATTTATCTGAAAGGAGTGACAAATGTACTTTTAAAGTCTCCATTTTTGATTGTTAAAAGAATTGGGCATAACTGAATTTAAAATGGTGTCCTACCCACATACATTGGAGTAAATGGATGAAAATGGTCTCATTTTACAACAAACACTCTACAGTTTAACACAGTAGTGGAATATTGCATATATTGTATTGTATGCATTCACAATTTTATGATAAATAAGGATAAAAAGTCAGATTTTGATAGATTTTTAAATTAAGTTTTTAGTTGAGAGTCTGTAACTTATGATCGTTTTGGTGTATTTCCCATCAGACAGTTTCTTTTGATTCCACTAGGTGTCTGTAAACAGGGGCAAAAATAATTTTTTTGCTAACTCATTCTGAAAGTAAGTTATTGAGATTTATCTGAAAGGAGTCACTGGTGTCTCCAAGTGTACTTTTGAAGTCTCCATTTTTGATTGCTAAAAGAATTGGGCATACCTGGATTTAAAAGAGTGTCCTACGCACATACATTGGAGTAAATGAATGAAAATGGTCTCATTTTACAAAAAAACACTCTAAAGTTTAACACAGTGGTGGAATATTGCATATATTTTATTGTATTTAGTCACAAGTTTATGATAAATAAGGATAAAAAGTCAGATTTAGATTTTTTTTTTTATTAGGTTTTTAGTTCAGAGTCTGTAACTTAGGATCTGTTTGGTGTATTTCCTTTCAGAAAGTTTCTACTGATTCCACGAGGTGTCTGTAAAAAGGGGAAAAAATAATTTTCTTGATAACTCCTCCGCAAAAAAAGTTATTGAGATTTATCTGAAAGGAGTCACTGGTGTCTTCATTTCTGGCTGCCACTCATCACCACTGTCCAGACTGCAAAACAAAACAAATTTATGAATCCACATTGTGATTCAGAAATGCATGCTAATATTACACACAAACACACAAAATAATTAACGTATGCACATAACAGATACAAGATTATAATTTGCATACCCACATAAGACACACCAATACATGTGTGCAAAAATAAAGGAGCACAACTCATGCATGCACTGATTCAAATATGAATGTAACCAACATGTAGAATGCATTTCACGTGTATGTGTGTGTGTATATAACGTTATATATAGCTTAGCAAAAGCTCCCAAGCATATTTGACCTATGGCATCAATATATGCATGGGTTGTGCTCGTTTATTATTACATGCATATATCTTTGGGTGCAAAATAAATCTCAAATATACATGCACAAACACGTACGCGACAAAAAAAACAAAAAACAATCGTGCGTTAGCAAAACCCAAAACCACCCATGCTAATTTGAATTAGAGCGTGCATGGGTTGTGATATTCCTCGATGTCTGTTGCATGAATATTTTGTACAATTTTGGCATGCATTAGTTCATGAAATACACAAATACAACGTTTATAGGTTCAAAATGTGTACTTACTCAAATTCAGGATCCATTACGCAGCTTGTGATCAGAGTCAAAACTTTGCTGCAAGTTTCAGTGTCAATGTCTCGATCAAACTCCGCCAAAACAGCCTCTACGCCGACAAAAATCTTTCTTGAAGCCATTGTCCAAAGACAAAACACTCCAATCAGTTGTAAAAAGCACGCAATAACTTAAAAAACACTTTCCAAACTATCAATCGATCTCAAACTAGACTCCTCTCTTCTGCGATGCGCGCTGGCAGCTGCTGGAATGTCAGGATGAAGCCC
Source organism: Chrosomus eos (assembly GCA_036326025.1). NCBI lineage: Eukaryota > Metazoa > Chordata > Actinopteri > Cypriniformes > Leuciscidae > Chrosomus > Chrosomus eos. Next base: position 22,304,970 of record CM070827.1, on the reverse strand, counting down.
CGCCTCCTCGAACTTGTCATAGAATATCTCGGTCTCTGATTGGTTTAGAGAAATGATCGACGTGTCTATGGATCACTGAGAGTCTCGGCTTTCTTGACGCATGACGCAATATTTGATGACGTCATCAAAAATCGCGGCTAACTAAGACAATCAAACCTAAGATTAATAAGAATATTTGCTCCTATCCTAGATCGCACGTTTTGATCTGGACATCGGTGACATATTACAGTGTAATTTGGTCATCCTTGCTCGAAGACATGTGAAAATGGTCTCATTTTGAAGAAAACAACCTACGGAACGAGCTGATATAGCGTTTGAGGCTAGTAGCTCCACACGGAGGAAGTGATCCGAACAGGAATATGACTCATGTGTTTGCTTGTTCAAAAAAATCGATTCCGTTTTCGTGATTCTTTGGAAAATAATGTTATTGTAAAGTGTTGGATCGGAAAAATAAACTGCACAGTGATATTCTTGAGAGTGAGAGCTTTCATTTGATTTATGATTTGTCTATTTCTGGTGAGTTTGTGTGATATAAATATGACATTTAATATCATAAATATGATTTTCTCAAGGGGGGGTCGAATTTAGACCATAATATCTTATTCTAGGTAACATAAATACAAAAGTGATGGGATTGTCATGAAAGCTGAGGTTCTAAGCTTTCAAACAATACTATATATGTCTAGTTTTGTGCTGTACAACTTAGAGATTTTTTAAAATGATTATGATTATGCAATATTGGACCCACGGGTGGGTCTGGGGGGAGGTGCAGAGTTGGACTGGTGTTAATAATGAGTAAGTAAATTACAACATAATGCATTAACAAATCATTAAATAAAATATTATTAAAAATGCACTAGGAGATTATTGACACAACTTTTATAATTATAATTGAATTGTATAATTCAACTTTAGAACTTTCTTAATGTAGTAGAATAGAATAGAATAGAATCCCCAAGGGGAAATTGCAGTGTTGCAGCAGGAATTTAACACAGAATACAAACCAAACATATTCAGAGGCGTGTCTAGAAGGGGGGCACGGGGTGGCACTGAAATATGATTGCACCCCCCCCCCCCCCCCCCCCCCCCTGCCCCCCCAACATCATTGGGCTATTTACTGTTAACCTGACAATGCCCAACGCCATTGGATCAGAGCGCTGTTAATCACTGCTTGATTTGCGATCCGCAAAGCGGAATCACAGGTCCGCGTTTTTCAAACAGTGGGTGAGAGAGAGATACCTCGACGCGTCATTGTTTATGGTATATACACACTCAATTACAGTATATTTTTTGAAATATTGCACCATATGTTAGTCTGATTACTTTCATGTGTGACTTCGGCAGACTGAATAGAGATGACTTGTCAGTGTTATTCCGCGGCAGCGCACACGACCTAAAAAATATATATTTTTTTATGAATAAAGAAATTTTATAAATTTTATAAATAAATAAAGGCTAAGACTAAAGGCACTAAATATCTACAGTGGTGTAGGTCGTAGGGCATTTGGTGCTTGAAATCAGCTTTTGATGCGCTCAACCCGATTTCGAATCCACCTTTTGCCGAACTCTCTCTTCTCCCTTTTCCCTTTTCCCTTTTCCCAACACATATGAGATGTAAAATGTAGCCTATAGCCTATACCATAAAGTTCTCTAGCGTTATATTTTGCCAACAAACTAAAATCAAAACCGTGATATGGCTTTGTGCCTTTATAAAACAGCACAAGACTAAGTAATTAAGTAGCCTATAGCCATTCTGTTTGTGCTGCGTGATTTAAAGAAAAGTGTGCACTTTGCTCACGCGATCAGCATGGTGATCTGGTGTTTTCTCCAAAATAAAAGCTCAAAGGTTTATTTCTTGCAAGTGAAGAAATTAGGACAAAATTATTTTAATTTTCCTATACAATGGTGTAAGTAAAATATACTTTTGAAATATTCATTTTCATTTATACAGTACATTTATAGGCGATATGGATTTTACGGAATAATTATATAAATCATTATTACATTATTATAATAATTGTTTGGCAAGATGTTTGAGCCCTCTTTAATGTCCAGGTACAAGTCAATGCTTTTCCTTTGTTCAATGTCACAGTTCATGGGTTGAAGCCGGTTAAAGGTCTTAATTTTGAGCTCTCAAAGTGCACCAGATTGATGCATTTAACTTTAAAATGTACAAAATGTTTTTGCAGGGGACCATGCCCCCGAATCCCCCTAGCGGGATAGAGGTCCACCCAACATAGTTTTACAAATCCTATGGGAAAGAACAATAATTTAAAGCCGTTAAAGCCTAGGTTAGATGACTATTTAATAGTCTTAGGTAAAGACTATTAAAGCCTAGGTGATGTTTTTTTATTTATAAGAACAAAATTGTGTGGTCCAATCCATGTCAAATACAAAATAATTTTCAGGCTCTTGTTCAGTGCCACATTTAATACCATCTATATTAGGGCACTGGCCATTGCAAAGATTTTTTAAATCGCGTTTAATATTTTCTAAACAAGTATTTATTTCTAGTTGAATTTTCTAATGATTTCCCATGGGCCCCCCTAACTGGTTCTTGGTCCACCCTGTGCCCAACATCTATACAATCCTAGAATCACCCCTGAACATATTACATAGACTGACATATACTGACAAATAAATAAAAAATAAATAAAAATTAAGTATAAGATGTATACACAAGTGCAACAGTGCACAAAGATGTGAAGTTAGTATCACATGCGAATATTGAGTGTTAAATATAATGTTAAAAATAATAGAATGTCCTTTATCATTCACGTGTCATTCAGTCTCCTCAGTCTCCTCTCCCTGCCCAGAGAGTTGTTGTGGATTGTTATGGCAGTGGGTATAAATGACTTCCTGTAACAGTCCTTGCTACAGCGGAGTTGTAGAAATCTCTTAATGCTGCCCGACCAGATTGAGTTCATTCTAGCAATTCCAGTTTTACCACTAGGGGGGTGTATATGCTTGTGTTGTGTGGGAATTACCTGTTGCTGCAGAATGTTCGGTTCTGTTGGATAGCCAGGTCGTGCTGTTGTAATCCTGTAAAATAAGAGCAGATATTAGTAAACCGACCCTCCTGCATTCCTCTCTCTTGTGTGGTCTTTTAATACCAAGTTATCACACTTAAGATCTTAGGAAATTGATGAGTTTTTTTCAAGAGCTCAACCAAAATTTATCAGAGCCCTGAATGGGTCCTGTTTGTAAACCCGCACCTGCCCTGCACCCACACTACTTAATAGAATACCGACCCGTTATCCGACATCAGCACGAATTTAATACTGGACTCAACTGTTTAACATATAGAGACAGCATCCCTGAACTCAGGGTTCGAATTATGATTTCATCTTTGTGGGAGTCTCTTTAAAAAAAGAAAGAAAAGTAGCCTATGAGCAGGCGTGGTGTTGTATGAGATAAATAAATTGCTTAATACTGCACTTCATTATTTTGAGTTCAACATTTATTAATACAGGAGTAGAGAATATTTAGGTGGAGTTCGTTACCTCATTTAGGGGGGGGGGGGGGGGGGTGTTAGGCATATGCCCCCCCAGGAAGAAAATTTTGTACATTTTAAAGATAAATTCATTAATCTGCATTTTGAGTCACCCGAATCCACTGTTAAAAATAATCCAACCGCCCAAACCTATGATATTCTTTGATTTAGATATCTGCATCTGATCATCATTAGAATTACTCAAATTCTCAATGTTAAGCATGATAATATGGTAAAATATCACACTGAAGTAGGCTGATTTAAAATTAACATTTTTTTTTTTAAATTAAAGGTTCTTCTTTGGCCAAAATTAGCCTACATTTCCTTAATATCATAAACAGAGGTTTTTTACTCCCTTCAAAAATTAAATTGTCAATGTTTCATTACATCACTGTTGGCAAACACTCTTATCAGAATATTTTTTTTTACCTTTAAAATAAGGCATTTTTCCCTCTAATTTTATGTATGCTCCATCTTTCTTTTAAAATATTCCTTAATTTGATCAATACATTAAATCAGAATAATAAGACAGTAGGCTGTTACCAATCAAATTAAATTATTTACATTGAAAAATTACAACTGTAGTAAATGCCCTGATATGTTTTGCTTGATTGATTTTCTCTAAAGAGAATTACGTTGTTGAAAACGTCTCAGGTTACTATTGTAACCATAGTTCCCTGAGAACAGGGAACGAGACGATGCGTCAAATGATGCCTTGGGAACGCCCCTTGCGTGAATGCGTCTGAAGCATCTATGTCAACTAGTCCAATGGAAAGAATGAGCGTCACGGGCGGGTGACGTCATGACCAGGAAATGAAAAAAGCACATCCGGTGAAAACCGGCATTAGCTTCGAAATTGCCGAAGCAAGCCGATTGCAGGGATGCAGGAAGTATGGCAGGGTGATGCATCGTCTCGTTCCCTGTTCTCATGGAACTATGGTTACAATAGTAACTTGAGACGTTCCCTTTACGAAAGGGAACTCGTCATGCGTCAAATGACGCCTTGGGAACGAGAATACCCAAAGCGCCAGAATTCCAAGTACCTGAGTGTCAGTCTGTTGTAACTAAGCACTAAGCACCTGAGAACTGTAAGATCTAACGAATGTGAGTGGAAAGGAAGCCCGCCGCATCACAGACGTCTAGAAGAGAAACCCCATATAGTAAGGCTTTAGAAGCCGCCATACTCCTAGTCGAGTGAGCTCAGACCACCAGAGGACACGGCTGGTCCGAGTACTCGTATGCAAGTGAAATAGCCTCAACTATCCACTTACTAACCGTCTGTTTAAAAGCAGGAAGACCCTTCTTAGGTGATCCAAAGCAAATAAATAAATGGCCGGACTTCCTCCATGAAGATGTCCGAAACACATAAGTGTCCAGTGATCACACTGGGGACAAGAGGTTAGTTTTCCCTGGTCCGAAAAATGGAAGAGGACAGAAACCTGCAGCACAATAGGCCTCGGAATAATGGTAGGCAACTTTGGAACATATCTATGTCTCGGGTAAGATTGCCTTGGCCATCCCCGGTGCACTCAGGCAGTTGGGGACCGAAAGGGCCTGAATGTCTGACTCGATAGGGACGAATAGCTAGCAGAAATAGTCTTAAAAGAAAGGAACTTCTCTGAGACCAAATCTAAGGGCTCAAAGAGAGCCCCAGATAGGCCTAAACTATTGTAAGGTCCCAAGCCGGCACCCTAGTGCAAGTTGCAGGCCTCAGCCTCAAGGTGCCACGAAGGAAACGAGTGATCAGGGGGTCTCGACCCAAAAACGTACCATCCACCAGGGCGTGGAAAGCTACAAAGACCGCCACGTATACCTTAAGCGTGGAAGGACATAGACCTGACACAAAGCGTTCTTGCAGAAACTCCAATACTGTGTTACTGAACAGTTAACCGGATTCCACTGACGCTGGTAACACCAAGACGTGAAAAAACTCTCGAAATAGTGAAAATAGTTTCCTCGTAGCGGGAGCTCTGGAGCTAGAATGATCTCAACAACCTCAGTTGAGAGACCACTCTAAATGAGTTGGGCCCCCTCAGAGGCCAAACCCACAGGTTCCAAATCTCTGGTCTAGGATGAAATATTGATCGGGATCTCCAATGGAGGACCGTCTCCAGAACTCCTGGGAGCAGAGTAACAGGGGGAAAGGCGTACAGACGTAGCCTCGGCTACGTCTGCACCATAGCATCCAGCCCCAGAGGGGCTGGGTGAGTAAGTGAAAACCAAAGAGGACAGTGCGTCGTATTCTGAGACGCAAACAGATCCACTTCTGCTTGGCCATAAACCTCCCAGATTTTCTCCACCGCCTCGGGGTGGAGTCTCCAGACCCCTGGCCTCAGCTCCTGCCTCGACAGGATGTCTGCTCCTATATTCTGGTCTCCAGGAATATACACTGCCCTCAGAGAGAGTACCTTCCCCAGAGACCACAGGAGGATCTGGTGCGCCAGTGTGCAAAGCGGACGTGACCGCAACCCCCCTGACCCGTCTCCAACCCCTCCGAAAGATCCTTCTGCGATCCCCAGGAATCTATAAACGCGGGTCCTGATCCCTGAGGATCGCGAGCCTGCCCACTATCATACAGAGTGACAGGCGAGAGCAGAGCATGCTAAACGGTAGCATTTCACAGTGTTGGCACTCAGCCCCCTCAAAGGCTGAGACCGCATGCTCCACTCCCAAACAAATGACACAAAGCTTGTGTGTATCCTACCCGTTAAATAACGCGGGCAGGGAGTAACACACTGTTTGTACATTTGTTTCGCCATAACGTTTCCAAATATATTGCAACAATAAATAGACAGAGACAGTATAACACAGATCGCTTGCTGAGGCACAGAAACTAACTGCCGGTTTGCAGCGGATGTGCTTTTATCATTTCCTGGTCATGACGTCACCCGCCCGTGACGCTCATTCTCTCTTTCCATTGGACTAGTTGACATAGATGCTTCAGACGCATTCACGCTGGAGGCGTTCCCATGGCGTTGATGACGCATCGCGAGTTCCCTTTTCGATAAAGGGAACACAGTGCATTCATGTACGATGATTGATCAAAAAATGACTTTTGTCGCTTATTTTGAAGAAACATTTTAATCAGCTGGTGCTTGATAACTATTAAACAACCCTCAATTCAGTAATGACGTGTTTTTGATATCGCGTTTTAATTTCAACTCAATGCGCTAAAGTTCTAACTTAATATTTGGTAAACTTATTTTAAAGCCTTACTTTCTAAATGCTTTTTACAGCACTTGTTGCGAACAATTCTTCCCCTTTTTTAACCTCTTAATCTTTAATGAAAATATCATTACTGGATTAAGAGAAAATATTTGTCTTTGTCAGGAAAACAATGCTTCCTACATTTAGCCGTGATGCTAGCAAGCTCTTGGTTTTCTCGGCATCTCTTTGCTTGTATACAACACTTGATATGCATTAAATCACGGTATTCATTTAAATAGTATATTATCCTATTTTATTACTATAATTATATTTTGGGGGCTGTAAGTGGACATCGAATGTGGTGCGAGGGTCTTTGAAACATTTCAAATGCAATTTAGATGTAAAGTTGTGTAATAGCCTACCATTTTAATGAGATCAGACAGTACCACAAAATACATTTTTGTCAATTTTTTATTCCAACGTTATACTTTTGAGTATTCATACAGTGAAGTGGTGAAGAAAATGACAGATTTGCATTTCATACATAAAGTACACAATAACTCCATTTACAGGTGATCGAGCCAGAATATAAAGTCGCGGCACGCAACCATGTTTTGCTCTGGTCTCCAGGAATATACACTGCCCTCAGAGAGAGTACCTTCCCCAGAGACCACAGGAGGATCTGGTGCACCAGTGTGCAAAGCGGACGCGACCGCAAACCCCCCTGACGGTTCAGATAAGAGACCACCGATGTGTTGTCTGTTCGAAAAAGCACATGATGGCCCCTTAGGTCTGGGAGGAAATGTCTCAACGCATTGAAGACAGCCATCATCTCCAGGCAATTTATGTGCCACGAAAGATGATGACTTTTTCCAGACCCTGAACCGAGCGGCCTTCCATTACCGCTCCCCAGCCGGTGAGGGAAGCATCTGTCGAGATAGTAGCTCGATGGAAAAGAGCTCCCAACACCGGACCCTGGGTTAAGAACCAGTGTTTACTACATATAACCAAGGCGCGGAGAAACCGCCACGTGATCTGGATCATACGAAGTGGGTTTCCCCTCGGGGAGAACCCTCTGGTCCTGAGCCAGCACTGTAAAGGTCTCCTGTACAGGATGCCAAAAGGAATCCCGTTGGACGCTGCTGCCACAAGACCCAACAGTCTCTTGAACTGTTTTACAGTGCGTGACTGGCCTAGCCTCAGCTCTTTTGTGGCTGTTAGGATAGCAGCTACACGAACGGGCGACAGAGTGGCCCGCATCGTCACTGAATCCCATACCACACCAAGGAAAGTGGTTCTCAATACTGGAGAAAGCACACTCTTCTTGGTATTGAGCATCAACCCCAACATCTGCATATGAGCGAGAACGACACCTCGGTGCCGAACCGCCAACTGCCTCGATTCCGCTAGAATCAGCCAGTCGTAGATGTAGTTCAGAATACGTATGCCCTGAAGCCTGAGAGGGGCTAGAGCTGCATCCACGCACGTGCGGGGTGATAAAGCTAGACCGAAAGGAAGAACCCGATATTGGTATTCTTTGCCCCCGAAAGAAAACCCTAGGAACTTCCTGTGCTGAGGGAGGATGGAGATATGGAAGTAAGCGTCCTTCAGATCTATCGTGACAAACCAGTCCTCGGATCTGGTTTGAGTCACAATCTGTTTGAGTGTCAGCATCATGAACTTTAGTTTCTGAACTGACCGATTTAACAGATGAAAATCTAAAAAGGGACGCAACCCTCCATCCTTCTTTGGAACAATGAAATGACGGCTGTAAAAACCCGACTCTCGGTCGGGTGAGTACACCTGTTCTATAGCTTCCTTTGCTAACAGGGCCTTTACCTCTTGTTCCATTACCAGAGCCTGCTCGGGATGCACCACTGTGGGAAACACCCCGTTGTAACGAGGAGGACGAGAACCAAACTGGATTCTGTATCCTTTCTCTACAATCTACAGGACCCAACGAGAAATATTCGGCAGAAGCTTTCACGCTGCCAGAAAGTTTACTAAGGGAACCAGCCCCTCGAGGCTGGTCTCTGGTGTTACCGAGACAGCTAATCCTGGAGCCTGAAACATAATGGCAGGTACAACCTGAACTGGCTGCTCTAAAACCCCCCTCAGAGGGCGCAAAACCGATGCTGTGCCGCAGCATAGCATCAGCGACTCGTTGGAGACCGCTGCGCCCTGAAGCACCAAGCGTGGCAGGGTTGGCAGAACGGTCTCGTGAGGACCCAGAAATGGAACGGGCACCGTATAATGAGGTGTACACCGCTCTACTTCGGTCGGGGCTGTCCTCACAGGCCTGATGCATGAACATCAGGACCTTTTTATTTTTTGAGCCGAAGTCTTCTTCGCCTGAAGAACGGTCCTCAGATCCGGCTTCGACTTAGAAGACTTCGGTTGAGAGGGTTGTGTCTGTCTCCAGTGTCTACGTGGAGGTGCACGAGACGCAGCACTCTCTTTTTGTGCACATAATATGATGAACTCGACGGCTGGGGCTGCTCACGCCCAGCAGCCCCAGGGGGCTGGACACGGTGAGGGAGAAACTCTTTTTTTTTTTTTTTAAAGAAAAAACATCACCTATCAACGAAGAGTAGCCGAAGAGACCTGAAGGCTCATATTTCACTATATCCAGATCCCCCAGCAGATCAGCCTGATAAGCCTGGAGCAATGCCATAGTTTTGTATAAACATTCTCCAGCTTGACCTGCTGCCGTATAAGCTTTACCCACTAAACCACAGTAGTTTTGTTTTAAAGACTCAGTGGGCAAAGCAGAAGCTTTTAATGACGATGCTGAACCAGGTGAAAAAATAGCTGGCTAATGTTTTCTATTTCTGTTCACCCTGGGGCATCATATCATAACCGTACTCTTTCAACCCTCTTATCTTTGAATAAACATTAACGTGAGGGCTGAAAAGAAGTGATGAATACGGTTTATTCCACGATTTAGATATTCAGTGTGTAAATCAGGGAAAAAAGGTAAGCCTCGTGGTGGAGATAATGTGATAGATGTAAGGAAACGCTCGTCTAATTTGTTTTTAGGACGAGCGTCCCTTTATCTCAGCTGGCCATTAAATATTTAATTTACTAACAGTGTGGGACATAACCTCCATCAGCTCATCATATGCTGGAGAAATAGATGGCGAATCTAATTCAACAGTGTGTGTGCTTTCACTTTCTATACTCATAAATATACCTCCTCGGAGGAAGAGCATTGAAGTAAAAAAGGGCTCTCTCCCGGGGCGAAGAAACCGCAGAGCGTGCTTCCGACACCGGGGAGATAGCGCTAGATCTTCCGGGTAAGGAAGGAGAAAAGGCCCTCAGACCCGTCTCCAACCCCTCCGAAAGATCCTTCTGCGATCCCCAGGAATGCATTCTCCGGGCCGCCTTGGCAAACGCGGGTCCTGATCCCTGAGGATCGTGAGCCTGCCCACTATCATACAGAGTGACAGGCGAGAGCAGAGCATGCTAAACGGTAGCATTTCACAGTGTTGGCACTCAGCCCCCTCAAAGGCTGAGACCGCATGCTCCACTCCCAAACAAATGACACAAAGCTTGTGTGTATCCTACCCGTTAAATAACGCGGGCAGGGAGGAACACACTGTTTGTACATTTGTTTCGCCATAACGTTTCCAAATATATTGCAACAATAAATAGACAGAGACAGTATAACACAGATCGCTTGCTGAGGCACAGAAGCTAACTGCCGGTTTGCAGCGGATGTGCTTTTATCATTTCCTGGTCATGACGTCACCCGCCCGTGACGCTCATTCTCTCTTTCCATTGGACTAGTTGACATAGATGCTTCAGACGCATTCACGCTGGAGGCGTTCCCATGGCGTTGATGACGCATCGCGAGTTCCCTTTTCGATAAAGGGAACACAGTGCATTCATGTACGATGATTGATCAAAAAATGACTTTTGTCGCTTATTTTGAAGAAACATTTTAATCAGCTGGTGCTTGATTATTAAACAACCCTCAATTCAGTAATGACGTGTTTTTGATATCGCGTTTTAATTTCAACTCAATGCGCTAAAGTTCTAACTTAATATTTGGTAAACTTATTTTAAAGCCTTACTTTCTAAATGCTTTTTACAGCACTTGTTGCGAACAATTCTTCCCCTTTTTTAACCTCTTAATCTTTAATGAAAATATCATTACTGGATTAAGAGAAAATATTTGTCTTTGTCAGGAAAACAATGCTTCCTACATTTAGCCGTGATGCTAGCAAGCTCTTGGTTTTCTCGGCATCTCTTTGCTTGTATACAACACTTGATATGCATTTAATCACGGTATTCATTTAAATATTATATTATCCTATTTTATTACTATAATTATATTTTGGGGGCTGTAAGTGGACATCGAATGTGGTGCGAGGGTCTTTGAAACATTTCAAATGCAATTTAGATGTAAAGTTGTGTAATAGCCTACCATTTTAATGAGATCAGACAGTACCACAAAATACATTTTTGTCAATTTTTTATTCCAACGTTATACTTTTGAGTATTCATACAGTGAAGTGGTGAAGAAAATGACAGATTTGCATTTCATACATAAAGTACACAATAACTCCATTTACAGGTGATCGAGCCAGAATATAAAGTCGCGGCACGCAACCATGTTTTGCTCTAGGGCATAGCTGACAAAACATTCAACTATTTCAACTATCAACATCTGTTTTTACATTTTTTGACAACAGTGACACACAGAGATCTGTTACAAACATACACATACAGAGTAGTTCGTCGACTTCGAATTCCTCACGAGATTCAAGCATCACATCCAGAACTTTTCTGAGGATTACGCCGATCGGTTCTTTGTCGTTTAACCCTTGTGTGGTGTTCATATTTTTGTTATTCAGCCAGTGTTCGTGGGTCTGGTGGACCCGCTGCATTTTTGGGTTTTTAATTCAACATAATCAAACAATTTATGTTAAAATACTCAACAGATGTTTACTTCATCCCCATTACAAGCAATATAAACAGCATATATGGTTAATATATTTCCCTTACCTTTGTTAGATCACATTTAAGAATTGCAACTGTGCGGGAACGGCAGGGGTATGAAACAAAAATCACTTTTGCACTCACACTCTCTCACACTTACACACAATCTATCTCTCACATGAATGCACACACACACACACACACTCACTCATGCACTCACACACACTACACTACTACACTACACTAGACTACACACACACACACACACACACACACACACACACACACACACACACACACACACACACACACACACACACACACACGCACACTCACTTGGATATGTGGTTTATGGGGACTCTCCATAGGTGTAATGGTACACAGGACCTACAATTTCCACACTTTTATTAGCCCCGGGTCCAGTACTGCCCTACAAAAGCAAAACGCCGTAACATCATGTTTGGTCAAAAATGAGTTAATGTCATTTTTGTGGTATTTGAGACCTCCTTTATCATGTGAATAAATATCGTGAGTCAGTTTGATTGTTTTAATGAGAAAATAAAGGGCTATGACAACCGTAACATCCAAAACCATATGAGAAACCACAGCAGAACGCCGTAACAGCTGTTATGGCTCTTTGCCTTTGTTCCAGCATGCTGAAGTTGAGTTAAGGTGTTCTGGCTTTGTTTAGCCTGGCATCAAGAGAGATGTTACGGTGCCGCTGTGATGTTACTGTACACTCTGGCTTTGTCATACTGTCAAATTTTGCCGCTCTCAAACCACGTAACATACACACGACACATCTTTGGTAAGAACATACCAAAAATGTATTATAAACATGATACATTGCATTCTGCTTAATTCAGCTAGTTTGCGAGAACAACATACCACCAACTTTGCTGGCCAGACAAACTGCTAAGTAACGTTATGCAATCAGAAACAAAGCAAGGTGAACAAGTCATACAGTATGCAAGCTAATAGGTTGTCATAAATGTTGTTTTTCGTTTAGGGCGATTAGTTCAGATCTGTCAATGTCAGTGACAGCCCGGAGCTAACGTTAGCTAAATTTAATCTGTGTCACGTAAATTAGCGCTAACGTTCAGAGACGCCAAAAACTAATTATTAAATAACTGTTACACAGGCATCCTACCTTTCCATGCAATCCGATATAATCCATGGAAAATCCATAATCCATAGCAATGCACGTCATCTGATGTATCCACAACAATCCATACGTGTTTGAGCCATATTCCTTCTTGCAGGTGTTCGCTAATGTCCGTACAAAGTAGGCTAATCAAAATGGTAAAAGTAATTCCAGCTTTTTTCAGTTGACTGTCTATTATCTCAGATTTAAAAAGCAGTAATCCTGTAACAATTCAATGTGTTTGAGTTCTGTTTTTGTGATCTTGGTTTCCCCTGTCTTTGTTATTTTGGTTCAGTCCTGTTAGTTTTCCCGCTCTGCCTAATTAGTTATTCCCGTCACCTGTGTTCTGTTCATTATCCCATTATTCCTTGTGTATTTAAGCCCTGTGTTTTCTCCCAGTGTTTGTCGATCGTCGTCAATGTATGGTTGTGTCTTTTCTGAAGCCCTGGAGTTTTGTTCTTTTGTTTCTGTTTATTTTTGGCAGTTTAATTTTGTAAATAAATCTTCTAAACCTCAGCCACGGTGTCCTCGTCTTCAGCTACCTGCACCCAACCCTGACAGAACGATCGACCATAAAACAAAAATGAATAGAAGGAAGATGAAAGAGGTGAGCCCTTTCAAAAACCCTATCCTCTTTCAAGGCGAACGCTCCCTCGAAGAGTATGCGGGGCTCTATTTAGACATTTATGATGATGTGTCGATGGAGGAAGAGGAACTAACAAAGAGTTTCTGGGGTGGTCTGAAGGACCCATTGGCCCAGATAATTCTTGTCAAGGACCTCCATCTATCCTTCCTGGAGTTTGTGGATCACACGCTGTGGGCGTGTGGATCCAGCTACCTTGTAGAAGATCTACCACTCCAGCCAGCTCCAAGCCCGCCAACGCCTGAGCCCATCACCTGCACGCCAACGCCTGAGCCCATCACCTGCACGCCGGCCCCTGAGCCCATCGCCTCCCCGCCAGAGCCTGCACACCGCATCAGCCCTGCCGCCAGATCGGTCCATGGACTTCCCCGGCTGATGTCCTGTATGACTGATCCCCCACTGATGTCAGTGCGATTAGCCAGGAGGATGGCTGCCGAGGCTGGGGTTCACGTCAACCACATCCAGCCAGATCCTGAGCCCGTCGCCTGCCCGCCAGAGCCTGAGCCCGTCACCTGCCCGCCAGAGCCTGAGCCCGTCGCCTGCCCGCCAGAGCCTGAGCCTGTCGCCTGCCCGCCAGAGCCTGACCCCAGCCCCAAGCTCCCTGAAATGCTGGTTCCGTCCAGTTCCGAGTCCCCTGATGTGCTGGTCCCGTCCAGTTCCGAGTCCCCTGATGTGCTGGCCCCGTCCAGTTCCGAGTCCCATGAAGCGCCAGAGCCCTTTGACCCAGCGCCAGAGCCAGAGCCCGTTGACCCAGCGCCAGAGCCCGTTGACCCAGCGCCAGAGCCAGAGCCCGTTGACCCAGCGCCAGAGCCCGTTGACCCAGCGCCAGAGCCAGAGCCCGTTGACCCAGCGCCAGAGCCAGAGCCCGTTGACCCAGCGCCAGAGCCAGAGCCTGTTGACCCAGCGCCAGAGCCAGAGCCCGTTGACCCAGCGCCAGAGCCCGTTGACCCAGCGCCAGAGCCCGTTGACCCAGCGCCAGAGCCCGTTGACCCAGCGCCAGAGCCCGTTGACCCAGACCCAGAGCCCGTTGACCCAGACCCAGAGCCCGTTGACCCAGCGCCCGTTGATGTCAAGTCTGTTCCCGTTCCTGAACCTGTCCTTCTCCCCAAGAAAATTTGGGGGGGGGGGGGCTATACGCCTTCGCCGTGGCCGGCCAAAGATCCACGGAGGCCGGCCAAAGATCCACGGAGGCCCGGAAAAATAACACCGCCGTGGCCACCCGAAGGGTCCTCACCGCCATGGCCACCCGAAGGGTCCTCACCGCCATGGCCACCCGAAGGGTCCTCACCACCATGGCCACCTGAAGGGTCTTCACCACCACGGCCACCTGAAGGGTCTTCACCACCACGCCCACCTGAAGGGTCTTCACCGCCGTGGCCACCTGAAGAGCCTGCACCGCCATGGCCACCCGAGGGGTCCTCACCGCCATGGCCACCCGAGGGTCCCACAGCACCGCCCTGGACGCCCGAGGGTCCCACAGCTCCGCCCCGGACGCCCGAGGGTCCCACAGCTCCGCCCTGGACGCCCGAGGGTCCCACAGCTCCGCCCTGGACGCCCGAGGGTCCCACAGCACCGCCCTGGACGCCCGAGGGTCCCACAGCTCCGCCCTGGACGCCCGAGGGTCCCACAGCACCGCCCTGGACGCCCGAGGGTCCCACAGCTCCGCCCTGGACGCCCGAGGGTCTCACAGCTCCGCCCTGGACGCCCGAGGGTCTCACAGCTCCGCTGTGGCCACGCCCACAGCCTGCTCCGCCATGGCCACGCCCACAGCCTGCTCCGCCGTGGCCACGCCCACAGCCTGCTCCGCCCTGGCCACGCCCACAGCCTGCTCTGCCCTGGCCACGCCCACAGCCTGCACCGTCGTGGCCACGCCCACAGCCTGCTCCGCCGTGGCCACGCCCACAGCCTGCTCCGCCCTGGAGGCTTCCTGGACCTGCACCATGCCCTCGTCAGCCTCCAGGGCGCCCACCCTCCCACCCCTTTGGATGTTATACGGCGCGAGGACGCGCCTTCGGGGAGGGGGGAGGTACTGTAACAATTCAATGTGTTTGAGTTCTGTTTTTGTGATCTTGGTTTCCCTTGTCTTTGTTATTTTGGTTCAGTCCTGTTAGTTTTCCCGCTCTGCCTAATTAGTTATTCCCGTCACCTGTGTTCTGTTCATTATCCCATTATTCCTTGTGTATTTAAGCCCTGTGTTTTCTCCCAGTGTTTGTCGATCGTCGTCAATGTATGGTTGTGTCTTTTCTGAAGCCCTGGAGTTTTGTTCTTTTGTTTCTGTTTATTTTTGGAAGTTTAATTTTGTAAATAAATCTTCTAAACCTCAGCCACGGTGTCCTCGTCTTCAGCTACCTGCACCCAACCCTGACAAATCCAAGTCGAGTTCGTTGACTGTGCATCTTGAGCAGTTAACCCTTTAACTGTCACCACACCCCACCCGTTCTCCCCTCCCCTCCCTTTTTTCGCATAGACATGAAAATCACTATCCAAACTTAAATGGTTGTAATTCAATAATGCTTTGTAATAGACCTATGGACAAATTGTGTTCCAAATTTTAAATTGATATCTCAAAAAATGAGCTTTCAGTAAGATTTTATTTGGGCGCAGTAACAAAATTTGTCACTAGATGGACAGCCAAGCTTCCTTACTGACCATATAAGGACGCCTTCATTTTCATATATGCTTTGAGTGATCTGAACCAAGTATTTCCATAAAAGTACATACAATTTATGAAGTAGAAATCCTATTCAGAAGTAGTATGAGTTGTTTGGCAGTATTTGATTTGAATTCAACCTCTAATAAACGCATTAAAACAAGCATAGGCTATATGTGCGTTACAGCTGGCAGGCGCATCACAAATCGAGAATCCATAATATTTTTGAAACTTTTCTTGTATTTATTCATCCTGTACATACTGTACTGCAAAGTAACTTATCTGTCATACTGTTTAACTGTGTTAGTGTTGCCGCACTATCCTGATCATTATAGCACTAAATAGGAACGACCAAAGATCTTCTATATAATTTAAAACACATACCATGATGACTAGACCTTGGTTAGGTGTTCTTACAATGGATGTAAGTATGGGGAACATCAAGCAAATATTGAGTATATGTCAGTTACTGCCTTTTGCCTTTGCACGACTCCTTATTTTTGGCACATGATACAAAGGCAGAGTACAGTAACTGCCAAACAAGGGTAAAAGGTCAATTTTGAGCTCAAGATTTTTTGCATACAAACATTTCTTCATTATTGTCACGTTTCAGTGTGTTTAGTTATGTTTTGAGATCTTGTTTCCCCCTGTCTTTGTGGTTTTTGGTTTAGTCCTGTTAAGTTTTCCCGCTCCTCGTTTGTGTTCAGTTTTATCACCTGTGTTCTGTTAATTATTCTATTATTCCATGTGTATTTAAGCCCTGTGTTTTCCCTGAGTGTTTGTCGATCGTCGTCTATGTATGGTTGTGTGTTAACCCTGAAGTCCTGGAGTTCTGTTCTTTTGTTCTCGTTTGTTTTTTGGACGTTTTAAGTTTGTTTAATAAATATATTATATTGAAGCCCTTGTCCTCGTCTTCAGCTACCTGCAGCAACCCTGACAGAACGATCGACCTTAAAAATCCAAAAATGGGCCGAAGGAGGAAAGACAAAGAGGTGAGCCCCTTCGAAAACCCAATCCTCTTCCAAAAGGAGCGCTCACTTGAAGAATACGCTGGCCTTTACCTAGAACTCTATGATGATGTGACGCTGAAAGAAGAAGAGCTGACTAAGAGTTTCTGGGGTGGTCTGAAGGACCCGCTAGCCCAGTTAATTCTGGTGAAGGACCTCAATATGTCCTTTTTGGAGTTTGTGGATCACACACTGTGGGCGTGTGGATCCACATACCTCGTGGAAGATCTCCCACTCCAGCCAGTTCCAAGCCCGCCAGCCCCTGAGCCCATCACCTGCACGCCAGCGCCTGAGCCCATCGCCTGTCCGCCAGAGCCTGCACACCGCATCAGCCCTGCCGCCAGATCGGTCCCTGGACTTCCCCGGCTGATATCCTGTATGACTGATCCCCCGCTGATATCAGTGCGATTAGCCAAAAAGATGGCTGCCGAGGTTGGGGTTCACGTCAGCCACATCCAGCCAGAGACCGTCGCCTGCCCGCCAGAGCATGAATCCAGCCCCAAGCTCCCTGATGTGCTGGCCCCGTCCAGTTCCGAGTCCCATGATGTGCTGGCCCCGTCCAGTTCCGAGTCCCCTGATGTGCTGGCCCCGTCCAGTTCCGAGTCCCCTGATGTGCTGGCCCCGTCCAGTTCCGAGTCCCCTGATGTGCTGGCCCCGTCCAGTTCCGAGTCCCCTGATGTGCTGGCCCCGTCCAGTTCCGAGTCCCCTGATGTGCTGGCCCCGTCCAGTTCCGAGTCCCCTGATGTGCTGGCCCCGTCCAGTTCCGAGTCCCATGATGCGCCAGAGCCAGAGCCCGTTGACCCAGCGCCAGAGCCAGAGCCCGTTGACCCAGAGCCAGAGCCCGTTGACCCAGCGCCAGAGCCAGAGCCCGTTGACCCAGCGCCAGAGCCAGAGCCCGTTGACCCAGCGCCAGAGCCCGTTGACCCAGCGCCAGAGCCCGTTGACCCAGCGCCAGAGCCCGTTGACCCAGCGCCAGAGCCCGTTGACCCAGCGCCAGAGCCCGTTGACCCAGCGCCAGAGCCCGTTGACCCAGACCCAGAGCCCGTTGACCCAGACCCCGTTGACCCAGCGCCCGTTGATATCAAGTCTGTTTCCGTTCCTGAACCTGTCCTTCTCCCCAAGAAAATTTTGGAGGGGGGGGCCTATACGCCTTCGCCGTGGCCGGCCAAAGATCCACGGAGGCCCGGAAAAATAACACCGCCGTGGCCACCTGATGGGTCTTCACCACCATGGCCGCCCGAAGGGTCTTCACCGCCGTGGCCACCCGAAGAGCCTGTACCGCCATGGCCACCCGAAGGGTCTTCACCGCCGTGGCCGCCTGAAGGGTCTTCACCGCCGTGGCCACCCGAAGGGTCTTCACCGCCGTGGCCACCCGAAGGGTCTTCACCGCCGTGGCCACCCGAAGGGTCCTCACCGCCGTGGCCACCCGAAGGGTCCTCACCGCCGTGGCCACGCCCACAGCCTGCACCGTCGTGGCCACGCCCACAGCCTGCACCGTCGTGGCCACGCCCACAGCCTGCACCGTCGTGGCCACGCCCACAGCCTGCACCGTCGTGGCCACGCCCACAGCCTGCACCGTCGTGGCCACGCCCGCAGCCTGCTCCGCCCTGGAGGCTTCCTGGACCTGCACCATGCCCTCGTCAGCCTCCAGGGCGCCCACCCTCCCACCCCTTTGGATGTTATACGGCGCGAGGACGCGCCTTCGGGAAGGGGGGAGGTACTGTCACGTTTCAGTGTGTTTAGTTATGTTTTGAGATCTTGTTTCCCCCTGTCTTTGTGGTTTTTGGTTTAGTCCTGTTAAGTTTTCC
Source organism: Chrosomus eos (assembly GCA_036326025.1). Lineage (NCBI taxonomy): Eukaryota > Metazoa > Chordata > Actinopteri > Cypriniformes > Leuciscidae > Chrosomus > Chrosomus eos. The sequence goes on along the minus strand of CM070827.1, from coordinate 22,286,134 downwards.
CTTTCCTCGTTTGTGTTCAGTTTTATCACCTGTGTTCTGTTAATTCTATTATTCCATGTGTATTTAAGCCCTGTGTTTTCCCTGAGTGTTTGTCGATCGTCGTCTATGTATGGTTGTGTTAACCCTAAAAATCCTGGAGTTCTGTTCTTTTGTTCTCGTTTGTTTTTGGACGTTTTAAGTTTGTTTAATAAATATATTATATTGAAGCCCTTGTCCTCGTCTTCAGCTACCTGCAGCAACCCTGACAATTATAGCAACTAGTTGTCAAAATTTGGGAGTCCTACCTATAATACTTTTGTCTGGACAAAACAAAAACTTTAAAGTAATTTTTCTCAGTTTCACACTCTAGCGAGTTAAGGTCTTTTGCCTTTGCAGGGCAGAGTAGACCCGAACATCCTGTGTGTAATATAAATGTGTAGGGGGGGTGTACAGTGTGTGGTCATTGAAAATGTGTTCGGATATATGTGTTCGGATATGATATATGACGCAGTGCCCCCGGTACGCCAGAACTCAACGGGGAGTCACTCTCCATCAGCTTTCCCGTCGCCATTTCTGAAGTTTTCAGATTTTCGGTCCCCTATTCGATGGTGAAAGATTCTGTTAGTTCCTGTAATCTCCTGGAAGTCCTTACGGCACAATCGTCCCGGCCTTGTCCTTTAACAAAGTTTTTTAGGTCAGCAGTGTGAGTCGAAGAAGTTTGCGTCAAGGTTATTATAGTTTTGCTTTTTTAAATTAGTTTAGTTTTAATATCGTTTTCAATTTTGCTTTAAATTTCAGTTTAGTTTTAGTTAGTTTCATTAATGGTTTTGTTCGTTTTAGTTTAGTTTTTATTTTTCAAACACATTTCTATTTAGTTTTTATTTTATTTAGTTTCAGTTTAAGTTTTAGTAATTATAGTTTAGCAGAGCAAGCAGTACACTTCCAGTGTAGACCAAAGCGAGAAGTTTCATTTAAGTGTAATGTTTGCACAGATTACAGTTAACTCTTGTGCAGACATCTTAATAATAAATATAAAATAAATGTTCTTGTGTACTTTTAAGTTTCATTTATGTGGTGCTTTGTTCAATCTCAAACCAAAAAGATGAAACATACTAACTCATCAGTGTGGAGACCACTACGTTAAAAACCAAAAAGTGAGTGAGTGAGTGAGTGAAACAAGCTTATAAATCATACAGAATTAGTTTTTTTTTAATGTAAAAATGCAGACAGTTGTGGGTGATGGGCAGGTTTAGGGGTAGGGTTAGTGTGTGTGTGTGTGTGTGTGTGTGTGTGTGTGTGTGTGTGTGGTTTGTGTGTGTGTGTGGGTTTGTGTGTGTGTGTGCGCGTGCGCACTTGTGTGTGTCGTGTCTTTGGTATTCCATAGCCTACATTGCGGGGGAATTGTCTCCACAAGGATAATAATATTATTAGCAGTAAATGTTTTGTAAAAACAAAGATAATAACAGCACCTTTCAGCCTTGCAACCTTCATGAAAACATGACATCTCAAACATACAGTAGCCTAGCCTAGAACATTAACGTTTTTTTTGTGCTTGACGAACTTGTTTTGGTGTTGCACCCGCGTCTCGCAATGAAACGGCATTCTAAAAATGCTGCGCTCAAGTTAAAAGAAGTCCAACTTGCGTCTTATTACCTTGTGTTATTTCCCATTCCACCACAAAAGATGCATCCTTTATGAACAGCCGCTTAGCACTAGCGATGTGTTCTACGTTACGGTCCTTCATTGAGCTCGTCACAGGACAGCGGTTAATCGCCTGATTCGCCTCAGCAACTTCACGCGTATGAAGCGCCAAATCAGGCATTTCCTTAAACAGCCACAGGTCAGATTTTTCCGCTGAAGTAAAGAGCTTATTTAATCACGAAAACTATTATTTATTTTTGCTAATTATTATTTTGTTTCAGTTAGTTTTTCAGTAACTCTAGTTAGTTTCATTTAGTTTTAGTTTTTCATTTATTATGAATTTTTAATTTTATTTCAGTTTACGAAAATGTTTTTTGACCAATAGTTTTAGTCTTAGTTTCAGTTTTCGTTTACGAAAATAACCTTGGTTTGCGTCAGGCTCAGACAAACAGGAACTTCTGATCAATTCCTTCGACTTTTGATCGATGAGATGTTGCAGTAGCACAGCAGTCCGTGACTATTAGAGCTAGAGCCAGGGGTTGTGTGCGATAACTGAGGCTGGGCTCTGTGTAGAGTTTATAAGGACATCTGATAGTGCTCAGCCCGCCCCCGTAGGAGGAGTTGTATGGGGTGTCATCGTCATGACGTCGTAAACCGCTACGTAGGATTAAAGCCTCATGGAGATGTTATGCATATGCCGCCAGAGAGAATTCAATTAATTACCCCAAAATATAATTATAGTAATAAACTAGGATAATATACTATTTAAATTAATACCATGGTTTAATGTGTAAAGACTGGGGGTTCATAAGCTCTTTTGTCAATTTTAGGTTTGGGGATAGATATTCAATAGTTATTAATCTATGATCAACAAATTATCGAATACAGTTTGAACCGGGTCCTTACGTATTTAAATTACCCAACGAGGGGTTGTACAGCATACCCGTCTGTTCAGGGTAAGTATATAACAATTAAACACAACAAATTATGGTTAATTAGCTATATACATCCTACACAGAGGGATATGGCTGATCTTCAACAATACCAAAGCATTTGACCCCTCCTCGCTCATTCACACGTCCGCCGTGCAGTCCGGCTGGAGGCTACAAATGACTTATGGTCTATTTTAGTTTAAATTTACTGACAATGTTTTGTGCACTTAAACAATATCAGATGGTAGCGTTAGGATCTCATATTAAAGAGGCTTTGTTATGCGATCAACAACCACAGAGTCAATAAAGTATAAAATGAGGTTTAATGAATGAACTACACTACATTTAATACAAGGATATAGATGAAAAAAAAATGAAATGAAAACAATAAGAAAAGAAAAATAGAAACACAAGGAAAATAAACGCTAGCACAGTTAGACCCTTAGAGACAACCTAGGATATAAGTTACGCTTTCAAGCGTCTGAATTGAGATGGAACAAAATTTGCACTCAGACCTGGTTAGTGTGGCGTTGGAGAAAGCATGCGGCGTCCTGGAAATGGGAGGAGGTTTCCTCTGATTCCTCCAAGCGTGGCGTATTCGCGGGAGATTCAAACGTTCTGAATCAGTTCTGTATGCGTGAAAGTAGTCTTTTCGCTGGAATGCTGGAAGACTTAACAAAACGAACGTGGGTATCTCGATCGGAGAATGCACTAAGAACAGACTGGCTATACGCAAAATAAAACGAAGACAAAGTAAAACAGGGACAAAAATAAAAACACGAAGATTACATCAGGATACAACAGGATAGGGATACAGGAACAGAGAGAGGGATCGTCTCTGTTTTGGGGATTTTAAAGATGAGCTAGGCATGCCTGGGTAAGGCGCGCCGGCCAATGATAGCATCCCATGTCGAGGAGCGCGTACGCCCCCTGATTGGAGTGGAGTTCAGCGGTAATATGACTTTATGACAAAGTATAAAATTAAGCTTACTTTGGGAATTGTATATACATGTAGTTATACATTTCACCATATTGATATACAGCTTAATAGATAGATCAGATTTGTAGGGTCGTAAACATATCAAACATCATACGTCAAAGACATACTCTTGCAGAATTACATCTCAAAGCGTACTTTCAGGCATTTATAAGTATCTTACATTCATGAAAACATTCGTAATTCAAGTTTGCACATTTACCGTTCTGTTACACGTATTCTAATACATCGCATCTGTTTTGGTGGCGACTTATAGGTAGAAAATTAGAGTTTATATGTAGGTGTGTGCGTAGAGGCATGTGTGTGCTCGCGGCGGGAAAACAGACAAAGGGACGTCTGTTTTTGCGCTTCTCCCCCCGATATCCGTTGGGAGGGAACGAAGATGGTTTGTGTGTTATCTCAAGTGAGGAAACCCGCTGTTTGGGGGACACTCAAAACGATTTGTCAGCGTAAATGTCCGAAAGTCCATTTGTTCTCTAGACACCTCGGCGGCGATTTGGGAGATAGTGGTCCTCAGGGCTGACCACATGGCCTTTAGGAATGTTAGTTAAAGTGAGTTTGTGACTTAATAAAAGAGAATTCATGATTGTACCTAGGATCTCTACAAATGCATATCAAGTGTTGTATACAAGCAAAGAGATGCCGAGAAAACCGAGAGCTTGCTAGCATCACGGCTAAATGTAGGAAGCATTGTTTTCCTGACAAAGACAAATATTTTCTCTTAATCCAGTAATGATATTTTCATTAAAGATTAAGAGGTTAAAAAAGGGGATGAATTGTTCGCAACAAGTGATGTAAAAAGCATTTAGAAAGTAAGGCTTTAAGTTAAGTTTACCAAATATTAAGTTAGAACTTTAGCGCATTGAGTTGAAATTAAAACGTGATATCAAAAACACATCATTACCGAATTGAGGGTTGTTTAATAGTTATCAAGCACCAGCTGATTAAAAGGTTTCTTCAAACAAAGCGACAAAAGTCATTTTCTGATCAATCATTGTACATGAATGCACTGTGTTTTGTTGGATGCCAAGATTTTGAGGGTCGCTGGTAGAAAGATGTCTGTATTTTTAAAAACATAGATAGATCGGTAACACTTTATTTTACGACCCGCAAACAACTGCGTAAGTACACCGAAATTACGGTGTACGTTTCTGTAATTATAGCGTACTTCCGTGTAGGTATAAGGGAACAATATGTTAAGTTTTGGGTAATAAAGGGGTAACAAGCAGATATACAACCTGTAAATAACTTCGTAAGTAAATCGAAATTACGGTGTACGTTTCTGTAATTATAGTGTACCTCCGTGTAGGTATAAGGGAACAATATGTTAAGTTTTGGGTAGGCTAATAAAGGGGTAACAAGCAGATATACAAGCAAATTATTTATAATGTAATTATTTTAAAACTAACAGGTACCTATTATGTTAATATATTCCAGGCAAATATTGTACGTCTGTTGTAGGCTATATAAAAGTTATCATCACATTTCTGGCAAAATATGTTCTTGTGCAATTTTACAGGGTAATTTTGACATCTGTGGGTTGAAAATGAAACGTGTCTGGCTGTATGTAAGCACAGTATGATAAAAAATGAATTTATTGGCTTTTCTTACTAGATTAATTAATGTTAAATCAACCCACAGATGCCAAAATTAAATGTAAAATTGCACAAGAACATATTTTGCCAGAAATGTGATGATAACTTTTATATACAACAGACGTACAATTTTTGCCTGGAATATATTAACATAATAGGTACCTGTTAAAATAATTACATTATAAATAATTTGCTTGCATAGCTTGTTACCCCTTATTACCTTATACCTACACGAAGGTACACTATATTTACAGAAACGTACACCGTAATTTCAGTTTACTTACGAAGTTATTTGCAGGTTGTATACTATCTGCTTGTTACCCCTTTATTACCCCAAACTTAACATATTGTTCCCCTATACCTACACGGAAGTACGCTATAATTACAGAAATGTACACCGTAATTTCGGTTTACTTACGCAGTTGTTTGCGGGTCGTAAAATAAAGCGTTACCGATAGATCTACATAGAAGTTTTACACGAGATCCTTGTACGGTATGCCTATTCTATATTCGCATAAAGGGTATAAATATAAAATATACATTTAAGCGCTATTTAAAAATGGTTTAAACCGTCATTTAATTAAAATCTAGCAAATTCATGTGAATACTGTCTTATAGCAAAGAGAAGACCTAGAGTTCACTAACATCAGCTAACTGTAGGAAACAGATATCCATGGGGTGAAAGTGTAAAGAAGACACCATACAAAACATTACAATCACACCCGGCAATACGATAAGGGTTACGATAGTGTTGTTAAAAATGAAACCGTGATGAAGACTAGCACTGTTAAACATGCGGTTCAATAACAATGTTCAATATAAACAAGAATCCAACTCTAATGTGACTGAGCGTGTTTCACATATAACTGCTGATAGTTAGATATAATTTATCTAACAATTGATATTTACGATATGTTAAAACATTTTGATGATGAGGCCAAAAACTGCTTACCACATGTTTTCATAAAAAGAAGAACAATTATTAAGACATAAAACACAACGCCTGTTTTCTGGATCAGGCCTAAAAGACCCCTGGCTAAAACTGGCTTTGTGTCAAAGTATCGGTGTAGATGGAATAAAAAATGAATCATCCCACCTTTCACGTAAAAATATTAATGGTAATTCATTAGCTTAACCGTTGTTTAGCTACGTAGAAAAAAATAACCAACTGTGCTGTGAAATGGGCAATAGCTAGACGAGTTTGCAGTATAATAGTTTTATAGGTAACAGAAAAACAGCAATACTCATCTTTCATGTCGATGTTTCGTAGCTGAAAGATGTTCTAAAAGAAATATCTCATGTAGAAATATCTGTTCATGTTTTTCATAAATTCCTATATGTTTGACCACGCTCGGAGACTATAGTTTTTGCAAACTGTACAAAAACAAAAAGAAGCAAGATGTAAACGGCCTAATAGGCTAGGTGCACGTCGCCGCCATTTTGGATTTCTGATCAGCGAGTGTACGGTTGGACACTTCCGGTTTCGCTTTACGCCGGTGCAGGGAGTCGGTGAAAGCCGAAAATTATCTCTTATAGTTGTTTATAGAATCAACCATATCATTTAAAATACTACTAAGATATATATTACTATCACACGAGCAAATGGCAATTAAATGCATGGATGCAAAGTCATATTAATGAATTAAACTGTTCACCAACAGAAGATTGTATGGCCTCATGCTGCATACACGATGAGAATGCCTTCTGTATAGAGTTACAACTACGATTTTATTTGATTATATCAGCAGACCTGATTTTGCGGGACACGAGGGAGAGAACTTGCTATTATTATAGGCTACTAGGTGAATATTTATTTTATCTTTTTTGCAGTGATGCTTTAATTTGCTAAAAGGCTTTATAAAAATGTTAATGACGGCGCTGACCGGCGCTGTGAACGTCACTAATAATATAAAACTAATTTTAACAGCACGGGTCTATTCAATCTAAACAATTAGCTAAGTGAAAATAATAATCCAATCGCTAAAAAGCTAATTTCCAAATAAATTTCATTAGGAAAGACTAAGATTAAATGCGTTCTTACCGGATTCAGTGATCTTGAATTTATATATTTTTTTGTCTGATCTGGCAGCTTCGAGTAGGGCTTCTCATTCATTATGTGTCTGTACATATCCTTTTTTAGGGTCACCTGTAACTGTATTTATGTTTTTATGTATATTTTTTCTCCCATTCCTTATACGAACAAGACTTTTCTTCTCGGGAGCTCGGATAGATCCATTTTTCTGTTGCAATTTTTCTCAGTTTTCCCGATCTGACTAGAACCATTAATAACGGCTGTGTATGTTCAGTGTTTTATTATTAACATTTTTTATTGTAGAATTGTAATTTAAAGGGCGATGAAATAAAATGATGCAGACAAAATTAAAATGCGGGACACTGCTTGACTTGCGGGACGCGGGACAAGCTTCAAATCTCGGGACTGGTCACAATCAACGGGGATTCGTGGAATGCATGAAAGCTGACTTCTTTAACGTGACGAAACGGTTCATAACGACACACAACAGTGAAGTGCTGATCTGTCACCCCCTCTGAAAGGCAAGTCGCTTCCCTTGAATTTTAAAAATACTCATTGTGCATCAACAGCATCTGTCATCAGAGGGTGACAAAAACAACTCTGTTGTCGGCATTGCTTTATTTGGTAACATTATTAATGCTAATGTAACCCAGGTTAAATGTGGTGATATACAAGATTAATAAATAATATAATTGGATATTCTAATAATTATAGTTTTCATTAAAAAGTTGAAACGATCTATTAATAAACATTGTGAATTAACTATTCATAAATAAAAATAATAAGTATGATAATTGAGCCCAGAACATGTGACGTATTACACGCACGCACGTTGTGTATGACGTAAGCTGATGTTTCGCGGAAGTGTGACAGACGCGCTGAACAGGAGGGCCAAGATGGCGCGGTGTTAGGTGGACACGTTGTTGAACGTCTCGTCAGGAAATCTTGAAATAGGACGATTATAGCCATTATAATTTGACAGTTACTATTTATGAACGAGTAAGTGATTGCCTTCTTCATTTTAACCTCCTTGCGCCAATTCATCTATGGGAAGAAAGAAAAATAGACAAACTTCGAACGTGACAGCACACGGGCCCATGTCAACTACGGAGCCTATTCAATTTGCTGAAGGGAGCGATAGCGCCGTTTCCTCTGTGGATGTGATTTCATCGAATAATGCTGACGAACACAACTGGTTCGATTCGCACCCAGATTTGAGTGATCTTCTTGCTACTCCTCTGCCTGATACTCCCTTAAAACCTCCAACAAAAAAAACAAAACGGGTAAGCATGGAAAGTAACGGCTCTTCAGCAGAAATTCTGGCGGCCATTCGTGAGCTTTCTGGCAAACATGAAGAGATGTTACAGAAAATTTCTGCAATTGACACAAGGACTGAATCTACGGAAAGGGGATTGAGGAAATGTCGTCAGTTGTGACTCAACTTGTTGCTGAAGTAGCAACGCACAAGGAATCTCTGAAAGTTGTGGCAACGGAGATTCATGAGCTTCAAAAGATGAATAAAACCATGAAGGAAGAGGTGGGTGAATGTAAGCGTTACAGCTGGAGATGGACTTTAAAGTTACATGGCGTGAGAGAAAAGGATGGTGAGGATGTCCGGAAAGTTGCAATTGATGTCCTTAGCAACGTAGTTCCCGGGATCAGCGATAACCTTGAGGAGGCCGTCGACATTGCACATCGTCTTGGCCAGAGAAGAAATGATGGTTCCCACAGATCAATCATTATACTCTTTGCTCTGCGTCGTATTCGTGACACCGTTTGGCATTCTGCCAGAGGCTGCAAATTTCTTTTCGACAATAAGCTGCGACTCACGGAAGCCCTTTCACCAGAGGACAGGGCCGCCAGAGAAAAACTTTGGCCTCTTGTCAAAAAAGCCAGGGATGAAGGAAAGAAAGCCTCCTTTCGCGGTGCATTTGCCTTAATCGACGGGAAAAGATTCAACTTCTCTGATGTAAAATAGACCGGTTCGGTTCTGTGGTGAGGATGTGATCTTTTTCCTTACTGGGAAATAAGACTGGTTCCTTTCATTCCCATAGGCAACGCATTTTGGGATGCCAGGTTTTGTTATTTCTCCGGTTGAACCGCAAACTCTGCTGTGTAAGTTGACAAAGTTTGACCATGTTCAGTTCGATCGTTCAATTTCTTATCTATTGACAGTTTTTTTTTTTTTTTGACTATGTTATCTAATGCTTTGCGCCGACAAGCAAGGAGGTTGAGTGATTATACTCTAATTTAATGTTCGTGTTCGTGAATTAATTTTGGTTATAAATTGTTCCTATTTCAAAATAGATTTGTGTGGATTTTTTTCAGACAAGAGGTAGCCTACTAAACTTTTTCTTTGTATGATGGATTTTAAGTTTCATTCTTTTTCTGTTGTATCCTTAAATGTGAGGGGTTTACGTGACGTTGTAAAGAGGAAAGCTGTTTTTTTATTTTGTAAAAGCAGTGAGTCAGATATAATTTTTCTTCAGGAAACGCATTCAAGTGATATGGATGTAAAATTTTGGAAAAATCAATGGGGAAACGCAATTTATTGTAGTCATGGCTCTAGTCATTCGGCTGGAGTTTCAATTTTGTTGCACAAATTTAAAGGGCACATACTAGAAGCTAAATCTTCTGATGAAGGCAGATGGATTATTTTAGCGATTAAGCAGGATAATTCAATCTTTATTATTTGTAATATTTATGGTTTCAATTCCCGATCTGCCAACAGGTTTCTCTTCTCTCAGATAACCTCAGAATTGAATGAAGTAATTATCAAGTACCCAGACTCGTTTGTGATTTTAGGAGGGGATTTAAATGAATGTGTGGATGACTCCTTGGACCGACTTCCTCCCAGAAATAACGATAGCCAGCAGTTAAATATTAACATTTTATCATTATGCTCGAAATTTTCTCTTACAGATACATGGCGTTTCTTTCACCCTGATTTGCAGGAATTTACTTGGTCAAATAGAAATAAGTCTTCCCAATCGAGAATCGACCTCTTCCTGATCTCTTCATCAGCTCTTCAATTTGTAAAAGATATTTCTCATTCTTTCGCTCCCCTCTCAGACCATAAGCTAATAAGTCTAAAATTGTGTAGTAACACTGGAAAAACTTCAAGTTTGCGCGGTTATTGGAAATTTAATAATTCTCTCCTTAAAGATACAGCCTTTAATGATGGCATTAAGAACTTGTTTTCTGGTATATTCTCTGAAAATTCCAGTGACGGTTATAAAACAAAATGGGAATTTTTTAAATATAAAGCTAGGCAGATTGCCATCAGAAGAAGTAAAGAGCTAAAATCCTCTAAAAATAAAAAAAATATTTGAACTCCTAAATAAAATAAACACTTTATTGCAAAAAACATTAACTCAGGAGGAAGAGATAATTTTAAGAGATTTAAATTTACAAATCAATCAAGCTTATTTGGATTTAGCTAGAGGGGTCTTTATTAGGTCAAAAGCCAAATGGTTAGAAGAAGGAGAGACTAACTCCAGTTACTTTTTTGCATTAGAGAAGAGGAATTGCAGGAGAAATTCATTAACAGCTCTAAATATTAATGGCGCCAGGTGCACTGATCCAAACTTAATTTCTAAGTTTATCACAAACTTTTATGACAAACTTTATACTTCCGAATTTAATTCAGATAATTGTGAGACTTTTGTCGAAACTATTAAAAACTATATTCCAACTATTGATAATGATTTTAAAGATCTTTGTGAGTCAACTTTAACAACTGGGGAAGTTAAATCTGCTCTTTTCTCTATGAAGAGAGGGAAGTCCCCTGGTGTTGATGGTTTTTTCCGTTGAATTTTACATTCATTTCTGGGACTTAATAAAATCCCCATTACTTTGCATGTATAAAGAATGTGTCACAGGTCGGGAGGGTCGACTGGGTCTACCCCCTCCCTTTAGAATGTACCACTGAGGAGCAGACCAGAAACCAGGCGGACAAGGAAAATAAAATGTAACAGGCTTTATTGATTAAAAGAATTTGTACATCCTAATTAAAATTCCTCCTTCCTCCCCAGCATCCAGTGGCCGCCGGGACGTCGGCTGGACGACAGGTGGGGACTGGGTCCACTCGACCCCCTCGGACTCTTCGGGTGCCGAGGCTCTCGGCAATGGAGGGAACGCGGACCTGACCAGCAGGTAAGTGCTCTAAGCACGACTTATCCTTCTCGGACTCTGAGCGGACTGTCCTCTTCTCGACCTCCCAAGTACAGAAATTTACAGCGGTGAAGAGGAGCGTCGACTGGACAGCCGGTAGGGACTCCTGGTACTGTAGGTTTCTTTCCTCTGCAGGGGATGCAGAAAGCTTACGGCTGTGGAAGGGCGTCGACCAGACAGCAGGTGGGTACTTCGAGTACGGTTGGTCCTTCCCTATACGGGGGGTGCAGGAAACTTAGAGCTGTGGAAGGGGCGTCGACTAGACAGCAGGTAGTACTTCGAGTCCAGTTTGTTCTTTCCTATACAGGGGATGCAGAAAGCTCACGGCTGTGAAAGGGGCGTCGACTAGACAGCAGGTAGGTACTTCGAGTCCAGTTGGTTCTTTCCTATACAGGGGATGCAGAAAGCTCACGGCTGTGAAAGGGGCGTCGACTAGTCAGCAGGTGGATACTTCGAGTCCGGTTCGTTCTTCCCTATACAGGGGATGCAGAAAGCTCAGGGCTGTGAAAGGGGCGTCGACTAGACAGCAGGTAGATACTTCGAGTCCGGTTTGTTCTTCCCTATACCGGGGATGCAGAAAGCTCAGGCTGTGAAAGGGGCGTCGACTAGACAGCAGGTAGATACTTCGAGTCCGGTTTGTTCTTCCCTATACAGGGGATACAGAAAGCTCACGGCTGTGAAAGGGGCGTCGACTAGACAGCAGGTAGATACTTCGAGTCCGGTTTGTTCTTCCCTATACAGGGGATGCAGAAAGCTCACGGCTGTGAAAGGGGCGTCGACTAGACAGCAGGTAGATACTTCGAGTCCGGTTCGTTCTTCCCTATACAGGGGATGCAGAAAGCTCAGGGCTGTGAAAGGGGCGTCGACTAGACAGCAGGTGGGTACTTCGAGTACGGTTGGTTCTTTCCTATACAGGGGATGCAGAGAGCTCACGGCTGTGAAAGGGGCGTCGATGGGGGACACTCGGAACAGCAGATCACTGGGCTTCCTCCGTTCTCCAGACAACATCAACGATGAATCAGAACACCGCAAGCTTTAAATTCCACCGTCGCTTTATCTCTTCTGCAGCGGCTCCAGACTGCAACACAGGGCAAGGCCGATGGGCACGTGACAGAATTTGGTATAGTAAGCATGCAGTAGCTTCACTTCAAACACACACGGTGAGCACAGCATCAACTCACGTCACTCTTAACCACTCTGTGAAATATAAGGCCACGGCCCACCTCCTTGTACTGAACAGCAAGGACAGTAAAACGGAAGAATATATGGCGATCTCACTCGTGCATCATAACAGCTGTCTTCACATTACGGGTCTAGACTCCGGTTCCTAGATCGCTTCTCTTCCTATACAGTGTCTTGGTATATAAATCACGTATCATACGGCCAGTAAAAGGTTTGCACTTATCTCTACCCAGGCAGGGGACTTGATGTTTCCAAGGCAACTTCTCCTCTGCTTCTCTGTTCCACTCCACCAAATCCTTCGTAGCGGATTCCCTTCCGCGGATCTATCTCGCCAGTCAAGTTGTCCCACAGAAACTCTCAGCCTTCCTCGACGGAACAAGGTCAGGACACAGCACCCGAAAACCGAACACAGAACACTGCACTGAACTTCCTGCACTGAACTTCCCTCTTGGTCTCCCAAAGCTTGGTTTTTATCTGTTTCAAGCCGCTGTGTGTCCCAATCACCAAACAGCCCCTTGATGCGCCGCACCTGCTGTCACTCTGTCATCAGCGGCTGCTGTTGCCATGGTAGCGACGCATATCAGGCTGACTGGGTGTTGCGTCGAGAGCGCTCCGGGCGGAAACATTCCTCCGTGGAATATATAGTTCCGCTGCTGGTTCGTCACCTTGTGACAAATGCATTGCTCAGAAGGAAATGACTACTTCAATGAAGCAGGGTATAATCTCCCTTATTCCAAAACCTGATAAAGAACCTCTCTTAATTGATAATTGGCGACCAATAACACTCTTAACTATTGATTACAAGATATTGGCCCTGGTGTATGCTAATAGGTTGAAATTTAAGCTTGACCAAATTATTGCGGAGACTCAGTCAGGATTTGTCAAAGGTAGACATATCAGCAATAATATAAGACTTGTTTTAGATTTGTTGGATTACTCTGAATTTGTACACTCTAAAGCCCTTATTCTTTTTTTAGACTTTTATAAGGCCTTTGATACCATTGAGCATGAATTTCTTCTGCAATCTCTCAAACTGTTTGGTTTTGGGGAATCCTTTGTTAATGTAATTAAAATGTTTTATAAAGAAATTAGTAGTTCAGTCATAGTTAATCTGAACACCTCCCAAAGATTTGTTATAAAGCGTGGTGTCAGACAGGGTTGCCCAATTTCCCCCTTTTTATTTATTTTGGTTACTGAGCTATTATCACTGAGTATTATGCACAATCAGAACTTGAAAGGTATCTCCATTTTTGACAGGGAAATTAAAATCTCGCAGCTGGCTGATGACACTACTCTTTTTTTATATGATAAAACTCAACTCTCCAGTGCCATTCAGATAGTTAGAAACTTTTCATGTGCTTCCGGGCTAAAATTAAATATGTCGAAGTGTGAGATAATGTCGTTGCATAAATGCGATGACACGTCATTTGAGGGTATTCCAGTTAAAGACACAATTAAGTATTTAGGTATTCACTTAACAAAAAATTTTGTAGACAGACAACAACTTAATTTTTCTAGTCGAATTAAGAAAACTCAAAATATTTTTAATCTTTGGCTTCAAAGAGACCTAACTCTCTATGGGAGGGTTCTCTTGTCTAAAGCGGAAGGTCTCTCTCGCTTTGTGTATCCATCACTTTCTTTATTTGTGAATGACTGCACTGCTAAAGGTGTTAATAAAATTTTTCTTGATTTTATATGGAAAAACAGACCTCATAAACTTAAAAAAGAAGTGATTTCCAATTGTAGAAGTGATGGGGGACTAGAAGTGCTACATTTTCACAACGTTATTAATGTATTTAAAATCAATTGGATTAGAAGATGTCTACTATATTCAAATTCTATTTGGTTTTTCATTCCTAATTTCATCTTTAATAAAATTGGAGGCCTCCTTTTTATCTTAAAATGTAATTATATGTACAATAAACTCCCGGTTAAACTATCTAAATTTCATCAGCAAGCTCTTCTTGCATGGAAACTGTGTTACATCCACAATTTCTCCCCACATAAAACTCTTTTGTGGAATAATATGAATATAACTGTTAGAAACAAATCTCTTTTTTTTTTCTAATTGGTTTAATAGAGGTCTAATTCATATAATTTCTTTATTTGACAATTCTGGAAACATTTTGTCTTATGAACGCTTCATGACTATCCATGACTTTCCTATTCCTTTTAAAGAATACAATACGGTGCTCAAAGCTATTCCTACAGGTCTAGTGCAACTGGTCAAGAGCCACTTATTATACAACCAAAATAATATGATGGATTCGGCTTTGTTATTGGATGGCATTAGCATTTATGATAAGAAATGCAATAATAAACATATGCGCCAGATTTTTCAAAAAAGAGATCTAATGTGCCCTAGAGGCAGATCCCATTGGGCTGCCTCTATTGGCAATATTGAATGGAGAAAAGCGTGGTTATTACCACATAAATATTTTATCCCTAACAAGACCAAAGAAGTCCACTTTAAAATATTACATAAGATATATCCTGTTAATGCAACGGTGTCCAAATATATTGATATTTCTAGTACCTGTTCTTTTTGCGGTGACGAAGATGAAACATTAATACACTTATTTTTTTCTTGCAAATTGGTTCAGAAATTTTGGTCTAGCATATTTTCTCATTTAAATAAAACCCCCATTCATGCACACTCCTTTAATTTGAAAGATATTATTTGTTATTATACTGATTCCCACACATCCAAAGAATACATTTTTAATTTTTTTATTTTATTTGGAAAATTTTTCATCCATAAACAGAAATTTATGGGATCACTTCCTATTTTCTCACATTTTTTGGCTGAAGTAGACTCACTTCTTAAATCTTTTAATTTAACTAGCAATAAAAAATGTGATAGATTCCTGAACATATATGAACAATTATTTTGTAATGGCTCTGATATTCAGGATTAAACAGCTTTATATCATATATTGTTTATTTTATTTGTATTATTATTTTTATGTTTTATAATTATTTTTATGGCACTTAATTTGGAATTATCCTGTATAATTTGTCTTTTGTTTTACCTCTTTAATGTTATCCTGAATATATTTGTATATTTACACGTTTCTTTAAAAATTGTATATTTTACATGTTTCAATAAAAAAAAAAAAAAAAAAAAAAAAAAAAAAAACAGACGCGCTGAACACGAGATGAAACTGATGCACACGAGATGAGACAATGCAGACGGGATTAAAAAGGTTTATATTGTTGAAAATCATATAAAATTATTATAAGCAACCTTATAATACTTAATGGTTAATGATGATAAATCGTTTTAGAGTGATGATTGCTGATTTAATCGCGGATGTTAGACGATTGTGAAGCCTCTCGAAATCTGAAGTGTTTTAACAAACTGAAACTCGGGATTTGGTGAGTTTATTTGTATTCTCTTTTCTTTGAAAGATGTATTTTATGTTACTATGCATATTATGTATGCTGTAAAGATCGTTTACATATTTTCTGAATGTTAATATGCTTTATTTTGAAATGTTAAGTGATATATTCTGCTTAGCCATGGATGAATATTAATTTTCACATTCTCAAAATGTCAAGATAACATGACATAACATGTCATAAAAGTTGAGATAGCTGTTTAAAGACTGAAAAGTTATTAAGAAATAGTACTGAATGTTAATGACACTGTTTTGATAAAACAGGTCAGGTTTATTGTTTGAGTTGGAAATCTTTCTCATGGATTTGAGATGGCGAGACACCCGTACCATTGAATGCTGATATCTGAGCCTGGGAAGACCTTTTGGCTGTATTCGAGGACCTTTTCGTTGCACTGTAGACATCAACCTGTTTTCCAAGTGGGAAGACATTCTTTTCCATTTTGAACTGGTAGGATTGAACTGATTTCACTCACCCACTGGACTTTATTAAAGGACTTTTCTGGATGATATTCAGAAGAAAATTCATACAAAAAGAGTTCTAATAAGGGTATTGTTCGTTGCATATTACTGAATGTGAGTCAGAGGTGAATTTGGATTTCTTTTTGTTGTTGTTTTAATTATTTCATGTGATACAAGTTTAAATTGAAACTGAATTGTGGTTACATGATATTGTACTTTTTGTTTGAGAAATTATTTGGGTTCTCTTACGAGAGTATCTCTCGTACTGCGTAATATCTTACGCTATGGGGAAAACTCTTTTCCACGAGATATTGAAGCCAAAAATTATCCTTAATTTTTTATTAATGTAAAACGCTTTGCAGCAGCAAGCAGACATAGGCGAGACAGCTCGCGCGCCTATTGGCTGCCCTGCAGCAATAGCAGCAGCCTATCGAGAGAGGCTCTGCGTGACGTCACGACGAATGGGGGCCTTTCGCGCCCATATCGTCACGTCCCGCCAGAAAGGGCGTGGTCTCGCCCCATATCTAGGCTCGATAGCTGCTCTTACGTTGATTTTCATCTCTTCAGCGAAGCCTCCCGCATCGCTGGATCCAGAGTGAGAAGCCGCGCCGTCGACCTGTAGCCTTCAGCGGGACGTGCCATCGAGCCTGGAGTCGCTGGCCTCGCCGCCTTCAGCCGCCGTACCTGCTGCGCTTTCCGGCGTACATATCCTTTCCTCTGCTTAGAGTGTGTGTGATTGCATTATCTGCCTTTTTTTCCCACCCCTCTAAAAGAGCGGCGTCTTTTTAAAGATGCCTTCCTGTGGTTCTTGCCGAGCCCCACTCAGCGATGAGGACCGCCATGTCATCTGCGTGTCCTGCCTGGGTGAGGAACACGCGGCCATCGCGCTCGCTGACGGCGGATGCCATCATTGTGAACGTTTGCCTATGGTGACTCTGCGGACTCGCCTAGCTGCGTTATCCGAGCCCGCATCCCAGCCTGCCGTGACGCCGCGCCGCAAGAAGCGCCGCGCCCTGCGCGCGCCCGAGCTATTTCCAGCCCGCCAAAGCTCGCCGGTTCGCCCGCCAGCTTCGCCGGCTTCGCTCGAGTCGCCCACGGACGGACAGTGGCCGCCGTCTGCCGCCGCGTCCGCACTTGAGCTCGACGAACTTACCGGAGACGGCATTGAAACTGAGCCGATGCGTCCGCTCTCTCAAGCCGTGAATTACATCGGCCTCGACTGAAAGGCGCTCGCGCAACTAACGCGCAATAGGCTGGACGGACGCTTTCTCGGGAAAGACGAAGCTCCGTCACAGTCGAGACCCGCGCCTTTCCCCCCCTGAATGGTGAGAAACATTTGTGGCTAACGCTATCCGAGATGACGGAAGCTGAGCGCTCCGTGTTCCTCGACGTTCTCGCTCTGCTGGACGCCGCCCCCCTCAGCGCGGGCCCCGGCCGAGGATTGAGATAAAGCCGGAGGTCTCAAGGCCTTCCTAGTCTCTCTAGGAAAGCGACGGTGTTCAGTTCCCGCTGCGGCCGGATTTCCACCAAAACTTCTCGCTCGTTCAGTTCCAAGCAATGTGACTGTTCCAGTGTATTTCGCAGTGAGCAAGCTGGTTCCACAGCCCGCTTGCCTGCGCACAAAGGCCGTCGTTTCGGCTAACTAGCAGCGCCGCCAGGCCCGAGATCAAACACCGCGCTCTCGCTCTGCTGGACGCTGCCCCCCTCAGCGCGGGCCCCGGCCGAGGATTGAGGTAAAGCCCGAGGTCTCAAGGCCTTCCTAGTCTCTCTAGGAAAGTGACGGTGTTCAGATCCCGCTGCGGCCGGATTTCCACCAAAACTTCTCGCTCGTTCAGTTCCATGCGTTGTGACTGTCCCAGTGTATTTCGCAGTGAAGCAGCCGGTGTCTCAGCCCGCTTGCCTGCGCACAAAAGCCGTTTCTATGGCTACCCAGATAAATCCAATAAAGAGTGCATTTTCTGGTGTCCCGGCCACGGCCGATGGTGTTACGAGTGTTGTAAGAATGCCCACGTCCCAGTGCCCATTCCCACACCCAGACACAGCCCGCAAAGGTGCAGGGCTAGCACAAATAAAACCAACTCATGTTGGTTGTGCAGAAAATGTAGTGAACGCGCCCATACAATGCCCGCTTACACTACATGATGCGTGTCCCTTGGTTTCTGTAAAAACGAAACTAACACACATTTAGTCGGCGCGAGCCGACAGTGTTCTCAGTGCAGTAAATGTGCCCGCTGTCCCGCATTTCCTCACTGACACGCCGAATCCCACGGGATTCACCCCCGCTCGCTTTCTATGCACAACCCGTCACAGAGAAGCTGAGCGCGGCCAGGCTGCCCGCTGTGATTAGCGCGCACCTCGCACGCTGTGAGCACAGCGTTGATTCAGTCGGCGCGAGCCGAGTGTTCTCCGTGCTGAAAATGTGCCCGCCGTCTCGCGCCCGCATTTCTCACAGACACTCCGAATCTCACGGGATTCGCCCCCGCTCGTTTTCTCTGCACAACCCGTCACAGAGAAGCTGAGCGCGGCCAGGCTGCCAGCTGTGATCAGCGCACGCTGTAAACACAGCAGTGATTTAGTCGGCGCGAGCTGACAGTATTCTCAGTGTAGTAAATGTGCCCGCATGTAGTAAATGTGCCCACATTCCCTCACACGCGCCGAATCCCACGGGATTCGCCCCGCTCGCTTTCTCTGCGCGTCCCGCCATAGAGAAGCTGAGCGCGGCCAGGCTGCCCGCTGTGATCAGCGCGTCCCCCGCCTCGAACGGTGTAAACACGGTGTTGTGTTCCCAGTACACAGGGGCTCTCGAGCCGCCGTCCTGCCGCGGCCAGAGCCCAGATTTCATTCTACCCCTAGCTATTCACGCAGATGCGTGGTCAAGGCTTCCGGGGTATCAGAATGGGTGTTGAACACTATAACGAGAGGCTGTTCGCTACAGTTCGCTCGACGCCCCCGCCGTTATACGGCGCGAGTCGAAGCTACGGTGTAAAGCGAAGTGTTTCATCTACTTCGAGCCGAGATAGCGAAACTACTGAGAAAAGGGGCTATAGAACCTCTATCTCAGGGCGAAGGGGGCTTATACAGCAGATATTTTCTGGTACCGAAAAAAGATGGTGGGCTCAGACCCATTCTAGATCTGCGACTGCTGAACAGAACGCTTGTGAAGCGCCAGTTCAGAATGCTTACGACCAGGAAAATCCTCGCGCAAGTGCGCCAAGGAGACTGGTTCATGTCAATAGATCTGAAAGACGCCTATTTTCAAATACAAATAGCGTCCCATCACAGGCGATTCTTGAGATTCGCCTTCGAGGGCCAGGCATATCAATACACAGTCCTGCCGTTCAGCCTGTCCCTAGCACCCCGTACGTTCACGAAGTGCATGGACGCGGCCCTCGCCCCCCCCTGAGACTTCGGGGCATGCGAGTTTTTGAACTACTTGGACGATTGGCTGATTCTAGCTCGTTCACGAACGGAGCTCATAGAACACAGGGCCGCATTACTCGAGCACCTCGAGGAGCTGGGCCTTACAGTCAGTTGGGCGAAAAGCTCACTGCTCCCCAGTCGGAGAATTTCCTTTCTGGGAACAGTGTTAGACTCGCTATCCATGACAGCACGCCTGTCACCGGAGCGCGGATTGAATATTCAGCACGTCGCGAGATCCTTCCGCCACGGCTCTATAGTCCCGCTCAGAAGGTTTCAGAAAATGCTGGGTCTGATGGCCTCAGCAGCCTCCGTACTCCAGTTGGGCCTTCTCCGCATGCGCCCACTGCAGCTATGGCTAAAAGCACGAGTTCCCCCCAGGGCGTGGACCGCAGGTCTATTTCGCCTCAGGGTCGACCTTCAGTGCATTTCGGCTCTGAAACCATGGAAAGCAACCGACTGGTATCAGTCAGGTGTGAGTCTGGGGATCCCCTCGAGTGTGAAGGTGGTGTCTACGGACGCCTCCACTTCGGGGCAGGGAGCGCTGCTCGAAGGCAGACCGCTAGCTGGCCTATGGTCAGTACGGGAGAAGCTCCTTCACATAAACTGCTTGGAATTAATAGCAGTCGACAAAGCGCTACGGCGCTTCTGTCCCCAGATAAAAGGCCACCACGTATTGGTCCGGTCGGACAACATGTCAGTGGTGGCGTACATAAATCACCAGGGCGGCGTCAGGTCCCGAAACCTTTACAGGCTGACGGGACGCCTCCTGGTCTGGGCTCAGCACAACCTGCTCTCGCTGAGAGCGGCGCATGTGCCTGGTCACCTAAATGTGGGGCCAGACAGGCTGTCCAGAAACAACGTCCCAGCAGGAGAATGGTCTCTGCACCCGCAGACGATCCAGCTGCTGTGGGAAACGTTTGGCAAAGCGCAGGTGGACCTGTTCGCGTCCCAAGAAAACGCTCACTGCCCGAGATTCTTCTCGAAATGCCGGGAGGCGCTGGCCCATGTTTGGCCCCGCCGCCCCCTATATGCTTTTCCCCCTGTCTCACTCCTGCCTCAGGTGTTGGAGCGAATCAGGAGGGAGGGATGCCCAGTGCTACTCATAGCTCCGCTCTGGACAAACCAGTCGTGGTTCCCTGTCCTGATGCAGCTGACCAGCGCTGCCCCATGGCCTTTACCGTTGAGGAGAGACCTCCTCTCTCAGGCGGGAGGCTCGATTTGGCATCCTCGCCCGGATTTGTGGTCCCTGCACGCAGGGGCCATCAACGGGTACCCGCTGACCTCCCAGAGGGAGTGTTAAACACGATCGCGCAGGCTAGAGCCCCGTCTACCAGACGGCTCTACACCTCGAAGTGGTCTGTGTTCTCTGCTTGGTGTCAAGCGCAGAGCTTTTCACCTGTAGACTGCGGGGTTACGGAAGTGCTTTCCTTCCTTCAGGAGCTACTGGATAAGGGCAGGACCCTTCCACGCTCAAAGTATACGTGGCGGCCATAGCAACGTTTGTAAAACCGGTGTCTGGCCAGTCACTAGGAAAGAACGACTTAGTCGTGCGTTTCCTTGGAGGAGCTCGGAGGCTAAACCCTCCCAGGCCCCCTTCAGTCCCGACATGGGACCTTTCCACGGTCTTGGAGGCCATGAAAGGTGCCCCATTCGAGCCAATCCAGTCGTCAGACATGAAACACTTGTCTTCAAGACAGCGTTTCTTATGGCTCTCGCTTCAGTGAAGCGCGTAGGGGACTTGCAAGCGCTCTCAGTGAGCGCGTCATGCATGGAGTTTGGACCTAATGACTCTAAGGTCATACTCAAACCGAAGCACGGCTACGTGCCAAAATCCCTCAACACACCGTTCAGGGCCCAGGTGATTTCCCTGTCTGCCCTTCCGGTTCTCAATGAGGAGAAGGACGCGAGTCTCCTTTGCCCTGTTAGGGCACTAAGGGCTTATGTGTCCCGCTCGTCTGGTTTCAGACGGACTGAGCAGCTTTTTGTTTCGTTTGGCGGCCGTGCTAAGGGACTTGCCGCTTCGAAACAGAGCCTATCCAGATGGATAGTTGGTGCCATAGCGCTGGCTTACACTTCTAAGGGCCTACAGTGCCCTTTGGGTGTTGGAGCGCACTCCACAGGAGGCATGGCCTCCTCGTGGGCATGGTCTAGCGGGGTTACCCTGCAAGATATTGTATGGCCGCGGGCTGGGCCTCGCCGTCTACATTTATAAAATACTATAACCTGGAGGTTCCCGCCTTGCAAGCTAAGCTTTTGGCGGTATAAAGTCCAGTGCTATCTGCCGCTGTGCGGCTCAGATACTGAGTTTGACCTGCGTATTGCTCACTGACCGGTACAGCAGCTCATTAAAATGTCGACACACTTGTGGCCACCCAGTTCAGGCTGAATGTTCACCCTGACGGTATGGTCTATTTGTCACATGATCAGCTCCTTCGGATGCTATTTACAGGGAATGATGCTTCTAGCCTCTCTTCCCTCACTCTCTGTGAGTTTATGGTGATTATGCACTATATGCGCCCCGGGCTTCGGCCCCTGGGACTTTGGTGTTGGATCCCTACCAGCACGGCGTGTTGCATTTAGTCCCCATAGCGTAAGATATTACGCAGTACGAGAGATACTCTCGTAAGAGAACGTACTCGGTTACTAACGTAACCTCGGTTCTCTCTAGAGAGGGAACGAGTACTGCGTATCTTGCCGTGCTTGGAATACGCTCTGGTTCGCTTCGGCGATGAAAACCAACGTAAGAGCAGCTATCGAGCCTAGATATGGGGCGAGACCACGCCCTTTCTGGCGGGACGTGACGATATGGGCGCGAAAGGCCCCCATTCGTCGTGACGTCAAGCAGAGCCTCTCTCGATAGGCTGCTGCTATTGCCGCAGGGCAGCCAATAGGCGCGCGAGCTGTCTCGCCTATGTCTGCTTGCTGCTGCAAAGCGTTTTACATTAATAAAAAATTAAGGATAATTTTTGGCTTCAATATCTCGTGGAAAAGAGTTTTCCCCATAGCGTAAGATATTACGCAGTACTCGTTCCCTCTCTAGAGAGAACCGAGGTTACGTTAGTAACCGAGTACGTTTTCAAAACAGTATAGGAGGTTTAACACTAAAACTATATAGCACGAAACCCTAAACTCCAAATTAAAGATTAATAAATCTTAAGAGCGTTCTAAATTAAGGCGAAATCAAATAAGAATTGTGCTAAAATCTATATCTGAACAGAGATAAAGTAAATAATATAGATTAAATTGTAAAAGGAAAAAGGGAAATATAACTTAGAGAATAAGACACGAAAACAAAAGACAACACTGAGAATTATTATTTCTTTTGTATACATGTGATTGTTTTTTTTTGAAATCTGATTCATGTTGGTTACATGACTGTTCAATCACAATACATATTTCTTGAGTAATCTTCCTTACCTGTGGTCTGATTTATTTACTGCTAGGAATTTATTCTGTTCTCCACTAACCTAGAAACTGGTCCATTGCTCCAACCTACGTTGAGGGCACTTGTTACATAAACATTGGCGAGCCAGCAGCCAGGAGAACAGTGGTAGTAAATTTCTTCTGAACAGGTCCTAAAAAAAAAAACAACAACATACAAATACTCAAGTTACACAAACCTGAGATCACGTTAGTCTTTGGAAACATGGATATCGTTGAAACTGAGAATGTTAAAGTCGCAAACTCAGTGATAGTTCGTGGACTGACTGACACAGAGCTTGACGAAGACCTAGTTCAATTTCTAAATAAGCACGGACATGTTAGTAGACATCTGAGAGTAGATGACCCTAAGTCGCCTTTTCATAGAGACGTTATAGTAGAATATGAAAGCTGTTCTGCCCTTGTAGCTCTTGAGCCTTTGCTGCCATACACTTTCAGAAGCCCTCATGACGTCTCTTATGTCATATCACTCTTGTCAAGTGTCTACTTGCCAGCAGCAACCAAGCAAGCTACCGCCAGTTACTTTGCTGAGCTGCAGAAATTAGCAATGATTGGTGGAAAGACTTTTGAGGAACTTCTTAGAGAACAGTTGTCTCAAGTCACTACATCAAGTACTGAAATCACAACAGACAAGAATGAACCAAAGTTTTCCTTGGGAACTAGCACTCCCACGCACGATCCTCTTACCTCATTCAAAGATGGCAAAAGCGCAGAAGGGTGTCAAAGTCCAGACACTTTGCATTCAGTGGCCTCTGAAAAGAGAACGTCAGCTTTTGATGCGGTTGATGTAAATCCACCTGAAATCCAGCGTGTGGTAGTAGAACACCTAATAAAGAATGAAGGACTTCCCCACATGCATGCACCTTTCAGACTTAGAGTGTTCTCTGGAAAAATTCCCCGTCCAAGCACTGAAGTCGATTATGATGTCTGGAGAGGGAGTGTTGAACTGATTCTCCAAGATCCTTCACTTTCTGAATTGCACCGATCCAGGAAAATATTAGACAGTTTGTTACCTCCAGCATTGGAAATTGTGAGGCATTTGGGCGCAACAGCCCTACCTAATGCATACCTCGACATTCTGGATTCTGCTTTTGATGTAGTGGAGGACGGAGATGATCTCTTTGCAAGATTCTTGAACACATTGCAAAATTCAGGTGAAAAGCCATCCTTGTACTTACAGCGCTTACAAGCAGCTCTCTTAAAAGCAATAAAAAGAGGAGCCATATCTAATGCTGAAGCTGATAAACAGCTCTTGTAACACTTCTGCCGAGGCTGTTGGAATGGAATTAATAACAAACCTCCAGCTCGAGGCCAAGCGAGATAGTCCACCATCGTTTTCTGAACTGCTTTTGCAGTTGCGCAGTGAAGAAAATCGACACTATGCCAAAGAGAGCCGTATGCGTCAGCATCTGAATGTTCATCGCCATAAAGTTAGCTCCAATGTTATATCTGTGTCACCGCAGGGTGACGATGTGCTCGACTTGAAGAAGCAGTTTGCCGAACTTCAGACTCAGTTCACAAAGCTTGGATCCCAGAAGCCTTTAAAGCAAAAAGGAGACTGTGAAACCAAACACGCTCACCCCAAGTCCACTCAAGCAACTGTTTCAACTGTTGTCCCAAAGTACCAAGATAGACCTAAGCCAGGTTATTGTTTCCGCTGCGGCGAAGATGGACATATCGTGTCTGGTTGCGAAGGTGCTCCAAACCCATCGTTAGTAAATGAAAAACGGAAGCAGCTGAAGGAACGACAGTGTCTCTGGGACCGTCAGCAGTGCTCAGGGGTCTCAGAGTCTTTAAACTGGAATTAGCCCCTGTAGCGAGACGTACAAGGGCTACCATGTGCAGGACTAGTCTCAAAGGGTCCACAGGAAGAGTTCCATTGGCCAGCCTTCCAAAGGGGCTGATAGGAGCCAGGTGTACTGCTCAGGTGTACATAGAAGGGAAATTATGTTCCTGCCTCCTGGACACAGGGTCGCAAGTGACGACAATCTCCCAATCTTATCACGAGCAAGAGCTGCCTGGATTGAGGATAACCTCTTTAGATAACCTGCTGGAGATAGAAGCAGCAAATGGTCAGTCAGTGCCTTACCTGGGTTATGTTGAGGTGAAAATTGTATTCCCCAGGGACTTCCTTGGATCCGACGTTGAAGTTTCAACTCTTGCTTTGGTGATTCCAGACACTGGTGGTACTGCTCAGCCAAATGTGTTAATAGGCACCAACACTTTGGATCTGGCATACGACAAGTACCTTGAAACCCATGATCCAGTTCATCAAGCTGTTCCATTTGGATACAGAGCCGTGATTCAGACCATCGAAAGCAGACGCCAGCAGAGAGTAAACAGTACCATAGGAATTGTTAGGCTCCCTGATGTTACTCCTACTGTTGTTCCTGCGGGTCAAAATGTCGTGCTTGAAGGAGTGGTGAGTGCAAGAGGAAAAGTAGCAGAGAAATGGGCTGTGATGGAGCCTCCTTCATGTTCACCTTTTCCTGGAGGACTGCTTGTTGCCAGTTGCTTGCTAAACTTACCTCAGCATCCATTACGCAAGGTACCAGTGGTGTTAAAGAACGAAACAGAACATGACATCATCATTCCTGGCAAGAGTGTAATTGCAGACCTGCATGCTTTGCAAAAAGTAATGTCACCCAACGTCATGCAATCTGATTGCTCAGTGTCACAAGTCCAAGGAAAGTCTGACAAAGAACTCCGCTTTGATTTGGGTGATTCCTGTTTGCCAGAGGAGTGGAAGATGAGATTCATTGAGAAACTGAACACCATGCCCGAAGTCTTTGCATGTCACGACATGGATGTTGGACAAACAGACAAAGTGAAACACTGTATCAAATTACACGATGAAACCCCTTCAAGCATAAAGCAAGACCAATCCATCCCAACGATCTTGAGGCTGTCCGCCGGCATTTGGAAGAATTGCTTGAAGCAGGTATCATTCGTGAGTCAGAATCATCTTTTTCCTCTCCTATTGTTGTAGTAAGGAAGAAGAATGGCGATATAAGACTATGCATTGATTATCGCAAGTTGAATATGCAGACCATCAAGGATGCGTATGCTCTACCCAACTTGGAAGAAACCTTCTCAGCGCTCCGAGGTTCGAAATGGTTCTCAGTGCTCGATCTAAAATCTGGGTATTACCAGATCGAAGTAGAAGAGAAAGACAAACCCAAGACCGCTTTCGTATGCCCATTGGGTTTTTGGGAGTTTAATAGGATGCCTCAGGGTATCACTAACGCTCCCAGCACATTCCAAAGGCTGATGGAGAAGTGCATGGGTGACATCAACCTTTCAGAGGTCCTAGTGTTCTTGGACGATTTGATTGTCTTCTCAGATACTTTGGAAGAGCATGAGAGATGCCTTCTTCATGTTTTGGGACGCCTGAAAGACTATGGTTTAAAGCTTTCATTGGAGAAATGCAAGTTTTTCCAGACGTCAGTGAAATATCTCGGTCACATCGTCTCGGAAAAAGGTGTGGAAACGGATCCCCAAAAGATAGAAGCCATTAAAACCTGGCCAAGTCCTAAGAACCTGAAAGAGCTGCGTTCCTTCCTGTGTTTCTCCGGTTATTACCGACAATTCATTAAGGACTATGCAAAAATTGTGAAGCCATTGAATGAATTGACTGTGGGATATCCTCCTTTGCAGAAGGGCAGCAAGATAAAAAGTAAGGAGAAAAATTACCTTGATCCAAAAGTACCCTTTGGAGGGCGATGGAAAACTGACTGCCAGCAAGCATTTGAAACACTCATCGCAAAACTCACTGAAGCACCAGTATTAGGATTTGCAGATCCTGGGTTGCCGTATGTGCTGCATACAGATGCGAGCACTACTGGACTAGGTGCAGCGCTCTATCAAGAGCAAGAGGGTGTGCTACGAGTTATTGCTTATGCCAGTCGAGGATTGTCAAAGAGCGAGGCCCGGTATCCTGCCCACAAGCTGGAATTCCTAGCCCTGAAATGGGCAGTTACTGAAAAGTTCTGTGACTATCTGTATGGGAGTAGTTTCAAGGTAATCACAGACAGCAACCCCCTCACTTATGTTTTAATCTCAGCCAAGTTGGATGCAACCAGCTACCGGTGGTTGTCTGCTTTGTCCACTTTCTCCTTTACCCTCCAGTACCGTCCTGGAAAGAGTAATCTTGACGCCGATGCACTCTCAAGACGGCCACATGGTGATCTGGTGAATGATTTAACATCTCAGAAAGAGCAAGATCGAATACGTCAGTTCACCTTGTATCACTCACCTGAAGCGGCCAGTTCCATCCTGGTTTCCACTGACGTGATACAAGCAATCTGTGACAAGCATTCGTTATGTCAAGATGATGACTCTTGTATCACTCTTGTTGAGTCACTTTCTATGTGCCCGAATGCAATTCCAGAAGATTATGAGCAGATGGAAGGATCTTCAGTTGTTCCCTGTATGTCAGCACAGGAGTTAAAAGAAAAACAGAGAAATGACCCAGCCATGCGAGAAGTAATTCTTCAACTGGAATCAGGAGACACTGTCTTACCTGCCCTGAGACATGAGCTCCCAGAACTTCCTTTCCTGTTAAGAGAATGGAGAAAACTTGAGTTAAGGGATGGTGTTCTCTATCGCAAAAGAACTGTTGGGGACTGCACAACTTACCAACTCGTCCTTCCACCTGACTTAAGAGCCATGACCATGGAGAATCTGCATGACGACATGGGTCACATGGGAATAGAACGGACTCTTGATCTCGTAAGGTCCCGATTCTATTGGCCCAGGATGGCTACTGATGTTGAACACAAAGTCAAGACCTGTAGTCGCTGTGTGTGTAGAAAGACCTTAGCGGAAAGAGCAGCACCTCTAGTGAACATCCAAGTCACCCGGCCACTAGAGTTAGTGTGCATGGACTTTTTGTCATTGGAACCCGACCATAGCAACACCAAAGATGTCTTGGTGATAACAGACTTCTTCACCAAGTATGCGGTCGCAGTTCCCACCCCAAACCAAAAAGCCAGAACGGTCGCAAAAAGTCTGTGGGAGAACTTTATAGTTCATTATGGTGTGCCGGAAAAGCTCCACAGCGACCAAGGACGTGACTTTGAGTCCAAGACAGTAAAAGAACTCTGTGAAATTACTGGCATCAAAAAGGTCAGAACTACACCTTATCATCCTAGAGGGAACCCAGTCGAGCGTTTCAACCGCACGCTGCTAGGAATGCTTGGTACCTTGAAAGCTCATGAGAAGACACGTTGGAAAGATTTTGTGAAACCACTAGTACATGCTTACAATTGTACAAAACACGAGACTACAGGATTCACACCGTACGAACTTATGTTCGGACGACAACCAAGATTGCCTGTAGACTTAATCTACAACACCCCTGTGAGTAATGAAAGTCCCAAGTTTCATTCCCAGTATGTGCAGTCATTGAAAACTCACCTCCAGGAAAGCTACAAGTTAGCTCAGAAGAATGCAGCCAAAACTGCAGAAAGGAACAAAGTCCGGTTCGATCGCAGGGTAACTGAGTCGTCTCTGGAGGAAGGCGATCGTGTGCTGGTAAGGAACGTGAGGTTACGTGGGAAACATAAACTGGCTGACAGGTGGGATCCTGTGGTACACGTTGTAGTGGGACGTGCTGGCGAACTACCTGTCTACACAGTGAGACCTGAGAGACAAGAAGGTCCCTTACGAACACTGCATAGAGATTTATTGCTACCTTGTGGGTTTTTGTCTTCACTAACTGAGGACGAGGTTGATGTGAAAAAAACTCAGAAAAAACGGGCCACTAGACAAAGCAGAGACGAGGAAGCTGAGGAATGTTTTGAGAACTACCAAAGCTCTGATGAGGATGACTATGTACCCCAGATCTCTGAAGTACCAGCTATTACCTCAGGAAGGTTCAACCGGGAATACAATGTCATAAAGAAGCCTGTTGAGGTTCCTCTTAACGTGAATCCTGCAAAGAAAATCTCACTTGACATACCATCAGTCCCGAATGATGATTCAGAAATGATGATTCCGCCTGAAGCAGAGTACTTACCTTATACCGAAACCTCAACTGAAACACAGTACTTACCTGAAGCTGAACCTTCATCTGGTCATGCTGAACCTGTTAGGGAAAACCTGAAAGTAAGAAACCACTCACCTCAAGTAGAACAGCAGACACTGGATGTAACTGGTGGGAACAAAAACGGAAAAGACAGTGAAACACATGCAGTGCAAATTGAGGAAACCGTACCTGATGAACCTGAGGAAGGAACGGATCAAGATGAAAGTGAGGATGAAAGTCGTCTACGGAAGTCTAAAAGAGTGAAGCAGAAGTCAAAAAGATTGACCTACCCTGAGTTGGGAAATCCTATGATATCCATAATTCAATCCTTGCTTCAGGGTCTGAACACAGCTTTCACTGAAACATTAGCAGACCAACCAAGATCGATTAAACACCCTAAGATGTAGGCCCTAACACTGATTAGCAGGCATAATCACAATGCAAAGGGACTTGCATTGATTTAAAGAGGGGAGGGTGTAACCCAGGTTAAATGTGGTGATATACAAGATTAATAAATAATATAATTGGATATTCTAATAATTATAGTTTTCATTAAAAAGTTGAAACGATCTATTAATAAACATTGTGAATTAACTATTCATAAATAAAAATAATAAGTATGATAATTGAGCCCAGAACATGTGACGTATTACACGCACGCACGTTGTGTATGACGTAAGCTGATGTTTCGCGGAAGTGTGACAGACGCGCTGAACACGAGATGAAACTGATGCACACGAGATGAGACTGATGCAGACGGGATTAAAAAAGTTTATATTGTTGAAAATCATATAAAATTATTATAAGCAACCTTATAATACTTAATGGTTAATGATGATAAATCGTTTTAGAGTGATGATTGCTGATTTAATCGCGGATGTTAGACGATTGTGAAGCCTCTCGAAATCTGAAGTGTTTTAACAAACTGTGAAACTCGGGATTTGGTGAGTTTATTTGTATTCTCTTTTCTTTGAAAGATGTATTTTATGTTACTATGCATATTATGTATGCTGTAAAGATCGTTTACATATTTTCTGAATGTTAATATGCTTTATTTTGAAATGTTAAGTGATATATTCTGCTTAGCCATGGATGAATATTAATTTTCACATTCTCAAAATGTCAAGATAACATGACATAACATGTCATAAAAGTTGAGATAGCTGTTTAAAGACTGAAAAGTTATTAAGAAATAGTACTGAATGTTAATGACACTGTTTTGATAAAACAGGTCAGGTTTATTGTTTGAGTTGGAAATCTTTCTCATGGATTTGAGATGGCGAGCCACCCGTACCATTGAATGCTGATATCTGAGCCTGGGAAGACCTTTTGGCTGTATTCGAGGACCTTTTCGTTGCACTGTAGACATCACCCTGTTTTCCAAGTGGGAAGACATTCTTTTCCATTTTGAACTGGTAGGATTGAACTGATTTCCCTCACCCACTGGACTTTATTAAAGGACTTTTCTGGATGATATTCAGAAGAAAATTCATACAAAAAGAGTTCTAATAAGGGTTTTGTTCGTTGCATATTACTGAATGTGAGTCAGAGGTGAATTTGGATTTCTTTTTGTTGTTGTTTTAATTATTTCATGTGATACAAGTTTAAATTGAAACTGAATTGTGGTTACATGATATTGTACTTTTTGTTTGAGAAATTATTTGGGTTTTCAAAACAGTATAGGAGGTTTAACACTAAAACTATATAGCACGAAACCCTAAACTCCAAATTAAAGATTAATAAATCTTAAGAGCGTTCTAAATTAAGGCGAAATCAAATAAGAATTGTGCTAAAATCTATATCTGAACAGAGATAAAGTAAATAATATAGATTAAATTGTAAAAGGAAAAAGGGAAATATAACTTAGAGAATAAGACACGAAAACAAAAGACAACACTGAGAATTATTATTTATTTTGTATACATGTGATTGTTTTATTTTTGAAATCTGATTCATGTTGGTTACATGACTGTTCAATCACAATACATATTTCTTGAGTAATCTTCCTTACCTGTGGTCTGATTTATTTACTGCTAGGAATTTATTCTGTTCTCCACTAACCTAGAAACTGGTCCATTGCTCCAACCTACGTTGAGGGCACTTGTTACACTAACTGTTTGTATTTTAATAATTTAAATGCATATAAGTATTTCATCTGTGCGTTTCTGTGCTTTTAGGCTACTGCATTTATTTGTGCAAGTGAGATGAGTAAAGAGCATCTTTATAAATATTTCATAAATCATTATCTGTCTGTTTTTATTAGCAGCACATACAGTATTTAGCCCACTGTAAAATATCACAATTAGCTATATTAAATTGTTTAACTAATTATAGTTAAAAATGTAAATTACTCACAATTATTACGATTTTTTTTCCGCCGTCGTTTTTATCTATAAAGATAATTGATGCAAAGAAAGCATGTAACATGTGTTGATATTGATCGAGCAACTGATGTAGCCTAAGTATCAGAATTGAGAAAATAGTAGGCCTATTTATGGAGATTTAAACAAGACAGGGCAAACATGTGAATGTTCAGGCGGTATTGTATGCAAACAAATAAAATCGTAGTTGTAACTCTATACAGAAGGCATATTCTCATCGTGTATGCAGCATGAGACCATACAATCTTCTGTTCGTGAACAGAACAGTTGTATATTAATCTGACTTTGCATCCATTCTTTTAATTGCCATTTGCTCGTGTAATAGTAATATATATTTTAGTAGTATTTTAAGTGATATAATTGATTCAATAAACAACTATAAGAGATAATTTTCGGCTTTCACCGGCTCCCTGCACCGGCGTAAAGCGAAACCGGAAGTGTCCAACCGTACACTCGCTGATCAGAAATCCAAAATGGCGGCCACGTGCACCTAGCCTATTGACTAGTATATAAAATGTCAATTACAAAACTGATCACAAGTGGCTTTTCTGTATGGCTCATGTAGTATTTACTTTTTAGCAAGTTGATCACTAGAATTTACTTTTGTGCAATTTTATCTGCATAGCCAGGTGTGATTCGGTTGTAATAGTTTAAGTGTAAAACAGCATGCACTTACTTTTCGCGTTAATACTTTGTGTATTTATTATAAACGGTGCTTTTCACCCCTGTTTTCTTAGTGATTTGGTCTTTTGAATTCATGTATAAAGATTATGCTTTAAAGTTAGACCATAGTCTTTACAAGAGTGTGGAACTTTGCATCACTACAGTGTGACAAAATATGTTGGCGTGTAAAAATACATCCAAACATTTAAGCACAACTATTTACACACATACTAAGCAGGATAATATCTAATTGTAGATTGTGAACACACCATTATTTGATTATTTGGGGTCAGAGAACGATTTTTGAACAAAATGTTGTGCTGGATGTAAAAAATAAAAGGTATTAGTATAACTTTAAATTACTTCCATAATATTTTCCTTTAGTAAAGCTATGCCTGTATCACCCCCCACAAACTTTTGTGTTTGTGGTGGAGACCTCGCAGAGATTACACCAATAGGGTTCTCAAACATTGCCTGTTTTTTTTTTTTTTTTTAAGGAATACAAATGTTGCCATTGTTTATTATGTGCAATATATCATTATATTGCCAGTTTGGTTTCTTCTTACTTGTACAATATACTTGGTTCTCAATACAAAAATTAAAACTCCATCACCAATCAATTAATAAAAACATTTTATTTTATTAAAAACTGTTTAAGTACATAATGCGAAACAATAGGCTACAGAAGTTGTTATTGCAGTTTCTTCATGCGAGATTCTTTATGCTTGAACAAAGCGTTGACCAGGTCGTTGGCAATGCTTTCACAATTCACACAGTCCAGCAGTTCCCTCATCTTCATCTGGTGTGTTGGATTCGCTTGCACATTTGTAACTGATTCATTGAGCAATCAAGATTGTCAATTATTGGATCAATGTTCTTCACTTTTTCAACCAACTGACTGTTGTTTGCTTTCAGAAACCTTTGATGATCTGAGAATATAAAAATTAAAACAATAACAGGAAAAAAGGAAAATGAAGGCAAAAAGGGAAAGAATATAAAGATTGAATCTAACCTTGTATTAACTTGTTTCTCTTCTTTCGCAGTATCCCCTTTTGGGCAGTATTTGGCTTTGATAAAATCTGCAGTAAATAAATAAGTTTGATAAGTCTTCAGTAAAATAAATGGCTGATAAAGGCTATAGTAATAGTTACAATTCTGAGTCTGAATAATCCAGGAGCATGACACTAAATAAAATAAATTCATCTTGGCAAATTCTACAAAACTCGATCCAATAGTACCAAAAACACAAAGAATTGCTGTATTGTAAATCTGCACATGACACTGTTAGACCAGAATGTAACCTTCCTTAAAATTGGTCCCAAATAGTTAACTACGACTGATTAATTAAGATTAATTTTATACATTACATAGGCAAAAACTGTTTTAATAGTTCCTTGTGTATTACACTTACAATTTGCCGGCACATTTGATTTGACAGAAGTCATTTTGATCTCAAAGGAGCCAAGAGTTAAACCAGTTATGATCGGCGAAAACACATGACCATCATCAGATGCAGAGATTTTGCCTGTTTACATAAAATATCTCTCAGTTCATCTGTCAATTGTTCATTATACATAGAGTGTAACAGTGCCTCCCCCTTTTTCATTCTTATTTCCCATAGTGATTTAAAAAAATATATATATATATATATTTATATATAAAAATGCAAAATATGCATATATAGCTTATACAAACATTTCAGTATTTTGAGAGGGTAGGGAGATTATGTAATTCACAGTGCTTCATGGGAGTGGGCAGAGCTATTTTGGAGTGTGTTGCTTTTTTTTAAAACTATGTTTGACATAATTTTCACTACAGCATCATGGCTCATGGGTAATGTAGTTTTCACCAGGAGTTATTGTGAAACACGATTATTTACAAAAAAATAAGCTGAAGGCTTTATCAGAAGCAAATACCACGTATTAACAACCTATTAGCTTACAGTAGGTCTGTCTTTAAAATAAATTTCGTATGGAGAACGTAAATGTTTTTACTTCCAGAAACCGCCTGTTGCACTCTATAATGTTTTCTCATTAAAAATAAATATAAACCACACTAACATGTTACTTGGATGCCTGATTGTCCTGCAGTGTTTGCTGTCTCTAGAGAGAGAGAGAGAGAGAGAGAGAGAGAAGGAAAGACCATTTTATTTTAAATGGCAATGAAAAGCGCTAGCCTATATAAATAGCTTTGACTTGACTTTTATATGTTTTGCTTATCACATTGTGACAGTGTCATTCATAAAGCTTACATGTTAAACAATTTATCATGCAAATTGCTAAAAGTTAAAATTAAAGACAGAGTAAAAGAAGAATTAAATAGCCTACCAAAATTAAAAAGTAAGCAACTGAAGAGGAATAAAATAGGCTTATGCACATATAAGCATGTCTGACTAAAATAATCTAAATAAGATTTAAAACTGAATAAAAACCAAAACATTTATTTTAAGGTCCTTTATGGAAATCCCTCAGCTTAAATAAACGATGTTGCAGATTTTAGTTACATTAGATAAAAACATACAGTTAAAACAACATAGCATAATGCAAAATAAACATTGCTGTAAAACAGTTATATTAAACTGATACTTTTGTGATATGGTTTAAAAAAACATAGCATAATGAACATAAACAATGTTGTACATTTTTAAAATCATACTTTATGATACATTAATATAGTAGATAAAAATATCTGTATCACCAGTTACAGCAGATAAAAATACCAATAGCATAATGAGGATAAAACAAATACGTAGCCTGGGCCATTTAAAACACTAATTAATTATACCGTCTTTTCCTTATGTATAAACATTTTTTCAAATTACAGTTTTTCTCAATTGCTAAAACACTAAAATCCATTGGCTGAACAAAGTTCTCAGTTGCCTGAACTCATTTAGCTAATTGTGGAGTCTGTTGTCAATACCGTAAACAATTTCACATGGTAAAACACAATTTGCAGATCTCACTTAGACTTTTCAGCAAAACTCTGAACACATTCTCATTCTCAAAACACACTCTGCACTCTAATGCACATGCCATCCATACTGGTAAACACAAGTGGCAAAAATCAAATACAAATAGAGAACACATGTCATTTGATTGAACACAACCACTCAAAACTGATTCAACCTGTTCCAAATGATGTGACACAACCAATATAAGCCAGTTCAGAGAGCAAACAGGTTGTTGAAGGTGGGGAGGAGAAAGTCTGAGAATGGATAGAAGAAACAATGTGAGAGGACGAGGACGAGTGCGTATGCGAGGTGGGCGACGAGGAGGAGGAGGGAAAGAAAGAGGAAGAGGAGGAGGAGGAAGAGGAGGAGGGCAAGAAAGAGGAGGAGGAGGGCAAGAAAGAGGAGGAGGAAGAGGAGGAGGGCAAGAAAGAGGAAGAGAAGGAGGTCAAAAAAAGAGGAGGAAGAGGAGGAGGAGGAGGAGGGCAAGAAAGAGGAGGAGGAAGAGGAGGAGGGCAAGAAAGAGGAGGAGGGCAAGAAAGAGGAGGAAGAGGAGGAAGAGAAGGAGGTCAAGAAAGAGGAAGCAGAAGAGGAGGAGGAGTAGGAGGGGGGCAAGGAAGAGGAGAAGGAGGAGGAAGAGGAAGACAAAGAGTGGAAATATCTGATGAAATTCGAGCAACAGTCATAGACCATGTCAGAGTCCTGCACGGGTCCATTTTTGGAGACCCGCGCGCCCGCCCGTACCCGCAAAGTTCAGCACCAGATCCGACCCGTCACCCGTGATAATATCAAAATTAAATCCGCACCCGCCCAGACCCGTTAATATTTGGCCCGTTACCCGACCCGTGATAAATCACACACGCTAAAATCATTCCAATTAAAGTGCTTTATTTTTTTATCTCGCACCTCTCTCAACATCAAAATATGAAACAGGCTAAAGTGCGCTTTGTTTTGCGCCATTCAAGTAGCCTACATTGGCACCTAAATAGGTTATGAAACCATGATAACGCAAATAGACATAATGAAAAGAAAAAAAAAAAAACATGAAAAAAATACAACCTATCTGAGCCTGTCGTTCACAAACAATATCCTATGCCTATGCATGCATTTACTTTGCCTAAAGTTATACTGTGCAGGAAAAGGATATCGTCCACAGTCCAAGGTTTAAGTTGCGTTCTCCATTCTTGAATTACATTTACATTTACATTTAGTCATTTAGCAGACGCTTTTATCCAAAGCGACTTACAACTGAGGACAAAACCAAGCGAGTCATCGTGAAAAGGCAAAAACAACGCAAGAAGTGCTCAAAGTACAAAGTTCACACATAGCTCGGAGTAGTATAAGCCAAGCAAGGGGCGATTTAAAGGAAAGGGAAAGGTGTTTTTTTTTTTTTTATGTTAAGTGCTCCCTGAAGAGATGAGTTTTCAGTTGTCTTTTGAATGCTGTCAGGGATTCTGCATTCCGAATGAGGCTGGGCAGATCATTCCACCAGCATGGAACCGTGAATGAGAAAGTTCTGGACAGTGATTTTGTGGCTCGCTGTGATGGTACCACGAGCCGCCGCTCATTGACCGATCGTAGGCTTCTGGTAGGGATGTAGACTTGTAATAGCGAGTGAAAGTAGGAGGGAGCTGAACCTGTGGTCAATCTGTAAGCAAGTGTCAATGCCTTGAACTTGATGCGAGCAGCGAGTGGTAGCCAGTGCAGAGAGATGAACAGAGGAGTGACGTGGGCCTTTTGGGCTCGTTGAAGACAAGACGAGCTGCAGCATTCTGGATCATTTGTAAAGGTTTAGTTGCACATGATGGAAGTCCAGCAATAAGAGCATTGCAGTAATCCAGCCTAGAAATGACCAGGGCCTGGACGAGAAGTTGTGTGGCATGCTCACTTAGAAA
Source organism: Chrosomus eos (assembly GCA_036326025.1). NCBI lineage: Eukaryota > Metazoa > Chordata > Actinopteri > Cypriniformes > Leuciscidae > Chrosomus > Chrosomus eos. The sequence continues at coordinate 22,248,968 of CM070827.1, read as the reverse complement.
AGGCCTGATTTTCCTGATGTTGTGCATAGCAAACCTGCATGATCGAGCTGTCTTTGTAATGTGGTCGGTGAAGGTCAGCTGATCATCAAAGATTACTCCAAGATTTCTGACTGACCTTGATGGGGTGATTGAGGAAGAGTCTAGCTGGATAGTGAAGTCGTGTTGTAGAGACGGATTGGCAGGGAGGACGAGAAGCTCAGTCTTTGCCAGGTTGAGCTGCAGGTGATGTTCCTTCATCCATGCCGAGATGTCCGCCAGACAGCTTGAGATCCGTGCCGTTACTGTGGGATCATCTGGTTGAAATGAGAGGTAGAGCTGGGTGTCATCAGCATAGCAATGGTAAGAGAAACCATGTGCCTGTATGATGGGTCCCAATGATGTGGTGTAGATAGAGAAGAGGAGCGGGCCAAGAACTGAACCCTGAGGAACCCCTGTGGTCAGTTGATGTGCTTTGGATACCTCGCCTCTCCATGCGACCCTGAAGGACCTACCTGTGAGATAGGACTCAAACCAGTGGAGGGCGGTTCCAGTGTGAGCCCAGTGATGAGAGGGCGGACAGAAGGATATGATGATTCACAGTGTCGAAGGCAGCATTCCAGGAGAATGAGAACTGATGATTTGGAAGCAGCTTTTGCGATCCGCAGGGCTTCTGTGACCGACAGTAGTGCAGTCTCGGTAGAATGTCCTTTCTTGAAGCCAGATTGGTTGACATCCAGCTGGCTGTTCGGAGACAGGAAGGATGATACTTGGTTAAAAGCAACTCGTTCATTACAAATCCAGCTGTGGAAAAGTCTCTCTCACTCGCAGCGCTCGATGCTCGGCGCAAGCATCAACGAAAGTCGCACTGTCGCATTGGTGACGTGATGGGTCCAAAGGTCATAACGTTGTTGCGTATGTGTAATGGTAATTTAGACACAAATATTGCATATATTTTTCATCCGCTACTACCCGCCCGCTAGGAGTTCATTATCCGCCCGCATCCCCGCCCGTGAATTTTAGGAATGATCACAATCCACCCGTTTTAGACACTTTTATGCGGGTACCCGCGGGTAACCGCGGGTACCCGACCCGTTGCAGGACTCTGGACCATGTTCTTGTCCATGGACTGACCCAGGCCAAAGACAAGAAGCACATTGATCACATGTTTACTCCTTTCATTTGTGTCCCTTTGAGTATCGTATACTGTAGTACAGTGCACTGCTGTAGACTGTACAATGAAAAAATATGAAATTTGTTTTGAGATTAAAAATGTAGTTCTCCCTGAGAACTATATGTTTTGAACAATGTGTTTTAAATATTTTGGTGTATTGTTTACTGACTGCTTGATAGGGTATAGCATTTTGATCACTTTGTTTATGATTTGAGAGCAGTGTTTGATTTTGAACACAGGTAATTACTGTTTTGAGGCGAAAGTTTCATTTTGCAAGAGGATTCAGAGGTTTTGTAAATAGTGCTTGAAGATGAGGTTTTGTGTTTAATGTTTTCAGAAAATGGAGCAAGGTTTCAGAAATTGTGTTTTAGCAATTGAGAAAAACTGTAAACATCATTGCATAGTACAGATAAACAGCAATAGCATTGTTTAAAACACCGTAGCATAAATGAATTATAGAGAAAACACTCACTGTTTTGCATTTTTGATGAGGTGTTTAAAGACGAGAGGGTGCAAAAGTGTTTGGTCCAGACACATCCATGTGTCTTGGCTATTTTATAGCCTTTTACAGTAAGAGCCTGTGGAAAACTATGGGAAAACGGAGGAGCTGTGTGTCCACTAGATTCTTTCAGTACTCTATAAATGGAAGTGTTTAGGTTCAAGGCCAATTCACATTCCCAGGGGTAGGCAGACCTTTTGATTACACGAGCGCCATATTTCATTGATAACTGTCACTCCTGAAAATAAGTCTTAAAAATTAATTTATTACCGGTGGTACGAAAACAGTGATGATATCACTTATTTTGTCACGCACACTGTCCATGTTGGCAGGGACTACCTGTGTGATTTTTCTTTAACTCGGTGAAAATGTAAACTGTATTTATTTCATCTAAAATAATTTAATCAGTAAATTTTGATATTTATTTTTAAAATGAACAATTAAAGCATTTCATTTATATACTTTTAAAGAACAGCATGTTTTTCAACTTTAGTTAGTGTTAAATATTATATTTGTAAATTTTATAACCATTTCATTTATATAGAGCATAATGTTTTTCAACTTCTGTGTGAGATAAACTTCCAACGTCCCCAGCAATGCGGAGGAGGGGAATTCCTGCTTTGACACACACACACACACACACACACACACACACACACACACACACACACACACACACACACACACACACACACACACCCCACACACACACACACACACACACACACACACACACACACACACACACACAACATATGTTGGTGCAACAGTATTATGAGGACTCTCCATAGGCGTAACGGTTTTTATACCGTACAAACTATATATTCTATCCCTCCACACTGCCCCTATCCCTAAACCTACCCATCACAGGAGACATGCTGCATTTTTAATTTTTTAATAAAACATTGTTTTTTATGTTTTTAAGCCATTTGATTTATGAGGACTTTTGAAATGTCCTCATAAACCACCCACAAGTTGTTATATCAGTGTAATACACATGTCATTATACAAATTTGTGTCCTCATAAATCACATAAACCAACTCTCTCTCTCTCACACACACACACACACACACACACACACACACACACACACACACACACACACACACACACACATAGATGCGCGCTCCCTATGCTTTGAGTCAGTGTGAGATCATTCATACATTGATTTTTTTTTTCAACTCTCTAAAACATTTAACTGTCTGCAATTTTTTGTGGCTCCATTTTATTTAAACTGCAATGCTTGGTTCAGTGAATAGTTCTACATTTATTTAAAATTTTGTGTGTGTAAGGTTTTAGTAAGATTTTATTTTATATTCTTTTACAGAATGGATAAACTGCTCAGAAATGTGGAGCGGTGACAAAACATCAGCTTCAAAGACAATACATCTTCAAAGTAACTAGTATCAAACTAACTTCAAACGATCAAACTAACTGTAACAACCCTCCTTTTTCTTGATTAAACTAACTTCAAACGATCAAAACTATCTGTCACACATCCGTCATTTTGACAGAAAGTTTAACCGGAAGGGGCGGGAACTGGGTTAAAGGTAACAGGAAGGGGCGGAACTGGGTCAAAGGTAACCGGAAGGGGCGGGACATGGGGTGGGACAGGAAGGGGCGGGGCAAGATCAAAGGTTAGCCATGCCCACCTGCCAATCAATCATTTTGACAGGTGGTGTAGGCTATTAACTAATAATATTTATTTAGTAATAATCAAATACCAAATAAGGAGCTGGCTTTGTAATAAATAAGAATATTACTTACTGCTTAGTTGATCTTGCTTCCATATTACCGGTAGTTAATAGTAAGTTCGTAAGTAAGTTCGGTTTTAATGTATTACTTCCTGCATAGCTACTTGTTAACAACGAACCATTATTCTAAATAGTTACCTATGGCTGCTCAATTTCAAAAGTGAGATCTGTGAAACGTGCATCTCACAATGACAGAATTCTGCGGCTGGAGGTCCTGCCATTCAACACAATAAATAACTTTTATATCCAAACTCTTATTTCATTTATCATCAAAGGACAATTCTATAAAATTTCACCCAGAATAACTCTAGCATAGATTCCTGGCTTTGTTTGTTGTGCACCGTGAAACGACAGACAATAGAAATGTTTATTTTTTCTCTCATCACATTCAATTCAAACTCACAAATGAGCAAAAATGTATATTTTCTTTTGGCGTGACGCTGTAGATTCATTGATACGGAGAAAAAGAGTAAAGGTGATGATACACAGGGCAACTTTTTGATCTATGTTGCTGGGCAATGTTGTCATCAATGGGCAACCAGATGAGACACAGGGCCCACGACCGATCTAAATTATCCAGATAGAAATCTATTGCCCATTTTTTATGAGAAAGTGCCCAAGCAACAATCGCTCAGCAAGATTGCCCAGCAACATTGCTCAAAAAGTTGCCCCGTGTATCATCACCTTAAGAGTATTTTTTGTATGATGTTCTGTCCACATTGATCGAAAAATACAGACATTCATAAAACAATCAATAAAACAAACAATATAACAATCAAAAGACTTGACAGTCCTTTTTTTCTCAATTCTAAATTAAAACAGCCCTTTCATACCCAAACCTCATCCTGACATAGTCATATGTAAAGAAAGCAAGATCTGAGCATTTATGATTACCTCCTTAGACTTTAGACTCCTTCAGAGAAAAGGTGGAATTATCTGATATTTTGTGTGGCCCTCCTGCATACCTTCTTTTAGCATATAATTGCAGGCAGAAACATATATTGGTTGGGGGCAATTTGTCAGTGAAGCTGGCTGTGTGACAGATTTAGATGTGTACAAAGCTTGGTTGAATCTTTGTAATAATGTAAGGTAAAGCTTCCGATGTATGAAGGTGGAGGATTAGTTATCAGGGCTGTCTAAAGGCCAAGGATGGCTTTGAGTAATTCCATAACGCTGTGGGAATAATTAGCTTCCGCTTGACCTTTAAGGAAAATCCAGTGGTTGCAAGTAGAGAGGTATCACTGCTACACGTCCAACCAAGGTGCTTTGTCTTACATTTTAATGTGGCATTATGGAAACTAATAAGAGAACACTGACTGGGCTTTCTGTGAGAACAGATAAAGCCCTGGCCAAACAATGGTTTTCAGGTGTAACTAATTGCTTCTTTGCTGTGTATACAGTTCATAATTTGCTTCTGTAATTGCATTTTTATGTCAGAGTACTTGTTCATGCCCAGAATATGTCTTTTGCTATATGTTTTTCCAATAGCTAATACTGCTAATGTGACCAGAGGTGACAAATAGCCAGGGAGGGGCAGTTTTTTTAGATCCATGTTTTTGAAATACAGAATACTACTTTTTACTTTGTATTTTAAATTTCTAAATATATTTAAGTTTCATATCTGTGTATTCTTTTGTATTGTAAATATTTATGTATTATACTAATATGTTGTAGGTTAATGCATTATGGTTATTTTAAGGTGACATTGTTACAGTTTTAGTGGCTCAATAGTGACTATGCCACCCTGAAATAATGGGGAAAACTAGCCAAATAAAGACAAAAATATGATCCACTCACTCCTCTTGCCAAAAGGATGTGCATATACAAAAGAATACACATATGGGATTCAGACGCTCCGCCACGTCCGTAGCCGAAGGGTATGGAGGAACTCGACAGGGTTCGGATAAAGAGGAACTCTACTGGAGCAAGAATTGTGCACGTATCCAGTCTATAGAAGGGGAATGGCCCAGTCCCTTCGAACTGGGCTTACAGTGAAAACTGGCTTCATGAGAAGGGAGCCCTCGGGAGGCAGCGGTTCGACATGTAGGTTATTTTTCTAGTGAACGTGATTGATGTCGCCCAGCCCGGAGCTATAAAGCATCTGTCTGTGAGGCGCTCTGTGTCAACGACTAGGCATGAGCTATACTCTCTCTTTGGAGGAGCTCACTACCCAGGCGGGCACATGCACCTTGGGATAACACACCAAGATGATGGCAACCACTATGCATTGGGCCAACCTCTGCTTGGAAAACAGACTTCCCTTTCTGCTGTTCTAAGTAACAGACAAGAGTGGTCTGAGGTCCTGAGGCTTTGCATTCTGTACAGTTATACCCGCAAGGAGTGGAAAGGGCAGAGCAAAGTCAGGGCTGGGTCTGACTTCTCCAGGGGAGGATCACCTGTGTCGTGACAGACCGCTCCACTGGAGGGATAGCCTCGTAACCCACCACCGCTCCTCCGTCAAGGATAGTGAGGGGGGAGGAGCTACTCAGGCAGTTTTCTGGCAGAGAAAGGTGCCGTCCACGACCTGGTAAGCTTTCCATGCACTTTGGAAAAGAAAGGCACTAGGGCGGTGAGCTGGGATCCAGCAGGGCCCGCCCCGAGATACCAATCATCCATCCGAGACTGTTCGGGACACGGTGGAGGATTCCACTCGAGCCTGACAGCCTCGACAGGCCCGTTTCAGCATAGCTGAAATTTCTGGATCTGACTTGGGCAACGTTACGCTCCCAGAAGGAGATATCGCAGATATCGCAGCCAAGTCATCATTTCCAGAATTCAGCTCACCCTCCGATTTTGCAATCGGCATCCCTTCCTCTGGAGGGGCCCTGAATGTCCATTAAAGAGGGACCAGCGCACTCAACGGGGAATCCACCGACTGTGATAGAGGAGTGAGGGGCCCACAGGGATTGGTTACCGGGCGGGGAAGCCTCACCGGGTGTGGTAATTGGGGATTCCACCTTCACGCAACTTCAAGGCGAGTCTCGATCTCAACTCTGCGATAGTAATTTTCTCGCAATGAGAACATGAACTATCCACAAACGCTTGTTATTCACAGCGTGTGGAATGTATAATATATATGGGATAACAGGGAACGACCACATCCAAAAATGCATGAATGGAATGACATCTTCAAAAAGACGCAAACGCAACCGTGTTGCTCTTTCAGGAAATGGGAACCATCACCAGTGCTGGAGCACACAGGGGAATGACCGCGGTAACACTGAACAGCGAACTAAAACAGGGAAGCACTTACTTCTTTACCCTCTAACCAACTGTCAACAAACACACAGATATTATGCTGTTTAAAACAGCAGTTGAAAGCTCAGAAACTTGTGATCACCGCTGCACTCACCTGACTGCACCTGACTGTTTTACAACCATGGTCGTGGACGGCACCTTTCTCTGCCAGAAAACTGCCTGAGTAGCTCCTCCCCCCTCACTATCCTTGATGGAGGAGCGGTGGTGGGTTACAAGGCTATCCCTCCAGTGGAGCGGTCTTCGACACATCGACTACGTACAACGTGAGCACCTAAAAGGGAACAGGGGCTTATACTGTTAGACGAGCGTAGAGATCACACCAAACTCAAAGCTAATTACAGGTGACAAGGTTGCAAAATGACCGAAACCACTGCTGCATGGCAGTAAACGATGCAATTGATGGAGAAGGTTGTAAAACAGTCAGAATCAAGAAACCGAGGTTGTTGACAGTAATGCAAAACAAATACACAAAGAAACAAATAAATAATACCAAAACAAACAAAAAGAAACCTTCAAGCCTGCTTGACTAGGGTATTAGACGAAGACGTGACTGGACCCCAAAAGCAGCAGCGTGGCTCAAAAAGCAAGGGGTTGGGCGAGAGCTGTGATAAGCATTATCAAAACAATGCTATACTGTAAAACTATTTTCTTCTTGTTCTGCCTGTCTGTGTGAATGAGCACCGCCGCCTCACCTTGTGACGCTCATGGTTTTTAAAGCGTCTGCCGTCTCACTCACTAAATGAGGATGTGAACACATAAACATATCCAGTGCTGCTCTAAGAGAACTAAATAAGCATTTCATAATTTTATTTAAAAGAACCATCATCAAATACACTCTGACTGAAACTCATAGGAGTTAAGTACAACCTGTCAAAATAAAAGTTTGGTTTAGCTTAAAGAAATATATTACTATTGTACAATAGAAAGTAGCCAACTTAAAGTTATAGCATGGGGGGCGCTGCCGAGCTCAATGGAGTAGGACGTGAGTTTGTTAGCTCCTGCCGATTTCAGTTAATATTGTTATTTTTCTGCGCTTTTTCGTTACATATTTAGTATAGTCTTACTCCGCAACATTTTTTACTAAAAAGTCTATCTTCGGACTGCATAAGATAGCTGGAAAGAATTCTAAAACTCACAAAACTGTTCAGACACAACTGCGGCCTGGTCTGCAAGTTGCGACCGCATCTTCGAGTGGATCATCTGTTACCTCAGAGGTCGAGGTCGCCTCGACGGATGCCAACCTTGACATCGCTGCACTCAAGCTTGACTTATTGGCCTCGGTGAGGAAAGATATTGCTGATATTTTTAAAAAGGATCTCCAGGATACTCTCGGGGATGCTTTGCCTACTATTAAGCTTGACCTGTAAGCGGTGAAGTCACAGCTGGCAAATGATAAAGCTGCTACCGATGCTACCATGTCTGAGCTAAAAGGTACGGTCGGAGAGATGGAGCATGCACTCACCGAGTGCTCTGATGACATCGCCGAGATGAAAACAACTATTGAGCGCCTCACAGCTATGTAAAGATTCTGGGGATCTAATCCATGGGGAATTTGCCTATCATAATTAATAATTGGTAATTAATAATTTTTCATACATGTTTGGATTAGATCAGTCTTACATGTTAATAAATCTCCCTCTAAAGGAGAATGTCATTTTACCTGAATGTATACATGTGAATCTTTTCATTTTAACGACAAGTTGATTGCAGTTAATTACACAGATCACGTCTTACAAAGCAGGCAAAATTAATTTAGCTCAATTGTCAGAATAATATTGTGGGGGTTCCCCAATATCTGTCACGGAGCCATCCACGTCATCACTCCCGTCCACTGCACCCGTTCATTACACCAGATCACAGTCACCTGAATTCTAATCACGGACACCTGCATGTCATGATTGCACTCACTACTTCAGTCACAGTTTCCTGCACCTCAGTGTCTGGTCTCGTCGCTCGACACTACAGACTCTACTTACCTGAGATTCCTTTCTAAAGAGACTTACCAGTATTCCTGAAGATTGTCTTCGTTCATTGTCCAGTGATTCCCTGGCCATCAAGTTCATCAGCATTCTGTAAAGACATTGGTTCACCGTCAGTTAAGTGTTTGTCATCTCTGTTTATCACCATCGCACTCAAGTTATCCTGCATTGCTCACTCTGCACTTAAATAAACTTGTTATTTGTTTACATCTGCCTGGTCTACCTTTCTATGGATGTGACAGAAGACCAGACCAAAACAATGCAGAGCACGAGCACGGGGGCCGCGGATCCGTTCGCTGAGTTGGTGAATGCAGTTCGTCAATCACTTCCTCCACCACCTGCCACTTCTTCACCTGCTGCCTCTGCCAGTCCCATGGCCCGACCAGCGACATACTGCGGCGAGGCGGAGGATTGCAGCGGGTTTCTCCTTCAGTGCAATCTTCACTTCGAGATGCAACCTCATCTTTACCCCAACGATCGAGCGCGTATTGCGTTTATAATCTCCCTTCTCTCCGGTCGAGCTCTACAGTGGGCTCAGGCACTAAGGCAAGAGGAAGTTCCCGTAACCAAGTCATTATTAGCATTTAAACGCCATTTCAAGGAAGTTTTTGGTCAATCAACATCTGCTCTAACCGTCCATGATCAGCTCTTTAAACTTCGACAAGGCACACGATCAGTGGGAGCCTATGTCCTGCAATTTCGCACACTTGCTGTGGCAAGCGGATGGAACGAAGTGGCTCTCCTCACAGCCTATCGCCAAGGTCTAGATCCTGAAATTCGTTCTCTGATGGTTATACATGATGATAACATGGGGTTAGAGCACTTCATCCAGAAATCGATCCGATCGTCTGTGCTTGTACTGTTGAGGAGAAGGACATGTTATCTCCAATTGCCCAGTTCGACCTTCACGCCCAGCGGTGAGTACCATCCAACTTTCTCCCAAGATAGCATCTCTGACCCGTACTACTGTCTGCCTAGTAACATCCCGTTCTACTGTTCTAGCACAAGCTCTCATCGATTCCGGGTCGGCAAGCAACTTCATATCTCACAACCTCCTACAAAGGCTCAACGTCAAGAGAAGACGCTGTCCCCAGAACCTAGAGATTCACACCATCCTGGGTAAGCCGCTGGGTCGTGGGCATATTTGTCATTTCTCCCCCACCATGACACTCCGCATAGGCTGCCTGCATTCCGAAGAAATCTCATTTCTGGTGTTGGAGGGATCCACCGCGGACATCATCCTGGGACGCCCATGGTTGCTCCAACACGAACCTCTGATAAACTGGGTTTCTGGGGAGATTCTCCAGTGGGGTACCTCCTGTCATCAGTCCTGTTTAAACCCCGTAGTCAAAGTTCCTCGTTCCTTTAGTTCCAGTTTTCCCACTCCGTCTATAGCCGTCAATTCCACTACCATTGAGAGTCCAGAGTCTGACATGAAGATAGAGATTCCTCCAGAGTACCGGGCATTCCAGGATGTGTTCAGCAAGCGGTTGGCAACGCAACTACCACCTCATCGGCCATGGGACTGTGCCATCGACCTGCTACCTGGGGCGACTTTACCCAAGGGTCGAGTCTATCCTCTGTCCATCCCGGAGCAGAAGGCCATGGAGGAGTACATCAAGGAGGCACTTCGCCAGGATTTCATCTGTCCATCTACGTCCCCTGCCGCTTCCAGTTTCTTTTTTGTGGCGAAGAAGGACGGAGGCTTGCGACCCTGCATCGACTATCGGACACTCAATTCACAGACCGTCAAGTACAGTTATCCCCTTCCTCTGGTCCCTTCAGCCCTAGAACAACTCCGTGGTGCCTGCATATTCTCCAAGCTAGACCTACGAAGCGCCTATAATTTAATTCGCATCCGTAAGGGGGACGAATGGAAGACGGCCTTTGTGACGCCCTCAGGGCACTATGAATACAGGGTTATGCCATATGGACTGTCCAATGCTCCTTCGGTTTTCCAAGGTTACATGAACGAAATTCTCAGAGACTTCCTCCAACAGTTTGTCATTGTATATATCGACGATATCCTGATATACTCCAAAAACATCTCCGAACATCGAAACCACGTGAAGCAAGTTCTCCAACGCCTCAGGGAACAACAGCTCTATCTGAAACTAGAGAAATGTGAGTTCCACACTTCAACAGTTCACTTTCTCGGGTACATCATTGACAAACGAGGCATCCAGATGGACCAGAGGAAGGTGGACACAATCCGGACCTGGCCTCAACCAACAACCATCAAAGAACTACAGAGATTCCTTGGATTTGCTAATTTCTACCGCAGATTCATCCATAATTACAGTCTTCTCAGCTCTCCTTTGACTTCACTCCTCAAGACCCGGCCCAAGTCTCTGTCCTGGAATCCTGCAGCCACTACCGCCCTTTGCCACTCTCAAGGACGCCTTCGTCACAGCACCCATCCTCATCCATCCGGATCCAGAATTACCATTCACAGTGGAGGTGGACGCTTCCTCCACAGGGGTGGGAGCGGTGCTTTCACAGCGGCAGGGGAACCCTCCTTTACTCCATCCATGTGCCTTCTACTCAAAGAAGCTGTCCCCGGCGGAGCAGAACTATGACATCGGCAACAGAGAGCTCCTCGCCATCAAGCTTGCATTAGAGGAGTGGAGACATTGGCTGGAGGGAGCCAAACACCGGTTTGAAGTCATCACAGATCATCGAAATCTAGAATATCTCAGAGAAGCTCGTCGCCTCAATCCACGTCAAGCCAGATGGTCCCTCTTCTTCACGAGGTTTGACTTCCTAGTTACTTACCGACCTGGGTATAAGAATTCCAAAGCTGATGCTCTCTCACGTCTCCATCAACCTGATCCAGAACCTACCAATCCTGAAACCGTCCTTCCTCCAGCCATGATAATCAGTCCCATCCTCTGGTCTATGGATGAAGATATTCGAATTGCAACTCAAGCCGAACCTGCTCCGCCGGGAGGTCCAGAAGGGTGCATCTACGTACCTACATCGTGCCGTTTATCCCTTCTGGACTCAGCTCACACCTCTCCGGGCTCTGGACACCCAGGTAGCCAGCGAACCCTCTCGCTCCTTCGTCAACGCTACTGGTGGCCTACTATGGCCCAAGACATCTCCCGGTACCTCAAGGGTTGCTCAGTCTGTGCCATCACCAATACCCCCCGTCGACTACCCGCTGGCAAACTGGTCCCATTACCCATCCCTCATCGTCCGTGGTCCCATCTGGGAATCGATTTTATGACTGATCTTCCACCCTCAGAGTCCAATACCTGCATCTTCGTCATAGTCGACAGATTTTCCAAAGCCTGCAAGTTAATTCCTCTCCGTGGATTACCTACAGCCTTCGAAGCAGCCGAAGCACTCTTTCAGAACGTCTTCCGTCATTTCGGTCTCCCTGAGGATATAGTTTCCGACCGGGGTCCTCAATTCATCTCCCGTGTCTGGAAAGCCTTCTTCCGGCTCCTTGGGGCATCAGTTTATCATCTGGATATCATCCGCAAACCAACGGCCAGACTGAGCGCAAGATCCAAGAGATCGGGAGGTACTTGAGGTCATACTGCCACCAGAACCAAAACAGCTGGAACCGGTTCCTTCCCTCGGCGGAATATGCCCAGAATTCGCTCCGCCAGTCAACCACAGGACTCACGCCATTTCAATGCATCCTAGGATACCAGCCTCCTCTGTTTCCCTGGTCCGGTGAACCATCAGAGGTTCCAGCTGTTAATCACTGGTTCGAGCAGAGCGAGAGGGTGTGGGACTCAGCTCACATCCATCTACAACAGGCAGTGCGGAGACACACCACACAAGCCAATGTCAGAAGATCAGAGACACCCAAATACCAACCTGGACAAAAGGTATGGTTGTCCACCCGAGATATCCGTCTTCGCCTGCCCTGTCGTAAGCTGAGTCCCCGCTACATAGGTCCATTTACCATCCAGAGGCAGCTCAACGACGTCACCTACCGGCTTAACCTACCTGCACAGTACCGTATTTCTCCATCCTTTCACGTTTCACTGTTAAAACCCTATTCTGAACCCTTGTCTCCTCCCCCCATATAACCCGGTGAACCTGACGTGCCTCCTCCTCCTGAAGTCGCGGAAGAACTCATCTACAGGGTCCAATCCATCATCAACTCGCGACGACGGGGCAACCGACTGGAGTACCTGGTCGACTGGGAGGGGTACGGCCCAGAGGAGCGTTCCTGGGTGGCCCGTGATGACATTCTTGATCCCTCCTTGTTAACACAGTTCCATCAAGATCATCCCACTCGTCCTGCGCCCAGAGGTCGTGGTCGTCCCCGTCGTCGTAGTTTCCGGTCGTCTGGAGCCGACCGTGGAGGAGGGGGTACTGTCACGGAGCCATCCACGTCATCACTCCCGTCCACTGCACCCGTTCATTACACCAGATCACAGTCACCTGAATTCTAATCACGGACACCTGCACGTCATGATTGCACTCACTACTTCAGTCACAGTTTCCTGCACCTCAGTGTCTGGTCTCGTCGCTCGACACTACAGACTCTACTTACCTGAGATTCCTTTCTAAAGAGACTTACCAGTATTCCTGAAGATTGTCTTCGTTCATTGTCCAGTGATTCCCTGGCCATCAAGTTCATCAGCATTCTGTAAAGACATTGGTTCACCGTCAGTTAAGTGTTTGTCATCTCTGTTTATCACCATCGCACTCAAGTTATCCTGCATTGCTCACTCTGCACTTAAATAAACTTGTTATTTGTTTACATCTGCCTGGTCTACCTTTCTATGGATGTGACAATATCATCTTACTTTATAGGATGTCAGGAAACGCAATTCTCTGGCCAGAAGAATTGGGCTTCCTGCCCTATAACGAGTACTCTTTAAAATATTAATTATTTAAATAATTAATTCGTAAAGCTTGTAGCATAAGATCTTTTTGGCACTTAAGAGACTTGAGAATGAGCAAAGAGAATGAATCAATCAGGCAATATAATGTATTTAATAAAGGCATGTCTACTTATATAGTTATTACGTTACACGGGATATATATATATATATATATATATATATATATATATATATATATATATATATATATATATATATATATATATATATATATATATACAAACACAGACATAGACAATACAATAAAACATCAATGAACGAGAAATGCGTAAAGTTTGGGCAATGGATAATTTACCCGCGTGAGCGAGTAAGAGAGAGAGAGAGAGAGGGGGGAAAATTTAGAGAGTTTCATGGTTGCAGTGAGATTAGGAAGACCCGATGATCTTTCTAAATAAGTTAGCAAATTCACATAGACAAACGGAACTTTGAGAGACAACAAGACTTCAACAAATCTTAAAAACGTGATCAAACACGGATACTTGCAGAGGTTTGGTACTCTTTGCATGGCTTGTGTAGAAGCGTGTGTGTCTCCCCGCCCGGCGCGTCACGTGCGACGTGCCTCTGCTTCAGAGAGAGCGCGCGTTCGTTTGAATGTCCCTTAGCTGGCTTTGCTGAAGAGATATGTCACGCGGTGTTCTTTTCACTTCGTGGAAGTAAACAGCGTCGAATATGAAAATAAAACTAACTTTAAAGAAAAGAAATAAAGATCCCAAAGGGGAAATCACGCGGAGTTACGTCATGGCTGGTGAAGAAACGCGTGTGCGTCTCTGGGTCCAGCGCGTCTCGTGGTTACGGCGCTTGCTTCTCCTGTGCAGGGATTTCGACGATTGGAATTAAACATGGGGGCTTATCTAGACTGAAAAACACAAACTAACTAGAAACAAAATGAAAGAACGGCGAAGAGCTCGCCGGAGGCGCGACGTTACATGATGAAGACTAGGATCAGGAAGAGAGCGGGCGGAGCTGGGAAGAACCCTTTTTCACCTCGGCGAAGTCCAGCCTCTTCCCATTGACTCGGCCAATCAAGAGGTTGAAACTAACAGGCGGGACTTCTGGTTTTATGACCCGTTGTTCTCTTAAGCAAGGCATTTGAAACCCTAATTTCATCGGGTGATTAAAAGCAGAATCTTCATAATTATTATAATCATATGTGTAACAAAGTTTTAGCAGGATGTGATATCAATGGCTAACTGGGGAGCGAAGATTGGAGCTCAGAGACTCCAAGCTTGCCACAAATGGATTTGGTTAAACATTAGTTGGCAAGGCTTGAAACATTATCCCAATTTTCGAGAAACAGACCAACACATACAAGACAAATCGTAAGATGAGATTAGATACATTGTTCGTACACTTCTAAAGGGGAAATATAATAGAATATATATAAATGAATGTAGAATTCATTAAGTGTAAAACAATTCATAATGATAAAGTCATTGTTATTTCACTGTAACAATGACAAACAAAGCACACATAGAACACATTGAATATATTTGTTTAAATGTCTTTAAACAAAGAGAAGATTCTTTTCTCGGTAACACTTTATTTGAAGGGGTGTGCATAAGACTGACATGACACTGTCATAAACATGACATAACACCTGTCATAAACATGAAGGAGTCTTTATGAATGTTTATGACTGTTGTCATTAAGTGTCATTCGGTAAATTATGACACTTTCAATGCAAAGTTGACATTGTTTAAAATGTCTTTGTTATGACAACTTGACATTACCCAAGACAAAAATGTCTTGATTATGACAACTTGAAATTAACAAAGACGGAAATGTCTTTGTTATGACAACTTGACATTAACCGAGAAATCATAACCTGTCAACCTGTGACAACTTTGGCCGTCATGACACCATTATAACTGTGTCATGAATATTTTACTTGTCCTCAAGTAAAGTGGAACACATTGTACTAGTTATAAAGATGTCATTAAGGGTTATTACACTGCAAAATGCTTGAAGTTTGATAATTAGACCTGTTATGACATAATTGTGACAGGTTGACAGGTTATGATTTCTTGGTTAATATTAAGTTGTCATGTTTTTAATTATGACAACTTGACATTAACAAAGACGGAAATGTCTTTGTTAATGTCAAGTTGTCATAATCAAGACATTTTTGTCTTGGGTAATGTCAAGTTGTCATAACAAAGACATTTTTTGTCTTTGTTAATGTCAAGTTGTCATAACAAAGACATTTTAAACAATGTCAACTTTGCATTAAAAGTGTCATAATTTACCGAATGACACTTAATGACAACAGTCATAAACATTCATAAAGACTCCTTCATGTTCATGACAGGTGTTATGTCATGTTTATGACAGTGTCATGTCAGTCTTATGCACACACCCTTCAAATAAAGTGTTACCCTTTTCTCTTTAGCATTCACTTCCTGTGGCACATTCCACATTCCAGTCTGTAGTGGTTCTTACGTGTGGGGGATGTGTGTGTTTGTGTGTGCGTGTGTGGCATATACATTCCAGGCCTCCAGTCTCTCTGGAGCCTATAGGATTTGAGTCGATGATTCAGCCAAATACGCTACAGTCCCCCTTTTCGTCGGATGATGTCCCTGTGTGTTGGACATAATATGACGACAAATCATCACCATGGGCGGATGACAGGTGAATCATGATGGTCGCGTAGCAGGTGGATATCAGAGGCTGAGGACTCAGTTTGATGAAGTTCGACGCAGCCTCCCGCATAGTACCCTCTTCCTGAGGGTCCCACGGGCTTGGTTGCAGGTGTTCGCATCTTGAGCCTCCTGTGCAGGATGACTGTCGAGTGTCAGTGTGTGGTTGATAGATGTAGCCAGATTAGGATCGGCCGCAGTCCAGGATTGGACAGCAGGTGAAGCAGTTAAAGCGGGCAGTTGAGACAAAACTCAGAGGGCTGTGTTGATAGAATCAATGTCAGTTAGCTGGGATCCCCCTTTTGCAAACCACAATTCCCTTTCTGGAGCTAGGGTTAACGCGTGGTTCTTGAAGGAGGATGGGGCTCCCAGTTCTAATTTGAACTCTTTGCTTGAAAGGTGGTACGATGCCGGGTCGTCATGGTGAAGGATGGCACCTTTTGGTACTTGGATGCCATGCTCTTGTTGAGCAAGGCGCACAGGTGTCAGTGTCCTTCTGGTCGTAAATGAGTGCAGCTGTGCGTACAGGGGTGTTAGCGAGCCGCCTGTCACTTACAATCTCTGCTTGGGTCTCAGTGACTTGAGTGCAGTGCTTGGCTTTAGCAGGGCAGCTTGTGCCGCTGATCTGCAGCCCGCAGATTCTGTCAGGGTTGTCTTCTGAGGAAAGATTTGTTAGGGCAGAGATATTTAATGTCTTTGGTCAATGTGCACATGTGTGGATTCAGGAGAAAGTCCCCTTTTCTCTGCTTGTGGTGATGCAGAGTGGGATGGCACTACCCATGAGAGTAGGCAAGGTGTATTTTTAAAGAGTCAGTTGGCGTGGTGATGGCGGACGCCAGCACGGTTTGCATGAGGCCTAAGGGTATCAGGTGCGGTGGGATTCTACCCATGGCGAGGCTGTCGATGGAGGAGTTCACCCCCCTTTGCAGCAGGTTTGTCATCATGGCTGTTATCAGCTGAGTTTGAGCAAAGTCATTCTGGAAGGCAGTAAACAGCTGTTTCATGGAGTTCACTGTCGGGGTCGGCAGAACGCTGTGAGTGTTGAAAGTTACCACAGTTCCCTTTAGTGTCTTGTCGATGGTCTGCAGGGATGCACTCTGTTGTGAGTGGCTCTGTTAACTGTGGAATCTCCGTCTGAATTTCGGCTGTATGCCGTCCCACGTTGGCGAGGTTTACTGCATTCATGCTGGACATACAGGTGTTAAACAGAGTTCTGACGGCAGTGCGGCGGCGGTTGTGGCCACCTGGCCAGCGTGACAGTCATTTTCGCAAGTTGGTTGAGCATGTGTTCGACATCGGCCTCAGTGTGCGTGAGGGCCTCCTCTGTCCGTCGGCACTTACCCAGCTATATTGTGTCGTTACACTGGGGTAGTGCGTTCTGTAGGCGTTGCGAGGATCAGGTGGCACAGACACTTTCTGAGTGCGGGTCCGGCAGAAAAGGGGTCCTGGTTGTTCCCTTAGGACGATGCTTGGTGCCGGACCTGGTGAGATGTCCGATTGCGCTGCCCTCTGGTTGGCTTGAGGCACAGCAGCATCCTGGTAAAAGTGAAAGGGAGAGAGACAGAGAGAAAGGGAGGAAAAATTTCAACGAGTGTCGTCCTTGGTTGGTTAGGACAGTCTTTTCGCTTTGAGGACGCCGGTATGCCACTTGCTTTGGTGTCTTGCAAGTGTCTCTGGTGCTGCGGTGTGCAGCACATGGTGCGTCATGGGCATAGGGCATACATTGGCATTACCCCCCCTTTTGCACTGTGGCAGAACAAGCTGTGGCGCGGTGATGGCATCAGGTGCAGAACGCCGAATGTTGTCTAATGCATGTGCTTGTGGGCGTAGGCGGTCTGGGGCACCGGTTGTCGGTGGGTGCAGACGGCGTTCGTGGGTGGTTGGAGGGGTATGAGAGGGGGTTTCTCATAGTGTCCATTGTTTTTGTCATAGTCTTTGGGAAGCTGGAAGGTTAAGGTCAGGTGAAGCAGGGGCTCTGTGACATTTTTGTCATACTTGTGGTGAGAGCCTAATGCATGACCCTAAAAGTTTAGAACCACAGTTTAATTGGTTCGCTAGGTATGTAGCATAAAGCTAGGTGTTTCACATGTAGTTAGCTAGTGAAGTGTGTCTTGTACCTTATCTTAGCTTTGGAGGTTAGGGGGCTAAGAGTTATGTGGTTCCGAGATTATGCCCTGGAAAGGTCGTATCCGGGATGAAATGAATGACTTAAGATGGTTCATATGACTAAATTATTTTTTCTGGACTTAACTAGTGGTTCACTACGGCTTGACGAAGTGAAGGATAGGGGGAAAAAGGACAGCTTTCCTATTCAAATTCTGCTTATTATCAATTCTCTGGACTATAGTTGTGCCCTAGTAAATTGTTAAAATTACTTGTGTTGCCGGGTCACAAAACGAGTACACTTGTTGAAAATAAACAAAATCACAAATAGATGTGTCTCTGTTTCTTTCTGGGCCCTATGGGAAATGGAACCACATTTGAACAAGAGAGGAAATAAAATAAATTTTAAATCATATAGATGACCAAAAGTAAAGGGGAACAGCTGAGTGCTATTATTATCAAGGTCAAAGAAAAAAAAATTAAAGAAGAGCCAAAAGAGAAAAAAAAAAAAATTAAATTAAAAGCAAAAAGAAATAAAGTGATCAAAACAACGGGAATGATCTGAAGGCGAGAATGATCAGTGGCATTAGTGACTAAACTTTGGATTTGCCTGGGCCAACACTTTATAGTGGGTTACAACGGTTGCGTGTTCGAGGCCACATCGTGGGATCAAAGGATTAGTCACCTGCCGATGAAGATTCCTATCCCTATATGAATTCTTCTCTAGCTACAAAGTTTACATGTAGTCAACTTAAGTTTAATTAACAGGGTATCTTCAAAGTCAGCCTTTGACGGTTAGCAAGGGCTATGCCTCAACTAGTGAAGGTGAACTTTAGCTAAGAAGAATTGCAAACACGGAATGTGAATAATTAGGAACCCTAACTGGTGTTAAGGAAAGTATTTTAGAATACTGTGCACTGTGTAAACACAAGCGGTGATTAAGGGCTCAAGTAAATTATGCTAACTGCTAATTGTAGAAGTTATTATTTAGCTTAGCCTAAGCTGGATGGATGTTAGGTTAGGTTAGCGTAGCGTAAGCTAGCTGGATGCTAGGTTGGTTTAGCTTAGCGTAAGCTGGAAGGATGCTAGGTTAGCTTAGCGTAGCGTAAGCTAGCTGGATGCTATGTTAGTTTAGCTTAGCGTGAGCTGGAAGGATGCTAGGTTAGCGTAGCCACCTAGGCTGGTTTGTTTACAAAGTGATATCACAAGTTAGCACTTCCTGTGACAAGTCGTTGTCATGGAAACTAGAGCATGTCAGACAATTCAACAGTCCCTAAAGGCATGTTTAAACGGGTTAACAGGGCGCACCTTTATTTTAAGTCTTTCTAGGACTCTGTGTTACATGAAGTAAAATGCAGATGTGTTTTGGCATTAGCTAATTTTACTCATGGAACTCTTCTCTTTATTTTAAGCAACTTATTCTATTTGTTTACAGAGTAAGGAAAGAGATTTGCTGGGAATCAAAGCTTGTCTAAGCATATATAGTTACGTCCCTCTTGTGCACTACTGCTGACTTTTCAGCGATTAAACAGTTTTGATCGCTAGGTAGCTCTCTGTTTGTAGATGCAGCTAAAGTTTAGGTGAATTACATCAATCAAACAATAATTTGTAAGGCCTTTACATTTGTAGAAAGGGAGACGTCGCCCAGGTCTACCTAGATATAACTTTGTCCTGAGCTTTCTTTGTTAGACACAGGTTTAGTCATACTACAATTTGGATTTCTTTTAAGCAAAGCAGAATAAACATCGGTACAGTTTACAAGCTGCTGAGATGAGGTTTCTTCATCAAACAGACTTACGCTTTACTGCGTAACATGCTAATTTTAGTTGGAAATCTAAGGCTATTTTACTTAAAGTAGAGATGTCAATTCCAGCAATCGTTTATCTGCATTTAGACAAGCCAGCGATCAAAAATGCGTACTGCACGTTGTGTTTTAGTTGGATCGTAACGATTAAATGCACGCCCATAGGTTAACTGTAGTTTAAAGCTCAGGTGGTTTTACTAAACTCTGACGTCGCAGTGACGTATGCCCTATTTGGAGCTAGCGTTTTCTGTAAACCTTCATTGTCATAGAAACTAATGTTTAGCAGTGTCATGTCAACCAGCATGTAGTAAATGCTTGATTCGAAAGAGTCGTGCGTAGTCTGTTGGCAGGTTAGGCTTACACGTCCAATCAAGATTTTCTTTAAGTCAGTAACATTCTAATTTTACAAATGCAGAGTCTTGCAACTCTTTGAGCAGACATTTTCATCTACTTTAAAAGTTCTATGTCCTATGCTGATCAGGGACCCTTTTAGCAGAGTCTTGCACTGTGTTTGTGCAGTGTCTTCTGGTTTTGCAGTTCAAAGTCAGTGGGGTTTTAGGAATTCTTTCTGAGGAGGCCTTCTGTGTTAGAGGCCTTCTGCATTAGGTCACGCATCGTTGAGTGGGCATTGCGTGGTCTTTGGCGAGCTGGAAGGTGCAGGGTAGCGAACTGGAACCTTGACTTGGTGCTGAGGCTGTGTACCCCTGGATGGCTGCTGGAGTTTTGGGAACTCTGTGACCTTGGAGTCT
This sequence comes from Chrosomus eos, assembly GCA_036326025.1. Taxonomy (NCBI): domain Eukaryota; kingdom Metazoa; phylum Chordata; class Actinopteri; order Cypriniformes; family Leuciscidae; genus Chrosomus; species Chrosomus eos. The sequence continues at coordinate 22,228,164 of CM070827.1, read as the reverse complement.
GGCTCTGGTGACCGGAGTGACCGGAGGGGGCGGGGTTCTTGAACTTGGGCCCAGACGGTCAGGTGTTTGAAGTCTCATAAAAACTCAGAGCATTCTAGCAGGTCTTTGCCCCTCCGAAAGGGGTACGTGTCCATTTGTGAGATGTACACCGGGTGGGTAGGCCTCAAAAGGACCAATCGTCAGGTAAGTGGGAGCTCTCTGTTCGAGCCGGAGGTCGTTCTGGCTGTATGACTGCGCGTTTAGCTCACACATGTGGGGTATAAGAGTTCGATCTTTGCTCTTAGCTTTAGCACTGAGTCTTTCAAAGAGTTGAGCTGACATTAAAGTGAGGTCTGAGCCGGGTTTCAACCAGGGTTTCAAGGCTCACCTCATTGTCTAGAGTGATGGGTAGGTAAAGTTTCCGGGCCCACCCCCTTTTGGTCTTTTGGAGTTTTGGACCCAGCTGTGGGAAACTGTGCGGTTTCGCTCAGGCTGTGCAGCTGTCAGCTGTGGTGGCTGTGTGCTGCTGTCACTTTGTGATGTGACAGTTTGCTCTGTGTCTGTGGCTGACAAGCAGTGTTATGTGTGCCTGTTGTGGGTCTTACACTCAGGCATAGGGTGTAAGGGTCATACCTCTTGAATTTTGGAAAGTCTTTGTGAAGAAGCTCTTTCAGCGACTTGTCTCAGAAGTGGCGGCACTGTGTTTGTCTGATGTGTGCAGAGACTTGTGCTTAACAGTGACATGTTGAGAGGGGTACCGCTCCAGGTTGTCTGGGCTTGAGTCTCTTGGTGATGGGGGTCACCGGCTATTTCTGGGTCGCCGGCTGGCTTCCAGAATGTTTCAGAGCGCTCGCTCTGGTGTCTTGGATGAGCACCATCACGGTAGTGCTGCCCTCTGCTGGCCTGGAACGGACTCGACTCTCTGTAAACAGGGCTATGTTGTTGTGGGGCGCCCTCTGGAGACAGCTCTGAGCAGTGTTCAGAGGCAGAGTAGATTGTGGGGTTTTTCAAAGTCTTTTCGGACACAGTCTTTTGCTAGGTGTAAGCTTCTCTTAGCTGTTGAGTAGTCCTGCTATGTGGGCAGGCCGGGAGGCCTTGGTGATGACTCACTGTGGGGTGCAGATTTCGGAGAACAAAGTTCTGGAGTTGAAATCCTCCTCCATGCCGGGCTGATTGACGTCCACGGCTGTGATTAGTCGTTGGTCTGATTCTGGATCAGAGAATTCTTTGATGAAGGCCTGCCGCAGCGGCTGGTAGTCTATAAGAGTGTTTCAACTCTGTGGAAAAATATCAAGTTCGGCTTTGAGATCGTGTCTCTGTTGAGTAAGTTCAGGGATTTCAGCTCGGCCTGCGTGTAAGTGGTTTCAAAGGCCTTGGCTTTAGTGTCTCTTTCTTTGAGTTCAGTATCTGCTGAACGAGCTTGTGGATGGTATCGCGGGCCTCTTGCGAGTTCCTTTATTTTCTTTTTCAGGCCATGGCTTTCGAGTCTCTTTAAGTTCGGCCTCTGCTCTTTGCAAAGAGGCTTCACTTTTGTTGGAGTTTCTTGTTGAGTTCCTCTCTGGTTCTTTACTCTGACTGCTCTCTTCGGTCTGTGTGCCAATGAAGATCAGACAGGGCAGTTTGAGGTCTTTCCACTTCCTTCTGTAGCTCGGGGTCGTTTTCGTCCTTGGCTTGCATCCTTAGCGTTGCAACTTCATGCTCCAGGGCGAGGCGGCTCCTTTCATGGAGGCGTGCTGGTGCGATGAGCTGGCAAGTGAGGTTTTGGACGTGTCTGGCAGGTCTTTGTCGTGGGTGCTTTGGCTTGGTTTGTGCGCCATCAGCTTGTCCACGTCGGCGCTGCTCTTAGCTTTGGAGCTCTGGGTCACTGGCGACCTTGGGCAGGAATGGAGGTGCCGTGAATCTCTGCCATGTCTCCAGGTTGTCCCAGCGGGTTGTGGGACTGTAGGACCGGACATACTGGTTTCAACTGTGGGCGAGAGGAACACAGCACACACAGAGAGACCAAGCAAGTTTGTTCTACGTTTGAACAAGCTATAATACGGGCTATGCCGCGTATGAAAATTTTGGTTAACTGATGCAGACAGTTAAATCATTAGGTGGGACAATTTGGTTAGGTCAGCATGGGCCTGAATAAAATTTAACAGGGCAATAGCTTAGGGGGTCACCTGTTGATGCTAGCGGCTTGTTGTCTAATTATTATTCAGCGTTCCTTGTTGTCTCAGATAGGTTCTGTCTTCTAGGTGAACTGAAAGGAACAGAGCACGACAGAAAAGAGCAAGGGCAAGATAGCAGAGTTTGAAGTAACATGCAACCATCAAAGATGGAAAGGTCTGTAATGAAATGGCGTTAAGAGTACCCAGGAAGTGTTATAGAGGGAAAGGAGGCCTAAGCCTGCGGTTTGTGGCTCGGAGAGGAGGAGGGAGCCAGACACTTCAATGACCGGGGGAATCTCTAGATTCTGTGGCAAATATTAAGTGGATGGGTTTAATACCTTTTTCTAGTTTGCCTGGGGTGGAATGAGGTCATTTGGGATGGAGTCAGCATCATTGGTTGGTCTTTCTGTCGTCCCCAAACGCTTGACAGCAGTGTCTCGGGCCTTTCATGTATCTGTACCGATGTGCTCCCTCTCACGCAACCTGACTTTGAATCACAACCGGCAGTGCCAAATTGGTGATGTCGTGTTGCGGGCCGCACTTACGAAGAGATACAGGAAAGTCCGAGACTCGCGCTCAGTCAGTGCTGGTGATGCAGGTCAGATGAACCAGCGTGCTGGACTCCAAGCAGAGATGACTGTCAAATCACCACAGCTCTTTAGTGGATTCTACCTATAAATACAGAACAGTGTGAATCAAGTAGCTTAACAGTGAATGAAAGCTTTCTTGTTTAAACTGAATTGAGTAATTATGTATGTAGAAAATAGAAGCAAAGGTTTTCCTAAATAATGGTAAAAAGGAAATTATGAAAATGATGTTAATTATCAAAATAACTTAACCCCCCCAAAAAAATTCTTAAACATTTTTTTTTTTTTTTTTTTTTAAAAATTTTTTTTATCATTATTACTTTTATTATTAAAAAAAATTAATAATTAAGAGTAATAAAGTAGGATGGACCCCGGGAGAAGACAGGCAGTAGTGGCGCGTTTGGGCCACAAAGGGGTTTGGGTCACTTCCTCCTAGTGGTTAACCTGGCTGACCGAGAACGTCTCAGGTTACTATTGTAACCATAGTTCCCTGAGAACAGGGAACGAGACGATGCGTCGAAACGCTGCGGGAACGCCTTCTGCGTGATTGCGTCTGAAGCATCTATGCCAACTAGTCCAATGGAAAAAGGGAATGAGCGTCACGGGCGGGTGACGTCATGACCAGGAAAGGATAAGAGCACTTCCGCTGCTCGCCGGCATTCATGCTTCGACAGTGCCGAAGCAAGCCGATCGCAGGGACGCCAGAAGTATGGCAGGGGGACGCATCGTCTCGTTCCCTGTTCTCAGGGAACTATGGTTACAATAGTAACCTGAGACGTTCCCTTATCGAAAAGGGAACTTCAAGATGCGTCGAAACGCTGCGGGAACGAGAATACCCAATGCGCCATAATTCAAGTACCTGAGTGTCAGACTGTTCAGCTAAGCACTAAGCACCTGAGAACCTGGGGCAGCATCCAGGTCCAAACTGTAAAATCTCACGAATGTGAGCGGAGAGGACCAGCCCGCCGCATCACAAACATCTTGGAGAGAAACCCCATGCAACAAGGCTTTAGAAGCCGCCATACTCCTGGTGGAATGAGCTCGGACCGCCAAAGGACAAGGCTGGCCCGAGTACTCATAAGCAAGTGAAATAGCCTCGACTATCCACTTACTGACTGTCTGTTTTGAAGCAGGAAGACCTTTTTTAGGTGATCCAAAGCAAATAAATAGTTGATCGGACTTCCTGATTGAGGATGTCCGATGTACATATGTGTCCAATGCTCGCACTGGACACGACAAGTGCAGTCTTTCCTGGTCCGCAGTTGCAAACGGAGGAGGACAGAAAGCCTGCAGCACAATAGGCCTCGGAGTCAAGGTCGGCACCTTAGGGACGTATCCCTGTTTTGGATAAAGGAACGCCTTGACCATCCCCGGAGCAAATTCAAGGCAGGTGGGGGAGACCGAAAGAGCCTGAAGGTCACCAACTCTCTTGAGGGACGAAATAGCTAGGAGAAAGACGGTCTTAAGAGTAAGGAACTTCTCTGAGACTGATTCTAAGGGCTCGAATGGAGCCCTAGACAGGCCTTCTAGAACTACAGTCAAATCCCAAGCTGGCACCTTAGTGCGAGTTGCAGGCCTCAGCCTCAAAGTGCCACGAAGGAAACGTGTAATCAGGGGGTCTCGACCCAAAGATAAACCTCCCACCATGGTATGATAAGCCGCAATGGCTGCCACGTAAACTTTTAGTGTGGAAGGACATAGACCTGACACAAAGCGCTCCTGCAGGAACTCGATTACTGTGTTGACAGAACAATTAACCGGATCCCACTGATGTCGGTGACACCATAAGGAGAAAACTCTCCATTTAAGCGCATAGAGTTTCCTCGTAGCTGGAGCTCTGGAGCTTAAGATGGTCTCAACAGCCTCAGCTGAAAGACCACTATCTACAAGTTGGGCCCCCTCAGAGGCCAAACCCAAAGATTCCATATCTCTGGCCGAGGGTGAAATATTGTGCCCCCGGCCTGAGACAGAAGGTCCCTCCTCAAAGGGATCTCCAATGGAGGCCCGTCTAACAGAAGGATCAGGTCCGCAAACCAGATCCGACTTGGCCAGCGTGGTGCTACTAGCAGTAGGCTTATCCCACACTGACGGACCCGCTCCAGAACTCCTGGGAGCAGAGCAACAGGGGGAAAGGCGTACAGACGTAGCCTCGGCCACGTCTGCACCATGGCATCCAGCCCCAGGGGGGCCGGGTGAGTAAGTGAATACCAGAGGGGACAGTGCGTCGTGTTGTGAGACGCGAACAGGTCCACCTCTGCTCTGCCATATGCCTCCCAGATTTTCTCCACCGCCTCGGGGTGGAGTCTCCAGTCCCCTGGCCTCAGCTCCTGCCTCGACAGGATGTCTGCTCCTATATTCTGGTCCCCAGGAATATACACTGCCCTCAGGGAGAGTACCTTCCCCAGGGACCACAGGAGGATCCGGTGCGCCAGTTTGCAAAGCGGACGCGACCTCAGACCCCCCTGGCGGTTCAGATAAGAGACCACAGATGTGTTGTCTGTTCGAACGAGCACATGATGGCCTCTTAGGTCCGGAAGGAAATGTCTCAACGCATTGAAGACAGCCATCATCTCCAGGCAATTGATGTGCCACGAAAGATGATGGCTTTTCCACAGACCCTGAACCGAGCGGCCTTCCATTACCGCTCCCCAGCCGGTGAGGGAAGCATCTGTCGAGATAGTAGCTCGATGGCAAAGAGCTCCCAACACCGGGCCCTGGGTTAAGAACCAGTGTTTCTTCCATATCTCTAAGGCACGAAGGCATCGCCGCGTAACCTTGATCATACGGAAAGGGCTTCCCCTCGGGGAGAACCCTCTGGTCCTGAGCCACCACTGTAAAGGCCTCATGTACAGCAGGCCAAAAGGTATCACGTTGGACGCTGCTGCCAGTAGACCCAACAGTTTCTCGAACTGTTTTACAGTGCGTGACTGACCTAGCTTTAGCTCTTTGGTGGCTGCCAGGATAACAGCTACACGAACGGGCGATAGGCTGGCCCTCATCGTCACTGAATCCCATACCACACCAAGGAAAGTGGTTCTCTGTATTGGAGAAAGAACACTCTTCTTGGCATTGAGCCTCAACCCCAACATCTGCATATGGGCGAGAACGACACCTCGGTGCCGAACCGCCAACTGCTCTGATTCCGCTAGAATCAGCCAGTCGTCGATATAATTGAGAATGCGAATGCCCTGAAGCCTGAGAGGGGCTAAAGCTGCATCCATGCATTTCGTGAATGTGCGGGGTGACAAAGCTAGGCCGAAAGGAAGAACCCGATACTGGTATTCTTTGCCCCTGAAAGAAAACCTTAGGAACTTCCTGTGCTGAGGGAGGATGGAGATATGGAAGTATGCATCCTTCAGATCTATCGTGACGAACCAGTCCTCGGATCTGATTTGAGTCACGATCTGCTTGAGGGTCAGCATCTTGAACTTGAGTTTCTGAACTGACCGATTCAACAGGCGAAGATCTAAAATGGGACGCAACCCTCCATCCTTTTTTGGAACAATGAAGTAACGGCTGTAAAAACCCGACTCTCTGTCGGGTGAGTACACCTGTTCTATAGCCTCTTTTGCTAACAGGGCCCTTACTTCTTGCTCCATTACCAGAGCCTGCTCGGGACGTACCACTGTGGGTAACACCCCGCTGTAACGAGGAGGACGAGAGCCAAACTGGATTCTGTATCCTTCCTCTACAATCTGCAGGACCCAATGAGAAATATTCGGCAGAAGCTTCCACGCTGCCAGAAAATTTACTAAGGGAACCAGCCTCTCGAGGCTGGTCTCTGGTGTTACTGAGAGAGCCAAATCTGGAGCCTGAAACATACCGGCAGGAACTACCTGACCTGACTGCTCTAAAACCCCCCTCAGAGGGCGCGAAACCGATGCTGTGCCGCAGCACAGCACCAGCGACTCGCTGGAGACCACTGCGCCCTGAAGCACCAGAGGTGGCAGGGTTGGCAGGAGGGTCTCGTGAGGACCCCGAAGTGGAACGGGCACCGTGTACTGAGGTGAACACCGCTCCACCTCGGTCGGGGCTGTCCTCACAGGTCTGATGCCTAAGCATCAGGACCTTTTTTTTTTTTGAACCGAAGCTTTCTTTGCCTGAAGAACGGTCCTCAGATCCGGCTTAGGCTTAGTCGACTTCGGTTGAGAGGGCTGCGTCTGTCTCCAGTATCTTCGTGGAGGAGCACGAGACGCAACACTCTCTTTCTGTTGCACATGATATGATGAGCTAGATGGCTGGGGCTGCTCACGCCCAGCAGCCCCAGGGGGCTGGACACGGCGAGGGATAAACTTTTTAAAAGCGTCCGAATGCTTTTTAGCATCCTGGAATCTTTCAACTACAGCGTGAACTGCATCACCAAAGAGACCAGACGGTTCAAGCGGAGCATCTAACAAAAAAGTGCGATCTTTCTCTTTAATATCAGATAAATTGAGCCATAAATGTCTCTCAGTGGCTACCAAAGCAGCCATAGACCGCCCAATTGCTCTGGCGGTCTCTTTAGTAGCCCTGAGAGAAAGATCAGTCGCCCTACGAAGTTCTCGAACATCGTCATGACTTATTCCCTCACTATTATCCAGATCCCCCAGCAGATCAGCCTGATAAGCCTGAAGCAGTGCCATAGTGTGCAGGCACGCTCCGGCTTGACCTGCTGCCGAATAAGCTTTGCCCACTAAACTAGATGTATTTCTTAGTGGTCTAGTGGGCAAAACTGGGGCTTTAATAGAAGATGCGGGACCAGGCGCGAGATAACTCGCTAGATTTTGTTCAACCTGGGGCATCGAACTATAGCCGTAATCTTTAGACCCTCTTATTTTAGAATATATATTAGATTGAGGGATAAAGACACGAGATGAGAACGGCTTTTTCCATGATTTAGATAATTCATCGTGTAAATCAGGAAAAAAAAGGAAGCCCTCGCGGTGGAGATAGTGTGGCTGAAGAAAGATAACGCTCGTCTAATCTGCTTTTGGGACGAGTGTTCTTAGTTTCAGATGGCCAGTCAATATTTAATCTTTCTACAGCTCGTGACATGACATCCACCAGCTCATCATACGCTGGGGAAATAAATTGTAATTCCCTTTCCCCCGTGTGTGCATTATCACTGTCCATACTGACAACATCAACTTCCTCAGAAGAAGAGCACAGTAATAAAGGGCTCTCTCCCCGGGCGGAAGAAACCGCAAAGCGTGCTTCCGACACCGGGGGAGGAGAGCTGGATCTCCCGGGTAAGGAAGGAGAAAGGGCCCTCGGACCCGTCTCGATCCCCTCCGAAAGATCCAATTGCGATCCCCAGGAATGCATTCTCCGCGTTGCCTCGGCAGACGCGGGTCCTGATCCCTGAGGATCGCGAGCCTGCCCACTCTGTTTGTCGAAGAGTGACAGGCGGGATCTGAGCATGCGAAGCGGTAGCTTCTCACAGTGCTGGCACTCAGCCCCCTCGAAGGCTGAGGCTGCATGCTCAAATCCCAAACAAATCACACAAAGCTCGTGTGTGTCCCCACCCGTTAAATAACGCGGGCAGGGAGGAACACACTGTTTGTAGACTTGTTTCGCCATCGATACCAACAATATTGACAGACAACAATAAATAGACGAGGACAGTTTAGACACAGATCGCTTGCTGAGGCACAGAAGCATGAATGCCGGCGAGCAGCGGAAGTGCTCTTATCCTTTCCTGGTCATGACGTCACCCGCCCGTGACGCTCATTCCCTTTTTCCATTGGACTAGTTGGCATAGATGCTTCAGACGCAATCACGCAGAAGGCGTTCCCGCAGCGTTTCGACGCATCTCGAAGTTCCCTTTTCGATAAGGGAACTTGATTTAAATTTCATTCCAACTGGTTTAAATGCACTTCAAATCGAGCGTATGCATAGATGTTAAGTAACTTCTAGGATTGTTGTCATAACATATCAAATCAAAATTATTAAAAATAATTTGGGGGAAAAAAAAAAGAAATATAGAAATAAAGCTATAAAACCATTCCCAACAGGAAAGGAGACTTAATTCAATTTAATCTTGAAATTTGTTTGTTTCAAATCAAATTTGAATAAGTGTAGGAAATTAAAGGTTGGCATTATGTATGATGATGATAATAACCAAAATAAACTACCTGGGAGAAGGCCACTTCAAAACCGAACGGGAGTATGAAATAAGAGATGAGCTGACTTAGCAGGGGAAGGCCAACAAGGGGGCCGCACTACTAAGTGGTCATCAGAAACTGTTAATACTTACTTTTGAATTTTTAAATTCAAATGTGGTTTGAACCAAATTCAAAATAAGTGTACACAGTCAGGAGTGAAATCATGTTAGTTACACTGGAACTTGCACATGCATTGACAGTTAGAGACACAATTTCAGGAATTCATTGGAACACTGAAATGGTGATAAGAGCAAATTATTTAGGAAAGGCTGACCTTGTTACTAGTGTCCACACGATGGCGACATCTCGCTCATGCAGGATGAAGTCAGGGGGCGGTGCGTATTTCGAGAACTGTCAAGCACTTAGGCCTAAGGGTTGCCCTCTAGTGTTTGTCAGCGGAACAACAACCGGCCTGCTTCCATGTGTGATTCAAATTTGAGCGTGCAGACGCTTTGCTTTCTGTAGCGATCACACTTATCAAAATTAAATCTCAGCGGATTTTTGATGCTATGTTTTAACAAACACGACTTGCAGAATTTTTTTTTCCTGCGCTATGTAGGAGAAAACAGGAATTATACGTCTGTCGGTTGGATCCAAATACATTTATCAAATAGCATTTAATGATTAAAATGTTTTGGATTTTTTTGGTGCTATATTTCACTAAACAGCGTGGCAAGATTTTTTTCCTACACACACACATAGGGTTCACAGGAATTAGGCATCTGTTTTTCGCTTCAAAACAAACAATTAGCACTATGATTCATACGTGTTCGCTTATAAATTTTAAACCTCGGCGGGTTTTTTTTTTTCGACACGTGTGCACGGAAGGATTTCTTCGCTTCCCCACATTAATATAGACAACAGGAATTATACGTCTGTCATTCGAATCCAAATAACATTTATCAAATAGCATTTTTTTTTAAAAAATGTTTTAAGGTTTTGGATTTTTCTGTGCTATATTCTAACAAACACGTCTGGCAGGGCTTCTGCGCATAAATAAAACAGGAATTATTCGTCTGCTTTTTCGACTCCCATAACATATTATCAAATAGCACTTATGATTAGATATGCTTTAGGTTTTACAATTGAGTAGCTAAGTCAATGTTTAACCAGGAGTTATCGGATTTAATATAAGGCCTTTTAAGAATAGTGAAAGAGCATCGTTTCACTAAATCTTGTCTTCACCCTGACAGAAGAACATCGTTCGGACAGGGGAGTTTAATATTAAAAATGTCGTCGTTCAAAAGAGGTTTCTTCGTCTTTTATAGGACAAATTTAATACTGTGAAACTATGAAAACTGCAGTTTACTTCTTAGTTTCGCTGGACTGAAACGGCTTTTGCCTTTAATCAGTCAACGGTGAGTTCGCAATGCGTTCGCTCAACCGAGGTGCACGTACAATATTAAATCCCAATATAGACATAGATTGAAAACTGAATTTTGCTCAAAAACAAGTTTAAAGTGTGCCTAGCATATTTCTCCACCATTTATGTACAGATTCTGGGGATCTAATCCATGGGGAATTTGCCTATCATAATTAATAATTGGTAATTAATAATTATTCATACATGTTTGGATTAGATCAGTCTTACATGTTAATAAATCTCACTCTAAAGGAGAATGTCATTTTACCTGAATGTATACATGTGAATCCTTTCATTTTAACGACAAGTTGATTGCAGTTAATTACACAGATCACGTCTTACAAAGCAGGCAAAATTAATTTAGCTCAATTGTCAGAATAATATTGTGGGGGTTCCCCAATATCATCTTACTTTATAGGATGTCAGGAATCGCAATTCTCTGGCCAGAAGAATTGGGCTTCCTGCCCTATAATGAGTACTCTTTAAAATATTAATTATTTAAATAATTAATTCGTAAAGCTTGTAGCATAAGATTTTTTTGGCGCACTTAAGAGACTTGAGAATGAGCAAAGAGAATGAATCAATCAGTCAATATAATGTATTTAATAAAGGCATGTCTACTTATATAGTTATTACGTTACACGGGATATATATATATATATATATATATATATATATATATTATATATATATATATATATATATATATATATATATGTATTTACAAACACAGACATAGACAATACAATAAAACATCAATGAACGAGAAATGCGTAAAGTTTGGGCAATGGATAATTTACCCGCGTGAGCGAGTAAGAAGAGAGAGAGAGAGAGAGAGAGAGAGAGAGAGAGAGAGAGAGAGAGAGAGAGAGAGAGAGAGAGAGAGAGAGAGAGAGAGAGAGAGAGAGAGAGAGAGAGAGAGAGAGAGAGAGAGAGAGAGAGAGAGAGAGGGGAAAATTTAGAGAGTTGCATGGTTGCAGTGAGATTAGGAAGACCCGATGATCTTTCTAAATAAGTTAGCAAATTCACATAGACAAACGGAACTTTGAGAGACAACAAGACTTCAACAAATCTTAAAAACGTGATCAAACACGGATACTTGCAGAGGTTTGGTACTCTTTGCATGGCTTGTGTAGAAGCGTGTGTGTCTCCCCGCCCGGCGCGTCACGTGCGACGTGCCTCTGCTTCAGAGAGAGCGCGCGTTCGTTTGAATGTCCCTTAGCTGGCTTTGCTGAAGAGATATGTCACGCAGTGTTCTTTTCACTTCGTGGAAGTAAACAGCGTCGAATATGAAAATAAAACTAACTTTAAAGAAAAGAAATAAAGATCCCAAAGGGGAAATCACGCGGAGTTACGTCATGGCTGGTGAAGAAACGCGTGTGCGTCTCTGGGTCCAGCGCGTCTCGTGGTTACGGCGCTTGCTTCTCCTGTGCAGGGATTTCGACGATTGGAATTAAACACGGGGGCTTATCTAGACTGAAAAACACAAACTAACTAGAAACAAAATGAAAGAACGGCGAAGAGCTCGCCGGAGGCGCGACGTTACATGATGAAGACTAGGATCAGGAAGAGAGCGGGCGGAGCTGGGAAGAACCCTTTTTCACCTCGGCGAAGTCCAGCCTCTTCCCATTGACTCGGCCAATCAAGAGGTTGAAACTCACAGGCGGGACTTCTGGTTTTATGACCCGTTGTTCTCTTAAGCAAGGCATTTGAAACCCTAATTTCATCGGGTGATTAAAAGCAGAATCTTCATAATTATTATAATCATATGTGTAACAAAGTTTTAGGAGGATGTGATATCAATGGCTAACTGGGGAGCGAAGATTGGAGCTCAGAGACTCCAAGCTTGCCACAAATGGATTTGGTTAAACATTAGTTGGCAAGGCTTGAAACATTATCCCAATTTTCGAGAAACAGACCAACACATACAAGACAAATCGTAAGATGAGATTAGATACATGTTCGTACACTTCTAAAGGGGAAATATAATAGAATATATATAAATGAATGTAGAATTCATTAAGTGTAAAACAATTCATAATGATAAAGTCATTGCTATTTCACTGTAACAATGACAAACAAAGCACACATAGAACACATTGAATATATTTGTTTAAATGTCTTTAAACAAAGAGAAGATTCTTTTCTCTTTAGCATTCACTTCCTGTGGCACATTCCACATTCCAGTCTGTAGTGGTTCTTACGTGTGGGGGATGTGTGTGTTTGTGTGTGCGTGTGTGGCATATACATTCCAGGCCTCCCGTCTCTCTGGAGCCTATAGGATTTGAGTCGATGATTCAGCCAAATACGCTACAGCTAACATAGCCATGCTGGAAAATAAATGTGAAGACTTGGAGTCCAGATCACGGCGTAACAATATCAGGATAGTAGGAGTACCAGAGGGCCCTGACACCTGTACCACAGCTGCTGTGGCCGCCCTACTGAAGGAAGCGTTTAATCTGGAAAAGGAGCCGCTTTTGGACCGGTCCCACCGGACCCTCCAACCCAAACCCAAGTCTGGTGATCGTCCACGAGCCATTGTGTGCAGATTTCATTATTACAGTGACTGTGTTGACATTCTGCGCCACGCTAGAGAGCTCCGACAGATTAAAGTCAGAGGCGTGACCGTCTCAGTTTTCCCTGACCACACTGTCAAGATAGCTCGAGCTCGGGCTGCATTCAATGAGGTCACACATCAACTTCGTGGCATTGACGGTGCTCGATATGGTCTGTTTCATCCAGCACGACTTCGCATCACATACAACGGTGTTGAGAAGGATTTCGTTTCTGCGGAGGAAGCCAGCGACTTTGTCAAAACTTTGGTTCCTGGGTGAGCTCCAATAGCGTTTCAGATCTGTTTTCTATTAGGCCTATTCCTTAGAGGTTGTGGATTCACCAGTCTTAATTTGTTCAGTATTCGGTGGTTTTCTAGCTTGCTGCACTTACTAGATCTGATCAACATTACCTCATTTTATGCTTTCTGCATCTATTTGCACAGTACTGAGGGCCCACTGTTATTTGTTAATTTATATTTTCACGTGCTTTACTGTATTCATGCGCATATGTTTAAATAGTGTTGAGATCGGCGGGAGTTTTTTTTTTCTCTTTTTCTTCTCTCTTACTTTTGTTCGGTTTGCATGGTCTCCGAGTTGTTCAACGCTGTTGTAGACAACTTTTGTTAACTGTGGGAGGCACTGCTGTCTCCTTTCTTCTGTGGTTATATGGGGACTTTGGGTGTATTTGTGTTTAGGGGTATGTTGGGGGGAGGGGGGCCCACTTCGGCTCTATATGATCATTTTCAAAAATAAATTCTTCTTTTTTTATTCAAATGGTTAATGGCAATATAGATCCCAGCATTGCTGGGTCAGGCACACCTCTCAGATTCATCAGTTGGAATATCAGAGGTATGGGTAATCCTGTTAAACGCTGTTTGAAATGGTCACAGATAATAATTTCGGTGTTCTGTGCCTTACTGAAACCTGGCTTAAACCAAATGATTATTTCGGTCTAAATGAGTCTACTCTGCCAGGATACTGTTATAAGCATGAGCCCCGTCTGATCGGTCGTGGCAGCAGTGTTGCAACAATCTACAGAGATATCCTTAATGTTACTCAGAAAACTCGTCATAGGTTTAATTCATTTGAAGTACTTGTGCTAAATGTTATGCTCTTAGATGTAATAAAAAAATCCCTATTATCTCTAGCATTGGCCTTACGCCGATTTCCTAAAAGAGTTTGCTGACTTTCTATCAGATCTATTGGTCAACATCGATAAAGCATTAATTGTTGGAGATTTTAACATACACGTAGATAATTCAAATGATGCGTTAGGGTCTGCGTCGTCTTTAAATCCAGACAAGACAGAGGTAATACTTATCGGTTCTAAAAACCGTCCACAAAACCTTTCACAGCACAACTTTAACATAGTAGGATGCCCTGTTACTTTATCCGCTAAAGTAAAAGACCTGGGTGTTACATTAGACTGCAACCTGTCTTTTGAAAAGCATATTTCATGTTACAAAAACAGCCTTTTTCCACCTTAGAAACATTGCTAAGCTACGTAATATGCTATCAGTTTCTGATGTAGAAAAGTTAGTACATGCATTCATGACCTCGAGACTAGATTACTGTAATGCTTTATTAGCTGGTTGTCCTGCATCTTCAATAAACAAGCTACAGTTAGTGCAAAATGCAGCTGCTAGAGTTCTTACTAGATCAAGAAAATATGATCATATAACACCGATTTTATCATCACTTCATTGGTTACCTATAAAGTTCCGTATTAATTACAAGGTATTGCTTTTGACTTATAAAGCTAAATGGTTTAGCTCCAGTCTATTTAACGGATCTTCTATCGTCCTACAATCCATCGCGCTCTTTAAGATCACTAAATTCGATTCTGGTCATTCCTAGGATATCCAGATCCACCAAAGGAGGCAGAGCATTTTCACATTTAGCTCCGAAGCTCTGGAATAGCCTCCCTGATATTGTTCGTTGCTCAGACTCGCTCTCCCAGTTTAAAACTGGACTAAAGACGCATCTATTTAGCCAGGCATTGATATAAATTTTTTATCTTACAGTTACTGTAAATTAAGCCTCTAGTTCATAAACGCCAGAGGAGAACTGGCCCCCGACTGAGCCTGGGTTCTCCCAAGGTTTTTTTTTTCTCCATTGGGTCATCTGATGGAGTTTTAGGACACCATTAGGTCACTTGATCGGTTCCTTGCCACTGTTGCCTTTGGCTTGCTCAGTTGGGGATATTCAAATTAATTAACCAATCATACCATTGATCAGCTCTACCAAACTTGGAAGTCTTTTTTCCAGTAATAAACAAACATTGTTAAGTTGTTTTGATTGATACTGTGAAGCAGCTTTGATACAATCTGTATTGTAAAAAAAAAGCGCTATATAAATATATTTGACTTGACTTGACTTGACTTAAGAGATCTAAGGTTTTTGCACATTTGAAATGTTTAAACTCTGATTTCGTTTTTTTGCAGGAGACTCATCTTCGTGTTAAAGACCATGGTAGGTTACATTGCCCTTGGGTAGGTCAAGTCTTTCACTCAAACTTTAATTCAAAAGCTAGGGGTGTCGCTATTTTAATTAACAAAAAAGTCCAGTTCTCATCCACTGACATTGCTGATAGGAATGGCAGATACCTCATGGTTGCTGGTACCCTGATGCAAAAAAAGGTTTTGTTGGTAAATGTATATGCCCCGAACTTCAATGATGTTGAATTCGCTAACAGATTGCTGATTAACATCCCCTTCTTGAATATAATAATAATAATAATAATAATAATAATAATAATAATAATAATAATAATAATAATAATAATAATATAATTCATTACATTTATATAGCGCTTTTCTGGACACTCAAAGCGCTTTACATAGAAGGGGGGGAATCTCCTCAATACACACCTGCTGATTTTCGGTGGGGATTTAAATAGTCTTTTCGACCCAATCTTAGATCGGTCTAATCCTCGAAATCTATCTCAATCTGCTATGTCTAAAACATTCTCTGATTTTATGAAACAATATAGTCTTATAGATCCATGGAGATCTCGTAACCCCTCTATTAAAAAATTCTCTTTCTTTTCCCAGGTGCACCATTCATATTCTAGGATTGATTATTTTTTTATTGACAGTATGCTTAATTCATGTGTTAATTCTTCGGACTATTTAGGTATTGTAATCGCTGACCATTCACCTTTATTATTCAATATTCAACTTTCTACCTATAAATGTAGCCCACCACTTTGGAGATTTAACTCTCTCCTTTTGGCAGACCAATTCTGCGAACTCATTTCAAACTCTATTGATGAATCACAATGACTCATTTTCATATTCATTGCTGTGGGAGACACTTAAATGTTACCTGAGAGGTCAAATTATTTCTTATTCTGCTCTTTCTAATAAAAAGATTAATGCCAGGCTTAATGCACTTACATCTGTGATTGGTGACCTTGATAAAAGATTTGTTCTGAACCCTTCTCCAGAACTACTTAACCCTCTGGTTATCTTCGGGGTCTTTTAGTACCCCAAATGACTTTTGCTCAAATTAAAAAAAAATGTTCTCTTTGTCCAAATGGTATGAAACTTACTACAGCTCTCGACTCTTTCTAGATCTACAAAAAAAAAAAAAATTGGAACGATATCTGTTATTATGATAGCGTGGCAAAAATAGTGACGTTAGTTGTCTTCGGGGTCTCTGGAGACCCCGCATAGTAAAAATACAAAATTCATCATAAAAATCAGAAACAAGCATAGACAGAAATAAAGTGTCACACTTCCAACAATGCAAAACACATCCACAATGCAAAATGATCATGCTCGTCACACACACGCGCACACACACACACACACACACACACATAGACACAGAGGAATACATTTTTGAGACCATAAAAACAGTTCATCATCAAAATCAGAATCAAGCAGAACACATAGACAGAAATAAAGTGGGACATTTCCAACAATGCAAAATTATCATGCTCGACACACGCACACACACACACACACACACACACACACACACACACACACACACACACACACACACACACACACACACACACACACACACACACACACACACACACCACACACTAAAGGCTATAACAAATTCTTAAAAATTCTAATAAAATGCACGCACACACACACGCGCGCGCACACACACACACAGGAATACATTTGTAATGGATGAAGAGTCCAGGCAGAGAGTTATGGGAGATGTAGTTTGTGAGGGAATAACAATAATCTGTTACACACACACACACACACACACACACACACACACACACACACACACACACACACACACACACACACACACACACACACACACACACACACACAGAGGGAGTGCGAGAGAGATGAAAGGATGAGAAAAAACAATTTAGCATGCGCATGCTCACACACACACTTTTTTACTGCTTTATTTGCTCATTTGTTGTTGCTGTTCAGATCATTGCATTTTGATGTTCATGTCATGTATTTTTACTCAATATGTAATATAACTGTTAATTAGGGCCCAAGCCCTAAGGGCGAAGGCCCTATTGTTTTCCTAAGGATTATTTATTATTCTTCTTCTTCTTCTTCTTCTTCTAATTATTTTTTTACTACCTTTTGGACACTTTTGGAGGCCTTAACATGCTCAAAAACTCCTGAAACTTTGCGCACATGTCAGAACCCGCGGCCATCAGGGCCGGGCTGAAGATGGTACCCGGGCGTGGCAGGGGGGCTCGACAGCGCCCCTGGAACGGGGTCCGAAAACATGGTCCATAAATCAAACACGCTTGCATGTAATAATATGAAACTCGGTACACATGTAGATCTCATCGTTTCATATATACTTCGCACTCTAACTTTTTACCCCAGCCCAACAGGAAGTCGGCTATTTAGGCTTGTTTGGAAAACGCATGCAAAGGAATGTGAAACACTCCTCCTAGAGAATTCAAACACATGGCACGAAACTCGGTCAGCGTGAAGTCAAGACATTGAGGATGAAAGTTTGCGAGGGGATTTTTGATATCTCGAACGGTTTGGCCGTGGCGAGGAAACGAAATTATGGCGAGAAACGTGAAACGGGAAGTGTGTCATAACTACGGCATACATTAACTAATCTTGATGAAACTTCAGCAGTGTGTTCGTTGTAAGAGCCCGATCACATGGATGTGACTATTGTGAGTCAAAGTTATAGCGCCACCAACTGGCACCAGGAAGTGTGTCACTTTCAAAATGCTTTGAAATCACCCTCTTATTTTTACCCGATTTGCTTCAAACTTCATCTGTATAATGTAAATACACGGCAGATGAAGACCTGTGAATGGATTCTTGATATCTTTGAAACTGTTGCTGTGGCAATCCATCAAACTTTAATATTCTTTTTGGATGCTTTTGAGACTCTTAGCATGCCTGAAATTGCTTAAAATTGCATGAAACTCGACAGACAGATCATATTTATTAGCCAGGTGACATGTGCATAGTTTCAGAAATGGGCGTGGTGCAGGGACTCAGTAGCGCCACCTTTTGACAAAAGTGGGCGGGTTAGTTTCATCTAGAGTTACAAAAATCTGTATTTATATAGTTCTCCTCCAGCCAGACAACTTTCTAATTTACAGTCATTAGCAATAACCAAGAGGAAGTCAGATATTTTGGTTTGAATATGGTCATTTCTCTCTGAGCCTACGTCTCTGTGACTGCTGTCTGTGTGTGTGTCTGTGAGTGTGGGGAGGGGGAGGGGGAGTGGGGCTATGTGCCTGCTCTCTGTGTGTGTGTGTCTGTGAGTGTGGGGAGGGGGAGGGGGAGTGGGGCTAGATTAACCATTTCACTGCTGTGTGGTTTGGCCTTCATTAAAAAAGGAAATAAATGTCTTAAGCCTTGTATTTTTTAAATACGTTTTTTTTAATAAAGTAAAGGCATATAACAGACATGCTGCATTTAAATTTTTTTAATAAAACATTGTTTTTTATGTTTTTCAAGCCATTTGATTTATGAGGACTTTTGAAATGTCCTCATAAACCACCCATAAGTTGTAATACCAGTGTAATACACGTCATTATACAAATTTGTGTCCTCATAAATCACATAAACCAACCCACACACATACACACACACACACACCACACACACACACACACACACACACACACACACACACACACACACACACACACACACACACACACACACACACACACACACACACACACACACACACACACACACACACACACACCAAATTGACGGTGGGTGGCAATGGTATATTTAAAAGTGCATAATTGTAATATCTGCAAGGCACCCCTAGTCCAGTCTTATTAAATGTATGCTTCATCTTTCATTTTAATTTGTAAATTTGATCAATAAATTCAATTATTTAGAATAATAAGATACTATATGGCTGTTACCCTAGGTAGGGCTGATCAAATTACATCATTTACATTGAAAAATAACAATGCATTAAAAGATGTTATGAGATTGTTTTAAATATGAGTCAATTAAAAATCGTTGGAAAGAATGATACTTTTAAACATAACACTGAACCGTCACTAGGTGTCGCCAGGCTACCGTCTTAATGAGCGAGTCATTGATTCATTCGTTCAAACGATTCGTTCGAACGACTGAGTCATTCATGAATGAGACAGGTATGGATTGGTCATTGAATCTAGGGTTTGCGATGTCTACCAATTTGGCATCAGACGATGTGTACAGTGAAACATCGCGATGGACGATGATATCGGGAGGAGGGGCGGGGCTAACGTTTTAATTTTTCACTTAAGCAATAAGCCCCGCAAAGCCGTGTTTTACAGTGGATTTAGAACAGCTAAGGGGCGTAGGCACAACGCGGAGATATTTTCCTCTACATCTCATCAGCCATTTTGATTTCGGCACGCTCTGAGTCTGCAGCAGCTGACCACTAGGAGCGAATGTACATGATGTACAATGTACACGTGACAGAGCAGCCAGATCCAGACTGTGCTTTCGCGCTGTGGCTGGCGCTGAGCCAGAGACAGACGCGTTCAGTGCTTGTCATATTATATCACAACTATTCAGTGTTTTTAACCACATAATGTTTATTTTAGGTTTCAGACATTTAAATGCATATAATTTATAGCAAAACAATACATTTATAGTTTGTAAAATACACAATGGTGTCTATGGAAGCAGCAATAACAACCCATTCAAATATATTTGCCGACGGATTTTATTCATATCAGACACACAGTGTAAGGAACTATAAAGTTAACTCTATTCTTCTCCCAGTTCACCGGCCATGTATTTCGGGAGAAACTGTTTTTTAAACGACAAAACAAACTCACTTACACACATTTGAGAATCAGAATAGAAGATAGTTGATGACATGGTAACCAGGTTTGTTAATATTTATAAATAAAAGCGCTAACGTTACATGTCATACAGCGCTATTTTGGCTGTGGTGAATCACGTGCCAAGCATGACGCGGCACCATGGAAACATGGGGGGGGGGGGGGGGGGGGTCGCGATGCTGGCTTAACTATGATATCGTCTATCGGCACAACCCTAATTGAATCTTTGAGTAAACCAATTTGTCCAAAATGCTGAATCATTCAGTAATGAGAAAACATGTTGCTGTGAGATGCGCAATGGTTCTGCTGTGATCTTTGTTTAACTATTTTCGCTGCTGAAACAGAAAAAACCGTCAATATTGCATCTAAAATGTAAGTGACTTGACGTGTGTGTGTGTGGTGTGGTGTGTGTGTGTGTGTGTGGTGTGTGTGTGTGTGTGTGTGTGTGAGAGAGAGTGTGTCTGTTACAGTGAAAAGAGTTTAACCCTTTAAGGCAGTGGATCTCAATCCTGGTCCTAGGGAGCCACTGCTCTGCATAGTTTGTATGTCTCCCTCATTTAACACACCTGATTCAGATCATCAGCTCGTTAGGAAAGAGCTTTATTAACTGAAGTGGGTGTGTCAGATAAAGGAGACATATAAAATGTGCAGAGCAGTGGCACCCATAGGACCAAGATTGAGAACCACTGCTTTAAGGCCTTGTCTTTTTTGGATATATCTTCTTTTTTTTTTATGTGCATACAACCCATATATTTTAAATGTATTGTTTGCTTTAAATTAAATTAAGATTGTATGTTTGGTAATTGAACCTAAATAAATTTAAAATTAATGTGCTATATTTCAGATCAATATAATTGTTTTCTTTCATTTTAATCAACACTAACTTTATTCTCTATCTGTATTATAAATAACTTATTTCTGCATAAATTAAAAAATCCCCAATAATCCAGACCAACCAGAGCGCACTAATTCTACAACATCATCAGTGCTGAAGCGGAACTACCAGAGCGGTTCGGCAGATAGCGAGCAGATATTTTGTGTCACGTCGTGCACAATAACGCTAAAGGCACCAGGCTGGCGGTGCCACTGGCTTTATATATATATATATATATATATATATATATATATATATATATATATATATAATATATATATATATATATATATATATATATAAATATATAAATATAGCTGCGAGCAGCGATGAAGGGCCAAAGCCGACGGTACCGCCACCCTGGTGCACCAGGGTTGCGGTGCCACCGGCTTGGGCCCGTAATCGCTGCTCGCAGCTATATTTTCTGTTAATTTTTGTTCTGTTACAGTTAGTAACTGAAATGTTGATTATAATTATAGAATTGTATTAAAAACAGATGATTGAAATAAATGATAAAATCTAAAGACTCTAACATTTGTTCAGGTTTGATTCTAATCATAATGTAACATTACTGAAAAACTTTTTTCAGTACAAAAAATTATAAACTTTGACAAATTATTTAATTATTTTGTTATAATTGTGATTTTATAATATTTAGATTTGAATCCAACTTGTGAAAAAATATAATTCAGTTAGTAAAATAGCAAATAGCATATAGTGGAGCTCTATAGCCATCTAGTGGTTAAAGGGATTTTTTTTTATTTTAAAAAGGCATTTTCCAAAAAATTAACAATTTTTTTTACATTAAACCTTGTAAAATTATCCATGTTATCCCCATGAAGGAAAGTTTGAAATCTGGGTCTTTTACAAAGGAAATTTTACATAAAATGCTGTTTTTTGTAAAAAAAGCCTATTTAAATTAATATTTATTTATTTATTTATAGAAATTTAAAAGATATCATAAATCCTCCACAAACTGCACAAATGTTGAGTAAAAACATTAATAAACAAAGTAAAATTACATTTGTAAAAAAAAAAAAAAAACTATTATTCTGTTACAAAATGCAATGTTATTGGCTGGGGTCTCTGGAGACCCCAAAGATAAGAAGTGTAGACACAAATGAAGATAACCAGAGGGTTAAGCAGCGTCTTGATCTGCAAGCTTAATTTTATCTCATCTCAACTAAAGAGGCAGAGCGCTTGCTACTACGCAGTCGTGGCTC
Organism: Chrosomus eos; assembly: GCA_036326025.1. Classification (NCBI taxonomy): domain Eukaryota; kingdom Metazoa; phylum Chordata; class Actinopteri; order Cypriniformes; family Leuciscidae; genus Chrosomus; species Chrosomus eos. Next base: position 22,206,011 of record CM070827.1, on the reverse strand, counting down.
ATCCTACGAATATGGCGACAAAGCAAGTCGTTTACTGGCACATCAGTTACGACGGCAAGCCACTTCCCGTTTGATACCTACTATTAAAAACACGTATGACACTATTACTACAGACCCTTGGTGCAAAATAGTGTTTGGAACGTTTGCGGCCAAATTGTGTGAAAAAAAAAAAAAACTTCTGTGAAGTAACAACTCTGTAGTTTGTTATTTTGGTGCCCCATTTGCCCCAAAAGAATTTGACACAGGTTCCATAGCATTTTCTTTTCTGAATTGTGAAAATGTAACCACTTTTGTAGTTTGTTATTTTGGTGCCCCGATTTGCCCAAGAATTTGAGACCGGACGAATAGTGTTCTCATTTCTGATATTTTTTTTTTTTTTCCCACATTTCAAAATCGACTGTTGCCATATTCACACATACACTTCAACCATGGCCCATACCCCTCCACCACAATGCACTTTTGTGGCAATTGATCCTCCAGACATTGCAACACCCAACTGGCCCCTGGTGCAACAAACCCAACAGCAACCCAGACAACCACCTCCTGTTCCCACTTTCTACTCCACACCCACACAGTTTCGCAGTCCGACTACAAGAACCCATGTGCGGTTTTCCACTCCACCTTCAGGAGAAAGGCTCCTCCACCGACAGTGGACATGCAGCTGTGCACTTCCACAGAATTTGCACCTCCTTCAGGAACACTGCAGGACTTGCCTGCATTTCTTCCAACACCTGGCAGAGGAGCGTATCACTTATCAGAGCACGTACAAGGGAACTGGGATTGTCCTGTCTAATTGGCTCAAACAGCAGGACAAAGCTTTGAAAGTACTCACCCAGGAACTTGAAACTACCACTTCACAGCATGATGCCAAGATTGAAAAGTTGACTGCTAAGATAAACTCCAACCACCAGCAGCTTCAATCCACGATCACTGCTAAAAGACAACATGATGAAGAGGACACTGATCGGTGATGGTGACAGGAGAACTGCAAAAAAGTGAGCACACATTAATCTCTGAAGTCCGATTTATGGTGGAACAATTGCAACTAGAGGTGCAGAAAGATATCCAGAAAATGCAGGACCTTACTCAAAGGGAGTGTGGCCAACTTTTCCAGGAGATCAGTCAATGTAGCGTCCAATTGAATACCGTAAGCGACTCCTTGAAAGAGCTGAAATCAGAAATAAGCAGTTACTTCAAGTTTCCTGGGAAAACAGTGACTGACTTTCCACCAATGACACTCAAATCACCTCCTCACTCCACTGCTGCAGAAGGTGAACCGTTAAGCATGCAGCAAACGGTTATTAGGCTACTTAGTTAAAATTACTGTATGTAGGCCTATATAGCTTGATCAAATTATTTCAGAATCGACTTTGCGTTGCAATCGCGTCAAGGATCAGCAAGTGCATGTGTATCATCATTGGTTAAAAAATGTGCTGAGATTTTTTTCTGCGCACAAGCCTATGGGTCGCGTCAAAAAAAAAAAAGAAAAAAAAAAAGGGTCCCTCTTGAAAAAGTTTGAAAACCACTGCCTTAAAGGCCGGTCCGTGAAAATATTGTCTGATATTAAACCGGTGTCACGGTTGGGAAATTCATGGACGCTTCCTCGCGCTGTGTGTGTGTGTTTTTGTGAATGTGTGTGTGTGTGGGCGTGGTCGCTGATTATCCTCCGGGATTATCAGCGACAGGTGTTGTGCATTACCACTGCCTATTTAAACTCATCTTGTGCGTCTTGTGTTTGTCAGATCGTTGTTTTGTGGATGTTGCCTGTTGTGTTCCTGTTTCTCCGGCTCCCTGTGTTTCCTGCCCCCTCTTCGTCTGGAGGTTCGCCATTGCAGTCTGTCTTCACGCTTCACCTTCACTGGGTTCTGCACGAGCACGTCACGTGTGACTAGCGGGATCGAGTTGCTCACGCAAGCCTGCGCTACCTCGTCCTCGTCATCTGAGTATTCCATCGCTCATAGAAGGATCTATTGGTCTCTTCACCTCTCTTATGAACTGCAGTTGTTATTCTCTCATACTACTGAGTACTGTGTTTGTTCATTCCATTCACTCTGAGACTGGTGCTTTATATTCTAATAAACACCTGTTTTTACTTGCTATTGACCCTTCGCGTGGAGCTTGATTGACAGGTGTTCTAACCAATCATACTTCGCCATCCGCCATTTTGTCCGACAAAGCAGCCAGTAGAGTTAGAAGGATTTGAACTTGGTAAAATGAATATACTGACGCCTTTCCGCGGTTAAAACAACATTACTTCTTATGTTCGTTCATGTTTATTTGATGCTATAAATTAACTAGAAGGAAGAGATGATCGGATCACGAGCAGCTTTAACTGATGCTCTACAGCGATCTGTCACGGCACATTAAAGAGCCACAAAACGGTATTTATTGTTTAAATTTATTTCAAAAAATGACCATATTTGAAAGGTGAGACTTTGTTTAATATGCTTAATATCAAAAGTAACCGAAAAGTAACCTGGTCTGTCCTGTCTGTCCGCGTGTTGTCAGTCTCCTCTCTGCTCCGCGATGTATTTTTCACTGCGTTGTGTGCGTGAGAGCGGCGTAGCTTGTCGGAACATAGCGACAGTAACTAAGGAGGGCGGGTCTTTGCGAAGGGTCAATTGTCTCCTCAATCCATTCGTCACAGAACGATCTGACCATGCAGGAGGCAGCAAGTGGATCTGAGCTCACGGACTACTTCGCTCACAACATGGCTCGCATGGAGCGGCAAGAGGAGAATCTCGCGGCAAGAGCGGCAAGAGCGGTGCAGGCGTTGGTAGCGCAGGTGTCGGGGCTCACCCAACAGATTCAACAACTGAAACGACCCATTGCGCCCAACCCACCGCCGATCCCCCCCACACCACCCGCACCGCCCGCACCCGTTCGTCAACATGAGCCACGTCTGCCGACACAGGAGAGTTATTCTGGTGAGCCAAGTTATTGTAGAGCTTTCTTGACCAAGTGCTCTATGTTTTTTGCTCTCCAACCCCAGACATTTTGCACTGAAGATTCAAAGGTGGCCTTCGTGCTTACACTGCTGTCCGGGCGTGCGGCGCTATGGGGGACGGCGGTGTGGGAGAACCATCTTTCCTGTTGTGACTCGTTCGCGGCACTCTCGGAGGAGATGAAGAGGGTGTTTGACAGGGCAGTCGCAGGCAGAGAGGCGGCTCGCCAGCTCGCAGACATTCGCCAGGGAGAAAGATCCGTTGCCGACTATTCCATTGAGTTTCGCACCCTCTCCGCAGAGTGCCGCTGGAACGAGGAGGCGCAATGGGATGTCTTCCTGCATGGGCTGGCTGACCGCATCCAACACGAGATTTACACCCTGGACCTGCCAGAGAAACTCGACGACCTGATCGAACTGGCCTTAAGAGTGGATGCACGCCTGCATCGGTTAGAACTTCACACTCGCACGGCACCCACACAGAGGAGCTTTGGGGTCTCTCCACTCAACACTCGTGATGCGGTCAGCCCCGTCGACGATCACGAGCCCATGCAGGTGGGTCGAAGCCCGGCTCTCCCGGGAGGAGAGAGAGAGGAGGAGGGCCCGAGGATTATGTCTTTACTGTGGCGGAGCTGGACATTTTCTCAATAATTGCCCGGTAAAAGAGCGTGCCCGGCAGTGAAGAAGAGGATCCTGTCGGGCGGGGTCTCCATCCAGAAAACCTCTTCCACCCTCCTCCCGGTGAGATTGCAGTGGGCAACTCGGTCACATCACTGCCAAGCTCTTCTCGACTCCGGCGCAGAAGGTAATTTTATGGACTGGTCACTTGCACAACAGCTTCAGATTCCCACCATACCTCTCACTAACAAGATCTCAGTCAACGCACTCAATGGTCAACAGTTACCCACTGTATCTCACACTACCAGTCAGATAACACTCATCACATCCGGCAACCATTCCGAAGAACTGTCATTTCTCCTTATGGACTCCCCTCAGGTTCCTATTGTCCTCGGCCAACCTTGGCTGGTGCAGCATAACCCCAGAGTGGACTGGGGCCATAACTTTGTTTCTGCCTGGAGCACTGAGTGTTATGCATCTTGTTTAGTGTCTGCTGGTTTGTCTCTGTCTTGTCCTGTCTTGCAGGAGGAGTCGGTGAATTTGTCAAACGTGCCCGCTGAGTACCTCGACCTGAAGGAAGTGTTCAGTAAGTCCAGAGCTGCTTCTCTTCCTCCACACCGTCCCTATGACTGTGCTATAGATCTACTGCCAGGTACGTCTCCGCCCAAGGGCAAGCTTTACTCTCTGTCTGTTCCCGAGAGGGAGGCCATGGAGAAATATATTTCTGATTCTCTGGCATCCAAATTCATTCGACCTTCCTCTTCTCCAGCGGGGGCGGGGTTCTTTTTTGTGGGGAAGAAGGACGGTTCTCTGCGACCTTGCATTGATTACCGAGGGCTGAATAACATCACGGTAAAGAACACTTATCCTTTGCCGTTGATGTCTTCAGCCTTCGAGAGGTTGCAGGGAGCGTCGGTCTTCACAAAACTGGACTTACGTAACGCTTATCATTTGGTCCGCATCAGGAAGGGGGATGAATGGAAGACCGCTTTTAACACCCCCAGAGGGCACTTTGAATACTTGGTTATGCCTTTTGGACTTTCCAATAGCCCAGCGGTCTTCCAGGCACTCGTCAATGATGTGCTGAGAGACATGGTCGATCAGTTCATTTATGTCTACCTGGATGACATATTGATTTTTTCTTCGTCTCTCCAGGAACACGTTCAGCACGTCAGACGTGTGCTTCAGAGGTTGCTAGAGAATGGGCTTTTTGTCAAGGCGGAGAAATGCGCTTTTCATGCACAGTCGGTCCCTTTCCTAGGTTACGTCATTTCGTCTGAGGGAGTGCGCATGGATCCTGAAAAGGTTAAGGCTGTGGTGGATTGGCCAAGTCCAGATTCCCGTAAGGCCCTACAGAGGTTTCTGGGGTTTGCCAATTTTTACCGACGTTTCATTCGTAATTACAGCCAACTAGCCGCGCCTCTGACTGCCTTGACCTCCCCCAGAACGACGTTCAGGTGGTCCGAAACAGCCGAAGCTGTATTCACCAACCTGAAGAGCCGCTTCGTTTCGGCTCCCATTCTTACGACCCCTGATCTGTCACGTCAGTTCGTGGTGGAGGTCGATGCGTCAGAGGTGGGGGTAGGCGCAGTGCTTTCTCAGCGTTCTTCTTCAGACGACAAGATGCATCCTTGCGCGTTTTTTTCTCATCGCTTGTCGCCTACCGAACGTAACTATGACATTGGTAACAGAGAGTTGTTGGCAGTCAAGTTAGCATTGGAAGAATGGCGACATTGGTTAGAAGGGTCGGGGGTACCTTTTATAGTCTGGACTGATCACAAGAACCTAGAATACATCCAATCTGCTAAAAGACTCAACTCCAGGCAGGCTCGGTGGGCTCTTTTTTTCGGTCGTTTTGATTTTAGTCTTTCGTACCGCCCGGGTTCTAAAAACATCAAACCCGATTCTTTATCTCGTATTTTTGACCCATCCGAACGCCCGTCTACTCCCGAGTGCATTTTACCGGAGACTCGATTCATCTCCACACTCCGATGGGAGGTCGAATCGAAGGTCAAGACGGCCTTAGAAGGGGTAACGCCCCCGTCCCGGTGCCCACCGAACCGATTGTTTGTGCCGGAGGGATTACGGTCCGACGTTATTCAGTGGGGTCATTGTTCCAATGTAGCCTGTCACCCAGGAGTAAACCGAACTAGATTTCTAGTCAAGCAACGATTCTGGTGGCCATCTATGGCTTGCGACATTCGAGATTTTGTTTTGGCCTGCTCGATCTGTGCTATTGGTAAGACTTCCAATCGACCCCCAGATGGGCTTCTTCAACCGCTGTCTGTCCCTTCAAGACCCTGGTCCCATATAGCGCTAGATTTTGTCACCGCCCTCCCACCCTCCCAAGGCAATACGGTGGTTTTAACCGTAGTGGACCGGTTCTCGAAGGCGACGCACTTTATTCCCTTGCCCAAATTGCCTTCAGCCAAGGAAACAGCGGTGACTGTCATCAATCACGTCTTTCGGCTACATGGCCTCCCGACGGACGTGGTTTCTGACAGGGGATCCCAATTTGTCTCCAAATTTTGGCAAGAATTTTGTAAATTACTGGGGGCGACTGTTAGTCTCTCTTCGGGTTACCACCCCCAGAGCAATGGGCAGACCGAGAGAGCCAACCAAGATTTGGAGAGAATGTTGCGATGTGTTACCGCCAAGATTGAGAACGTCGTAACGTTACATAGAATACATGCCGTAATGCACGCACCCTGAGTGTAAACATTAGCTACAATCATCGTGAAGCGTGCAAACGATTTGCAAAAATATAAGGGTTTAAAAAATATATAAAATATAAAGGTTAATTAAACGTTACACTCACTTCTTCTGGAGGTCCAACAGGAACACGAATAGTTGGTACCGATTCCTTTTTCAGTAGCAGCTTCTTAGCAAAACCTGATTTATACCCTCGCTTTGTTTAAAAAGCAGTCTGGTGAGAAATGATTTGCGCAGACATGAGCGCATTGACGTTGCTCGTTGGGAATATATTTCCTTCATAAACAAAACTCAGCCACTGCGTCTTCAGCGGTTCGGATTTAGGAACATCAAAATGACTGCTGTGTTCCTTATTACACCCAAGAACAGAACACCACAATCGCTTAGGCGCCATTCTGCTCCAGTGTATCAACAATGACGAACTATGATTGACAGCTCACTCACGAGCGAGGGCGGGTCTGTGTTGAAACGCTGCTGTCAATCAACAATCGTGGGAGGGGCGTGCGAGCTTGTGACGTCACAGGCTCGAACGCCTCGATTTGAGGCAGGGGAAAACATATAAGGAGATTAAAACAAAATCACTGGATGGATTTTTATCATTATATGATGGTTGTGTACAGGCACTGCCAACACACATTTCAGTACAATCAACTTGTAAAAGTGCATGTACCATTATATGACCCCTTTAAGTTTAGAGACGTGCTCCAGAAAAAAAGTTCACGGAGATGGAGAGGCAGAGGCACACCCTGTTTATTTTCTGCGATTGTATGTGGGCACATACAAAGTGGACATTTAACAGTTTATTTTCTCATATTTCTTAACTCTGTATGACCAGAAATGATAGGAGTACTTTAAGTCTATTTTTCTGCTATGAGAAAAAAATCTGCTAAAACGCACCGGCGCATTTTTGGTCCCCAGAGGGTTAACTAAGGCTCTACATTGATCTGTTAGACACATTAAAGAGCCACAAAACGGTATTGTTTTTTTGTTTTTTTAAATGACCAAATTTGAAAGTTGACACTTTGTTTCATATAAAAAGTAACCTGCTCTGTACTGTCTGTCAGCGTGTTGTTAGTGTCCTCTCTGCTCCACGATGTATTTTTGGAATGGAAAACAAGGAAGCTATACGGGGGCTGGCTCGAAGGACTGTGTACTCGCTATAGTTCCAGTGAAAGTAAAGTTAAAAAAGTGAAGTAAAAATGTACAGACATATGCAGTAGGCAGTATACGCATAGGCAGTATTTGAAAAATGCTGGAAAAGTGGGCAGAGCCCAGTGGAGGGGGGCGTGGAACTGAGACAGCATCTTTCTTTAGGCAAGGGTGTGGTTAGCTGGTGGCTGCTTACATCACAGGCCACCACAACTTCCAATAGGAAAATTCAACTGCAGTAGCCACCGTTCAACCTGAAGAGGGCAGTACTCAGACGTTTTTACACCATATATTGTAGAATTAAAACACTTTATACACAAACGTCAAAAAAAAAAAAAAAATGCTTGAATCAATGAACAGCAATAATAAAGCCCCAGTCTTACAGATCATTAACTAAAAAAAGTTGGTTTAGGGTTTAGTCACCCTTTAAAGAGGATCACTACTACTTGAAATTGCCATTTAGTGATGCTAAAGTGAGTATGCCCAATAACAAGAGTACAATATATTTTGAAAAGGGTTCGAAAGACCTGCCATTTTGCAATGAATATAAGGATTTCATGAATGACGTGCTTGAAAAAAGGTGTGCAGAACTCGTACCCCAAGATGAGCTGGTAACAGAACATGGAAAAGTGTTGTATCTACCACAACATTGAGTCTATCACCCTCGTAAAGGGGCACTACGTGTGGTGTTTGATTGTGCAGCCACATTTGGTGGAACATCTTTAGTCAAGTAAAGTCACCTTTATTTGTATAGCGCTTTTTACAATACAGATTGTTTCAAACCAGCTTTACAGAGATAACAGGAAAATAATGTTGTAATAATATTGTTAAATATAAATTAAATGTCACCAAACAAAGCAAGCCAAAAGCCAATGGCGACAAAGGCACAGAAAGGCAAAATAGGCGACAGAAGCAAGGAACTAAAAATCTATCAGGTGACAGAATAGAGAAAAAAACCTTGGGAGAACGTCCTCGGGTTACGACTGTAACCCTTGTTCCCTGAGAAGGGAATGAGAACTGCGTCAAATGACACTTTGGGGGAACGCCCCTCAGTGTAGCGGCTCTGAAGGATGAATGAAACTAATCCAATCTCTGATTGGTGTTGCGTCATGACGTAATGAGTGACGGCATACAAGCGGAAGCTATAAAGGACGCCGGCACACATGAGATGTCAGCTTCTGTGATGAAGCAAGCGCTCCCAGGCAGGGGAAGGCGTGGCCAAGGGACGCAGTTCTCGTTCCCTTCTCAGGGAACAAGGGTTACAGTCGTAACCAGAGGACGTTCCCTTTCGAGGGAACTCGAACAGCGTCAAATGACACTTTGGGGGAACGAGTACCCACTACGCTACAACGCGCCCTGTCTGAACACTTAAAAGTTCATTCTTGTAACTTGCGTAAGTTACAGGCACATAAGGCATGTTCTGTGTTTGTTTTTCTGTAATTGCATGTTGACACAGAAACAAAACATGCAATTAGGGTCCGTGAGTCTTTTCTGGTTGGAACTGTGATTTTTCTCGTGATCAATCAAGTTTCCTAACCATGAAGAATTATCTTCAGTCATCTTGGTGTAATTATGCTGAAAGATCAAGAATGTCTTGTTGGACCACCATGTTTGGGCACAAGTGAGTCCTGGAATGCAGTCATCTTCGGATGTGACATGCAAAGGTTCTTTCCAGCAAACAAGGCGTTTTTGACATATTCATCAGCTCTAAGAATATGTTGTTTCTGGAGTCTGAACATTGTGCGATCTTCATGATGTGTAGTAGTAGGACAATCTTGATCATGTCGATGGATGACTGAAGGTTTCATCATCTCTGTGTTGTGTATTTTTTTCCTTTTCTTTATCCTTTTGTGATAGTTGGCTCGGAAGTCGGCCTAGTTGTTTCTTGAGGTTATGTCTTCATACGCAGATGAGGAGGAGTATTTGTTCAAACACTAGGGTTTTAAACTTTTTTTTCCGCGTCTGCTATTTTTGTTTCTTCTTTCCCTATTCTCGTAATTATTTTGACACCTAAATAGAACCAGTGAGGTAAGGATGGGCTAGTTTAGTGGTTCTCAACGGGGGCGGTACCGCCCCCCAGGGGGCGTTCAGAGAACAACGGGGGGCGTTGGAAGCAAGATTTTTGAAAGGGGGGCGTTCCGGTGTTAATGGGGGGCGTTCATTAGTTTAAAAATATAACACAAATATTTGGTCATTTACTTTGATTCATTTTAAGCATTTGATAATTTATTTGTAATAAACACTTTAAGTGGGCTATTTAAAAAGTGTTAGGACTATTATGTTAAATTATGTTGTAAAACATATGCGCAGAGCGTGAGGTCATATTGCGTGTGCGTGTCTATGGTGCGGGTAGAAAAAATTTGTCAGCAGCCTCAAAAAACAAAACTAACATTCGTCCACTCTGCTCCTGACCGCAAGTCCACCGTCAGTGTTGTAGGTAGGCACTAAGCAGGTTTTTTGTGTTTATTTCTATTGCATTCCGATTTACGATTGAAAGCAGCCTACCAATAATGTCAAAAATATGAAGTGCAGTATGGGTGGAGCCGAACCCAAATACGGTATTCGGAAAGGCACAAATAATGTGTTTTTTTACAAATACTTATTTCAAACAAATACTTGAAAAAGTATTTGTATTCGGGAATAAGAAAAACTTTATATCAAAAAGTTGTGTTTCCTTACGAGACCGCAGTGCGTGAGTGATGTTCAGGAAGAGGTGACTGACCAGGCTGCTCCACACAGCAACAGAGAAGGCTCGGCTGAGCGAAAAAAACACTTAACTGCATTACTGTTTTTGTTGAATAGATTTTTGTACCTTAACTGGGCTCCGGAGGCAGTTTATAACTTTCGGGAAGCGGAGTTTGATCGGGAGATTATTCCATTACGCTGCATTATTGACGTCTGCAGTCGGGTGCTCTCATGTTCGCTCTGTTTACGTAGCTCTGTTAGCTCGGTAATTATTTGTTTTTATTACATTGTGTAGAGTTGTTTGCAACATTGCTTGGTTGAATTCTAATGTAGAATGCGGTCTGTTTTATTTCTTACAGACCGCGCTAAGTATAACACAATTGGCATGGAAAACCGAGCGTTGCCATGGATTCTAAAAGTAGAGATGGAACGGACTTTTGGAAGCAATACAATCGTTTTAAAATCAGTAAACTCCATTTTAAAGCAATATTTTTAAATTATTTATTTATTTGGTAGGTAGCCATGTAATAAGCGGGTTTAACCATGGATGGGGTCTGTTATGTTATTTTCTTTTCAGTGACGTTGTTATACATATTCATTGATGGATTTATCGAAAAACATCAATCAATATTGCATATCCATAATTATTTTAATGGATATAATTAAAGAATACTTACACTATCATAAATTAGATGTGTAACACAAAAAAAACTTTTTGCGCCTATTTTGAATTTTACTCAAATAGCCAACAAATACAAATTCTTTTTCCCCTCAACAAATACAAATACAGATACCAGCTGCTTTGCACACCCCTAATGTGCCGTCAAGTTTGGGTGTGTGTATGCTGTTAAAACGAGTGTTCTCACCAATACGCCGATACGAGTTTTGACGAGTTGTATTTTGACGACTAGAATCCAGCGCTGATTAGAATCACACAGCGGAGGAATGGAAAATTGACAAGCCATTAAAAAGTATTGACTTAAGAAACACTTATATATTTTCAATAAGTCATGTTCCCATTCACACTAAATTCTTATGGTAAAACTTTTTTAAAACATTTGTAGGCATTATCAATCCCAATGCCTATGCCAAAATGTTTTATTTGTTCACCAAGTAATTTAGCCTATGGTCAGGCATTTTTTGTTAACTCGCAAAACAGTAAGGAGAAAATGACAATTTGATGGATAATTTAAATATATTCTGTAATCAAATTTTGGTAATGTATTAATTAATTGTTAATCAAAACAAATTAATTGTAATTGTCTATATATAAAAACCAGCTGATACCAAGGTATTTTAGGCCTACAATTCTAACATCATTTTTCATGAAAAATCAGGATTGTATTTACTTTTCGAAATAAATAATTAGGTTAATGTAAGTAGCTTCTTGCAATACTCTCCTAAATGAGTAATAAAACCTACGTGCAAACATTACCACTTTAATGATCGTCCTTTATTTTTCAGTGCATATGTTTTACAATATATGGCTATTACTGTCATGGGATTAATATTATAACTATTATGTAGTAGTGTAATGTAGACACAACTAAAAGAGATTTGAATTTTACTTTGTTTAATTTGCACACTGAATATGGGTGGAGCTTTTAATTTTGAACTCTCAAAGTGCACCAGATTGATGAATTAAACATTAAAATGCAAAAAAAATTCTTACAGGGGGCATGCCCCCGAACCCCCCTAGAAGGCCTGAGGACCACCCACCAGAGATTTAACAAACAACCTGTGAGGAACACTGCTATTGCTATTTCAATGCAATTGGGGGGTGGGGTGGGGGGGGGGGGGTTAATGATTAATGACTGGAGTTTCATTCTATTAATAAATTACAATTTTGTACTTATTTCATCTGTTAACTCTCACTCGCTTGACTCCCTCATAACATGGCATTAGTTGGGGCGGGGTGGGGTGGGGGGCGGTCAGAGACCTGGATATTGGATAGGGGGGCGTTGGCCCAAAAAAGGTTGAGAACCACTGGGCTAGTTGATGGGTAAGGTCTATGAGGGAGTCTTCACCGCAAGGGTTGGCCCCCGACCCCTGTTGCAATCGGTTCTTCCCTGGGCTCCTCCCTGAGGGGGAGCAACTTTTACAGTGTGACACAATGAGTCCAGGTTTATCCTGACACAATACTGCAGCTACTTTAATTAACATCACTTGATGTGGTCTGTGCCATTTAGGCTCTAATGGCTTGCAACATTCTAGAGATTTCTTTGACTACCTGTCCTGTGACGTGTGTAATCTTCATCTTGAGTTATTTCTCCTTCATCCTCTAACAACTTCAGTTATTGTAGACATCATACATGAGAATGAAACAATGTTCGGCATTATTGTGGACACTGCATGAGGGCATTTTACGTTTACAGTCTGACCTAACACTATTAATGATGAAAGGCCTGTGCTGTAAAATAACATTTAAGGCTGTGAGTCTACTTAACCAGTGCCCCCCAAAAGAAAGCTGAGATAGTCACTTTCCTTTTGTTCTATTAAACAAAACAGAAGTCTTTTATCTCTGCTGTAAGTTACTGGGGAAATTAAGCACTCACAGCCCAAATGGTTAACACCTAAAACAGCTACCCAGCAGGTTTAATGACGAGGGGAGGGGCTGCTTCAGAGCAGCCAGGAGATTCAGCAGAAGCTGAGTTACATCTTTTTGTTTTTTTCTACATTCTTTTCCCCAATGTCCATGTTTACCACAATAATAACAACTGCTGCCCTCTCTCTTAGGGCATTTGCGTTTCTGCGAACCAAGTGCGAACGAGGGCAGCATTGTCTTCTAGCACCTTCTCTGAAGTGTCAGCAATCCTGCTGTATGCTGCAGCTGTCTGGCAAAATTTTTCTGTGTATTCGCATACAGTTTCATCATTCTTCTGTACACAAATAGTTATCTTTGACCAGTCCACTTTTGGTCCAACAATGTTCTTTAGGATTTTCAAAACTCCCTCTCTCAATTCATCTTTACTGGCATTTTGAAACTCAGAATTGTTTACGGCATTTTCAAAATCATTGAATTCTGACTCAGTCAAGATCTGTGATATTAGCTGGGTGACTTCAGCTAGAGACATATCGTAGAGCCGCATCTTTTTGGACAATTCTCTCCTAAACTAAGAAAAATTTCTTTGCACTGATGGCAAATTTTCAGCGATTCTCTAGATTTCTTTAGGACCTAAAGATAATTTGACTGCTTGTAGCTGCAGTATGGGGGTTACAGATGTAACTGTATCAACCCCTTTTGCCCTAATCTGAGCCTTTTGTCTTGCTCCACACACTTCAACTGTATTTACATCTTTATCTATCAAACCAGAATTTCTTGTGTTTTCTAGTCTACAGAAAGACTGTAAATCATGACTGTTGGTCTTCAGATTCACATTTGGTTAAGGCCGGGTTATGGCCCACCTTTGTCTTGAAACAGGACACTTGAGTCTGCAATTGTTTATTCTGTTCATTTAACTTATCAATACACCCTTCTTGTGCAATGGATAAGCTATATTCTCTATGGCAGTGGTTCTCAACCGGCCGACACTCTCCCGGAGGCGCGCGAGTAGGCTACATGGAAGGAAAAAAAAAAAAAAAAACAGACTAAACTACTGTCATAAAAAGTTAACGTTTTGTATATACATAACTCCTGAATAAAAATTCAAATGTGTTTGGACTGATTTAAAAAAAAAAGTTTTGAACAAATTTGATTGGTTTGTACATAGTGAGCGCAAATGCAGGTGATAAGCGGTTTTATTAAGCGAGTCATTGAGTCGTTCATTTAAACGATTCGTTCAAACGGCCAATTCATCAAGAATGAGACAGATGTTTGCGAATGGGTCATTGAATCTTTGACTCAACCGGTTCGTTCAAAACACTGAATCGTTCAAAACACGATTGAGTGTTGCTGTGAGATGCGCTGCTGTGATCTTTGTTTGGATTCATCGGATCTATTTTCGCTGCTAAAATATACCAAAACAGTCATTATTTTGTCTAAAATGTAAGTGACTTAATATTATTACTTGTATGTTGAGCTATCATATGAAATCAGTGTCACATTTTCAATCGTGAGGTGATAAATTAAGTGATGGTCAATTGTCAGCTCTCTTGGTCGTCAGGTCGTGTGATGTATGTTGCTGAAGTGTATTCAGTCAACTGCAAAATTTAACTGCAGTATGTCAATTTAGTTTATTTGTGTGTGCTGCGCTCATAGACTTTAGAAAACGGCGCTCATTTGTTTGATTTCTCCTCGAGAAGCTGCGCAAGCCTCAAAAGTTTAAGGTCCTTCCACCCTGACTGACCAGTCCGAAACTGTCGTATTCGTTTTTTTCATATTCGTCATTTGGTGGCTCTCAATTGTCAAAACCCCTCAAAATATTTGCTACGGATGCCAGAAATGCAGAAAATCGAACCATCGCATTTATTTTTATGACGGATGCAGGGCTCGACATCAGGGGCGTCACTAGGCCCTTTTTAGGCTTTCTTCACTGACAGACAAAAATGAAAAGCCTATATCAGTCAAAGCTCAGCTTTAGGAGGGGAAGAGACAGGGCAAGATAAAAACAAAGAGAAAAAGAGTGTGATGCTGATGAGGAGAGAAAACTAATCAGCTGCCCACTGACATCGTTTTAAAGCTGTTGTTATGCAATTTTTGTCTTCAAAACATCTTAAAATGCACATATGTTAGTTCAGAGAAATCTAAATTTTCTCAGGGAAACCCCGAGCCCCCCTAACTGACCCAAATTCAGGACCACAGTGATAATAAAACCCTGCCATTGCATGGTAATGAAAGTGAGCATTAGACCCGGCCTAAACTTTATTTTTTCAAATCATACCCTCATTGGGGGCTTAGTTCCCCTAAAATGAAAATCCTATAAACGCCCCTGCTCGACAAGGCTTGTCCTCTTGTCCGGGACAACGACAAGTGGATTTTTTTTGTAGGACAAGTGGAAGAGAAAATGAGTTGTCCCACTTTCAAACAAAATAAAATACCATGTTACTTCACGTTATGTGCCACTTATTACGTCTATTTTACAGATTTAATTTTACCGATTTGAAACGAACACATTTTTCGCGCTGCCTGTAAATGTCCTTGAATGTGACTCACAGAAAGACGCGCGCCTAATGCGCATGCACAGACCGCGCGCCAGAAAGAATACAGTTCTCTTTCGCGCTTGAACGAACAATTATGCCAAAATGTCGTTTGTCGAGTATCTTCATAACATAAGAGCAGTCTTATGAGGGATATAAAGAGTTGTGACTCGTGTGAGATCTGCGTCTCTCAGCAGCTGATCTTAAAGGGCCAGCTGCCAATAAAGCGTTCTGTCAGTAAAGTTAATCAAAGAACAAAGGGAACAGAGAAAATAACTCACTGCTCTTGAACTTGTGTAGCTTTAATAAGGATTACATATTCAAATTGACATTGACATATTCAATTTCTGTATATGTCCTACCTGTTACACAGTTAATTTTTATCCAGACATCAATGGCTTATTGATCATTATAGGTGTTATCAATCATTTAGTTGTTATTGCTAATTTCAGAATTATTTGAGGATATGCTTTTAAACATTGAGCCAAGAATTGAGGATCTTTGCAAGGCAAAGCAGGCTCAGGTCTCACATTAACATCACCTACCTGCAAGCTTCTGTAAAAAATGCAGATGATGCCTACTATTAGGCCTAGTAATAATAACAATAATAAAGCATACATTAATATCAGAGGTCTGGTGCCAATTCCCAATTATAGCAATAGTCTAGTAATGATAATAGGCCTACTGATAATAATAATAATAACAACAACAACACTAAAGCATGTAACCTCATATAATTATATAGCCTAGTAATGATGATAGGCATACTACTACTCATAATAATAATAATAATAATGCATGCAAGCTCACATTAGAAGTCTGGTGCTACTGCCAATTCTAACAATAGCCTATAATGAAAATAGGCCTACCTACCGCTACTGAAGATAATAATAATAATAATAATAATAATAATAATAATAATGTGGGCCTAAAAATAATAGCCTATGGCTATCTATCTATCTATCTATCTATCTATCTATCTATCTATCTATCTATCTATCTATCTATCTATCTATCTATCTATCTATAAGATGGTGTGGGGGGTGTTGTGGGGTGGGGGGCACTGGGGCCCCAACTGCAATGAACCAGCTTTGGGGGGGCCCAGCTTGCAAAAGGTTGAGAACCCCTGCTCTATGGCAACATATTATGCTTTTCATGTTTTTCTTTCTGATACATGCACCTAACACCTTCTTGCATTCTTCAATAGACCAAACTTTGTCTGGATCAATACCAAATTTCTTTGTCAAAATACAATCTAACTGACTCAGTCACTATGTAGTCCATGTGCTTTCCTAACAATGACTTGAACTCACTGTCTGTCCATAAAGGGCTAGCTAGTCCATTTTTCTCAGTTGATAAAACTAGTCTAGCATTTCTTCTAACCATTTTGTGGATTTCTTTGTTACCACACAATCAAAAAATAAACTTCTCTGATCAACAGAGGGTATACTTGTTAACACAGATCAAATCTTGTTAACCTTCCAAATTAACCAACATTTCACACTAGTGGTGTCAACAATAATCGATTCGGCAATGCATCGCAATGCGGGAAATGCACGATTCAGCATCGATGCGGCAAAGGGCCATAATCGATTATTTCACTGTTTATTTTCTGGCCTTGGACAATAAAGTTTTGCAGTTTCAATTACTTCCGGGGGCATAATAACAACAATAAAGATGGCTGAGGTGGAGGGAGATGACCGCGTTTAAAAATGCCATATTCAATACCCTGTACCAATCAATTTAATTTAATTTAATGACATTGATGTCAGAGATACAGGAGTTATAATACACACATAGCAACCAATAAAATCTGTTGTTCAATATGCTTGTATTGCCTCATGACTGATGAAAAATGTGCCTTGTTGTGTGCAGTAGAATTTTGATGCATCGCAATGCATCGTAGAATCGAATTGAATCGAATCGTTACCTGGTGAATCGGAATCGAATCGAATTGTGAGGGCAGTGCCAATGCACACCCCTATTTCACACTTAACTTCGTCTTCCCTGTCTGTGCAGAGGGTATTTAAATCAGTAGCATAAGATGCTAAATCTTCCCTGCCAGAAACAGAGGGTATTCTTTCTTCCCTGTCTGCTTGAAACAGAGGGTAAACTTTCATCTCTAACAGAAAAACTTTAGAGGATAAATTAGTTAAACAAACTCTACAGCAGTCTGTTAACTTTTCTCTCTGGCGGCGCAGAGAAAACACATGTACTGGTCTGCAATTGTTCTTTTGAATAGAGTGAAACTCACCGAATCGTTGTTTGTATGGAAAAGATTCCGTCTGGAACTTCAGTCAGAAAGGTGAATTCTTGTTGAGATTCAGTTCTGGAACTCAGTTCGCTTTCTTGAGATCTTTGTTGCTTGAAGTTTCAAGATTCAGTCTGGAATTCAGTCAGAAGTTCATTCTTTGTTGAGATTCTTTGTTGAGCTTGAAGTTTCAAGATTCAGTTCTGGATTCAGTTGAGCATTCTCTATCCGGGTCACGGCACCATCTGTTGGGAATTAATTTCTTCTAAAGTTTCAGGAACTCAGAAGCGAAGACCAGGAGACTCGGGTGTATCTTTTTAAGCAGGATTCTTTATTTTGCTGTAGTCTGCTTCGTCCAAGATCGTACCCAAATCTGGCTAGGCCAGTATACATTTTAGTTCATATACTTTTTAGAGGGGAGGAGTTTACATTGAGGGGGGAGAAACTCTGAAACAAAGAATGCAAATGAAGTAGGAACACACCCTACTCTGAGGGCACTAAATCAGCATAACCGATTCAAATGCTGATAGTGGCCAGGAACTCTGGTTCCAAAGAGCCATCCCAGAGCCATTAAAGACAAAAGGTGAAAATCTCCCCGACTGCTAATCCACTCAACCTAAACGATTCAACCTCTAGGCTGAAAGGTCAGAATCTCAGTGATCTGATTAATTTAAAATACAATAGAGAGAAATAGGACTGTCTGGACTTTCTTGCAGGAAATTGTTTCACAGCTGATATCATTTACCATCCTAATAGTGTCAGGGTTCTGCCCTGGCAGCTTTGTCTATGTCTTTGTTTCATGTCTCTATGTTTATGTTGTGCTTAAACATGTGGTTTTGTTTGTGTTTGCCATGTGCTCCTTGGTCCCTGCCTCGTTTCCCTGTACCACGCCTTGTCTAGTTGAGTCCTCATTTGTCTGAGTGTTGTCACCTGTTCCTCATGTTCTCTGCTCCCTTGTTTGAGTCCTCGTTTACCTGAGTGTGTACACCTGTTCCTCTTGTTCTTAGCTCCCTTTATATGTGTGCTCTTTCCCTCATGTGTTGCCAGTTCGTTAGATGTTGTACTACTGTGTACATCTTTGCTACATAGTTTGTTTCTTGTTACTAAGGTCTTTAGTGTTTTATTTGTAGAAGTATTTTGTGCTTTAGTTCTGCCATCGGTCCTGTCTGTCTTGTCATCTCTGTCTCTAGTTCCAGTCCTGCTAGCAGAGCGTCCCTGACTGCTTACACACTTGGTTTTGGAGGAAGCCTGGTGCTGAGCCTGAGATCCCCTGAGTGCCTTGCTGGAGTACTTACAAGTTACTGTCTGACTACTGCTAGTGTTCTGAGGTCTCATTCTGCTCTGCCATTACTACTCTCAAGCTTCCAGTCATCTTGCTAGTTACAACTGCTGCTCTGCTAGTTACTACGGCTGTCATTGTGTCTCATCCCTGCCTATTGTCTGGACTGTTCACCTCTCCACCACATCCTGTCATCTGTCTGCTGTTTGTCAATAAACCTGTTAACACTCGTTCTGCATTTGAGTCCTCCTTCATAGATCCGTGACAGAACGAACTGGCCAATTCAGGACTCAGCAGAATGAGCATCAAGATCCTGCCACCTGCTAACATCCAGGAGAGAATGGCTCGTCATCGTGGTCTCACTGCTCTTCGCCAGGATGGTTTTGAGGTGGGGGGTTTTGCCCAATTCTTTTGGACCATGTCTGTGGGGCTAGATTATAATGATGCTGCTCTCAAGGACATCTTTAACTCCTGCTTGGATGAACCCCTGCCTGCATGGGAGATGGATTCTCTCAGGATTCTGGATTTCTGGGGTTTCTCTAGGTACCTTGGTAATCGCAGTAAGTGGGAATGCCGCCAAGTCCACCGGAATCTGCTTTCAACAACCACCCTGCCCTTCCTCACCTGTCTCGTCACATTTATGATCCTCCTCTGGCTTCCACTAAGAAACTAAGATTCAGACGGAATAGAGCAGTTCAGTCCACCACAGCTACCCCAGAGTCAGTCAAACCAATCACCATCATCTCTCAGGCATCCAGGTCAGTCCCAGTCACTTGTGAGCCCCACACAACTGAGTCAATATCTGTTATTCAAGACACAGTCAAATCAACCGCTGTCTTCCCTCGGACTATTACGTCAGTTCCAGCCATCTCTGAGTCTGCTGACTTAACCTCTGTTTTCCCTGTAACAACCCAGAGTTTCTCTGTTACTTCAGAGTCTGCCAGATCTGTTTCAGTCAGTGCTGATTCGATGAAGGTCGCTGCTCTTCTGCCTGGGTTGGCCGAGTTAGCTGTTGATACCACAGAAGCAGCCCAGCAAGCAGTATCTGCTCGTCGAAAGAGGAAGAATAGAAAGGCTCGCACTGAACAGTCTATGCTTCTCCTTTCTCAAGCTCCAGGTCCAGTTGTTCCTGAGGTATCAAGTCCAGTGAATTCATTTTCTTCTAAACTGTTGAATAGTAATAGCATTCCCTCTGAGACAGTCTCTGCCAGTCCTGTTATGTTAACTGAGTCTAGTCCCAAGATGACCGTTGCCATTGCCGCAGAGGGCTTATCTGAATGTTTAACAAGTCTTGTCAAGATCCTAGAAATTTCTGCCAAACCTGTCGTGTCCACAAGTCCAGAGCCCGCCGCTGCTGAGAGGGCGTTTCCAGAGCCCGCCGCTGCTGAGAGGGGGTTTCCAGAGCCCGCCGCTGCTGAGAGGGTGGTCCCCGAGCCCGCCGCTGTGAAGGCGGTCCCCGAGCCCTCTGCTTCAGAGAGGGCGGTCCCAGCACCCGCTGCTGAAAGAACAGTTCCTAAGCCAGCTTCAGAGGAAGCTGTTTCCGAGCCAGCTTCAGAGGAAGCTGCTCCTGAGTCTGCTGCCCCAGCTCCAGAGAGTACAGCACAGGAGAGCGCTCCCGAGTCAGTCCCCGTGCACGCCAGTGCAGCCCAGGAGGGCGCTCCCGAGTCAGTCCCCATGCACACCAGTGCAGCCCAGGAGGGCGCTCCCGAGTCAGTCCCCGTGCACGCCAGTGCAGCCCAGGAGGGCGCTCCCGAGTCAGTCCCTGTACCTGATTCCAGGACCCTCACTAATCCTGCCAGTTCTGTCGTTACACCCAAGTCTGTCAAGCCCAGTTGGAGATCCAGACCAGTTAGGCCAGTTCCTGTGTCCAAGAGTACCTCCAATCAAGTTCCCATTCCTCACATCCCACCCTCTACATTTCCTGGTTATGGTTCCCCTAAGCTGGCACCTCCGTTGTCAGCCTTGAACTTTTTTCCCGGTTCTGTTCCCATCCGTCCCATCCCTCCCTCTGTGTTCCCTGGTCAGTTTGGGACTTCCATGTTTACACCCTACCCACCCCCCCAGCTGTGGCCTCCTTGGACTTCTATGCCTGTTTTGGACGCCTGGAGGCGTCCATTAGAAGGGGGGTACTGTCAGGGTTCTGCCCTGGCAGCTTTGTCTATGTCTTTGTTTCATGTCTCTATGTTTATGTTGTGCTTAAACATGTGGTTTTGTTTGTGTTTGCCATGTGCTCCTTGGTTCCTGCCTCGTTTCCCTGTACCACGCCTTGTCTAGTTGAGTCCTCATTTGTCTGAGTGTTGTCACCTGTTCCTCATGTTCTCTGCTCCCTTGTTTGAGTCCTCGTTTACCTGAGTGTGTACACCTGTTCCTCTTGTTCTTAGCTCCCTTTATATGTGTGCTCTTTCCCTCATGTGTTGCCAGTTCGTTAGATGTTGTACTACTGTGTACATCTTTGCTACATAGTTTGTTTCTTGTTACTAAGGTCTTTAGTGTTTTATTTGTAGAAGTATTTTGTGCTTTAGTTCTGCCATCGGTCCTGTCTGTCTTGTCATCTCTGTCTCTAGTTCCAGTCCTGCTAGCAGAGCGTCCCTGACTGCTTACACACTTGGTTTTGGAGGAAGCCTGGTGCTGAGCCTGAGATCCCCTGAGTGCCTTGCTGGAGTACTTACAAGTTACTGTCTGACTACTGCTAGTGTTCTGAGGTCTCATTCTGCTCTGCCATTACTACTCTCAAGCTTCCAGTCATCTTGCTAGTTACAACTGCTGCTCTGCTAGTTACTACGGCTGTCATTGTGTCTCATCCCTGCCTATTGTCTGGACTGTTCACCTCTCCACCACATCCTGTCATCTGTCTGCTGTTTGTCAATAAACCTGTTAACACTCGTTCTGCATTTGAGTCCTCCTTCATAGATCCGTGACAAATAGTAGGGAGGTTAAGTGAATTTTGACTTCAAGTCATGATGCAAAGGTCCCCTTTGGTATGGAAGTACCTTAGGGCCATAGAAATATATTTATCCTAAGACACAAGTGAGATCACATTTTGTATCTTATATACGCACATTTTTTAAAAATGGCCGCTGACCATACTTGAGAGGCCCACATCTTTGCTTCTGTTATAGCTATAATGACAAATTTGGTATCAACAGGTACATTTTTGTGGTCAAGGAGTCCAATAAAATAGGTTCCAAGACTAAGAAAACAACAATGTTATCCTTAACATGACAATTGGAGGTGAAGTATGCAATTTTTTATTAAAAAAAATGCATGCCAAACACAGTCCATTCACAACTTAATAATTTCTTTGTTTAGGTCTGCTTCGCATGCG
The DNA here is from genome assembly GCA_036326025.1 of Chrosomus eos. Lineage (NCBI taxonomy): Eukaryota > Metazoa > Chordata > Actinopteri > Cypriniformes > Leuciscidae > Chrosomus > Chrosomus eos. The sequence goes on along the minus strand of CM070827.1, from coordinate 22,183,972 downwards.
CCCTTTACAGCACTGGCTGAAGACACGGGTCCTGCGTCGAGCATGGGCATCCGGTCATTTACGTCTCAAGGTAACTCAGAACTGTGTCACAGCTCTGGAGCCCTGGAAGGCGGTTGACCGGTATCAGACAGGTGTAAACCTGGGAGTAATCTCAAAACTGATAGTGGTTTCGACAGACCGACTTTTGGCCTGTGGTCAAGCCAAGAAAAGAGCTTGCACATAAACTGTCTAGAGATGAAGGCGGTCGAGAACGCCTTGCGGTTCTTCCTTCCCCTTCTAAAGGGCCACTATGTCCTTGTCCGCACGGACAACATGTCGGTGGTTTCCTGCATAAATCGCCAGGGCAGTCTGAGATCACGGAACCTTCATGCACTGGCAGAACGCATCCTTGTATGGGTTCAGCGCAACCTACTCTCGCTGAGAGTGGCGCATGTGCCAGGCCATCTGAATGTGGGTCCAGACTGGCTGTCCAGGGACAACGTTCCCCCAGGGGAATGGTCCCTTCACCCTCAGACAGTTCAGGTGTTGTGGGACACCTTTGGCACAGCGGAAGTCGACCTCTTTGCGTCCAACGCTCAGTGTCCAATATGCTTCACAAAGAACAAGGACGCGCTGGCCCATCACTGGCCCATCCGCCCTCTCTATGTCTGCATGTCTGAATGTCTGCATGGGTGTGTCTCCTATGTGTTTTTAGTATTAATTTGTATGTAGTAGCAGGATTTTAGTTGTTTTAGATGGTTGGTACCTGACAAGGACTGTACTTAAATTCGTTGTACTCGTTACAATGGCAAATAAATATTCTATTCTAGAATAGAATTCTAGAATATTCTATTCTAATTCTATTCTATTCTATTCTATTCTATTCTATTCTATTCTATGCTTTCCCTCCGATCATGCTGTTACCACAGGTAATCAAGCGTATAAAGGAGAACGGTTCCTGTGTACTTCTAGTAGCTCCGTTCTGGCCGAACCAAGTTTGGTTTCCGGAGCTGATGCAGCTTCAGAGCGTGCCTCCGTGGCCTGTCCTGTTGAGGAGAGATCTCCTCTCACAGGCCGGGGGTACTATTTGGCACCCACGACCCGAGCTTTGGGCTCTGCATGTGTGGGCCATCAACGGGTACCCGTCAATCTCCCCGACGGAGTGTTAAACATGATTACGCAAGCTAGAGCGCCCTCTACTAGACGGCTTTATGCTTCCAAGTGGTCAGTGTTCTCAGGTTGGTGCTCAGCTCGCAACCTGGATCCACAAGATTGTGGGGTGTCAGAGGTTCTCTCCTTTACAGGAGCTCTTGGATAAGGGTAGATCCCCATCCATGCTTAATGTATATGTGGCGGCTATTGCTGCGTTTGTCAAACATTCGCATGGCCAGTCACTGGGTAGGAACGACCTTGTAGTCAGCTTCCTCAGGGGAGCTAGAAGGATGAACCCTCCTCGCCCCCCCTCGGACCTTTCCTTGGTCCTGAAGGCCATGAAGGGTGCCCCTTTAGAACCTCTACAGTCTGTGGACCTTAAGTATCTCTCATTGAAAACCGCCTTTCTGGTGGCTATCGCCTCAGTCAAGCTGGTGGGTGACTTACACGCACTTTCTGTTAGTGCGTCGTGCCTTGAGTTTGGGCCTAATGACTCCAAGGTCATCCTCAAACCAAGACATGATTATGTCCCCAAAGTACTTGCCACTTGTTTCAGAGCACAAGTCTCTGTGGATCTGACAGCGAGTCTGACATTCTCTCGTCACAGGCGATTTTTGAGATTCGCCTTCGAGGGCCAGGCATATCAATACACAGTCCTACCGTTCGGCCTGTCCCTGGCATCCTGTATATTATGATGTGCATGGACGCGGCTCTCGCGCCCCTGAAACTTCAGGGCATGCGAGCTTTGAACTATTTGGACGATTGGCTGATTCTAGCTCGATCTCATTCAGAGCTCATATAACACAGGACCATATTACTCGAACACCTCGAGAATCTTGGTCTCACAGTCAATTGGGCAAAGAGCTCGCTGTCCCCCAGCCAGGAAATATCCTTTCTGGGCACAGAGCTGAACTCGCTGTCAATGACAGCGGGGCTATAGCCAGAGCATTGCGGCACTATAGTCCCGCTCAAGAGATTTCAGAAAATGCTGGGCCTCATGGCCTCATCATCATCAGTACTCCAGCTGGGTCTGCTTCGCATGCGCCCACTGCAGTGGTGGCTGAAATCACGAGTGCCGTCTCAAGCTTGGGCCTCCGATCTGTTTCGCCTCAGGGTCAATCAGAAATGCGTCGCAGCTCTGAAACCTTGGAAGGCGACCGACTGGTACATGGTACCACCGCCTCTTCAATCTGACATTCTCTCTTCGGATCTGACAGCGAGTCTGACGTGAATCTCCTTTGCCTGGTTAGGGCCCTTAGAATTTACGTGGAACGTTCGGCTGCTTTCAGACCGCCAGGACAGCTATTTGTTTCGTTTGGTGGCCGATCTAAAGGTCTAGCTGCCTGAAACATAGCCTTTCCAGGTGGATAGTGGACGCTTATACATCTAAGACCCTTCGTTGCCCTCTGGGCATCAGAGCTCATTCCACTAGAGTAGTGGTTCTCAACGGGGGCGGTACTGCCCCCCAGGGGGCGTTCAGAGAACAACGGGGGGCGTTGGAAGCAAGATTTTTGAAAGGGGGGCGTTCCGGTGTTAATGGGGGGCGTTCATTAGTTTAAAAATATAACACAAATATTTGGTCATTTACTTTGATTCATTTTAAGCATTTGATAATTTATTTGTAATAAACACTTTAAGTGGGCTATTTAAAAAGTGTTAGGACTATTATGTTAAATTATGTTGTAAAACATATGCGCAGAGCGTGAGGTCATATTGCGTGTGCGTGTCTATGGTGCGGGTAGAAAAAATTTGTCAGCAGCCTCAAAAAACAAAACTAACATTCGTCCACTCTGCTCCTGACCGCAAGTCCACCGTCAGTGTTGTAGGTAGGCACTAAGCAGGTTTTTTGTGTTTATTTCTATTGCATTCCGATTTACGATTGAAAGCAGCCTACCAATAATGTCAAAAATATGAAGTGCAGTATGGGTGGAGCCGAACCCAAATACGGTATTCGGAAAGGCACAAATAATGTGTTTTTTTACAAATACTTATTTCAAACAAATACTTGAAAAAGTATTTGTATTCGGGAATAAGAAAAACTTTATATCAAAAAGTTGTGTTTCCTTACGAGACCGCAGTGCGTGAGTGATGTTCAGGAAGAGGTGACTGACCAGGCTGCTCCACACAGAGAAGGCTCGGCTGAGCGAAAAAAAACACTTAACTGCATTACTGTTTTTGTTGAATAGATTTTTGTACCTTAACTGGGCTCCGGAGGCAGTTTATAACTTTCGGGAAGCGGAGTTTGATCGGGAGATTATTCCATTACGCTGCATTATTGACGTCTGCAGTCGGGTGCTCTCATGTTCGCTCTGTTTACGTAGCTCTGTTAGCTCGGTAATTATTTGTTTTTATTACATTGTGTAGAGTTGTTTGCAACATTGCTTGGTTGAATTCTAATGTAGAATGCGGTCTGTTTTATTTCTTACAGACCGCGCTAAGTATAACACAATTGGCATGGAAAACCGAGCGTTGCCATGGATTCTAAAAGTAGAGATGGAACGGACTTTTGGAAGCAATACAATCGTTTTAAAATCAGTAAACTCCATTTTAAAGCAATATTTTTAAATTATTTATTTATTTGGTAGGTAGCCATGTAATAAGCGGGTTTAACCATGGATGGGGTCTGTTATGTTATTTTCTTTTCAGTGACGTTGTTATACATATTCATTGATGGATTTATCGAAAAACATCAATCAATATTGCATATCCATAATTATTATAATGGATATAATTAAAGAATACTTACACTATCATAAATTAGATGTGTAACACAAAAAAAAACTTTTTGCGCCTATTTTGAATTTTACTCAAATAGCCAACAAATACAAATTCTTTTTCCCCTCAACAAATACAAATACAGATACCAGCTGCTTTGCACACCCCTAATGTGCCGTCAAGTTTGGGTGTGTGTATGCTGTTAAAACGAGTGTTCTCACCAATACGCCGATACGAGTTTTGACGAGTTGTATTTTGACGACTAGAATCCAGCGCTGATTAGAATCACACAGCGGAGGAATGGAAAATTGACAAGCCATTAAAAAGTATTGACTTAAGAAACACTTATATATTTTCAATAAGTCATGTTCCCATTCACACTAAATTCTTATGGTAAAACTTTTTTAAAACATTTGTAGGCATTATCAATCCCAATGCCTATGCCAAAATGTTTTATTTGTTCACCAAGTAATTTAGCCTATGGTCAGGCATTTTTTGTTAACTCGCAAAACAGTAAGGAGAAAATGACAATTTGATGGATAATTTAAATATATTCTGTAATCAAATTTTGGTAATGTATTAATTAATTGTTAATCAAAACAAATTAATTGTAATTGTCTATATATAAAAACCAGCTGATACCAAGGTATTTTAGGCCTACAATTCTAACATCATTTTTCATGAAAAATCAGGATTGTATTTATTTACTTTTCGAAATAAATAATTAGGTTAATGTAAGTAGCTTCTTGCAATACTCTCCTAAATGAGTAATAAAACCTACGTGCAAACATTACCATTTTAATGATCGTCCTTTATTTTTCAGTGCATATGTTTTACAATATATGGCTATTACTGTCATGGGATTAATATTATAACTATTATGTAGTAGTGTAATGTAGACACAACTAAAAGAGATTTGAATTTTACTTTGTTTAATTTGCACACTGAATATGGGTGGAGCTTTTAATTTTGAACTCTCAAAGTGCACCAGATTGATGAATTAAACATTAAAATGCAAAAAAAAATTCTTTCAGGGGGCATGCCCCCGAACCCCCCTAGAAGGCCTGAGGACCACCCACCAGAGATTTAACAAACAACCTGTGAGGAACACTGCTATTGCTATTTCAATGCAATTGGGGGGTGGGGGTGGGGGGGGGTTAATGATTAATGACTGGAGTTTCATTCTATTAATAAATTACAATTTTGTACTTATTTCATCTGTTAACTCTCACTCGCTTGACTCCCTCATAACATGGCATTAGTTGGGGCGGGGTGGGGTGGGGGGCGGTCAGAGACCTGGATATTGGATAGGGGGGCATTGGCCCAAAAAAGGTTGAGAACCACTGCACTAGAGGCATGCCTCTTCGTGGGCCTGATCCAGTGGGATTTCCCTTCACAATATCTTTATGGCGGCAGGCTGGGCCTCTCTGTCTACGTGTATAGGGTTCTATAACCTGGAAGTTCCCGTGCTCCAAGCTAGACTGTTGTCAGTTTAGTTTATCCGCTCAGTTCTGCCGGACTCGGTTCCGCGGACTGCAAAGTTTTCAGTTCAGGCAGGCTATTGCCTCCCCTGACTGTTATACCGTGTTAAGCACCCTCTATGCATTTAAGGTAACCACGTTTACCTTATATCATTCTTATTAAGCCCATTCCCAATGTCTGCTTTTTATTTCCCCATATCATATGAACTCAGGGTGCTCGCCCTTGGGTCAGTGTTGTGGTAGATTTAGCACGTACGGCGTTTTAAATTGGATTCCCGTAGCGTAAGCTAGCTTACGCAACACGAGAGTACTCTCGTAAGAGAAAGTCACGGTTACTAATGTAACCTCGGTTCTCTCTAGAAGAGGGAATGAGTGTTGCGTAACCCTGCCGTGCTTGTGTTACCATCTGGTTTCGCTTCAGTCGATGAAAACCAAGGAGCATCTTATCGAGCTCTGGCTTATCTAGCCACGCCCATTCGCCCACACATTGGTGCTTATGTCACGAGCAGTACCTCGATAGGTTGCAGCAGTTGCCGCATAACATCCAATAGGCGCGCGAGCTGCCTCGCCTAGGTCTGCTAGCTGCACCAAGTGTGTTTTAAATTAATACAAATTATAAGGATAATTTTTGGCTTCAGTATTCTCGAGAAAAGAGGTTTTCCCTCTAAGGTTTTTTTCCATAGTCAACTAGCTAGCTAATTATTAGTTATCTAACATTAAAAACATTTTTCTATTTAATGAGAAAGTCATACAAACCTCAAAGTGTTAACCTGTCACCTCTGACCTTCAACAGCGGTCACAGCTCCTGGTGCAGATGGGATGTGTTGTTGCAGGAACTGATATGCTATAGGCTACTCCTGACTGGTCGAAATCTCATGCTACTTAGGACAAATGTAATGTACAGAAGTAGCTGCACTGCTTAAATACAAAATTAAAGTTTTTGAACGAAGAGATAAGTAAAGTCACTCTGATGACAATTTTTATGTGAAATGTGCATATTTACCCCAATTGTCATGGTATGGGGAAAATTATTATTTTTTTAAACTTGAAACCAATTTTATTGGATTCCTTAACATCAAATTTGTCATTATAGCTATAACAGAAGCAAAGATATGGGCTGTAGAGTATTTTCGGCGCATTGGCGGCCGTTTTTGAAAAAAACATGTTTATTTCTGATACAAAGTGTAATCTCACTTGTGTCTTAGGATAAATTTATTTGTATGACCCTAAGGTACTTCCATACCAAAGGAGACCTTTGCATCATGACTTGAAGTCAAAGGCCTATTTTTTGGGCTTAACCTCCCTACTATAACCTGAAATGCTAACTTCAATGTACAGAACATTTCTCAGTTTATATACTATTGTATTGGAACCTAAATTAAACATTTTACTAAATTTGTAATCCTTCACCTGTCTTGCAGAACAAAATAAAGATGATATTGATGAAATAAGTAATTGTTTCAAATTATATTGGTATACACTTGAAGGGGTGTGCATAATAATGACATGACACCTTCATAACCATGACATGACACATGTCATGAATATGAAGGAGGGTTTATGTATGTTTATGACAACTGTCATTAAGTGTCTTTCGCTCAATAATGGCATTTTGAATGTAAATATGACATTGTTTAAGATGTCTTTGTTATGACATCTTGACATAAACCAATACATCATAACCTGTCAGTGTCTTTGTCATGATGAAGGTGGAATTATTATATTGCAGTGTAATACTTTTAATCAAAAATCTAGACATAAATGCATGAACACTCAGGGATAATGCCACAGCGTGGGGATGCTGATGCTATATGGTGTCATGACTAAATGGTGACATTGTAGAGAATATAAGGATGAACCAAACACAAATTAATCTTCCAGTTGATTCATTCAAACAGAACTCAATCACTAATTCAGCCATAAAAGATCCCGGCGCCAGCTGGTCTAGGCATCCCCTCCAGAGAAGATTTTTATGGCCTCCAAAACCCCCTCAGAAAGGACTTTTAGGGCTCCGCAGGCCATAAAGGGATAAGCCAAAGCAGGAAGAACTTGTCACTGTTCATTCTTAACCAAGACAAATCTCCTCACAAATGGTCAAACAGGCCTGACCACCTTTGACCTCCCTCAGCATCACCACTGCTAAACAGGACAGAGTTATTTAACAGACCACGCTTTCATTCAGAGACCAGAAAGACTTTTACACTTTACATATCAAACTAGATTAATTCTGCACATTCTGCAGAGAACAACTCACACAGAACAATGCTCAGTGGACTCATAATCAAACATCATAATTCTTGTTGTTCCAACAATTCATGTTTGTACTATGCTTAGATTACATATAAATCTTAGATTCCATATAAATCATGTAATGGTGATTATAACTGTGTGTATGAATGAACGAGTATCGTGCTTCCAATCAAAATAATCGTATGCCCTTAATTCTTAAGATGGCTTGAGTGAAATCTGTGTAAAATGCTTTGTATGATTATAATAATCTGTAATGTTAAACTGTGGTCTCTTGTTCTCTGCTAGTGTTGGAGAGCAAGCAGATCATAGATAACGCCTGATTTACGATAAGAAGAAACCAAGTCCACCTCCTAAAATGATGCCATTGTCTCATTGGTTAGAATTCTCCAAAAGAGGTTGGACTAACTTTAAGTGAAAGACCCGAACAAAGCAGTTCAGTTCAGTTCAGAGAGCAGTTCAGTTTTCGGTTCGGTTCAGTTCGGTTTTGAGTCGGTTCTGTGGTAAATTAAGTTGTGCCTCTCTCTATTGAACAAACAGCCAGAGAGTGTTCATGTTCGTACGCTCCTACATCGACCAGACCAACTTTAGACCAGCAGACAAATAACCCATCAAGATCGGGGTTAAAACAGCTCATTCAAGCCACCTTACTCGTCTTACTTTCCTTTCTTCCTTTATTTTCTTTTTCGTAAAAGTCTCGGTTCTAAGTTAAGTTTTGCTGCAAAGTTGCGTTTAACGTTTCGGCTGCAAAACCCGCTTCCAACTTCAAAGACTTTCATTCATCCGCGCCAACACACCACGTGACTGGCCGTCCAACTTCCATACAGACAAAGACAACCAGCCACGCGGACCCAGCCGGGAAACCCCTCTGACGAAGCACCTCAAATAGGGAATTCCCTGGCCTAAGCAACGCAAAGGACAAGCAAGTAACCTCCAGACTCTAGCTGAACTGGTGTTTTTAATTTAAATTGAATAACCTGTCTAAGAAACGAAGGTTTAAATTAATGCTTGGTGGTTCGTTCAGGTTTATATCTTGCAAAGTGCATCTCACTCTGAAAACTCACTCTTTCTCTCTCTTTCTCTCTCTTCCTCTGCGCCTCGTATGAATGTGTGTGTGTGATTGTGTTTAGACCTTAGTTTTATGTGTTTAGAATAATCAATAAAGTCTTGTTTATATTTGAAAAGATATTTGTCTTGTGTTGTGCTTACACATTTAATGTCTTGTACTGTCGATCTAAAGTTACCTTGCTAATACATAGTGTTTCACTATAGATTGGATAAATATCTGTTGCCAAGGTTAAAATTACGGCCCGTTCAAATGAACTCTAAACGAGTCATTTGCTCGGTTCCATAGTGATTCGGTCAATGATTCATTGCAAATCGATGAATCATTCCCTTTGAGCTAAATTGGCCTTCCGGCCCCCTTAAATACATTTTATGTATATTATTATTATTATGTAGGTTCGCTACAACATAATCTTTAAAAGACAAAAATCTTGTATGTGTCACACTTTAGCTGAGCATGGTGTAGGCAGGACGCGAAGACGAAGATAAAAGTGAACAGAGTTTATTGACAGACCGATAACACCACCAAACTGAACTAAAGCATTAACGAGAACCAACAAATGATAACGTCTCAGTTACGTATGTAACCCTTGTTCACTGAGTAGGGAACTGAGACGTTCTGCCGTGATGACGAATGGGGTTTCGCTTAGAAAGCCTATCAACTTCGAGTATTACAAAATGAGCCAATGGCAAAGAAATGCCATAGGTCTGCGGAATTTGCATGGCGTAACTCCGCCCCACCTCTCGGGTATAAAAGGAGGACGACGGAAAAATGCAGATATGTTTCTTCGCTGAGGAGTCGAGACTGAACTCGTGGCGTTACCAGCGGTACAGCTGAAGTGGCAGGAAAGGTTCCCTTTCGTAGTCACTAAGAGTTCCATCGTGACGATGAATGGGGTTCCAGTCTAATCACGCCACCTTCTGGGCTGTCTTCCAGTGCCCTTTGTAAGTCTGATACTGGCGCCCAGCCATGTTGTGAGACTAACACGGACGAATGAGTCCTACTTAACACAGGAATACCAAGGTACACTGGGAAGCATATCTCAGTGGAAATATGCAGTCAGTGCCAACCTGAAGTGAAGAATACACAAATGACCCGGGAGGGGGCTGCATACGGAACACTGGGGTGTCCAGCCTGCAGGGTGGAATGTTTCAACCCCAGGGTTGGCAAGGTGGCTTGCCAAGGGAAAGACACATGCTCAGAGAGGCTTACAGTGGAAATGCACATGTGGGGGTCGCCCAGAAGGGGGACCATGCACATGGCAGCACCTGGCCAACGTGAAACCTGCTGGTGGCATAACTCTGGCGTTTGACATCAACAGTGCTGGAGGAACTCAGGGCTTGTCGGGGAAGCTCACCTGAGGAAATATCGCACCTATCCAGTCCATGGAGTGGAATGGCGAGCAAGCGCAGACACCTGAGCAGATCCTAGTACCAGCTAGTTGAAGCGAGTCCATGAGAGGAAACTGGCTCCACTTGGAGATTGTAGAATCTCACGAATGTGTTGGGTGTCGCCCAGCCTGCAGCTCTACCGATGTCTGTTAGCGAGGCGCCATGTTCTAGGGCCCAAGAGGAAGCCACACTCCGGGTGGAGTGAGCCTTCACACCAAGTGGGCATGGTCGACCTTGCTGCTGGTATGCCAAACCAATGGCGTCCACTATCCAGTGAGACAACCTTTGCTTGGAGAGAGCCTTTCCCTTCAGTTTACCACCATAACAGACACAGAGCTGGTCAGAGGTCCTGAAACACCGCATTCTGTCTACGTAGGCACGGAGGGTGCGTACTGGACAGAGCAGTTCCAAAGCTGGGTCTGCCTCCTTCAGGGGCAGCGCTTGCAGGTTCACCACCACAATCTCGAAAGGGAGTGGTGGGAACCTTGTGCACATATCCAGGCCGGGGTCTAAGGATCACGTGAGAAAAGGCCAGCCTGAATTCCAGGCACGCTTCGTCAACGGAAAATGTGTGCAGGTCCCCTACCCTCTTAATGGAGGCCAATGCAACCAGGAGCGCTGTCTTAACTGACAGGAACTTAAGCTTCACTGATTGCAGAGGCTCAAAGGGAGCACTCTGCAAGGCAGATAAAACCAGTGAGAGGTCCCAAGAGGGAATGAGAGGAGGGCGAGGAGGATTGAGTCTCCTCGCTCCTCTCAGGAACCTGATGATCAGGTCGTGCTTTCCCACGGACTTACCTTCAATTGCATCGTGATGTGTGGCGACAGCGGCAACATACACTTTCAGGGCGGATGGAGACAGCCTTTGCTCCAACCCATCTTGCAGGAAGGAAAGCACAACACTGATCGAACATTTTCTGGGGTCTTCTCGGTGAGAAGAGCACCAGTTGACGAAAAGGTTCCACTTCAACGCATAGGCATGTCTTGTGGACGATGCTCTGGCGGAAGGGATGGTAGCCACCACCGCTGGTGGTAGTGTACTCAAACCTGCCTCGTCCCATCCAGGAACCACACGTGGAGGTTCCAAAGGTCGGGACGGGGGTACCATAGGGTGCCCCGTCTCTGAGAGAGAAGGTCCTTCCTCAGAGGAATTGGCCAGGGAGATGCTGTCAGCAGGAGTACAAGTTTGGAGAACCAGGTCCGGGTGGGCCATTGAGGTGCAACCAAAATTACCTGTTCCTCGTCCTCCCTGATCTTGAAGGGTCTGTGCAAGAAGGCTCACTGTGGGAAATGCATACTTAACCCTCTGGGGTCTGAGGTGTTTTTGGGGTCCTTGAGATGTTTTGACATGCCCTGACATTTGTGCTTATTTCAGCTACTTAAAACATACATTTGCCAACATATACATTTGCTGCATTCAGCACAAACTCTGCTACAATAATATATGAGCAAAATGGATGTACATGTTTTGATTTTATAGAAAAAAAAAATTATGCGTGGTCAGTATTTTTTGGGAAAAAAAAATGTCCCCGCAATAAGGCCATTTAACACATACTGAATAGTTGTCCACAAGACGTGTGAGTTACTATTCTTGTAGGCTAGAATTTTTACTACAAAATGAAGTGAAAATCATTCTGACCACTCTTTCACAAACAACAATACAACAATTTAAATTTCTTACGTCAGTTTTTGTGTCAGCACTGCTGTATGCGTGGGAGTGTAAATGGCCATGAATATTAATGTGATTTACCCCTGGGAAGACTAAAGGCAATCCCCCAATGGCTAATGGCCCATCAAGGTACTGTGAGGCAGCCTGAACTAAGAATGATTCACTGATGAATAAAAAGTTAAAAAGAACAGCATTTATTCAAAATAGAAATCTTTCCTAAGAAAGTAAAGACTTAAAGTCATTCCTATCACTTAACACATCCTTTTAAAAAAACAAACATAAAAAAGACCAAACTTGTTTTTTGTATTTATTTATTTATTTTTATTCAAAGAATCCTAAAAAAACTAAAATTAAGCAGCACAACTGTATGAGTCTGCAAGAACAAACAACTTGAAACCCCACCTGGTTGGCTTAGCTTTAATGTACTGTGTCATACCTGTGTGTGCTTTGCATGCCACCATTGTTTGAAAAATTGTTTGAATAGACTCATGGGCGAATGTGAGTCTACAGAGCTCAGTTGCGGTCCAGTTTCCCGTGCAGGAAGGAATTGCAGTGTCTGTGGAACCATGTCAACATCGGTCTCTGTTTTTCCATGACAGAGTGACTGCCTGTTGCTTGCCTGTTTGTTTGCCTTGCCTCTCTTCGGAACTGGTGCTTGGACATGTTCATTGTCACATGTTATAAAAAAGAAGAAAGAAAAAGTACGAGCATGCTGATAACACAATCAAAGAAACTGTATTATTATCATTATCAATCAGTAATTGCCATGGATAAAAAAAAAGACGTTTTTTGTAATTTCACACAAGAATAGAAACATTTACATTATGATGATGTAAACACAATTAGGCTACATTTCATCTGTAAAACATTACGTCTATGCACTTAGTATGATTCTCAATCGAGAACTGAACGACACCTGCTGGAGAAGGAGAGCATGATGCAGCCACATTCCTAAAAAACAAAACAAAAAAACTGTTACATTATCCAAAGTAAACTGATGGACAATTAATGGGTATGGATGCACAATGTATGTGTATATCTGTTGATTGGTGGAGAAACATCTGTTGATAGGCCGTAGACCGCGTCACCGCGAGTATCTGTTTATGGCCCATATAGACCGCACGCATTTATGATACACTCAATGAAAGGATCGTTCTCGAACGACACATCACTACATTTCAAACATTTGCACCTATTCACAAACATCTGTGCATAAGGCAGTATTTACTCATAATACATAGTGTCATAGACTAACCAAAACTGAACATTTATATATAAAAAAATATATTACATTTAGACAGTATCACATATTTTACCGGAGTCTGAAATATATTTCGCTCAATCACATTATATAACCTAAGCAGTTATTCGCAAACAAAATGCATTGCACATAAGGGAGTATTTTAGCATGATAAGTAGTGTCATAGGCTAACCAAAACTAAACATTTATATATAAAAAAAATATTGTATTTAGTATCACATATTTTACCGGAGTCTAAAATATATTTCTCTCAGAGTCTAAAATATATTTCTCTCAATCACATTCTATATACCTAAGCAGTTATTCGCAAACAAAATGCATTAGCCTACACATGAGGCAATATTTTAGCATGATAAGTAGTGTCATAGTCTAACCAAAACTGAACATGTATACATAAAAATATATTGTATTTAGACAGTATCATATATTTTACCGGAGGCTGAAATATATTTCATTAAATCATTATATAACCTAAGCAGTTATTCGCAAACAAAATACATTACCATAAGGCAGTATTTTAGCATGATAATCAGTGTCATAAACTAATCAAAACTGAGTGAAATATATGTAATATACAAATATGTTTAGAGAGTACATTTACATATACATTTAAAAAAAATGTAAATGACTAAATGTAATGTAATACCACATTTTAAAAGTTTACACGAGCGTACACTATTGAGGCAATCTTTCATATTTCAAAAGCTAGCCAAAACTAGCCAAAATATAGTCTGAAAACTCATTTGAGCTCTATATGATCAGAAAAGGAATTATATAACACTAAACAACTTACTCCGAACTTGTATCCTCGGCGGGGTCAATTCGTTCTTCAAAATGCAGCCGTTGGTCGTCCGAGTTGCAATCTTTCTCTGGGGAAAAGGTGAATTCTACCTCGCTTTCCAGAATCATCTGAAGGGGTAGCGTGCTGCCATCCTCAAAACGCGATGAACTATCAGTGAATCTGATGAAGAAACTTCGTGTTTTTTGGCATTGATCGGGGGCGTGTGCGATGCATAGATCAACTATTTACCATGTGAAAAGCTCTGAGGGCGTGGCGGCCTCAGCTAATTAAAGATAATGAAGGGAGAACGAAAAAACTGCACCTCTCCTTGGTTTCAAACGGATTACATAAACTGTAATTTTTTTTTTATAAATTACTTCATTTAAAAGAAGAGAATTTCAGCTCCATAAAGAGAAATCTCTCGTATCTCTTTGACAAGTATTGACTGAGTTACAGTTCATTTTTCGGACGCGTTTCAGAATGGACACTGACAGAGAGAAGGCAAAACGCGCATCATGTTTATTTTTCTTTATTTGACGAAAAACACAACACTTTGTTTTTATTGTGAGTACCAACAAAAAATGACACTTAACAGGATCTAATGATGTACAACACTTCAGCAACATCAAAATCAACAGAGTAATTTGATTCTCTTTTGCACTGATAAGGAAAAATCGAGCTTGTCACGCCGGCGCAACGGCCGACCCCAGAGGGTTAAGGAGGCCCCACGGCCAGATGTGCGCCAGTGCATCCGTGCCGATCGTGCCCTCGATCAGGGAGTAAAACAGGTCCCAATGGGACGAGTCGTGGGAGGCAAATGGGTCTACCTGTGTGTCCCCGAACTGATCCCAAATCATCTGAACCGACTGGGGATGGAGTCGCCATTCTCCAGGAAGGGGCTGAAACCGTGAGAGCTCGTCAGCTGCACAGTTCAGGGTTCCCAGAATATAATTGGCTTGAAGCGACCTCAGATGGTTCTGACTCCATAAGAGGAGGTGGCGGGCGAGTTGAGACATACGACGAGAGCGTAGACCACCTTGTTGGTTGATGTATGCTACTGTCGCGGTATTGTCTGAGCGGACTAGTGAGTGTTGGTTCTTGAGAAACGCCAGAAAGCGGAGCTGAGCAAGGCGTACTGCCAGCTACTCCAGGCAATTGACATGGCAGAGGCGCTGGGGTCCTGTCCAGGAGCCCGCGGCGGCTTGTCCATTGCACATGGCACCCCAGCCCATAGTGGAGGCATCTGTTGAGACAACAACATGCCTGGAAACTCGTTTTAAGGGCACTCCGGCCCATAGAAAGCTGAGGTTTGTCCATGGGGTAAAGGTCTGACGGCAGATAACTGGTTCTCGGAGCGTGCCTTGTTGCCATGCCTGCCTCGGGACTCGGTCGCGAAGCCAAAAGCTGAAGCGGTCTCATATGAAGCAATCCGAGCGGCTGCGGATACCATATGCCCCCGGACCCTCTGAAATAACTTCAGTGAAACCGCATTCTTGCCCTCGAACTGTCTCAGGCAGGTCAGCAGTGACTGTGTGTACTCGCTCGTGAGCTGCGCGGACATAGCGACCGAGTCGATTTCCATACAGAGAAAAGAGATCCTCTGTACGGAGTAAAGTTTGCTCTTCTCCCAGTTGACCCGCAGGCCCAGATGAGCTAGGTGCCGAAGCACTAGGTCCCTGCACACCTGGTCTCGAGAGTGAGCTAGGATTAGCTAGTCTTCGAGATAGTTCAGGATCCGAACCCCGTGTTTCCGAAGAGGAACAAGGGCTGCCTCGACGACCTTAGTGATGATGCAAGGAATGGGAGAAGGAGCTTGTGAAGGGAGCAGTTCAAGACGCGCAGGTCCAGGATTGGCCGTAACCCACCGGATTTCTTCGAGACAATGAAGTAGGGTCTGTAGAAGCCAGACCTCATTCTGGCTCGAGGGACAGTCTCGATCGCACCCTTCGCCAGTAGGGTGGCGACCTCAGCTCTCATGACGGGGGCATTGCCACCGACCATAGTGAATTGGACTCCTCAAAGTAGGGAGGAGACCATGCGAACTGAATGGCATAGCCGAGCCTGATAGTTAGGGCGACCAAGCGGGACAGGTTGGGAAGCTCTAGTCAGGCTCCCAAGGACTGTACCAGCCGGGTCATGTGGACCACAGACGTCCCCTCGGTGGTGCAGCGAAGCATAAAGACCGGCCCGGAAGTGGGTGGCATAGCGGCCCGTTGTGGGGGTATGGTCATTAGCCGTGTCCTGACAGAGGAGGCAAGGGAAGGACCAGCATTCCACGGGGGCCTGTGGGCGGTGCACACTGTCATCCGAGAACTCTGTGTGCTCAGAGATGGGTATGTCAGTTATTTATTCAACCACATTAGAGTGCTGCCCACCCGGGGCCTGGGAAAGCATGGCCGTCATCTCGGGATCTGACTCGGGCAATGCTGGGACACCTGAAGGAGGCAGCACAGCCGAATCTTCACTTCCCGAAGACTCATGCCCACCTTGTGATGCTGCGATGGACATAGCATCTTCTTCTGGAGAGCCAAAGTACACTCGCGGGAAATCTGAAGATGGGCCCGCCAGTGGCAATTGAACGCTCGCGTGTTGTGACACTGAAGAGGGGGGTGTGGGCCGAGGACGATTCGTCTGCGATTTGTTCCACACCGTCCGTGACCTCGGGTCACCAGCCGAAGTACCACCTCTCGTGGAGGGGGTAGATCAGGGTGTGGATGAGGGGACTCTCCCTCTTACGAGGTCATTGAGTCTCAACCATAGTGTCACGATGGTCATGTTCCCACAGAGAGAACATGAGTCATCCACAAGTGCTGCTTTATTTTATATATACATTTGCTGATCAGTGCCCAAACACACAAAGCAGTGATTGTGCAGATTGTGCCATCAGAATCAGACACTGTCTGACCGCAACCAGAAGTGCACGGGAGAGGCATCTTTAAAAAGACGTGCTGCGTGCAAGCTCTTTTGTGAGAGAAAAAACTCTGTGGATGCTGAAGCGAGCTGGGAGAAACACATTCACTGGCAGACCACTGCACAGATCAGGAGGCAATGTGAACTCGCTGGAATCGCCGTCACAACCATCACCGGAGAGTCGCTCGTCTCGAAAAGGAAGTTGAGAGAAAACTCAGAGTTGGCTGTGGAGTGAATAATAAACTTGGCTCTGAAACGAAAACATATCTGCATGTTGCCTGCGTCCTCCTTTTATACCCACGAGGTGGGGCGGAGTTACGCCATGCAAATTCTGCAGACCCGTGGCATTTCTTTGCCATTGGTTCGTTTTGTAATACTCGAAGTTGATAGGCTTTATAAGCGAAACCCCATTCGTCGTCACGACGGAACTCCTAGTGACTATGAAAGGGAACTAAAACACAGGCCTATATATAGTAAGTGAAAACAAAGATGATTGGATTAACACAGGTGATACAAACAAGGGAACTGCTAAGCAACCATAGAAACAAACTAGGTAACCTAGAAGACAAACAAGTGGCGGGAAACTGAGAACAAAGGAGACATGTGACTGAAGGATACAAACTGAGGTTATGTTACCACAACAACGATATGCTTAAAACTGAGAAGTTTTTCCTTTGAGGTTAAGCGTACAGACGAAACCATTGTCAAAACGACTGAACACGTAATACGCATGTGCATGTCATCATCGTCTTCAGAGATTCACGTTTTTGTCTTTTACACGGAGTTAGTTATCAAAAACTTGCTCTTTGAAACCCATTTTCAAAAGGTTTGTGTTTTCAGGCACCCAAAACGCCGTTGTCGTGTAAATGAATGGCCAAAACACATAAAAAGTTTTTAGTTTAAAACGGTGTCATGTAAATAGCCTCTGAAAGTCCATGAGGGTGAAGCTAAAAATAATCGGTTAAAAATAAATGGTTTTCCAGTCTCAGAAGACCTTAGTCTATTAGCAGACCTGCCAGGTTTTTGTATTTCACACATACTGACACATCTGATTAGGTGAGGCACTTTTATTTATCTGCTACGGTGGCATGGTATTAAGTATTTCAATTTACTGTGATATTCAGTTGTAATGAGATGCGTTTCATTGCACCTTACAAAAAGATAAAAAGACATTACATATTCATTTTGTTACATTATATTAATAATATTTCTGCTATAATTGTGGTTTACTCAGTATTGTTTGATGCACACACAAAATAGCATAACAGTGACAACTAAGAGCACTGCGGTGATGATGTATTTTTGTAGGCCAACCCAGAATTTAGCATCACCCTGGTTCCTTCAGATAAAATTGTGCATCCCTGCTGTGAATTACCCTTAGTTATTTGAGTAGTTTTGGGGGTTTAATATATAATCCTGATAGTATTAGGGATGGGGAATTGATAAGAATTTAACGATTCCGATTCCATTATCGATATTGCTTAGCGATCCGATTCCTTATCGATTCTCTTGTCGATTTTCATTGGGTGAGGGAAGAAGTAGCCTACAAATTTGTTTGTTTGTATTTACTCGCTTTAATATCTGATCAGAAGACACAGCACAGAGTATTAGGGGTGTGAACCTACACTGGTCTCACGGTTCGGTTTGATTACGATTATCATGTCATCGATTCAGTTCAATTCGATATCTCGGTGCATTAGGCAACAATGCACTGCATCATCAATTTTCAATTTTACTTCAAAAGTGATGTGCGTGTTTGTGTGTGTGTGCGTGTTCGCCTGTTCGGGAAGTCGCAGTGACAGAAACAGTGACAATCCAGTTTAAGTTTCATGGGACTAAAGTCTGTTTATGCCATTAAGAAAATGAAATTCTGTCAAATCAATTTTGTTTTAAAGAAATCTTCATTTAAAAGCAACGCTCATTCATCAGTGTTTAATGTTACCCTAGAGATGTGTCCATTAAAGGGTCATGAAACCCCCCTCTCAGTCTAGCTCACAATCTTTTTGAAAATGCAGCTTAAATGGGCGTAGATGGCCGTGAGAAGAAGGGAGGGAGTGGGTGTGGTCTGGCCAATCACTGTCATCGCCAGTGTCCCATGCATATCGAATGTCACTAAGGGGCTGTTTACACCTGGCCACTTCATGCGTTTTCTCAGATCGGATAGATATCCGATTTATCAAAACGATTCCATTTACACCTGGTCACATTAAAGTGTGTTTTGCGAAACGGATATAAATCCGATCTTCAATTCCCGCGCTATATGCAGATTTAATGGAGTGCACGTCACCGAAAGCAACAGTTATGAGCTGCATTTTATTGTTCATCGGCTAATTTCAAAATCAAAGACAGCAATAAGAGAGAGCAGCAACAGCCCTGGTAAGATCATTTTGTTTCTTTACTTTTAATGAAGATGATTGTGTGTTAAGCGTCTGCTACTTACTTTCACTTTGATTTGCGTTAGTTTGCACATATGTCTGTGACTTGATGAATAGACGCTCAGCTGCTCATCTGCGGTAGTGTTGCAGTAGCGTCGTCATATCTGACTATAACATGACATATAGCCTATAACACGCTCTCACACGTTTATTTTTTATCATTTTTGGGAGGAGTAAAATTTACATATGTGGTTTCCACAACCAGATACATTTACACTTGTCCAGTTTCGTCTGGAATGCGGCCCAAACCACCTCCTGATGTGGTTTGAGCGATCGGATTTAAATCCGTCTCGAATGTGTTTCGGAGGGCATTTACACCTGGTCTTTTCACGATCGGATAGCTATCCGATCTGAGAAAACGCATGAAGTGGCCAGGTGTAAACAGCCCCTTAAAAGCAGTGGTGAGGAAATGTCACGGTGTACGAATTCATTGTCTCTCTCTCGTCTTGCGTGCTGTTGTGTGTGTGTGTGTGTAATTGTGGGCGCGGTCACTGATCAGCGATGATCAGCAGCGCCAGCTGGCTTCAATCTGTTTTCCCCTTTATATGTTCAGTAACTGGTGTCTCATGTTGTCAGATCGTTGTTTCTCCCGGTGTGTTCCTGTTCCTGAGTGTTTGGCCTCCTGTGGATTCCCTGTTTGTCTTCGTTCTTCTTCGAGTTCCTCGCACTTCCACGGATTCACTTCACTCACGGATTATCTTCACTGGACTGGGAGCACTGCACTGGTTGGTCACCGAGGTCCCTGCGTCACTCTACATCAGCGCTGGATCCCGCCCGATCCACCATTCCTCTCCTGCTGTGTGATTTTCCCAGTGTTGTGACTCTGACTAAACATTTGATACTTACCTCTAATAAAGCGTTTTTGCTATTGCATCCTTCTCCTGTGTTACGTGACAGAACGATCTGACCTACCATGGATGCAGCAGGCGCAAGAGACTGGGATGAGTTTGCCAATCGGAGCATGGCGCGTTTGGACCAGCAAGATGAGAACATCAGCAACACAGGTCGGGCGGTACAAGCGCTTGTGACGCAGGTGTCCGAGCTCACCCAGCAACTTCAACAACTGAGAATTCCCACTGCGCCACCCACACCGCCAGTTCAACCCGTACCACCAGAGCTGCACCAGCAGCGGGAGCCACGCCTACCCATCCCCGAAGGATATTCAGGTGAACCTGAATTTTGCAGAGCTTTCTTGACCCGATGCTCTATGCATTTTTCATTGCAGCCACTGACGTTTTTCCAGGAACGAAGTAAAGTGGCATTTGTTCTGACATTACTGTCTGGTAAGGCGGCTCTCTGGGGAACGGCGGTGTGGGAGAATCAAGACCCATGCTGCGCCTCGTTCCAGGCACTCTCCGAGGAGATGAGAAGGGTCTTCGATCGTGCGGTGGCGGGTAGGGAGGCGGCCAGACTACTCGCCGATCTCCGCCAGGGTAATGGCTCGGTGTCGGAATATTCCATCCAGTTCCGCACCCTGGCCGCAGAGTGCCGTTGGAACGAGGAGGCGCAGTGGGACCGTTTCCTGCATGGGTTGGCTGACCGTGTCCAGAGGGAAATTTATATGTTGGATCTGCCTCAGAATTTGAATGGACTCATTGAGCTAGCACTAAGAGTCGATGCTCGGCTGAGCAGGATGGGTCGGTTCCAGCAGAGTCATCAGTATCTCAGCACGGAGGATTCCCGGGTCGGCAGCAGGGACACGGTCAGCCCCATTCCCGATCCCGAGCCCATGCAGGTGGGTAGAGCTCGGCTTTCCCGGGAGGAGCGCGAGAGGCGGAGATCCCAGGGACTATGCCTATACTGTGGTAAGGCGGGCCATTTCATTCATGCCTGCCCAGTAAAAGATCAAGCCCGGTAGTAACTTTGAGGCTACTATCGGGTGGGATCTCCGCCGAGAAGACCTCATCACCATCATCATCTACCCTCCTCCCGGTAAGACTAAGGTGGGCAACCTGCACACACGACACCAAGGCACTACTGGATTCTGGGGCGGAAGGTAATTTTATGGATTTTGGACTGGCTAAGAAACTTTCTATTCCCATTTCTCCACTCGAGCACCAGATCTCTGTTAATGCCCTCAACGGCCAACTCCTCCCCAACATCTCTCACACTACTGAATCCATCACTCTCACCACATCCGGCAATCACATTGAGACTATAAAATTCCTCCTCATGGACTCACCACTCGCACCAGTGGTACTTGGTCATCCGTGGCTCACTTTGCATAATCCCAGAGTTGATTGGGGCCATAATTCAGTGTCTACATGGAGTAATAAGTGTCATGAGTCTTGTCTCGTATCTGCGTGTTCGTCTGTACCTGTTTCTGTGTTCCAGGAGGAGGCAGTGAATTTGTCCAACGTGCCCGAGGAGTACCAGGACCTGAGAGAAGTGTTCAGTAAGTCTCGGGCTGCTTCTCTTCCTCCTCATCGTCCCTATGACTGTGCTATAGACTTAGAGCCTGGTAAGTCTCCGCCTAAGGGCAAATTATATTCGCTTTCTGTTCCAGAGAGGAAGGCTATGGAGAAATATATTTCTGATTCTCTAGCATCCAGATTCATTCGCCCTTCTTCATCTCCAGCGGGGGCGGGGTTCTTTTTTGTGGGGAAGAAGGATGGGTCTCTGCGACCGTGTATTGATTACCGAGGGTTGAACTACATCACGGTAAAGAATACTTATCCTTTGCCGTTGATGTCTTCAGCCTTCGAGCGATTGCAGGGAGCATCCATCTTCACAAAATTGGATTTACGTAACGCTTATCATTTGGTCCGCATAAGGAAGGGTGATGAATGGAAGACCGCGTTTAATACCCCTAGGGGGCACTTTGAATATTTGGTTATGCTGTTCGGGCTGTCCAACTCCCCAGCGGTCTTCCAAGCACTCGTCAATGACGTGCTGAGAGATATGGTCGACCAATTCATATATGTTTACCTGGATGACATATTGATTTTTTCGTCTTCTCTCCAGGAACACGTTCAGCATGTCAGACGAGTGCTTCAGAGGTTACTAGAGAATGGGCTTTTTGTCAAGGCGGAGAAATGCGTTTTTCATGCACAGTCTGTTCCTTTCCTAGGGTTCATCGTCTCGTCTGAGGGAATGCGTATGGATCCTGACAAGGTTAAGGCTGTGATTGATTGGCCTAGTCCAGATTCCCGTAAGGCCCTGCAGAGGTTTCTGGGATTTGCCAATTTCTATCGGCGTTTCATTCGCAACTTCAGCCAACTAGCCGCACCTCTGACTGCCTTGACCTCCCCCAGAACGACGTTCAGGTGGTCTGATACAGCCGAGGCTGTGTTCGCCAAACTTAAGAGCCGCTTTGTTTCGGCTCCCATCCTCGTTACCCCTGATCCATCACGTCAGTTCGTGGTGGAGGTCGACGCGTCAGAGGTGGGGGTAGGAGCAGTTCTTTCCCAACGTTCTTCCACAGACGACAGGATGCACCCCTGCGCGTTTTTATCCCATCGTTTATCACCTGCCGAGCGTAATTATGACATTGGTAACAGAGAGTTGTTGGATTTACGTAACGCTTATCATTTGGTCCGCATAAGGAAGGGTGATGAATGGAAGACCGCGTTTAATACCCCTAGGGGGCACTTTGAATATTTGGTTATGCCGTCCGGGCTGTCCAACTCCCCAGCGGTCTTCCAAGCACTCGTCAATGACGTGCTGAGAGATATGGTCGACCAATTCATATATGTTTACCTGGATGACATATTGATTTTTTCGTCTTCTCTCCAGGAACACGTTCAGCATGTCAGACGAGTGCTTCAGAGGTTACTAGAGAATGGGCTTTTTGTCAAGGCGGAGAAATGCGTTTTTCATGCACAGTCTGTTCCTTTCCTAGGGTTCATCGTCTCGTCTGAGGGAATGCGTATGGATCCTGACAAGGTTAAGGCTGTGATTGATTGGCCTAGTCCAGATTCCCGTAAGGCCCTGCAGAGGTTTCTGGGATTTGCCAATTTCTATCGGCGTTTCATTCGCAACTTCAGCCAACTAGCCGCACCTCTGACTGCCTTGACCTCCCCCAGAACGACGTTCAGGTGGTCTGATACAGCCGAGGCTGTGTTCGCCAAACTTAAGAGCCGCTTTGTTTCGGCTCCCATCCTCGTTACCCCTGATCCATCACGTCAGTTCGTGGTGGAGGTCGACGCGTCAGAGGTGGGGGTAGGAGCAGTTCTTTCCCAACGTTCTTCCACAGACGACAGGATGCACCCCTGCGCGTTTTTATCCCATCGTTTATCACCTGCCGAGCGTAATTATGACATTGGTAACAGAGAGTTGTTGGCAGTCAAGTTAGCGCTGGAAGAATGGCGTCACTGGTTAGAAGGCTCAGGGGTACCTTTTATCGTATGGACTGATCATAAGAATCTGGAATATATCAGAACCGCCAAAAGACTCAACTCTAGGCAGGCTCGGTGGGCACTTTTTTTCGAACGTTTTGACTTTTCTCTCTCGTACCGCCCGGGTTCCAAAAACATCAAACCCGATTCTTTATCTCGTATTTTTGACCAATCCGAACGCCCGTCTACTCCCGAGTGTATTTTACCTGAGACATTAGTTGTCTCCACTCTCAGATGGGAGGTCGAGTCGAAGGTCATGAAGGCCTTAGAAGGGGTAACGCCTCCGCCTGATTGCCCACCGAATCGGTTGTTTGTGCCAGAGGAGTGTCGGTCCAACGTTATTCAGTGGGGGCATTGTTCCAGTGTGGCTTGTCATCCAGGAGTTAATCGTACCAGTTATTTGGTCAGGCAACGATTCTGGTGGCCACTTATGGCTTGTGACATCCGCAATTTTGTTTTGGCTTGCTCTGTTTGTGCCATTGGTAAATCCTCCAATCGACCCCCAGATGGGTTACTCCAACCGCTGTCTGTCCCTTCGAGACCCTGGTCCCACATCGCACTAGATTTTATTACCGCCCTCCCGCCCTCCCAGGGCAAGACGGTCGTTTTGACTGTCGTGGACCGGTTCTCGAAGGCGACTCATTTTATTCCCTTGCCCAAATTACCCTCTGCCAAGGAGACAGCGGTAACTGTCATTGATCACGTCTTTCGCTTACATGGCCTTCCGATAGACGTGGTTTCTGACAGGGGTCCCCAATTTGTGTCCAAATTTTGGCAAGAATTTTGTAAGTTACTGGGAGCGACTGTCAGTCTTTCTTCGGGGTTCCATCCCCAAAGCAATGGTCAAACTGAGAGAGCCAACCAAGATTTGGAGAGAGTGTTGCGATGTTTGGTTTCCAAGAATCCTTCCTCCTGGTGTCAACAATTGTCTATGGTGGAGTACGCCCACAATTCGTTACCAGTGTCATCCACGGGCCTCACTCCGTTTGAATGTAGTTTAGGTTACCAGCCACCAGTTTTTGCCAGTACGGAATCCGAGGTCTCGGTCCCCTCCGCCCACGCCTTCGTCCAGAGGTGCCGCCACACTTGGATGAGAGCCCGTGAGACTCTTCTCCAAGTGGGGATGCGCACTAAGGCTAAGGCCGATCGCCACCGGTCGAAGCCTCCCGTATACGTCGTGGGTCAAAAAGTGTGGCTTTCTACTAAGAACATTCCTCTCCGATCCGTATCTAATAAACTTGCTCCCAAATTTATCGGCCCGTTCCCTGTCACCAAAATCATTAGTCCGGTGGCAGACTCAAACTTCCTCCTGCGTACAGGAGAATTCATCCCGCCTTCCATGTATCTAAGATTAAACCTGTGTTTCATGCACGCATTAATCCGCCAGTCCCGGTTCCTCCCCCGCCGCGTCTCGTAGATGGGGAACCTACTTATTCGGTTAACCGTATTCTGGACTCGAGACGGAGGGGACGCGGGTTTCAGTACCTGGTGGACTGGGAAGGTTACGGTCCGGAGGAGAGAAGTTGGGTTCCTGCTAGAGACATTCTGGATCACTCCCTTATCGATGATTACAATCGACAGGTAAGTCCGTCTGGGAACGCCAGGAGGCGTTCTTAGAGGAGGGGGTACTGTCACGGTGTACGAATTCATTGTCTCTCTCTCGTCTTGCGTGCTGTTGTGTGTGTGTGTGTGTAATTGTGGGCGCGGTCACTGATCAGCGATGATCAGCAGCGCCAGCTGGCTTCAATCTGTTTTCCCCTTTATATGTTCAGTAACTGGTGTCTCATGTTGTCAGATCGTTGTTTCTCCCGGTGTGTTCCTGTTCCTGAGTGTTTGGCCTCCTGTGGATTCCCTGTTTGTCTTCGTTCTTCTTCGAGTTCCTCGCACTTCCACGGATTCACTTCACTCACGGATTATCTTCACTGGACTGGGAGCACTGCACTGGTTGGTCACCGAGGTCCCTGCGTCACTCTACATCAGCGCTGGATCCCGCCCGATCCACCATTCCTCTCCTGCTGTGTGATTTTCCCAGTGTTGTGACTCTGACTAAACATTTGATACTTACCTCTAATAAAGTGTTTTTGCTATTGCATCCTTCTCCTGTGTTACGTGACAGGAAATGCTAGATTTTTTTTTATAGCTGGCAAAGTTAAAGTCATGAAATACACTGACACTTTATTATTGTCCTTTCAAAAGTAACTGAATGCC
Organism: Chrosomus eos; assembly: GCA_036326025.1. Lineage (NCBI taxonomy): Eukaryota > Metazoa > Chordata > Actinopteri > Cypriniformes > Leuciscidae > Chrosomus > Chrosomus eos. The sequence continues at coordinate 22,158,340 of CM070827.1, read as the reverse complement.
CTGCTACATATATTAGCCTACAGTAATCGTAATTCTATTTTAAACATATTAATGTAGGCTACATGCATAATTATAATGTCATTATAAAATATATAGTTGTTTATATAGACACTATAAATGCATATATTTGAAAATATTAATTTTCTGCTTAAAAAAAAATGTTCCTTGCATAGCCTAGATCTACGCTCCCCCTGAACCCCCATAATAAAAGATGACTGTGGAGGTGGATGACTTCTCATTTTAGACACACACACACATACCTCTGAAGAGATAGAAAAGTCCTCGGACTTGGTACCGCATCACTAGCAAGACGCAACCTGCACACACATACCTCTGAAGAGATAGAAAAGTCCTCGGGACTTGGTACCGCATCACTCGCAAGACACAACCTGCATTGGTTGTCAACAAGGCCACTATTCTCCAATTCTCGAAGCTCTCTCGAGAAAAATGTTTCCGGCACACACTATAGTTTAGATGTGTCCGTGGTTGATGGCAATGCCCTGGCAGCATCGCGGGGAAACATATTCAACCCACTTGGACTTTTGCACGATGAAAACAAACACTTGCGTCCCATGATTGCCTCTCTCATCTACCACGTGATATCACAGTTTGACATATGTCTGTCATTGGAAAGATCCATGTGGTGTCATGAATAATTAAGAGACAGTGTCTTCTCATAGGATATGAAAACTCAGTCTCATTAATAATTATGAGACACCGATGAGTGATCAAGCACTCACAGTGCACAGGCTGTGACGTGGACACGATGAAGATTTTAAACCCGGAAGACGGAAAAAGCGGAAAAAAATCAAATTTAACCATTTTAACCTTATTATTAAATATAACAGATGCTAACATTGTCTTCAATGGTGTTCAACACACATACCTCTGTTAAAATCTCAGAAAATTTGGTTTGGGGTTTCATGACCCTTTAACCGTCGCCGAGTCCACTGTTGACGATCATCCATTTATAATCAAGCATAACAACACAGAATAATTGTGATTTGACCATCGGGTGCGGATACTTAAATCAGACTCTGCAGGCGTTACAGCTCGGGTGAAAACGGCTAACATGGTTTATCAAGATAGTGGTATTACCTCCTGCATATCACTGCATGAAAAGGGGGATTTTCGTCAGTAAGCGTCACTGTAGATTGTCGTGAAAGTTCAGGTTTACGACAGTACACGGCAATTTACAGGCAACACTGAAAACTGCCGTGAATTGTCGGAAATTGACGTGGGCCTTGCTTGGCAGTTGTCCCCCCATGACCCCCCCCTAATTCTAGAGGAGGCTTTAACATGTAAATTAAAATGCTGTGAGCTATACAAATGCAAATGAGGGTAGCAGGGGAGTTTTACACCAGGTGACATTTTTCTAAAAGGTATTAACTTCATTCTAAGAAAATCTCTGGTGTAAATAGATCAGGCTCAGTTTAAGCCTAATTATAGACTCTTAAATTTTAGCTTGAAATTTATATATTTAATGAAAGTATTAGGGCTGTAATCAATCAAAGAATATCTTGGTCGACTGAAGTCCTGACTAAAAATCTACTAAAAATGAAGTTAGGAAAAACAAAAACGTTAAATGAATTAGCTGTGCACCTTGTTGTGCGCCTAAATTAATTATAAATTAACATAAAAAACTGGTAGGCTGTTCTATTTTACTTTTTGTTTTGTGTAAAACAAGTAAAAACGGAGATATGATCATTTAAACTTTATATTAAAAATGTATGTGTATAGCCTATTGACGCGTTCGTAAAAGAACGCAAGATGGGATGTGACAGACGATGCATTTATTCTAATAAATTTGTCGGTTTTTGTCATAAAACAAAACGGAGAAAAATGTGTTAATCTGCTGACTCTGCTCTTCAGGCTGCACATTTTACGGAACGGAGGAGGATCGAGCCAACTGAGCAAAGACGCAAAATTGAAAGGCAGGAGATTTACAGAGTAGACAAAGAGAGACATATATACGTTATATATAGAGAGAGAGAAATTATTGCTAGTTTGAGTAGATTTTGAGAGAAATTTAGGAGTAGTGTAGACAGTTTAGGAGTAGTTTAGGTAGTTTATGAGTAGTGTAGATAGTTTAGGAGTAGATTAGATAAGCTGTTTTGAGGAGTGGCACAGATAAAAAAAAACAACAACAGATAAACACCTGATATTTGTTGTAAATAGTTGAATGTATGGTTTGATTTTGTGTTCATTTTACCATTTGTGTGGTATATTTTGCACTATTGAGGAACCCCTCTTACTCAAGGAATGAAAGCCCAGCTAGCTGTGTAATTGTACATGAAGTGTTTTGTAGTTTCTAAGCAAAAAAGAAAAGAAAAAACGCCTATTGCCACACCTGCTTTTTGCTGTATATAGTTTCATTTTATCTCAATTTTACCTTTTTTTATGTTTTATTTGCACTATTTGGGAACCCTCATACTCGAGGAATGCAAGGCCTTAAATATAGCTCTCTGTATATTTGTGTGCACAATTTTTTTTTTTAAAAGTGGCAAAGCTAAAATGGAAAAAAAGCCTATGGCTACACCATAGTTTTTTGCTATTTTTGCCATTTATTTTTTGTATATAGCTTGATTATATCTGAATTTTACCATTTTATTTATTATTGTATATTTTGACATTTACAACTTGTGTTTAGATTTTAAACCTTTTAAAATGCTTCATTGAGCGTGTTTGTGTTTTTTGCAGAAGAAAAGCTATAATTTTTCTATTCGAATTTTGTGTTTTTCGTGTGATTTTGGGTCCAGTATGTTGATACAGCATCAAAGTGAAAAACTAATTATCTGGTCATATGTGATGTTGTGCTGAAAAAAATGATACCAAAATTTGGTATGGTAAACATTTGTTTATGTCGCAAAATTAAAAAAGTACTCAAAAAGGGCCAAAATAGCCCAAGACTCCGAGGGGTTAAATAATTTTTTTGACCTAACGTTTTGCACTGAAATGATCGAGTCTGTCGGCTCGGACAGCGTCCGGACATCAGTACGTGCACCAGTGCAATATCATAGCGATTTCCGAAAATAGTAGCAGTAGCCTACTGTTGTCAACTAGTGATATCGTCACAAGAACTGTTGAGGAATATTGAACATAATAGACAATTGTTTTGTCATATGTATTATAACTGACAGACACTATCAGTGCAGCCGAACATAGGAGCTCATTCGCGGCTGTGGCACGAAGACTATTAACTTTTTTTTAAATGCTGCCACACTGCCGATTTCTTTGTTGACGTGGTAGAAGAGGACTGACTATTCTTAAACGCTCTACAATTAAATAAATAATATTCAGCAAACCTTCTATAAACCTACTTTCTTCAATCTGTCTCTATGTGGGTTGGGCTAATCCAAAAGAAGGGAAAACAAGGGGTGTTCTGAAGACAGACTGTTACCTGTGAAACAGGAGTGCTCTGAAAACACCCCCATTTCAATTAGTGCTTTCCATTTGATGAAATTAACGCAGCTGAAACTGTTTTGTGAGCGTGCTGTCTCGTCAACTTAACGTACTCAGTTTGCTGCCGGTGTAAATTTGCCGTTTACTTTAGTAAATTGCAGGTTGCCGTCCATAGAGGATAGGTTGCTTTGGAGTCGAAAAACTCCGTGGAAGAAACTAACTCTAGGAAGAAGAAGAAGGGTTCACAATCCTGAGATTGCGGTAAGACTGCTATCTAGGGATGGGGAAATGAAGCCTCGTGAAGCAATGAGGCTTTCCCCTGACTGTTCCGGGAAAAGATTCAAAGCTTCGAGAGTGTCGGGAACAGCGCCATCTGGTGCTTATTTAAAATAAAGCAGCCAGATGCCTGTGTTAAAAGCTCTGTCAGATGAAACAACCACAACACACTACATAATTTCAATGTTATGTGTACAAATAAAAAGCCTTACACGTTTTTGTTTGATTTGTCCATTAATAAATAAATGATTTTACCCATTAAAGTGTGACAATAAAATATAAAATGAGCATATGATTTAATAAGATCTAATGTAGGCCTACCCTTTCTACACACACACACACACACACACACACACACACACACACACACACACACACACCACACACACACACACACACACACACACACACACACACACACACACACACACACACACACACACACACAACAGTGAATAAGGACATTGTGTGATAGGATCATCTGTTCATCTGACACTTGGTAGTGATAGTGCTTATGTAACTGTAGGAATGACAGTAAGGTGATACGATTTTAATTATTCTGTAATGCCAATGTATATAGATGGAGGTAGACATGTTTCTGAATTCTCCAGTATTCAAGTGGATCTTCAGCTCTTTGTTTGACTATGTGAGGTATTTATCCACTTCTAGGATCGCATCAGAAGTGGCATTTGAGCTTGCTTTGTGCTGGTCTAGCACTGTCCAACAGAAGCCAAAGGTTTCCACCTCAGAAGTGTGAGGATAATTTTTTTTTTTTTGGGAGGGACTGTACATGTACATTGACTGAATATAAGACACATCAACGGTCAACAATTATACAATACAAACAATGATACAAAATAAAATAATAATAAATAAATAATTTTTTTTTTTTTTTTTGTATTTTTTAGAAATGCATTCATACATTGGAAGCTATAAGCTCAAAATATTCCCAGTTAGGGGAAGTCTTCCTTTTTTTGGCTGTTGCCATTGCTGTAAATACAAACCCTTCACCAAACACCCAAATAGCTACCAACACCATTAACACCAAATTACCTAAAAAAAAAAAGTGCAACGATCTTACAAAAACAAAAAGACACAACAAAAAAATAATAAGTAGCCTAGTTTTGGTTATTTAAATGTAATGTATTGATTAACTTTCAAAGTACAACACTCTCCTCACAAACCCATCAACCAGACTGAGCCAACAAGGACCTTCGAGCCTTCTGACACCCAAAGCGAAACGCGCACGTGATTGGACAGAAAGTGAGGCTTCATTTGTCATCGATCACGTGACCTCTGGGAAACCAATACACACCCCGATACGGGGCTTCAATAGAAATTGCTTCGGTTTCGCGATACGCACATCGAAGCTTCAGTGTCATACGTAACATCACTACTGCTATCTAAGCTAGGCTTTTTTTAAGTAGCACAAGCTAACGTTAAAAGTAGCCTTGCAAAAGAACAAGTGTAAGTTGCTTTATAAAAGTGTATTTTTTTTTTGGTCTTGTAATTTACAGGAAGCAGTACGCCGTCTTCACATTTGTGAGACAAATTGTAGGCGCTAACGTTACGAACCGGAGCAATGGTAAGATAAAAAATAAATAAACTTTCATTCTCTTGTATAAGGAAATATATCCGTTAATAGATACTAATCTTAACTGTGTTGTTTTCTCAGACTAACCTCACCTCATAACGAAGCCGTGACCTCATATTTGCTCGGAGCTATGCAAGTCCAGATGATGCTGATAATGACGACATTGTGTGAAAGTAACTTTTACTATTTTCTCCATTGTTTCATTTTACTGTGACTTGTGGTGTTTTTTTGTTTTTATTCATATCACTCTCATTTAATTGTTTTCCAGCTGCCTGTTACGCGACGCAGGAGATTCAAGTAACTTACAAACAACCAGATCTTGCATCGCAGGCAGAAGCTGTGAAGAGTTCAGCTCCGAGCCGAGCGAGAAAAAAGAGGGTAAGATTTATTTGATTAGATCTGTTTTTGGACAATGTGACTATTTTTCAGGTGAATTGATAGATGTGTTGTGGTCATACGCAGTGCAGTACTGATTGTCTTTGGTTGTGTTTACAGCTGCTAGAAACGAGACAGAGTGCTAGCTGGGGATGAGGTGGGCCTTTGGAAGTGCGCTACCATAGACATGATGTCTGATGAGGAAGATGGCATCGTCGGTGGGGTGTCTGGGTGGATTGTGACCTCCGTCCTTTCGCAGCTCACAGAGCTCTGTGCCACGCTGAAGTCAAGATTAGAGGCGATTCCAAAGTACAGACGTCTGCAAAATGGACCGAATTTTGTAGCTTACAATTTGTTGTGTGGGCAGATCTCCTACGCTGTGTACATAGTGTGTGTTAATAAAGCTCTTTCTTTGAATAAACAGCATGTCTCTGGTAACTTATTTTCCTCAAATTCATTCATTTTTCTTGATGGTAATAATAGATGGTAATTGTATATGAATATACAACATAATAGCATATCATATGAAAAAAAAAAATATATATATATATATATATATATATATATATATATATATATATATATATATATAAATAATTGAATATATAAATTTAATTTATATAATTTAATAAATCATTTTATATATATTATAATTTTGGGGTTTACATTTATGAGGCAGGCAGGGTGACCAATAGTAACAGATCTGCCAACCAATCACGAGTGATTTTTCTTGTTTAAATGTAGTGGTTTCAACCAGTGGTGGAAAGAGTACTGACAAATTGTACTTAAGTAAAAGTATTGCTACTTAAGTAATAATTTACTTGAGTACAAGTAGAAGTACTGAAATATAATATGACTCAAGTAAGAGTAAATAAGTAGTTTGCTTAAAAACTAATCAAGTAATTACGTTACAAAGTACTTTAGTATTTTTCTATTTTTACCCAAAATAGGGAGATGATAGCGAAGTGTCATGTTTCATTCATACTGAAGGCCCAGTACTGATGCATAGAAGTATTAAACTTACACATTTCAGGAAATGCCTTATATGGATATAATAACATGCAAATAGTGATGTTTTGACTGATGAAACATGAAGACAAACACATTATAGCTATAATATATCTGTGTTCATCAAACTATCAGGTATTTTCAAAAGAATGATGTATGTCTTTAAAGGGATAGTTCACCCAAAAATGAAAATTAGTCCATGATTTACTCGCCCTCAAGTCATCCTAGAAGATATGACTTTCTTCTTTCAGTTGAATACAATCAGAGTTATATTAAAAAATGGCCTGGCTCTTACAAGCTTTATAATGGCAGTGAATGATTGGAGAAAATTTGAAGCCCAAAAAAGTGCATCCATCCATGATAAAAGTGCTCCACATATAGACTACTAGCTTTCTCTGTTGTCAAGAGCAAAAAATGTTATTACTAATTTTGAAAAGTAAGTCCAAGTAAGATCATTTGAACGTTTTGATTTGAATCATTTCATAATTGAAAGCAAAGAAGGTTAAGTGAGAGGTCCGATAAAAAAAGGTATGAAAAACAATAAAACAGTATGAATAAAAAATTCCCAGTAAAAAAAAAAAAAATTAAGTGGGCTATGGTTAACATAAATTATCTTTTTTTCGTTGTAGCCTACCGAAAATGTGCTGGGAGCCCACTGTTGCTATATGAACAAACTACACTTTTACATGCATCTGATTGACGGATAAATCATGTGATCTTATTTCACTGTTTTTTCAGCTTTGTACAAAGTTTGCTTCGTATATTTAGTTTAACTGTATAGTTAAAGAAGGCGAGCTTTACTATTAATTGAACTGTGTGCATGTATTATAGACACTTACATTGATCTTGCTCCGTCCATGCAATAACTGCGTCCATGTTATGAGCCAAGCTTTTTTATTTACTTCAACTGCTCAGTGCTCTGGTATTATCAATGGTATGATCCATTTCAGTAGTTGCCATAATTAAATATGAGCAGAATACTCACTTACATTCACTGAAATATTGAAACGTTAGCGCTACTGATTCAAAACACGAGCGCCAGTGATTGAATGTCAAAGTGCGGTTTGAACGCCCCGCCCCCCAGCCGAACTGAAAGTTTTGATTGGTTTTGCACCCGAGTCAGACCTGTCTGTTATTGGCTGAACTGCTTCAGTTCTGTCTGTTATTGGCTGAAGCGCAGAGGCTCCACCGCAGTAGTATGAAAAGTGTCTGTCAAATGTCAGCTTGCCCGGTTGCTCCGTCGGCACCTTTGTCAAAGTACTTTGTACTTTTTATGAAAAATAAATGTAGAGAAGTTGAATACTTTATTTTTATTTTACTCAAGTAAGAGTAAAAGTACACTGTAAGCCCGGATAAGTTTAATTCACTTAAAATATTTGAGGAAACCGGTTTAAGTAATGGGTTATGAAAACTTGAGTGCATTTAACTTAAATGAATGAAAGAGTGGACTTATTATGTTAAGTTCAAAACACTGAATGCCAAGTTGATTTAACTTACAATCTCTTGTAATATTAATTGTCTTGTCACATGAACTCCACTTACTATTTTAAGTTCAAAACACTGAATGCCAAGTTGATTTAACTTACAATCTCTTGTAATATTAATTGTCTTGTCACATGAACTCCACTTACTATTTTAAGTTCAAAACACTGAATGCCAAGTTGATTTAACTTACAATCTCTTGTAATATTAATTGTCTTGTCACATGAACTCCACTTACTATTTTAAGTTAAAGTAACTAAACCTTTGTATTCATTGAATATGCTAAACTAGAACATTTAAATTAAGACAAATCCGCAATACAAAAGTCATTTTTACCATTTTATTTGAAAACAGCATTAACGTACAGGTTGTTGCCCCTGCTTTAACAACCTTGAATCGTAAGACTGAAACAGTGGCATAATGTGTCATTCATGACCTGAACATTATATAAAACAAAGCACCATCATGCCAACAAAAACACTTATTGTGCTCAAGCATGTGTACATCATTATCACAACAAATCACATTAAAACTGTATTATAACTGACACTCCTGTTAGGGAAATTTTTTATATAGTTGAACATTCCTATTTATATGACTAAACATTACTAAAATATTTACTATATATATTTATATTTAAATATTTACAAAATCCAAAATGCACCAAGACATTTAATTTAGTAGGTAATGTAACTAAAATACCCAACTAATTTGAAATGCAATTTTATCAAAGCTTGTGTCATGGAATCTTCTGCAAAAAAACAGTGCAAATACCACAGGACACATGTACCCCAAACCATACACAACAGTAAACATTTTCATAAAAGTCCAACGTTACAAACTGTGGCAAACAAATCTGGAACAGTAGTAGAGCCACTTCGAACCCCGTTTTATGCTTCCAGCTGATTTTTCAAAGTTTGAATTTTGGGTACCAGCTCACTTTTACCCAGTTTGAGCATTACTTGCTGAATAAAATTGAAAGTGTTTTTCATGCACTTGGGGTAGTCCAGGTGCAGGGCATAGATCAGTCCGAAAAGGACACAGAAGGCCTGAGGCAGGTTGGCCAGTTCATCCATTACCACAGACCCTTCCAAGATGATCCCAACTCTGGATGGGTTGAGCTGGGTATTTTCTTGACCAAGGCAGAGAATTCCCACTGGAGTTTCAATGTACGAGTCCTTGTCAGTTACATCCTAACAGTGAAAGAAACGTTTTGACAAGGAGAGAACATAAACATGCCAGTTAGACAATGGTGTTTTGTCCACCAAAAAGAACCTGTGACTGTTTATAATTAAAAGCATTGTACAATATAAACCACACTGAAAGTAATTTATATTAAGAGGATGATACCAGTCTTGAAATTTTATCAAATGCCATATTCGGATCTGTACAGTTTGCAACACTTTGCCCAAAACATGGAGTTTACCCACTTTCAGTCACAGTCATGCTGAAACATTTTTTATGTTCACCTTATGTACTACCTTTCACCTTAATTGTTTTTTTTTTTTTTTTTTACTTTACCAGTTGAAAGTAACATACGCAAGATATTTGATGACTGGAGCAACCAGAATCTAACAAGTGCAATCAGAACTCCCCATTTGAGTTTTAGACCCAAAAACAATTTCACAAGTTCCAACCGGTGACAGTAAAGTCAAAAACTAATTGGGCAATTGTAAGAGGATTTTCTACTTTTTCAATAGGACTGGGACTGAAAGTGGGTAAACTATCTTTGTTCGGTCATTAAATATCGACTTAATGGAGACACTGATGCTGATCAAATAATTCTGAAAATGAATGGAAGTGTTCATTAACAGCTAAAAATTAGACCAAAGGAGCATGCACCTGCAACATTTACAAAACAAATTAACTTACAGAGCATGTCTTGAAGAAGGCAGAAGAATCATCCGCCAAGATGACAGGCAGTCCCCGAAGACATAGGCACCTGATGTCTGTTGGCTCAGTGGTCTGCAAGATAGTGGACACAAGAGTTAAAACATATCTTTCTAAGGATACTCACATCAGGGTTTCCCATACATTCATTAATTTGTGGTGGTCCGCCACAATATCAATATCAGTGTGTGTGTGTGTGTGTGTCAACCTCCAGGTCCAGGTTGGTGTGTGGGTGTGTGTGTGTGTGTGTGTGTGTGTGTGTGAGTGTTTGAATCTGTGTGCGCGAGTCTTTTTGAATGTGTGAGTGTGTGTGAGCATGTGTTTGAGTGTGTCAGTAAGATTGAGTGTGTGTCCACCTCCAGGTTGGTGTGAGTGTGTCCACCTCCATCTCCAGGTTTGTGCGTGTGTGTGTGTGTGTGTGTGTGTGTGTGTGTGTGTGTGTGTGTGTGTGTGTGTGTGTGTGTGTGTGTGTGTGTGTGTGTCCACCTCCAGGTTGGTGTGTGCGCACGTGAGCCTGTGTGTGTCTGAGTCTGTGTGTGTGTGTGTGTGTGTGTGTGGGGTGTGTGTGTGTGTGTGTCCACCTCCAGGTTGGTGTGTGTGCGCATGTGAGCCTGTGTGTGTCTCTGTCTGTGTGTATGTGTGTGTGTGTGTGTGTGTGTGTGTGTGTGTGTGTGTGGTGTGTGTGTGTGTTGTGTGTGTGTGTGTGTGTGTGTGTGTGTGTGTGTGTGTGTGTGTGTGTGTGTGTGTGTGTGTGTGAGCCTGTGTCAGTAAGTTTGAGAAAGGAGAAAGGAAAGATGTAGTCAAACCCACCTTTGTGTGACGTAAAAGCTCAGCCAAAAGCTGGCCGGTCAGGCCTTTCTTCTTCCTAAAGAGGTCCATCAGCCTTGGAGAGAAACGATCCAGTTCATCAAAGAAATTCTCTTGCAGACTTTTCCCCACCACTCTGGTAAACTCGTAAAAAACCTGAGACAAAACATGTATTGCATAAGAAGCTAAAAAACAAGAATCTATGGACAAATTGTCTTCAAAATTACAGTGAGACATCCATCTTTTTTAAACAGTAATGCATACCTGGCTTTCTGTGAAAAGAGCTGGCCATCGATGTACCATCTGGCTGATGGCAGGCTTGTTTTGGACAACTTCTTTTCTCCGAAGCGCAAACGTCAGGTCCATCTCTTTCTTAACAAGGGACCCATTTGGCTTTGTCTTCATCATTTCATTGACCAAAACCTGGCGAGCTTCTTCCAGGTTGTGGTCATCCTTCCCCTCTGGATATTCAGGTAGGAAATTTATTTCCCCTTTCCTTGGCTTCTTTATGCCTTTGTGGGGAGGGTCGGCATTTGCAGTGTACCTTACACGTTTACCACCATTGACAGTGACATCAACTCGTCCAATCTGGCGCATTTTAGTTCTATAGTTACCCATCTTGAACTTCAGACTGTTCTTCCATCCAGTCCAGCCGGAGGATGACCCTGATTCTTGGAGACACGGGTGGGTTTGTACTAAGGCTTTTGCAACGGCTTCAAAATCTTCCTTTTCTGGGTATGCTTTAAATGCGTACATGGTCTCAGCCAGTTTCTCTAGGATATCATGTTTCAACTCTTTAGTCACCTTAAGATAGGTTCCATCCCTGAGATACAACAGGTTACCTTGACGAAGTCTGTACTCAACATCAACCGAAAATTTGGGTACGTCAAATACCTCTGGCCACTGAAAACTTCTATCCAGAGGGGAGCTGGACAGGATCTCGGTGTCAGCCTGGCTGCTTGTGTCACCATATGATTCAGTGTTTGCTGAGATTGGTACAAGCTCAATCACAGGGATGATTTTGATTGTTGGCTTCTCTGGGAGCTCAGAGAGATTGGTGAGGTTACACAGTTCATTGTTAAATTCAGGATCCTGGTACTGTAAGGTGAAACTATAGTTCGCTTGGAGAGTGCCTTTGAGCCAGCCAATCAAATCATCAAGTGTGTCAGGTCGTTTTGTTGTCATCTTTCTTATATCTCCATCGGAGACAATAACCCTCATGGTTATATTCTGTTGCTCAGCCATCTGTGAAACCATGATAAAAGACAGGTATTTAGCAAATAACATATCGTCTCAGGGTTACCATAAGTTCTCCTTGTACCCTATATGCTGATAATGGGAAGACATCATTCAAGTCTGACATCTGAACCACAACCAAAGAGGGGACCTCATTACAGACAAGTTGGTAAGATCTTAAATGCTCACAATACCATGCAGTCATTTTGTGGCAAACAAACATAATTTCTGTGTTAACAGCCACAATCTTTTGAATCTGGGCAAATTCAGGGAGACATGAACATGAGCCAGTAGAGAGTATCATGCCGGGATGATATTTGATTCCATCTACACAGACAGATGATGCATTAAGAACCGACCCAGGCTTTGTAATGTTTTGCGCGATTACTCTCTGAACGTTCAATGGGAAAGAGGCGAGCAAAACTGGGGTAACCTTTGTCATCTCAACTGATGGTCTGAAAAAAGAGCTACAGTCAAGGTGGTAACTGACTGCTTTCTGGTGTTTGGTAGCAAGTGTCATGGCAACATTTTTGAAGTTTTGCACATTGCGAATTGCCTTTTTAAAGAACTTGTGCTTCCCCTCAAAGCGCATCGTCCAAACATCAGACAGGGGACCAAATCTCCTTACAAGCTGAGGGTAATGTTCCACAAAGTGATGCTTTGGCCTTAAACGAAAATCTGGAAATGTTGACTGCAGCAGCCGTCTGTGCTCTGCTATTTTACAGTCCAGGAAATGCAAGGTCTCCTCAGTATGCCTTGGTGCAACAGCTAGCTCAACCACATCTTTGAGAAGCATGACAATTTCCCAAGTGTTGTCACCCTCAGGGACACAGTGACCAATAAAAAATGGAAGGAGCCTTATGAGACACCAATTCTCATGGGCATTTCCACCAATGGTCCGGAAAATCCCTTTCCAATAATCTGAGGTCGGTCTGTTTTGTCAGTAAATGTGTAGTTAAAGTTTCTGATGGCCTGATTTAACATTTCTAGTGTGAAATACCCTTGTCTATCAGGTCTTTAAGACAAAGGGACAACTCAGTTGGAACAATGCCTTCCAATATATCATGTAGGATGTCAGGAGGGTAACCAGTGACAGCATGAAAGTGCTCAAGATTCTCAGTTAAAGGACATGCTCTTTTCACACCATAAGTCCGACTCAATACTGGGTCCTCTCTCACCTCCTGCACCTGCTTATCATGGGAGTCTTTGTCTCTGAGTTTAAAGAAACCAGAACATACCTCTTGGTGTTGTCTGTCAATACTACTTGCCGAACAGAATCTGCAGAACTTTTCAGTAGTGAAGCTTTCCAGGAATCCTGCAAGGGAGTGGGCACCAAGATTATCAGCAACAACATATAAGACTGTGCCTTTCACACTCTCACCTAGTTGCTCCAAGTAAACACCATTTTGCTCCAATGACTTTAGATCATAGATAAGAGGTTGCAGAACTTTAGCGTAACCACACTCTTTGACTGTTGAGGTATTGCACAGTAGTGCAAGTTGGATTGAGTTAAGGGTTGACCTATATTTTGCAGGTATGTTGGCAATGACCCAGTATATGGCACACATTTTATGTTTCAGCTTTGATGTTCCTAGAGGATTGGCTACTTCGAAGTCATCAATGTAAAGTCCAAGAGCAATTGTGAACTCATCCCTTGAAAGAAGAGAGTTTTCATTAAAGCACTGGCCATCTACATATGATCTATATTCCTGTGGGACATGAACTTTTTCTGACATGGCTTTATCTAATATGTCAGATTTGTTCAGCAACTTCTGGAGCATGGGAACAATAGGGACATATGCAAGTGTTTTTTTGCCTTTTTCCACACAGTATTCAATGGGGTTCACCAGTGGAAACTCTCTACGCACATAGGCCGCTCTCCTTTTAGCAGTTCCTAGGGATCCATCTTTGGCACAAAATGCCATTACGTTACTTTCTGACACGACACTGGTAAGCTCTCTCACAACTGTTTCATTGATGTCAACATAATATTTCTTTAGAACGTCCCTCACTTTGTTATGCAGAAGTGGCTGTGACAGTTTATTGATTTGACAAAGCTGTTGTATTACTTCTTGCACAGAACTCTCTGGTATGTGCAGGACAGTTTGCATCTTTAACAGAAGAGAGGCTAAGTTGTGCTCAAGCTGTTTTTCTAAATCACGAAGATCAGTCTCACTGGCTTCTACACTGACATCTTCTAAATCGTCCATATCATCAGCATGTGACATTTGGTCTTGTGCAGCATCACGGTCATCGCTTACAGTATCCAAACCAATGATTTCTGACTTGAAACTTTTCCAGTTCTGGTCCTGGTGTACTTTACTCTTGTGTGCTTTGAAAGTGGAGTACATACTGGTTTCAAAGTTACAGTCTTTATACGGGCACCTGACTTTATGGTTTACTTTTAAGTGTGCAGTACGCAGGTGAGTAAAGTAGTCGGTCTGAGAACAAGACTCGGCAAACCCACATGACAGACAGCAAAATTTAACTGGTGCATCTGGTTGCTGCTGATCAGGAGTTTTGGTGTGAAGACAGGATAAATGTACTTTTAGTGCATTGAGTGATTTAAATGTACATGGACATTCCTGATGTAAACAAGGAAAAGGCTCTGTTCTTGCATAACTTCCATGTTTAAGCCTATAATGCTTAAATAGCTGTGCTCTCTTTTCACAGCTAAGAGTGCAATACTTACACTTCCAAAGCATATTTTTCAGAGATTGATATTCAGTTTGTTGCTAATCTCAGGATATTGGGTTCAAAAGAATCTCGTCTTCCCATGACCTGCAACACAATAAAACAAAGAAAATAAGAGACAAGGGAAATTATATAAGCTACAGTATTCTATTGAAACAATATACCTGTATTTTCAAATAAGCTAACATTAAAGCAATAATGTCATTATTAAGGGTGTTTATTGCTAATATACTCAGTTTGCATAATCCGGTTGCAATTCACTTTCTCTTAAGTGCTTGAAGGTAAAATAGTCACTAAAGCGGAGCCTATGTCATGCATAAGACAATAATAAAATGAATAGTCAAAGTTGTAGCTCACATTTAATACTAGGGAAAAAACAGTGCGTGTCCCTCTTTCAACGTGGATCGGGCGGTGTCACCAAGACGCTAAAGTTAACAGGTTAAAAACGTCCAGTTGAACTGGTTACAACAACGGTTTTACACTGCTCAAAAAAGCCCTCCGGTAAGAAAAAAAAAAAGTTAGCAACGTTACAACGTGGTTGCGCTCCCTTGCCCGCCATGAATGCGCGTGGTTTTCGTCCGCAGTGTCTCTTAATCTGCCGAGAGGCGGTTCAAAGCGGGGCGGTGTCCGCCAATACGCTAACGTTACAGGTGAAAAATGTCCCGTTGAACTGGTTAAAACGACGGTTTTCCAAGTTCACAAACAGCGCGTCAAGCGAGAAAGGCAATTTGGCTAGCTAAGCCATCAAACCAGTGGCTACAGGTGATGTCCGTTGACCTTGACGTTGAAAACGTCTGTCCGGTCACAAAAAGGACGTCACAAAAAGCCCCTCCAGTGATAAAAGTAACTTAACTTTTAGCTAGCTAAGTAAGTACCTTAACGGGTGACAATGAATGTTAATGTCCATCGACGTCAAACTGCTTCACTTGGACTTCTCACAAACGGCGCACCAAAAAAAACTTTCAAACTGTAACGTTAGCTAGCAGGTGAAAATGGCTGCCGAGTCCGACCTAACGTTAGTTAAAGTTATAGCGTCCCACTACTCACCAACTTCCCCTTAACGTTATATACACACACACATTAAGTTGACTGACTCCTCAGCAGCAACGTTAGCTAAACAATGGACATCGGGAGGGCGAGACCAAAGCTACTTACCGTCTCTGGCGAGTTTTAGCAGCAATCCGACTGTCCGGTGTGCGGCAGGAAAATGACGTCGTCTTCTCAGCACAGACACGGCGGCAAAATGATGGCTTTCACGTTCCCATTGTGCATTGCATGACTAAAACTTGGGAATTTTAAGCTATTTCACTTAAAGTTATTCACAGACTCAACTAGGTCTACAAATTAGTTTAACATACTTACATTTGCTAGTAATGCAATCAAAACTTAATTGATTTGAGTCATGTAAGTACATTATACTTTAAATGTTTGATTAGATATGAAATCCGGGTTTACAGTGTACCACAATTTAATTATACTCAAGAAAGTAGAAAAAATCAAAAAAATCTACTCAAGTACTGTAACGAAAGTATTTGTAATTAGTTACTTTCCACCACTGGTTTCAACCAATACTGAGTGAGGAAATTCAAGCCATTCTCTGGCAAGGCGCGCGCGGGCACTGCTATTCATATGCTAATTAGAACCATTAGCACCTCCGCGAGCTCTCCACTTACGTCATTGGTCCGTTTCCGTCAGTATTTGGCACAGGCGAACGCGCCGTTCGCAGGCTGTAAATTGTCATTAACTGACGAAAATTAGGGAGATGTATTCTATTTGTGCGTGACATGAGCGCACACGGCGCGTGTCTTCTCCAAGTCGTGCTTACCAGGTTGTTCATAAAAGCCAAAATGTGCCCAGATGAAGGCTTTTAAAGGGTTAGTTCACCCAAAAATGAAAATTCTGTCAGTATTCACTCTCCCTCATGTTGTTCCAAACCTCTATGTGTTTATTTGTTCTGCTGAACACAAAGGAAGATATTTGGAAGAATGTTTTAATCAAACAGATCTCATTCCCCATTGACTACCATAGTATGTATTTTTCCTACTATGGTAGTCAATGGGGAATGAGATCTGTGTGATTAAAACATTCTTCCAAATATCTTTCTTTGTGTTCAGCAGAACAAATAAACACATAGAGGTTTGGAACAACATGAGGGAGAGTGAATACTGACAGAATTTTCATTTTTGGGTGAACTAACCCTTTAAAGTATTTGGAGCATTTTTAAATACTCACACTCGCGTCAAATGAATTGCATGCTGTGTGGCCAATTGTTTCTGCATATTGGAGCTAGTTCCCCCCTTTGACAAAATGGAAATTGTACAAGTGTTGCAAGTGACCGTATTGTCGTCTTTTCGCGTGAAATATAACCAAACTTTAGAGCGCTTCTGCCTCGATGCCATGTTTGCTGCGTTCTAAACCAAAACAACGCAGCGCGTGTGTGACGTCATGACACGTTTGCAATGAACGGGACCGATAAGCAAAATCGTTAAGCAGGCATGCTAATGGTTCCAAGGAATTGGTTCACTGGGCACCGGTTTTGAAGAAGAACCGGTTCTCATCCCTGGATATTATTGTCACAGTGTCTGGTTTGTGTTCCCTGGGTTTTCACTAGAGGTCCTTTTTCCTGATCGTCACCATTATCATGAACTGCATTTCCCATAACCCTTTGCCTGAACTAATCACTGATCATTGCACACAGCTGTTCCCAATTACATTGTTTGCACATGTCTATTTATACCCTGTCTGTTTCTGTGTTTATTGTCGAGTCCTTGTTTTATGTCATTACGCTTCGGAGTGCTGTTCTCGTTTTGTTTCCTGTTCCTGATCTGCCTTGTGTGATATTGAACCTTTTGCCTGTGACTATGATTGGATTACCCCTATAATAAACTGCACTTGGACCTACCTTTTGTGTGCGTGCCGTGACAGAAGGACTCGGCCATGTATGGATCCAGCAGCACGGGGCCCAACAAATCTTTGTTTTATTATTTAAAAAAAAGGCCAGCCACCGCCCTGGCCTCCCGAGGGCTCTTCACCGCCCTGGCCGCCCGAGGGCTCTTCACCACCCTGGCCGCCCGAGGGCTCTTCACCGCCCTGGCCGCCCGAGGGCTCTTCACCGCCCTGGCCGCCCGAGGGGTCTTCACCGCCCTGGCAGCCCGAGGGGTCTTCACCGCCCTGGCCGCCCGAGGGGTCTTCTCCGCCCTGGCCGCCCAAGGGGTCTTCACCGCCTTGGCCGCCAGATGAACTCTGTGTTTCGCCCTGGTCCCCGGTTAACCCCTCACCCCTTGTTTCTGTCTCCTTTCATGGACCTGGCCCACCATCCCTCCCCCTGATCCTCCTCCGTTCCACCTCCCTCCTGGACTCTTGTTTTGTCTTGTTGTATAGTTATGTCTTGGAGCGTCTGGTAGCCGCTCCGTAGAGGGGGGGGGGGGGGGGGTTATGTCACAGTGTCTGGTTTGTGTTCCCTGGGTTTTCACTAGAGGTCCTTTTTCCTGATCGTCACCATAACCCTTTGCCTGAACTAATCACTGATCATTGCACACAGCTGTTCCCACTCACATTGTTTGCACATGTCTATTTATACCCTGTCTGTTTCTGTGTTTATTGTCGAGTCCTTGTTTTATGTCATTACGCTTCGGAGTGCTGTTCTCGTTTTGTTTCCTGTTCCTGATCTGCCTTGTATGATATTGAACCTTTTGCCTGTGACTACGATTGGATTACCCCTATAATAAACTGCACTTGGACCTAACTTTTGTGTGCGTGCCATGACAATTATGTATCGTAATTCTATATTTTCTTAATATTAGTTGTCTTTAATGCTATTTTGCCTGCTTTAAGTTATTATGCCTATGGAGACATTTATGCTGAAGGTTACAGCCAAGGAACCATGTTGTCATGGAGTCTGAGTTTTTGTATTTTTGAGACTTTGGCTGTTAACTACCTGGTTGAAAAGGGCACAATTTTAGTCATATTTATGCATTTATATGTGGGATATCTTGTCTTTATGCTTGTTTTATATTTGTTTGCTTGATTGAGTAACTTTATGTTGTTTCCATTAGATGTTAGTCCTAATTTTGTAACTTTGTTGATAAATAGCCGATTATTTCATTTCATGAATGTGATACAAATACTATTCACAAATGAACAACTTTAATTGTGAAGCCTAAAACGTTTAAAGATACTGTTAGCTATAAACTAACAACACCATGGACTTCAATGTCACCACCACAAAGCGTCTTTCCCTGAAAGCCTGAGTTAAGCCGAGTGCACACTGCGATTTATAATTGTCCTTTATGATAGTTGCTTGTCAGACTGTACGAACATGATCCCCGCTGTATGTCATGTCACACTGTAAGATCTCAGTTGTACAACAGTCAAGACGCGTTAAAAATGGACGCACACAAGAAGACTCGTCCAGAGTGTGAAATTAAAAGTAAAAAGTTACCTCTGCAAAGATTAGCAATGTCGAAGACCAGAGATTTCTTTTTATGGACAGAAGACGAGGTGGAACTTTTACTTAAAGTTACAAGGGAATACAAAACCGCATGGCAGCAGAAAACACAGACTGGGAGTCATCGCAAACCAAATACAGCAACATATTGGAAAGGTACCGGGAGCATTATCCATTGGCAGAGCAAGCCACAACAATGGGAAAGGTGTACCCCCACAATAAGGACGAAATCACTGAAGGTATGTATGATAGGGAAGGATAAGCCATGACTGATGACACCCAATCAGAGAGCCGAGCATGAGCCTCTGCATCATCGTTTCTAAAGTCCTCCGTTTTGACCCGTCTTCACTAAAACGCCCTCCGGGGATTAAAAACGCAAAATGCGGTCGGCATCTAAATTTCTCCGTTTTTGGTCTTTGTTTTTGGCGTTTTATTCTGGACGGGAGGTGCAAACGTAGCAAAAGGTCTCCATTTCTAAACTAAAACATAGTAGTGTGGATGGGGCCTTAGTCAAATCTTCTAACACTGTCAGAATTTCGTTGGAGGTCAAATTTGATCGCAATGTTCATTAATCGGCTGTCGGTGAACATGTCAAACTAATTATCAAAAAATTCAGATTTTAACCTAGGATCAGAGGATTATTTTAGGATTTGGAAAATTTGTCTCAGACGGCCAAATCGTGGCCAACATCGTATAGTGTGCACCCGGGTTTAATTTGCAAGAGCGCAATGAACAGTAAAGCTGTAAAAGCGGGCACTGAGTTAAATAATTACTGATGCGTTTAGTGCCATAGAATAAAACATAAAAAGGTCCCACTTTATATTAAGTGGCTTCAAGTACTATGTACTTAAATTGAAATTAATAATTTGGTACAATGGACTTATTGTGTACATACATGTTTTTACATTGTACTTATATTTTGAAAATACCCGCATGTAATTACAGCTGTAATTAATTTATGTAATTACAGTTGTAATTAATTTATGTAATTACACTGTTGACCCTTCTCTTACACCTTAACCCAACCCAACCTTAAACCGACCCATACCAGCACACCTGACCCTAACCTTACTCGTATCACAACTAATTGGTAAATGGACTGCATTTATATAGCGCTTTCATAGACCCAATGGCCACCAAAGCGTTCACACCTCTCATTCACCCATTCACTCACACATTCATACACCGACGGCGGTGTCAGCCGTACAAGGCGCCATCCAGCTCGTCGGGAGCAGCCGGGGTTAGGTGTCTTGCTCATGGACACCTCGACACTTGGTCAGGTGGAACCGGGGATTGAACCACCAACCTTTCGATTTGTAGACAATCTACATGAACCACTGAGCCACTGCCGCCCGAGTGATTAGCAGCACAAGTGTTTTACAATACACTGTAAAACAAAACTGTAAAACAAAACTGTAAAAAAAACGGTAATTTTCTGGCAGCAGGGGCGCCAGAAAATGTCTGTTAAAAAACGGAAAAATACTGTCAGGAAAAAAACTGTAAAAAACTGTAAAACATGGTAATTTCTTATTCTATAATTATGGTTTATTACTGTTATTCTACACAAAAATATCCTTCATTACCTGATATAATGTTAATTTACTGACCTATTGAAGTATTAATATCTGTTTTGTACCATTGTAACACTGACAACCACAGTGATGATGAGAGTCACATGATCATTCATAGCTCATTACGAGCAGCTTTTCCACAAGAGAGTTAATACTAATATATAGAAACTGCACAGTGTCATTCGCAGAAACATTAAACACCATCATGGTAACACATGAAATTTTAAAAATGCAATAAACATTAGTTTAACAACATTAAATGTAACATAAAACCCTAATATACATAACTGATTCGAAAAAAAACTAAGAAAACTATGAAGAAACATAGTTATTTCAGCAAAAACACATCACTGAAGTGTCACGCAGGGAATTGTGGGAATGTCAATTTACGGTTTTTCACTGTAAATTATACAATGAGTTGTTCTTTTTCACTTTCAAAAACTGTAAATTTAATGGTATTTAGTACGGAAATACTATTATTTAACCTTAAAACTCACTTTAACACCCACATGCTTAATGATCTTCAAGGAAAATATGTTAAATGACTGCTGATTTCTGCAGTTATACCTTCTTTTCTGTGTTTTCTAATTTAACAGAAAAAATCTGTAAAATATTACGGAATATGTTATGTAAAATTACACACAACCCTGTAAAAATACAGACAATAGATACTAAAATAGATACTTAAAACCAAAATACAAGCTTTTACCTGTAAATTCAATAGTGGACCTTTAAATTACAGCAAATATCTGTAAAATAACAGGCATTCACTATATAATGACAAAACGGCAAAATTATGTAAGAAATACAGACCATTACCTGTAAATTTACTTTTTTTTTTTTTACAGTGTACAACATCCACACAATATGTACATTGTACTTATTTGTCGATGTAAGTACATAGTACTCAAAGCCACTTAATATAAAGTGGGACCCATTATTTTATTTGTGAATAAAATATAAAGTACATATAAAGATTTAAGGCTTAAACGTGTGATAAAAGGCACGTTCAAACAGCAAACGTGTTGCTGTTGTTTTTTAAGGCCATTAAAAAGGGATTTTTAAATGAAAATTGAGAAGCTCATGGAAAAGTAGTTTAACACAAGCTGTTTGTAATTCTCCTCTGGCCCTGTTATTGAGGTTGTTGATTGTTAAAGGCACAAAGCACAGTTTTATCTCTTTCTAACAAGCTTTGGACAAATTAGAATGTGATTCCCATTCATCAAGTATTGAAACTCATTCTGATGCTATAAACAGGAAGAATTGCGAATCACAGGAAAATAAATTGCTTTTTGAGGGTCCCATTCAGGTAGCTAGATCTTTCAAACATGTCTCATCAACTACAAAGTGATCCAGAGATGAGACAGGCACCTTTTAAATCAGTTTGGGAAAAAATGCTGGTTGCTCTTTAGCTCCAAACAAAAGATCAAAAATGAGTTTTCTTTTGTCAAGGGGCTTAAAAATTCAAAAGGCTGACCTTGTTTGCATTTTCTGGAGATTTCGGGATGGCTTTTGAAGAATGAAAAAGAGGGAAAATGCATCTGAGCTGTGGGTGTTTTTTATTTATTTATTTTTTAGGCTTTTTAGGGTCAGTAATCATAAGCTACATATTCCCTCAAATTTTGCAGGGCATAACTTCTGAAATTACATTAATCTGTTTACGATTGAGGGATTATGTTTATTTTAATGGCAAGCAATATTTCGTAATTGCTTTTTAGAGTGCCATACGTTTACCATCATTTTTTATTTAATAGAGAAGACTTTGATAAAAATCATTTCAAAAACTAGAATTTTGTCTTTAAACATTGTAGTAAACGCAAATGCTTAAAGGCATCTACTTTTAACAAAAATGTACTTGTGATTTTTTCAAACAGACACTGATATCTGCAAACTGAAACCTATGTGTTTCTATTTATCGACCCATACCACAATGTCAAGACTTATTGGGTGATGTGAAGGTCATGGACACTAACAACATTGCAAGAACATTAAGCCTTTTTTTTTTCTTATCTTTTTTTTTTGTTGCATGTATTGACTTCTTAATCAATCACAACAGTTCTCAGTCAGACCCAGAAAGATGCTTCACTAACAACAGTTTAGAGAGGCCAATGAAATGTGTTTACATGATATGTAATTTTCAATCTAATTAATTACATCATGTGCCGATTAATTAATCTAGCCAAACTTTTAGGCTACAACTGCCATGTTTTTTTTTTTTTCTTTTTCTTTTTTTCAGAAGTTGCATTTGAATTGGTATTTAGAAATATTTTCGGTAACACTTTATTTTAAGGATCAGAAATTAGACACTAATTAATGACTAATAACTGCATTTGTAAGTAACTAGTTAAGTACTTGTATGCCATTACAAGCTATTTATAAGGCCTTTATTGGCTGTTGTCTTATTTTTGTCTTATAACCCCTTTATACTTGTTTCTGTCCTAACAATGTACTAATTAGCTAAAAATAAAACAAACTAATAGCTTGTACTGTGCCAATTACACACTTTGTAAGTCCCCAGTACACTGTGTGAATGTGTAGCTTATAAGTATGAAATAAATATAGAATGGGCATTTCAACACAGACATTTAAATTTGCAGAGAAACACTGTCTTTCTAGCAGTTGTTCCAGTAGTAGAGAAGTAGTAGTAGTATACTTTATTGTCCTTGAAAGGAAATTTGTTGTGGACTACATGTTGATATAAAAAGAAAAGGAACGGTTGATTTAAGACTTTACAAATTTATTGTTATTCAGCATTCAGCATTCGTACAGATACAGGCACACAGGAATTCTTATACTGATTTAGTTTGCACAATGGGACTTTATATCTTCTACCGGAGGGGAGCATTTCATACTGTGAATACAAACGATTTACGATTTTCTAGCCTGGCTCCGCCCTCCTACGCACTTCCGCTCAATTTCATTTTCCTTCAGTACTACGTCTGGGACTGTGCTGTAGACTTTGGTTTCCAGAAATCAATTTTTTGTAGGACCAATCAGCGAACAGAGGGAGTGGCTGAGAACGATGACGTTGATGTAGCGCGTCAGTTTGAGTTCAGTAATGGCAGCGGAGAAAGACGTGAGAAAAGCTATTCGGTCTGTTGTTGGAAAACTGCCGAATATGCAGAATTTAAAGCCGGAGCAAGAACAATGTTTGCTAAGTTTTGTTGCTGGCCATGATGTTGTGGCCCTCCTCCCCACGGGATTCGGGAAAAGTTTGATTTTCCAGCTCACTCTGCTAGTGGTGAATGAGTTAGCTAAGGTGAACGATAGGGATGCAAAGCCGATAGTTGTTGTCGCCTCCCCTCTTGTTGCACTAATGGAGGACCAAGTGAAGGAGGCAGAAAAGTTAGGAGTTCGTGCTCGGCAGCTCGGCGTGCACGATGACCGTGACATTTTGGATGGACGATTTAGCCTGGTGTACGGAAGCCCCAAGTCCTAGCAGCTAAACTGTTGTTGAAGATGCACTCAGGAGTCATGTCAGTATCACAAGAATCACTAAATTTACTGTTCAGAATTTGAGCTAAATAGAACAATTTGAGCCTCTTTGTGTACTCGTGCAGGACCATGCTATTGGTAGATGCATGGACAAACTGTTTGAGTGTCAGTTTTACATGTTGTAAATCATACAAATTTGTTGTATTTTTTTTTTTTTATAAAAATGTGAAAATGTACAATGTACAAACACATACTTTGAAGACCATAATTAAGGTAATTAAGAAACAATAAGACATAATATGAAAAATTGTTGTTTATTACACATCTGCAGATAGAGACAGATCATTCACTGTACAGCATTTGCGGCAGATCCGAAACGACCGCAGCGGTGTATTTTTAATGATTAGACCCAGCTTCGACTGTTGAATGAATACATCACTGTCCTTAGTGTCAAATATACATTTCAAATTAATAATTGTTCCTAGATGAACAAAACCTGCAGCTCTCGTTGAAAGACATCCTATTGTAAACATAATCCTCTGATCATTCGGACTTGTTTCCGACCGGTTTTGGCGCATGACATACGTCAGGACCACACGTTAGCGATTGGCTATGACAGATCCTGAGTGACTCTGGGCAGATCCAATAGTTTTGAACTTGAACAGAGAACCCGCCTACAAGAAAGTAAACATTTCTCAATGGAGCGGTGCCAGACTCTCTGTACAAATGAAATGTACGAGAGTCTGGTTGAACCAGGCTAACGATTTTCTGTACCTGATGCAGAATCTAATTCTCATATAAATGTTGAAGATTAAAATATTCCTCATGTCCAACAGTTTTTAGTGCTGTCAACACCAGGTGTGCTAATTTAGATTTAATAATTGAAAAAGAAACCATGAAAAAGTAAAATATGAATGCAGTGAATGTATGTCAATCAATTAACCATTTACTACTAATAATGGCAGGTCTTCCATTTAACAGCTCTGGACCAGACCATGACTGAGTTGAGTTGAACTTAAAACAACATTGCTGAAAGCAAATTCAGGTGTATGGGGAAACAACAGCAATATACCTTTATATGATATAATGTTAGCATTCGAAACAATGTAGAAAAGCTACTGGCCTCTAATGTGATGTCGAAAGGAATGGTGTGCCACCTTCTTCGCTTTCTTTTGTTTGTCGTCTATTAGTACAGGCTCATCAGATTTTCTCAAATTTTGTGATGAGGAGGTAGTGTCATCATTGTGATCATGGTGGTGGACTTTCAATGGTGACATTGAAAGGTGCTAAAAATAAATAAACATTTTCAAATCATCACTTTTTAGAACGACATAAGTTATTGACAGTTAACTGGCAAGTTTAAACATTAAAACACCTTATTTGCATCGTGCCTTGCAGCCTTAGACAATAAACAACAATTACAGCATTTAGAAAAAGTAGTTAAAGGGTACCTATTATGGAATTTTGAAAATTACCTTTCATGTAGTGTGTAACATAGATCTAAGTGAACAAAAACATCCTGCAAAGTTTTATATATGAAAATTCACCGTCCAAAAAGTTATTGTCTCTCAAAAGTATGAGTCGACTCTTGAGTCAATTTAATTAATCGTTTTTCCAATGAGTCATTTTCCTTTTCGTTGTGACGTCAAGACAAAAAAAATTCAAATTGGCCGCGCCCACTCATTGCGTGCGCAGACACTAGGGAAAACTTGAAAACATCATGTCGACAACAAGACGCAGTGTTCTGAAGTGCCAATCAAAAGCAACCTTTTTTTCACTGCCCAGGGACGAGCATGCGAAGAATCAGTGGCTAGAGTTTATATTTACAACTATACCACACAATAATAGCCCGAACCTTGTTCTGTGTTCGCGTCATTTTAATGACGATTTCTTTACAAATATAAATGCTGCAAGTGTGGATTCGCGAGCCGGCTGATACTGAAGGAAGGTTCAGTACCAAGTTTCTTTGGATCAGCTTCCTCTTCCGAATCACAACTTGTAAGTATTATTAATAATTGTTGCTTTTATATGTTTTGTAGCATGCTCAATAAGTATTTGTGTGTGTTGTGTAAGTTACGCTCAGCGCAGCTTCTAGGTCTCCAATGTCATTTTTTTTTTAAATATGTGAAATGTTTGTCGTTGTTATTTGAGTTGTCATAAAGAATAGAGCAATACCTTGTAGTACAGCAGTCCTTTATCAATATGT
This sequence comes from Chrosomus eos, assembly GCA_036326025.1. NCBI lineage: Eukaryota > Metazoa > Chordata > Actinopteri > Cypriniformes > Leuciscidae > Chrosomus > Chrosomus eos. The sequence continues at coordinate 22,131,917 of CM070827.1, read as the reverse complement.
TTAAGCATTGGGCTAACGCAAACAATAACTGATTGGGTCATCTGACCAATCACCGCAGATTAGCGTCACGCAAAGGAGGGGTTTGGAAAAATGACGAATTATTTGGGAGTCGTTGAGCAAATCAGGTAAAAATAAATGCATATTATAAGACAACAAAAGTGTTTTTTGTCATTGCATGGATGTAAAACTTTTGTTGGGGACTCCCAAAACAATATTAGGAACATTTTAAATGCCATAATAGGTGCCCTTTAATCATTATCTGAATGACACTACTAATTCCAAATGAAACAGATCTTCAGAATTTTTGAGAGTATACATTTTTATAAATGTGATTCTGTACAATTTTGCAAAGAGTGTCAAACATGTATCTAGGTACAATTCACTTTCCATTCAAAATCCTTATAGTTCTCTGCAGTACAATAATGGCCATTCCCTGATTGGTGTGCATTTGCTTAACATAGGGCATTTTTTTCACCCCTTCACTTTGCACAAACTCCTGTCACAGATGGGGTGACATTGCTTCATTGTGTTTGTGGCTTCAGATCCCTATTCGCTCACTGAAGCACGTCAACATTGCACAGTGTGAGTGATAAAAGTAACAAAATGTGTCCTCTTTTTGCAAAGATGTGTTGCAGTAAAAGCGTTTAGATATCATAGAACAGCAGAATATTATAGACCGTATAACAATTGGCTGTATTATTGTTAAAATGTTTTTTGATTAAAAACAGCAAAAATATTTTTCCAAGAGATTTCAGGCAAAACAATTTCCTATGGAAACAACAAAGCTATGGATATTTTTAAGTCATCTAGGAGCTTTTTACAGATGTCACTGAAAAATTCCTGGAAAAGCCTTGATTTCATGGTGTTGCTCTGAATAAGGTCTAGTGAAAAACAAAGCATTTACAATGTTGCAATCAGCCATTGTACTCATCATTTGAGTTAAAAGCTAATAAAATGCACAGTTGCACTTCTAGTTCTCATTTCACTTGGAAAATTCAAATCATTCCTAGTCAGATTTGACACGTTTTGCAAAAGCATATACAGAGTAACGTCACATTGAGGCAATGTTGAAAATATCTAATGCTGTTATCCAAAGCTAACACTCAGCAGCCATAAAGTGAAATCAATGAAAATGCCAAAAGTTTAAAAGTCTGATGTGTAAATTGTTTGTATGTAATAAATACTACACACACAGCATGAAACATTATTATTATACTGACCAACATCTTGTCCTTTGGCTTTCCCAATAACCTGTTCTCGGAGAAAATCACGTTCGTTTTCTAGCTCTCCGATAATTTTTTCTCGCCACTTTATTTTCTCTCCCAGAAATTCTATCTTCATTTTCATGAAAAAAAGCCTAATAAATCACAAATAAATGAAATAATTCTTAAAAAAATTAGTGTTTTTTATTAATATCATCTGTCTTTAAACTATGCATTTGCTTTGAAAGTATTATATTTTTAAATATTTTTGGTGTTGTAAAGCTTGTATACTTATTTTAATTATTGTATCCTCTTCTAGGGTGTGTCGGGATAAATGCCACAGTAAATCATACACCAAGAGCATCCGAAGTCGCTCAATATTTTCCAAGTTTCACCTAAGCCTCCAGACATGGATGCATTTTATTTACAGGTAAGAATATCATTGTGTGTTTTTTTTTCTTTTGTTTTTTTTTTTCTTCTGTGTTTGCTTTTAAACTGTAGATTTTCACAAGAACTCAGGTTGCGGCAAGTGGACATGCTAGAGGAAAGGCATCACTGGAAGCTCTTCTACACTGATTAAACTTGCTTATTGTCTGCGTGGAGTCTGCAAATCTGCAATTAAAAGAATGAAGAGAAAAGGTGACCTGAAAATTGGAAAAAGACATGAAATTGTTTTTATTGATGAGAGCAAATTTAGCCACAAAAGAAAGGTAATATATTTTCAGTTATATCTGTTCACACTTTATAGTAAAGATGAATGATACAATACATTCTTAAATTCTGTCATTTTTAGTACAACCGAGGAAGACAGAGCAACCAGGCATCATGGGTGTTTGGAATGCTTGGGGTCAAAGAGGAGTTCAGAAGACCCATTCTGAAAGTTGTCAATCAGTGTTCAGCTTAACACCTGCCAATTCTCCAGAAGCATGTGAGACAAGGAAGCACTGTTGTGTCAGATGGGTGGAGAGCCTATAACTGTCTCAGAGATGCTGGATATAACCATGTCACTGTGAACCATTAAGAGGTTTTTGTTGATCCTCAGACAGGTGCTCACACACAGAACATTGAGAGATTGTGTGGAGTTTGCAAGGCAACAGTGTGGAGATTTAGGCGAAACCGCACAGTAAGCAGCCTCAAAGACCACTTAAAATTAATTGAGTGGACGTACTGGTGTGGTGACATACATAAAAATGGCCCCCTGGAAATGATTTTGCATGACATCAGAAGGAAGTATCCTGTGTGAAAAGATGTAGATGTTCAGTTTATTCTGTGACCATCATCATCTTTGTGTTAAAAACAAATTTGTCAATAAACTGTTTGGCAATTGATTGTGATTATTCAAGATGTGTCTCATCAGTTTGTTCTCTTGAACCATAAAAAAACAATAAACACTGAGTTGCACTTTTTTCAATGTTTACTTTAGAATAGGGAAAGTATTCTGAAGTAATATTGCATTTATTAGTGACAAATGTGATTGTTACTTATTAATAAAGGGAATATTTTAGTTATAAATCATTTGTTATAGAACAACTGCTAGAAAGACAGTGTTTCTCGGCAAATTTAAATGTCTGTGTTGAAAGGCCCATTCTAGATTTATTTCATATACTTATAAGCTATACATTCACACAGTGTACTGGGAACTTATAAAGTGTGTAATTGGCACAGTACAAGCTATTAGTTTGTTTAATTTGTTTAATTTAATTAGTACATTGTTAGGACAGAAACAAGTATAAAGGGGCTATAAGACAAAAATAAGTCAACAGCCAATAAAGGCCTTATAAATAGCTTGTAATGGCATACAAGTACATAACTAGTTACTTACAAATGCAGTTATTAGTCATTAATTAGTGTCTAATTGATCCTTAAAATAAAGTGTTACCATATGGTAACACTTTATTTTAAGGTGCTATTAATAAGCAGTAATTAACAGTTAATAAGACACTTATAAGACCTTATAAGATGCATATAAGATGCATATAAGCATTAACTACTTCATATAAGGGTTAATTAAAGCACAAGACGAACCCGGAGAGGCAACTGAGCGGCCCCGGAGTGGTCATGACCCAGCTGGACCCCAGGGGATGGAGTCTACACTCACCCTGGCTGTAACTGTCGTGAGGCTCGTCGGCGGCACGATTGAGTAGAGCGGGAAAAGTGAAACAAAGCGTCCTCAGAAGTTATATGAAGTAGTTATTGCTTGTATGCATCTTATATGCATCTTATAAGGTCTTATAAGTGTCTTATTAACTGTTAATTACGGCTTATTAATAGCACCTTAAAATAAAGTGTTACCCATATTTTCATACCAAAACAGTTAGTTACCAACATTCTTCAAAATAATTTCTGTTATGTTATGCAAAAGAAAGAAAGTTATACAAGTTGAAATGACACGAGGGTGAGTAAATATAATTTTCTTTATTGGGCAAACTATCCCTAAAATTTGATATGATAGTCGAAATAAGAAACTAAAACTTTTTTTTTTTGAGAAATCTCCATTTTACACTTTTAAATGTTAGTAATGGGTTTCAATTTACTCTAATAATCCATTGTATGTAATGATACAAATGGAGGCATGCAACAAAGGTTCAAATGTTGAATTATATGTTACCAAAATGTGATTTTATCTTTATTATGTACTTAAATGGATCAAGGTGAACATTTTTAGATAGGTTTTCAACCCTGTTTTGTTTTAGGCAGTTGAATATAACTTTAAAAAGTCCAATAGAAACGTTACTGCCGCTCATCAAAGGCAGCTGTCACAGTTGCTAGTGTTTTAAGTTGAGTAAGTCTTGAGTAAGTCCATGTATTTAGTATGACAGCCTATCAACACCCAATTTCTGTCTATTTAAGGCTGCGCTTATTCTATCTGGGTATGCGACACAGCTCCGCCCCGTGGTGCGGGCGCACCACCATTCAATGGGATGTCTGCAATTCACCAGCATACTAACCTTTATCGCAAGCCGTTTTAACATTTAATCATTTTCATTTAAACCCTTCTAGTCTCTTTTTGCATGCTACTAGTACTTAATTTTTAGATACTAGTATCTATTTCACTAAGTACTAGTACTTATTCATTAGATAGTACTTATTCATTAGACACTAGTACATATTTATTAGATACTAGTACTTATTAATTAGATATTAGTACTTTTCAATAGATACTAGTACCTATTTATTAGATACTAGTATTTATTCCAAATGTTACTAGTAAGATTTTTTATTTTACTAGTAAGATTTTTTATTGAACTACAGTGGCCGTTCTGACTAGGCATAACATAAGACTAGTATAAAAAGCACTTTAGTAAGATAAGAATAGTTACTAGTAACAATTACAAAAGATACTGTCTAATAAATAGGTACTAGTATCTATTGAATAAGTACTAGTAGCTAATTAATAAGTACTAGAATAAATAGGTACTAGTATCTAATGATTTAGTGCTAGTATTTATTTAATAAATACTAGTATCTAGTAATAGGTACTAGAGTTCTCAACGGGCCGGGTCGGCCCGACAAACCCGACGGGACCCGCGGGTTCGGGCCGGGTTCGGGTCGAAAATATAAGCAAATGACTCGGGTCGGGTCGGACCTCGGGCTTAATCTTTTCCGCTCAGTAAAAAAAAACATGTTCACCTTAAAGAAAGTCTGGCTGCTGCGTGCAAAGTGCATCGCGGGTGGCTGGCCGTAAGAGAAGAGAACACACTGTGGACGCACTGTTCCTCCACGATGCCTTATAAGCATACAATTATGTTTGTAGGCTATGCCTATTTTGTTTCAAAACTCGTAGCCCGCGCGCTGGCTGGCTGTTTGAGTTCTTTTTATTTATTATTGTGTTAAGATTTTTATTAAAACAGGCATGGCATTAGCTACTTTCCTTTGAAAATAGTTGGCAGCTGCACTTGCGCGCATTTCAGACGTGATATTAGACGATGGAAAAAGCAAAGAAAACGCGGTCGGAAGACTAGTAAAAGGAAAAGAGAATCTGACCGCGTGAGGAACCGGACAAGTGTCTCACTCGGTCGGGCTTTCACTCGTCGGCGCGAGCTAAAAAGCAGCACTGGATGCAACAGTGATGCTGACCTGGCGATCTTGTTGATGGACTAGTAAGTAAATCTTTCTAAGTTTGTGTGCATTTTATTATGTGATTTCACTGGAATGAATAGAGTCACCGCGACGGTGATAGATTGAAGTGAGTCGGGCCGCGGGCCGGGTTCGGGCAGATAATTCATGTTGATGTGTCGGGTTACATCGGGTCCGGGCTTTAAAAGCCACGGGCCGGGTCGGGTTATAATTTTCAGGCCCGTTGAGAACTCTAATAGGTACTAGTATCTAAAAAATAAGTAGGCCTACTAGTACATAATGGATAACTACTAGTATCTAATATATATATGTATTAGTCACAATTGGAATACATACTAGTCAGACCTGAATAGTTGATATCTGAATGACAGATCCCCATAGAAGTCAATGGCAAAAATTTAATTTGTTACTAGTAACAAAAGACTAGTTACTAGTCACTATTGAAATACGTACTAGTATCTAATGAATAAGTACTAGTAACTAATAATTAAGCACTAGTATCTAATAAATGAGAACTAGTATCTAATGAATAAGTACTAGTATCTAATAAATAAGGACTAGTATCTAATGAATAAGTACTAGTATATTTAAAAAGGTACTAGTACCTTAAGAATAAGCACTAGTATCTAAAGAAAAGGCACTAGTAGCTAATGAATAAATACTAGTCGCATGAAAATAAAGACTAGTAGGTTTAAATGATTAAATGTTAAAACAGTTTGTCATAAGTCAAGTCAAGTATATTTATATAGCATTTTTCACAATATAGATTGTATCAAAGCAGCTTCACAGTATCAATCAAAATAACATAACAATGTTTGTTTCTTAGTGGAAAAAAACATCCACGTTAGGGCTGATCAATGAATGATTGGTTAATTAATTTGAATATCCCCAACTGAGCAAGCCAAAGGCAACAGTGGCAAGGAACCGAAAAACTCCATCAAGTGACCTACTGGTGTCCTAAAACTCCATCGGGTGACCTAATAGAGAAAAAAAACCTTGGGAGAACCCAGGCTCAGTTGGGGGCCAGTTCTCCTCTGGCATTTATGAACTAGAGGGCGGATTTAAAGTAACTGTAAGATAAAAAATTTATATGAATGCCTGGCTGATGAGATGCGTCTTTAGTCTAGTTTTAAACTGGGAGAGCGAGTCTGAGCAACGAACGATATCAGGAAGCCTATTCCAGAGCTTTGGAGCTAAATGTGAAAATGCTCTCCCTGTCACGGTATACAAATTCATTTGCTTCCTTCTCGTCTCGTGTTATTGTTGTTGCATGAAAGCACATGTGTGGTGGGCGTGTGTGAGTGAGTGATTGTCATTCCTTGATCCGCTCCAGCTGATCATCATCTCATCACCAGCTGCAGCCGATCTCATTTCACTATATATGCTCACAGTGTTCTCATCTCCATTGTCAGATCGTTGTTGGATGTGTCGGTGTTCCAGTCTTGTGTTCCTGAGTCTCTCGTCGTGTGTTCCTGTGGATTTTGTCTTGTTTGTGGATTATCGTCGGTTGTGGATTATCACCGCTTGTGGATTGTTCTTCATCTGTCTTCACTGCACCACTTGGGATTCACCACACTGACCATCGATGTCCCTGTGTCACCCTCCACGCCCGTGTCTTTCTGTTTGGACTTCCACTACCCAAATAAAGAGTTTGTTTACCTGCTATTGCTTCCTGTTATCAGTTGAGTCATGACAGAACGATTTGACGCTACCATGGAAGCAGCGGGTACTTCAGCATCTAGTCTTGAGGACTTTGTGCAGCACAGTATGAGAAGAATGGACTCACAGGAGAAGAATCTGAATGACACGGGTCGTGCGGTTCAAGCTTTGGTGACACAGGTGTCCGAGCTGACCCAGCAGATTCTACTTCTTCGAGCTCCCGCTGCGCCGCCCACACCAGCCGTCCCCCTCATTCCACCTGAGATCCCAACGCACAGCGAACCACGCCTACCTGTTCCAGAGAGCTACGCGGGTGAGTCTGCATACTGTAGAGCATTCCTGACCAGATGTGCAATGCATTTTGCTCTACAGCCCAGAACATTTCAAAATGAGCAGACGAAAGTGGCATTCGTGTTGACTTTAATGACCGGTAAAGCAACGCTGTGGGGGACGGCGGTGTGGGAGAATCAAGATCCCTGCTGTGCCTCGTTCCCGACACTCTCCGCGGAGATGAGACGGGTATTCGATCGTGCCGTCACGGGGAGAGAGGCCGCTAGGGTGCTGGCCGACCTCCGTCAAGGTGAGAGGTCGGTCTCGGATTTTTCGAACGAGTTCTGAACCCTGGCGGCCGAATGTCAGTGGAACGAGGAGGCGCAGTGGGACATGTTCCTGCATGGGTTGGCTGACCGTGTCCAGAGGGAGATCTATGCCCTGGACCTACCTACAACCCTCAATGGCCTCATCGAACTGGCTCTACGGGTGGACGCTCGGCTGGCTAGGGTCGGGAGTAGAGCTTTGTCCACCCGTTCTACAGGAGGAATCGAGGAACAACGGTCCAGTGGCAGGGACACGGTCAGCCCAGTCTTCGATCACGAACCCATGCAGGTGGGTCGAGCTCGGCTTTCCCGGGAGGAGAAGGAAAGGCGGAGATCCCAGGGCCTTTGCCTATACTGCGGAGGCACGGGACACTACGCTTACAACTGCCCGGTAAAAGGTCAAGCCCGATAGTAAGCATGAGGCTACTATCGGGTGGGATCTCCGCCAAGAAGACCTCATCCACATCTACTCTCCTTCCGGTAAGACTGAAATGGTCAGCTCACCAGCACGATTGTCGAGCACTTTTGGATTCCGGGGCTGAAGGTAACTTTATGAACAGCACTCTTGCACACAGCTTTCAGATTCCCCTCAAACCACTCACACAAAGGATTTATGTACACGCACTCAACGGCCAAGAACTCCCCACCATTTCATTTATCACTGAAGACATCACCCTCATCACTTCAGGCAATCACTCCGAGACTATTAGTTTTTACATTCTGGATTCACCCCTGGCACCCATTGTTCTTGGACATCCCTGGCTCATCCGTCACAACCCCCGAATGGACTGGCAACATAAAGCTATACTGGAGTGGAGCAAGGAATGTCATAAGTCTTGTCTCGTGTCTGCTTGTCCGTCTGTGCCTGTTTGTGTGTTTCAGGAGGAAGTAGGGGATTTGTCTAACGTGCCCGAGGAGTAACGCGATCTGAAGGAAGTGTTCAGTAAGTCTCGTGCTGCTTCACTTCCTCCTCATCGTCCCTATGACTGTGCCATAGATTTAATGACAGGTAAGTCTCCGCCTAAAGGCAAGCTATACTCACTTTCTGTTCCTGAAAGGGAGGCTATGGAGAAATATATTTCTGATTCTCTGGCAACCAAGTTCATCCGCCCTTCCTCTTCTCCAGCGGGGGCGGGGTTCTTTTTCGTGGGGAAGAAGGACGGGTCTCTCCGACCTTGTATTGATTACCGGGGGTTGAATAACATCACGGTAAAGAATACTTATCCTTTGCTGTTGATGTCTTCAGCTTTCGAGAGGTTGCAGGGAGCGTCCGTCTTCACGAAATTGGACTTGCGTAACGCTTATCATTTGGTTCGCATCAGGGAGGGGGATGAATGGAAGACTGCTTTTAACACCCCCAGGGGGCACTTTGAATATTTTGTCATGCCTTTCGGGCTGTCCAACTCCCCAGCAGTCTTCCAGGCACTGGTCAATGACGTGTTGCGAGACATGATAGACCAGTTCATATATGTTTACCTGGATGACATATTGATATTTTCCTCGTCTCTCCAGGAACATGTGCAACACGTCCGACGAGTGCTTTTGTCAAAGCGGAGAAATGCGATTTTCATGCACAGTCTGTTCCTTTCTTAGGATACATCATCTCGTCTGAGGGAATGCGTGTGGACCCTGAGAAGGTTAAGGCTGTGGTAGAATGGCCAAGTCCAGATTCCCGTAAGGCCCTACAGAGGTTTCTGGGGTTCGCCAATTTCTATCGACGTTTCATTCGTAATTTCAGCCAACTAGCCGCGCCTCTGACTGCCTTGACCTCTCCCAGTACTCCGTTCAGGTGGTCAGATACAGCCGAGGCTGTATTTGCCAAACTCAAGAGCCGCTTTGTTTCAGCTCCCATCCTCGTTGCCCCTGAGTATTCACGGCAGTTCGTGGTGGAGGTCGATGCGTCAGAGGTGGGGGTAGGAGCAGTCCTGTCCCAGCGTTCTCCCACAGACGACAGGATGCATCCTTGCGCATTTTTTTCTCATTGATTATCCGCAGCCGAACGCAATTACGACATTAGTAACAGGGAGTTGTTGGCAGTCAAGTTAGCGTTGGAGGAATGGCGTCATTGGTTAGAGGGTTCTGGGGTACCCTTTATAGTCTGGACTTATCACAAGAATTTAGAATACATCAGAACTGCCAAAAGATTGAACTCCAGGCAGGCTCGGTGAGCACTTTTTTTCGGACGTTTTGATTTTTCTCTCTCGTACCGCCCGGGGTCTAAAAACATCAAACCCGACTCTTTATCTCGCATTTTTGATCCTTCCGAACGCCCGTCTACTCCCGAGTGCATTTTACCGGAGAGTCTATTTGTCTCCACACTCGTATGGGAGGTCGAATCGAAGGTCAAAACGGCCTTAGAAGGGGTAACGCCTCCGCCTGGTTGCCCACCGAATCGCTTATTCGTGCCGGAGGTATTAAGGTCTGACGTCATTCAGTGGGGTCATTGCTCCAACGTGGCTTGTCATCCAGGAGTTTATCGTACTAAGTTTCTAGTCAAGCAACGATTCTGGTGGCCACTCATGGCTCGTGACATTCACAGTTTTGTTTTGGCTTGCTCGGTTTGTGCCACTGGTAAGACTTCCAATCGACCCCCAGATGGGCTCCTTCAACCGCTGCCAGTCCCTTCGAGACCCTGGTCCCATATCGCTCTCGATTTTATTACCGCCCTCCCACCCTCCCAGGGTAAAACAGTTGTTTTAACTGTGGTGGACCGGTTCTCGAAGGCGGCTCATTTCATTCGCTTACCCAAATTACCCTCAGCTAAGGAGACAGCGTTGACAGTCATTGACCACGTCTTTCGTTTACATGGCCTCCCGATGGACGTGGTCTCTGACAGAGGACCCCAGTTTGTGTCCAAATTTTGGCAAGAATTTTGTAAATTACTGGGGGCGACGGTTAGTTTATCCTCAGGGTTTCATCCCCAGAGCAATGGTCAAACCGAGAGAGCCAACCAAGATCTGGAAAGGGTGATGCGATGTTTAGTCTCCAAGAATCCTTCCTCATGGAGTCAGCAACTTTCCATGGTGGAGTACGCCCACAACACGTGTCGTGTTACCAGTGTCGGCCACGGGCCTTTCTCCGTTTGAATGTAGTTTAGGTTACCAGCCACCAGTGTTGCCACAGTTACTTTGAAAAAGTAACTAAGTTACTTTACAAGTTACTTGATTTTAAAAGTAACTAAGTTACTTTACAAGTTACTTGATTTTAAAAGTAACTAAGTTACTTTACAAGTTACTTTTATTAGTTACATTCAGCAGTTGCCGACAACACCCCCACCACCTCAACATAAAAATGACAACCGGTTTTGCCAACACTCACTTTATTGGAAGTGTATTTTTAACAGTAATATCAACAATCTATCTCCTGACATTTAAAGTTGAACTTAAAAACTATTTCCTGAAAAAACAGTCTTTCTTGACTTCACTTAATATAAATACTTGTTTTTATAAAATATATATTGTTTTTTTGTTTTTCTTGACCCTGTAATTTAGTAACTGTAGAACACGTTAACTTTAATTTTGCGTATATGATGAAATGTATACAGTTTCTTGTCAATCTATGTCTATTTTAATGTGAACAATGCGCTGACACTTTAATTCAGCACGGTGCAGCACAGCAAAAATAGACTAGGTGCGGAAACGATCTCTGCACTGCTGTATACTCACGCACCTGGAACGGATCGACGGACCGCACCCGCGTGCAGTGTGAAAGCTCTAACCTGTTAACATGGGTACGGGAAAAAATATGCACCGCATACGCACTGCAGACGGAGACAAGTATGTGTGAAACGGGCGTAAGTTTGACTGTACGGTGCTGCGACTCCATATGTTTTTTCAAATTCGACGAAGTGTTTCTGTAGGTAGATAACACTTTGTCGCCACCAGCACAGAGTTTACAACGGACCTTAATGTTGCAATCTTTAGCTGACAGACACAAACTCAAAATAGTGACTGTATTTCCAGCTGGAAAAATCGCATCTCTCTCCTCCCTCCATTGTTGTTTACGTTTGTGTCGCTGCGTGGTACATACACGTGACGTGAACCTCATGCTGAAAACGTGACTTGTCGCGCACACTCCCCGAGATGCAAGAAGAAATAAATATATATTTTTACTAAGGAAAATGACAAAAATAGTAACGCACAGTGACTTGGATAAGTAACTTTAATCTGATTACTGGTTTTGAAATAGTAACGCGTTAGATTACTCGTTACTGAAAAAAGGGGTCAAATTAGAGTAACGCGTTACTAAGTAACGCGTTACCGGCATCACTGCCAGCCACCTATTTTTCCCAGTCTGGAATCCGAAGTCGCGGTCCCCTCCGCACACGCCTTAGTCCAGAGGTGTCACCGCACTTGGACTAGAGCCCGTGAGACTTTACTCCAGGTGGGGGCACGCACCAAGGCGAGGGCCGATCGCCACCGGTCTAAGCCTCCCATATACGTCGTCGGTCAAAAAGTGTGGCTTTCTACTAAGAACATTCCTCTCCGTTCCGTCTCTAATAAGCTTGCTCCCAAATTTATTGGCCCGTTCTCTGTCACCAAGATCATTAGTCCGGTGGCAGTCCGCCTTAGTTTACCTCCAGCGTACAGGAGGGTACACCCCGTTTTTCACGTTTCCAAAATTAAGCCTGTGTTTCGTTCACACATTAATCCGCCAGTCCCGGTCCCCCCCAACGAGAGAAGTTGGGTACCTGCTAGAGACATTCTGGATCACTCTCTGATCGATGATTACAATCGACAGGTAATGAGTTCTGACAACGCCAGGAGGCGTTCTTAGGAGAAGGGGTACTGTCACGGTATACAAATTCATTTGCTTCCTTCTCGTCTCGTGTTCTTGTTGTTGCATGAAAGCACATGTGTGGTGGGCGTGTGTGAGTGATTGTCATTCCTTGATCCGCTCCAGCTGATCATCATCTCATCACCAGCTGCAGCCGATCTCATTTCACTATATATGCTCACAGTGTTCTCATCTCCATTGTCAGATCGTAGTTGGATGTGTCGGTGTTCCAGTCTTGTGTTCCTGAGTCTCTCGTCGTGTGTTCCTGTGGATTTTGTCTTGTTTGTGGATTATCGTCGGTTGTGGATTATCAGCGCTTGTGGATTGTTCTTCGTCTGTCTTCACTGCACCACTTGGGATTCACCACGCTGACCATCGACGTCCCTGTGTCACCCTCCACGCCCGTGTCTTTCTGTTTGGACTTCCATTACCCAAATAAAGAGTTTGTTTACCTGCTGTTGCTTCCTGTTATCAGTTGAGTCATGACACTCCCTCCTTTGGTGGATCTGGATATCCTAGGTATAACCAAAAGCCTTGAATTTAGTGATCTTAAAGAGCGTGATGGATTATAGGGCGATAGAAGATCCATTAAATAGACTGGAGCTAAACCATTTAGGGCTTTATAAGTCAGTAGCAATACCTTGTAATTAATACAGAACTTTATAGGTAACCAATGTAGTGATGATAAAATCGGTGTTATATGATCATATTTTCTTGATCTAGTAAGAACTCTAGCGGCTGCATTTTGGACTAACTGTAGCTTGTTTATTGAGGATGCAGGACCAGCTAATAAAGCATTACAGTAATCTAGTCTCAAGGTCATGAATGCATGAACTAACTTTTCTGCATCAGAAACTGATAGTATATTACGTAGCTTAGCAATATTTCTAAGGTGGAAAAAGGCTGTTTTTGTAACATATGAAATATGTTTTTCAAAAGACAGGTTGCAGTCTAATATAACACCCAAGTCTTTTACTGTAGAGGATAAAGTAACAGGGCATCCTACTATGTTAAAGTTGTGTTTTGAGAGGTTTTGCGGACGGTTTTTCAAACCGATAAGTAGTGCCTCTGTCTTGTCTGGATCTAATAAAAGAAAATTACGCGTCATCCAATCTTTTATATCTTTAACACAATCTGTCAATTTGGATAATTTAGCGTATTCATCCGGCCGTGATGAAATATAATAATAATGATGAATAATAGAGGGCCTAACACAGATCCCTGCGGCACTCCATAGTTTACTGAAGTTATGATAGATTTTTCTCCATTTAAATAGACAAAATGGTAGCGGTCAGATAAGTATGATCTGAACCAGCTTAATGCTTGTCCTTGAACACCAGTATAATTTTGTAGTCGATCTAAGAGTATTGTGTGGTCTATAGTATCGAACGGAGCACTAAGATCAAGTAAAACTAGTATTGAGATACAGCCTTGGTCAGGAGCTAAAAGTAAAGCATTTGTAATTTTAACTAGCGCAGTTTCAGTGCTATGATGTGGCCTGAATCCAGACTGAAACTTTTCATAATGTCATTTTCTTGCAAGAAAGAGCCCAATTGAGCGGACACAACTTTTTCTAGTATTTTAGACATAAATGGAAGATTTGAAATTGGTCTGTAATTTGCTAGGTTATTTGGATCTAATTGTGGTTTCTTAATAAGTGGTTTTATAACTGCCAGCTTTAATGTTCTTGGAACATGACCTAAAGATAAAGACGAGTTAATAATATTGAGAAGAGGCTCTTCCACTATAGGTAACACTTCTTCCAGTAGTTTAGTTGGTATAGGATCTAATAAACATGTTGTTGTTTTAGATGAAGTGATAAGTTTATTTAAGTCTTTTTGTTCTATAGTTGTAAAGCATTGGAATTGTACTTGCGGGGTGATAATTGAGGCTGAATTATAAGGCGCGAGCAAAGATTGAACGTTTACAATTGTGGTTCTGATGCTTTCAATTTTCTCAGTGAAGAAGTTCATGAAATCATTACTACTAAACTGTAACAAGCTATTTTGTTCAGGTGACGTCTGTTTATTTGTTAGTCTAGCCACGGTGTTAAATAAAAACCTTGGATTGTTTTGGTTGATTTCTATTAATTTGCTGAGGTGCTCAGCCCTGGCTGTTTTTAGAGCCTTTTTACAATGTGACATACTAGCCATGTTTCCATCCACTTGTCAATCGAATTATCTGAAGTTCGGTAAAAAACCTCATGCGAATAAAGCTGGTGAAAGTGTGTTTCCATCAAACGGCATTAAAGCGGATAAAAACCTGTGCGTAATGACGTCACATGCTGTTTTGCGATCAAATTGGTATATCGAATTGAATTGAGACACGTTTAGGTGTTTCCATTCATTTTCTCACCGAATTGCACAACATTCAAGCCAACATTTGCGAACAAAGTTTTACTAGGCAAAATGGATCGCACCATAATAACGTTTCCATCCGCGTTGATCGCATAAGCCGTATATCGATTAAGATAAAATCCGATGAGACCGATCGTATTTCATTTGAGTCGATATTCATGAAATTCAATCGAATTTTACTGTTTCCATAAGGCATTTTTCATTCGATATCACTTAATGCGGATAAAAACGTGTGGATGGAAACATAGCTACTGTCTTTCCACGCGATTCTAAAGACCTCTAAATTAGTTTGTTTCCATTTACGCTCTAAATTACGGGTTTCTCTCTTTAGAACATGCATAGTATTGTTGTACCATGGTGCTTTACTTTTCTCTCTGACCTTGTTTAATCTAATGGGTGCAACAATATCCAATGTTCTAGAGAGAATGGTGCTCATAGTGCTAGTTAGTACGTCTAGTTCATCTGTTTGTTTGGGTTCAGACAGCAGCTGATACAGATCAGATAAGCTATTTGAGAAATTATCTATGGTGGATGGAAGGATTGTTCTGCCTGGTCGATTGCATGGCGCAGCATGACATATTACAGCAGGATGTAATATGCAAGTTACCATGTAATGGTCAGTGACATCATCACTTTGTGGAATGATATCTATATCGGTTGGATCGGTTCCATATGATATAATTAAATCGAGTGTATGATTAAGACGATGAGTTGGTCCGGTGACGTTTTGCTTGACCCCAAAGGAGTTTGGTAAATCTGTATCTCTAATCTTGATCTCAGTAAACGGGGAATAGACACAGTTTCTATGCAATGTTCTACACTAGTATTAATATCAATTAAATTGGTGCAGCAGAGACTTTGATTTGGACTTTTGGTTACTAGTCAAACGGTGTTTAACATCTTGGAGATGTTATCCGACAGAAGATCTGCTCTGATTCTACTTGGGTGTAAGCCATAAGCGTGGAAGAGCCTAGGTCGCTCCCAAAATAGATTCCAATTATTTACACAGAGCCATTTCTGCTCATTGCACCATGACATTAACCATTCATTTAGCACAAATAATCTACTGAACTTTTCATGCCCTTGTCGGTACATGGGAAGCGGTCCAGACACAATGATCGTTTCAGGCGATGTGCTGCGTACCGTCTCGATCAGGCTTCTGAAGTCTTTCTTCAGAACCTCCGTCTGCCGCAGCCTGATGTCGTTCATTTCCGCGTGCAGCACAACAGCTCCGACGCGCTCGTCACCGTTCAAGATCTCAGGTACCCGTGCAGCAATATCAAAAACACGAGCACCAGGGAAGCAGTGACTGTGCACCTAACGTAGCGTGGCTGTGTCGGACGGTGGAATCACCGATGATCACAGCATCGCGTTCTGTTTCACGAAGAGAGGAGAAGCGGTTCTGGGTGGAGATCTCGAAAACCGGGAGGGGCGGAGAGATTCTTGCTCTGGTTCTGGCTCGCGTCTTCCGCGGAACCACCCAGGTTTCGTGGTGGTGTGTCGGAGCCGGAGTGAATGCAACCATGGCTGATCGTGACCTGGGGGCTCGGGACCAATGCTGAGAAACGCAAGGAGTAGACGAGGTCAGGGTCAGTGGGTTACTAACGTTAATCACTGATTTGTGTGCATAGGCGCGTGATGTTTCAAGAGCTAAACGCCGGTCTCTCAGCTCAGCTTGTCTCTCTAAAAGGCCACGGATCTGCTTCTCTACAGCTTCCAGCTCAGACTGTACCGCGAGCAGCTCGAATTTGTTCTCATCTGCACCAAAAGACATTATTCGCCATTTTAACAAATGGACAGTAAGTTAGCAATGATGCTACCAGTGATACTATTAATATTAATACTAATTTATGACTGAAGTCTTAGATACAATTCGTCTTTTTTGTGGTACGGTTGTAGTGTAGACGCACGATAGATGAGAAAATATTCGTTTGTAAGTGAGTGTAAAGAAGACTCGTTCAGCCATGACCCACAGGTGTAACCGGACCGGTGTTGGGTCACAACGGCTTGAGACAAGTCTGCTCAACAGTCCGAGTTGTAACTATGACGTTTGAGCAGCAGTGCTTCTCAGTGAGGAAAAGTAGAAAATGTTTGTTGTAAGTGAGTTTAAAGAGAAAGATCACGGATTATGAATCAAATTGAAGGAGCTCCAAACACAAACAACGTGTTCAAACGTGACGCATGCGCATTAGTCCCATGCACATGCGCAGCTTGCCATAAACGTTCGTCTATCAACAGGTTTGGCCAGTGACCGCGCACACACAGTGGTGAAGTGGCAATTTGAATTGAACACAGAATCGATTCTGAAGTTTTGATAATCGATTCTGAATCGTTAGATAATGCATCAACCTTTTCTCCCACCCCTTCTCAACACTGTAAACCCGAACGTTCAAATTTAAATAGATTAAGTAGTGTATATTTAAAGTTTTAGAAAAAAACTTGGTGTAACATAGTTGGTGTAACAAGGTCTTCCTTTTTTAATAATTTTAACTAATATTTTTTTTTTATTAAATGTGCTATATGTAGTTTTTAGTGGCCTCTAGCGGTGATGTTTCAGATTGCAACCAATTTTTACAAGAGCGCTCGTGCACGTGCGCGTGCTCGAACTCAAGAGCAAGCACTCATGGTACCGGCCACACTGAGACTTTCAGCACACCAGAGAAAGCATCACAATAGGGATGAAAGCTAACTCCGGGTCTGTTTTTATACCTAAATATATACCTAAAACAAAGCAGAGGTCTCTTCACAATTCAAACGCTCTGCCGATGTTGATCCGTGTTTTCGTCCGAAGTTGATCCGATTCACGTTTGGCCTGGCGAGCTTCAGCAGATAAAACATTTTTTTTGTTTTTTATATTTATGTGGAGTTTGTGTTGGAGTGTGTGTTATGTGCTGAAGGCAGGTCGTTTAGTGTTATCAGACTCATGTAGTTCGCTGCAGTGCCGTCGCATAGACTGTATATAAATAGGAGAGAGGCTCAGGAGCGCACATGCACGTCACATCAGATGGATTTTGCGATAAATCCAACCCGGAGCCTTCACATAGAAATAGGAATACTGGCCTTCAGAGGTAATAGCAAAACCCGACAAGTGGATCATTGTAATGTGTGATTACAACCCCTTCACACACAGGCAATAAAAAAGGATTCATTTTAGAAGAAAAGCTACATATAGCACCTTTAAATGGAACTTTTTTGTGAATAAGTAAGCATAACTTAAAAACATAAATTAAATACAACTTAATACAATTAAGTAATTACATACTACAAATGATAAAGTCCTGTTATTTCTATTGTTTCAAATAGGGATGATTTGAAAATAAACTTAATTTATATAAAATACAATAGCAAAAATACAATATTTATATAAAATACAATAAAATCTCAAAGTGCGTAACCCAGGGGTTCTCAACTCCAGTCCTCGCGACCCACTGCTCTGCATATTGTGTATGTCTCCCTTATTTAACACACCTGATTCAGATCCTCAGCTCGTTAGGATATGGACGAGAGTCTACCCTAACGAGCTGAGGATCTGAATCAAGTGTGTTAAATAAGGGAGACATACACAATATGCAGAGCAGTGGGTCGCGAGGACTGGAGTTGAGAACCCCTGGCGTAACCAAATAAGTAAAATCGATCATACGAAATAAATTACAACCATAGCCTATTAAAACAATTTGATTGGGGCAAATTGAAATGCATCAGGCATTGGAAGACAAAATGTATTTATTTTATTTATTAGGGCCCAAGCCTTGAAAAGGCGAAGGCCCTATTGTTTTCCTAAGGATTATTTTTTTTTTCTATTATTATTATTTTTCTTACAACTATTGGGGCACTTAAAAACCAGAGCCCCCGGTACCGGGGGCAAACACCTTGTTATGATGTTCGTACGTTCTTTTTACAGACTTCCATATAAGGTATAAAGCAATTCATGGTATCATTTGAAAGCTTAGAATCTAAACTTTACAAAGAATACCATCACTTTCGTTTTTATGATACATATCAACTTAAAATATTAGCTTAAATATGCATTGGTCCCAGGCAAAAAATTTCCGCTTTGTGATTGCGAAGAATTATTTTTACAAATATTTATTTTTTATATATTTCATAAAACAGTCAAAACTTACATAGAAATAAAGCTCTCATTCTAAGGAATCTGTCGATGTAGGTTATTACATTGTGAGACAATCATAGACCGAAATATCTTCAAAAGAATCGCGCAGTAAAATAAAATAAAACAAAATGACAGATAAAAGTCTCACATGCCTGCTCCGATGTCGTCTTCAATCAGCCGAAAACAGCCACATAATCTATATCAACTTTTAGATTAGGATGTTTTCTTTCAAATAAGACCATTTTCACGTTTCTGTGAGCTTTCGTTGGTCAGAAAACCCGTTCCGAATGAACTGAGAGGAGATGCGCTCTGAGCGCAAAACACCGGATCTTCAAGCCATCTGCGTATGCGTCCTGTAACAGAGATCCAGCTGCCTAAGGTCGATCCATTCAGCTTAGAAATCTAGTAGGAACTTTTCTTGCGGTAAAAATATTAGGTGGACCCTTTACTGTGCAACACTGGCTGACCGGGGCTGTGTGCGCAACTCAAACGTGTCCATATCCTGTTTTGAACGCGAGCAGGGTCTCTGATGACTGTAGCGCGAGTTTATATAAGTTTGAGAACTATTTTGATTTATATAACTGCATCTAGAAACATAAAAGCATCGATGACATTGATAAACCCGATCTTTGAAAGTGCAACTTGTTTCTAAATGGAGGATTTGGAGAAGTTTGGAGTGCCAATGGCGATCTCAAGACGCGCTGCGTTTAGGTAGGTAACCTTTTACAATTGTTTACATACATTTTTTTGATAAAGTTATTGCTAGTTTGAAATGTGAAAGAACAGCAACCAATCAGATAAACTATTATCTGAAAATAAATGTCAAACATTTTAGTCAAAGTGTGATATAGTTAGTTTCACTTTGGATACGTTGAAAAAATGGTCATTTCAGTAAATCTACATTTTGATATTGTGAAATCAAATGGCTATTATTACAGTGCAGAAACTATGTATAAACAGTGATTCTATGTTTCAGTTTCTATTGAAGATTGAAGATGTGGCTGATGGCACATCTTGGCACAGCTGGCACAGCGGGCATCAGAGGAGGCTAGCCGGTGATGTTGAGGTGAAGTGACAAAACTAATGCCCATATAATGAATGAAATACATCTTGAGGATGAGGATTCTGTTGTAGACTGTATTAGACCACATATTTTAGGCAAATATTTTGTAAAATTAAAAAAAAATATTTTCTGAAAGAATAAAATGATCAAAATTACAAAGCGCCTATTTTTTTATTTTTGTTTATTATAGCACAGACAACATATACTATAATATTTATCACATTCAGCAGTGTTTTATATAATTTCAAAGGGTTTTCTGTAAAATGACACTGAAATATTGCATAAATACCACTATATATAGGTATGAACAGAGTATAGATTTGGCTAGGTGGAAATTACATATAAAAAAGGTAATATTCCTACCTTCAGATTAATATGAATATCTTTTTCATTTTTTATTATAGAGAAAAAATTCTTTTTTCCAGTGTTTGTTGACATCTAGAGGAAACAACAACACTTGTCTGTATGTTTCGAGAGGACACAGGGGCTGAGTTATGCACTTTCAAAAATTAATTTAAAATTAAAAAATCAAAAAGCGCCTGTTTTTTGGGGGGGTTATTACAGCTCAGACAACATATACTTAAATGTTTATCACTTTTAGCACTGTTTTATGAAACTGCAAAGGGTTTCCTGTAAAATGACACAAAAATTTTGTTTTTAGCCCAAAGTATGTGTGAATGGGAGGCTTTTCAATTTGGGTAGGCAAATCCAGGCGGAAATCCCCAAAAATGGTCCTGGTGCTTAAGAGGTTAACGTGCTCGAAAACCCTTGAAACTTTGCACATGGGTCAGAACTCGCGGCCATCAGGGCCGGGCTGAAGATGGTACCCGGGCGTGGCAGAGCGGCTCGACAGCGCCCCCTGTAACGGGGTCCAAAAACTTGGTCCATAAATCAAACATGCTTGCATGTAATAATATGAAACTCGGTACACATATAGATCTCATCGGTTCATATATTCTTTGTGCTCTTACTTTTTACCCCAGCCCAACAGGAAGTTGGCTATTAAGGGTTGTTTGGAAAACGCATGCAATGGAATTTGAAATACTCCTCCTAGAGAATTCAAACACACGGCACGAAACTCGGTCAGCGTGAAGTCAAGACACTGAGGATGAAAATTTGCCAGAGGATTTTTGATACCTCAAACGGTTTGGCCGTGGCGAGAAAACGAAATTATGGCGAGAAACGCATAGACTGTAAAAAATATGGACAAAGCGTCTGTGACGTCACCCATAGACTTTCTGAAGAGCGGTTTTGAGGCCGTTTATGGGGGGTATGGGCGGTGCCATCTTGGAAAATCTTACGATATTTCAATACAAATGTTCAGAAAGGATACAGAGGTGGTATGATGTGTTGTGTCAGATCATGGCCGAGAGACGTCAATTCCTCTTGGCGCCAGAGTATGTGAGCGGAGTGGAGCGGCAACAATGTTCCCTCCGCGCTCCAAGCATTTTGTAATCACTCCGCTCCAGCTCTGCTCCGGGTTCACCATTTACCGCTCCCCGCTCCACTCCTCGCTCACTGATATCAGAAACACGCTCCGTCTTCGCTCCCCGAGGAAATTGCGAAAAAAGTATTTAAGTGCTTTGAAATCTCACAAAATGTCTCCTCATTATAATATATAGGCATATTAAATATATATTTTTAAAACATCATTAGGAGAATAGTTTCAATGTGGTTTATTGGATAGTGTGCAAACTTTTCCTATATGACATGCTATGCTTATTACATTATCAGCATTAGGCCTATAAGTTAAATATCATTGCTGCTTTTTGCAGAGCATATTTTGTTTGGAAAGAAGAAAATAACGTTTTCATCAGTTATTTTATCTACGGGTCAATGGAAGCGTATGCGTAAGTTCTGCCAGAAAGACTCCACTGCCACGTCATTAATTTGTGGTTCTACGCTACCAATCACAGCTCGACATCGAATATAAAAGACTGATCCTACCGTTCCATGTTGTTGCCCGCAGGTGTCGTAGCAAAGTTTTTGATGCCAATTACGCTTCCATTCAGTTCGCAGAAACAGCGCTGGCGTTCACTTACTTGGACTATGCACCCTGCGTGAGGCTGCTGGAGTTTCAATGGACACGTCATCATCATCAGCCCATGAAATCCGCCTGGCTCTGCTCTTTGAATCAACATCACGCCCCACAGTGGCTCGATAATTGTGCTCGTGGGCCTCTACAAATCTTTGAGCCTCCACTAATGAATGGGGATCTCTGTTCATTACTTCATAAGCCACCTTTTGGTTACGAAGCCCTTTGAGGAAGAAATCTGTGGCAAGTTGGTCTTGCAGATCGAGGTCCACACCAGGGTAGGCTAAGGTGACTAAGCGTTGTACCTCTTCAGCGAACTCTGCTGCCGACTCTTTGAACTGGTGTAGTTCTCCAAGCTTCCTCCTAATTGTGGTTGGGGGGTCTCGTTGACCAAAACGTTGAGTTAGCTGCTCTTTCAGAAGAGTGTAGTCCTCTCGAATATGCTCAGGAAGTGAACAGACGTACTTAATTGCTGCCCCCCTCAGGCATTCATGTAAATAGTCCACCCTGTGGGCTCCACTCCATCCAAACTTTCTGGCCTGTCGTTCAAATGGTACTAGAAACGACTCCCAGTCCCCAGTACCATCAAAAATAGCGAGCTTTGCTCTGGGACCCTCATGAGAAACGGGTTGGCCTTGATGATGAGGAATGTTGTGTCTTTGTTCAAAAGCGTAGGTAGGTGGCAGTAGCTGAGAGCCACGCTCACTATTTCGTTGCCTAACACCTGTCTCTATGGATGGGGTAGCTCTGGTGGGGCCTTAAGTACGTGCTCTCTGTTGTATGACGTCCAGCTCAGCAGCAAACGGTCCGCTTGTAATGTTGCGTAACCTCTCTGGATTCTCTAAGGGAAACTGTGAATCACAGTAAGGCATTCGCCTATCTCTGACAGTAGGCTGCAAGCTCTCACGGGTGTCCCACCTAGGTGCAGTGGACATGGATGTTTGCTGGGCTTGGGTACTACTTGCAATATGGTTCAATATTGGAGTCATCATCGTTCGCAGTTGCTCATATTTCTTGCTCTGATTTTCAAGCATTGCCTTCACCCAATCTGGAGGTTGGTCGGGATCAGGGGCTGCTGCTGCCATTGCTCCTTGGTATAAATCTTCCTGGGACATGTTTTAATATGTCTTTTTTTATAGCTTTTTTTTATGTTTTCTTTTTCTTTTTTTTGATAGCTTTTTTTTTTTGTTTTTTTTTTTATTTTTTTTATTTCTTTTTCTTTCTTTTTTTTTGATAGCTTTTTTTTGTTGACTTTTTTTTTCAATGTTTTCTTTTTCTTTTTTTTTGATAGCTTATTTTTTTTGATGTTTTCTTTTACAGGCAATTATTCTCACACAAATCTTCCAGGAGCATTTGAATTTCTTGATGTCTCCGACAGTTCACAATGTAGTTGAGTCAACACGGTTCTCATTGGGTGCGAGCGCGAGGACGACAGCAAACCCACGCCTCCGGCTACCAGTGAACTGCCTGGTATTGAAGAATGGTGAAGGGCTTTTTAACCAGATAGTTTTGTCGTACTTTTTATTTCTGTCAATTATCCTTACAAACGACCTCCAGGAGCATTTGATTTTCTTAATGTCTCTGGCAATTCAGTGTAGTTGAGTCAACACGGTTCTCATCGGGCGCGATGACGTCAGCCAACTCACGCCTCTGGCCTCAAGTGAAGCGCTAACAAATTAGCATGCCACTGCAGCATCCACTTTTTTTTTAATCGATATCCGATATTCTTCTGGGTTAATTTACGTTGTTTCAATTTCAATTATTTTTTTTTTATTAAATGTGCTATATGTAGTTTTTAGTGGCCTCTAGCGGTGATGTTTCAGATTGCAACCAATTTTTACAAGAGCGCTCGTGCACGTGCGCGTGCTCGAACTCAAGAGCAAGCACTCATGGTACCCGGCCACACTGAGACTTTCAGCACACCAGAGAAAGCATCACAATAGGGATGAAAGCTAACTCCGGGTCTGTTTTTATACCTAAATATATACCTAAAACAAAGCAGAGGTCTCTTCACAATTCAAACGCTCTGCCGATGTTGATCCGTGTTTTCGTCCGAAGTTGATCCGATTCACGTTTGGCCTGGCGAGCTTCAGCAGATAAAACATTTTTTTTGTTTTTTATATTTATGTGGAGTTTGTGTTGGAGTGTGTGTTATGTGCTGAAGGCAGGTCGTTTAGTGTTATCAGACTCATGTAGTTCGCTGCAGTGCCGTCGCATAGACTGTATATAAATAGGAGAGAGGCTCAGGAGCGCACATGCACGTCACATCAGATGGATTTTGCGATAAATCCAACCCGGAGCCTTCACATAGAAATAGGAATACTGGCCTTCAGAGGTAATAGCAAAACCCGACAAGTGGATCATTGTAATGTGTGATTACAACCCCTTCACACACAGGCAATAAAAAAGGATTCATTTTAGAAGAAAAGCTACATATAGCACCTTTAAATGGAACTTTTTTGTGAATAAGTAAGCATAACTTAAAAACATAAATTAAATACAACTTAATACAATTAAGTAATTACATACTACAAATGATAAAGTCCTGTTATTTCTATTGTTTCAAATAGGGATGATTTGAAAATAAACTTAATTTATATAAAATACAATAGCAAAAATACAATATTTATATAAAATACAATAAAATCTCAAAGTGCGTAACCCAGGGGTTCTCAACTCCAGTCCTCGCGACCCACTGCTCTGCATATTGTGTATGTCTCCCTTATTTAACACACCTGATTCAGATCCTCAGCTCGTTAGGATATGGACGAGAGTCTACCCTAACGAGCTGAGGATCTGAATCAAGTGTGTTAAATAAGGGAGACATACACAATATGCAGAGCAGTGGGTCGCGAGGACTGGAGTTGAGAACCCCTGGCGTAACCAAATAAGTAAAATCGATCATACGAAATAAATTACAACCATAGCCTATTAAAACAATTTGATTGGGGCAAATTGAAATGCATCAGGCATTGGAAGACAAAATGTATTTATTTTATTTATTAGGGCCCAAGCCTTGAAAAGGCGAAGGCCCTATTGTTTTCCTAAGGATTATTTTTTTTTTCTATTATTATTATTTTCTTACAACTATTGGGGCACTTTTGGGGCCCTTAACGTGCTCGAAAACCCTTGAAACTTTGCACATGGGTCAGAACTCGCGGCCATCAGGGCCGGGCTGAAGATGGTACCCGGGCGTGGCAGAGCGGCTCGACAGCGCCCCCTGTAACGGGGTCCAAAAACTTGGTCCATAAATCAAACATGCTTGCATGTAATAATATGAAACTCGGTACACATATAGATCTCATCGGTTCATATATTCTTTGTGCTCTTACTTTTTACCCCAGCCCAACAGGAAGTTGGCTATTAAGGGTTGTTTGGAAAACGCATGCAATGGAATTTGAAATACTCCTCCTAGAGAATTCAAACACACGGCACGAAACTCGGTCAGCGTGAAGTCAAGACACTGAGGATGAAAATTTGCCAGAGGATTTTTGATACCTCAAACGGTTTGGCCGTGGCGAGAAAACGAAATTATGGCGAGAAACGCATAGACTGTAAAAAATATGGACAAAGCGTCTGTGACGTCACCCATAGACTTTCTGAAGAGCGGTTTTGAGGCCGTTTATGGGGGGTATGGGCGGTGCCATCTTGGAAAATCTTACGATATTTCAATACAAATGTTCAGAAAGGATACAGAGGTGGTATGATGTGTTGTGTCAGATCATGGCCGAGAGACGTCAATTCCTCTTGGCGCCAGAGTATGTGAGCGGAGTGGAGCGGCAACAATGTTCCCTCCGCGCTCCAAGCATTTTGTAATCACTCCGCTCCAGCTCTGCTCCGGGTTCACCATTTACCGCTCCCCGCTCCACTCCTCGCTCACTGATATCAGAAACACGCTCCGTCTTCGCTCCCCGAGGAAATTGCGAAAAAAGTATTTAAGTGCTTTGAAATCTCACAAAATGTCTCCTCATTATAATATATAGGCATATTAAATATATATTTTTAAAACATCATTAGGAGAATAGTTTCAATGTGGTTTATTGGATAGTGTGCAAACTTTTCCTATATGACATGCTATGCTTATTACATTATCAGCATTAGGCCTATAAGTTAAATATCATTGCTGCTTTTTGCAGAGCATATTTTGTTTGGAAAGAAGAAAATAACGTTTTCATCAGTTATTTTATCTACGGGTCAATGGAAGCGTATGCGTAAGTTCTGCCAGAAAGACTCCACTGCCACGTCATTAATTTGTGGTTCTACGCTACCAATCACAGCTCGACATCGAATATAAAAGACTGATCCTACCGTTCCATGTTGTTGCCCGCAGGTGTCGTAGCAAAGTTTTTGATGCCAATTACGCTTCCATTCAGTTCGCAGAAACAGCGCTGGCGTTCACTTACTTGGACTATGCACCCTGCGTGAGGCTGCTGGAGTTTCAATGGACACGTCATCATCATCAGCCCATGAAATCCGCCTGGCTCTGCTCTTTGAATCAACATCACGCCCCACAGTGGCTCGATAATTGTGCTCGTGGGCCTCTACAAATCTTTGAGCCTCCACTAATGAATGGGGATCTCTGTTCATTACTTCATAAGCCACCTTTTGGTTACGAAGCCCTTTGAGGAAGAAATCTGTGGCAAGTTGGTCTTGCAGATCGAGGTCCACACCAGGGTAGGCTAAGGTGACTAAGCGTTGTACCTCTTCAGCGAACTCTGCTGCCGACTCTTTGAACTGGTGTAGTTCTCCAAGCTTCCTCCTAATTGTGGTTGGGGGGTCTCGTTGACCAAAACGTTGAGTTAGCTGCTCTTTCAGAAGAGTGTAGTCCTCTCGAATATGCTCAGGAAGTGAACAGACGTACTTAATTGCTGCCCCCCTCAGGCATTCATGTAAATAGTCCACCCTGTGGGCTCCACTCCATCCAAACTTTCTGGCCTGTCGTTCAAATGGTACTAGAAACGACTCCCAGTCCCCAGTACCATCAAAAATAGCGAGCTTTGCTCTGGGACCCTCATGAGAAACGGGTTGGCCTTGATGATGAGGAATGTTGTGTCTTTGTTCAAAAGCGTAGGTAGGTGGCAGTAGCTGAGAGCCACGCTCACTATTTCGTTGCCTAACACCTGTCTCTATGGATGGGGTAGCTCTGGTGGGGCCTTAAGTACGTGCTCTCTGTTGTATGACGTCCAGCTCAGCAGCAAACGGTCCGCTTGTAATGTTGCGTAACCTCTCTGGATTCTCTAAGGGAAACTGTGAATCACAGTAAGGCATTCGCCTATCTCTGACAGTAGGCTGCAAGCTCTCACGGGTGTCCCACCTAGGTGCAGTGGACATGGATGTTTGCTGGGCTTGGGTACTACTTGCAATATGGTTCAATATTGGAGTCATCATCGTTCGCAGTTGCTCATATTTCTTGCTCTGATTTTCAAGCATTGCCTTCACCCAATCTGGAGGTTGGTCGGGATCAGGGGCTGCTGCTGCCATTGCTCCTTGGTATAAATCTTCCTGGGACATGTTTTAATATGTCTTTTTTTATAGCTTTTTTTTTATGTTTTCTTTTTCTTTTTTTTGATAGCTTTTTTTTTTGTTGATTTTTTTTTATTTTTTTTATTTCTTTTTCTTTCTTTTTTTTTGATAGCTTTTTTTTGTTGACTTTTTTTTTCAATGTTTTCTTTTTCTTTTTTTTTGATAGCTTATTTTTTTTGATGTTTTCTTTTACAGGCAATTATTCTCACACAAATCTTCCAGGAGCATTTGAATTTCTTGATGTCTCCGACAGTTCACAATGTAGTTGAGTCAACACGGTTCTCATTGGGTGCGAGCGCGAGGACGACAGCAAACCCACGCCTCCGGCTACCAGTGAACTGCCTGGTATTGAAGAATGGTGAAGGGCTTTTTAACCAGATAGTTTTGTCGTACTTTTTATTTCTGTCAATTATCCTTACAAACGACCTCCAGGAGCATTTGATTTTCTTAATGTCTCTGGCAATTCAGTGTAGTTGAGTCAACACGGTTCTCATCGGGCGCGATGACGTCAGCCAACTCACGCCTCTGGCCTCAAGTGAAGCGCTAACAAATTAGCATGCCACTGCAGCATCCACTTTTTTTTTAATCGATATCCGATATTCTTCTGGGTTAATTTACGTTGTTTCAATTTCAATTATTTTTTTTTTATTAAATGTGCTATATGTAGTTTTTAGTGGCCTCTAGCGGTGATGTTTCAGATTGCAACCAATTTTTACAAGAGCGCTCGTGCACGTGCGCGTGCTCGAACTCAAGAGCAAGCACTCATGGTACCGGCCACACTGAGACTTTCAGCACACCAGAGAAAGCATCACAATAGGGATGAAAGCTAACTCCGGGTCTGTTTTTATACCTAAATATATACCTAAAACAAAGCAGAGGTCTCTTCACAATTCAAACGCTCTGCCGATGTTGATCCGTGTTTTCGTCCGAAGTTGATCCGATTCACGTTTGGCCTGGCGAGCTTCAGCAGATAAAACATTTTTTTTGTTTTTTATATTTATGTGGAGTTTGTGTTGGAGTGTGTGTTATGTGCTGAAGGCAGGTCGTTTAGTGTTATCAGACTCATGTAGTTCGCTGCAGTGCCGTCGCATAGACTGTATATAAATAGGAGAGAGGCTCAGGAGCGCACATGCACGTCACATCAGATGGATTTTGCGATAAATCCAACCCGGAGCCTTCACATAGAAATAGGAATACTGGCCTTCAGAGGTAATAGCAAAACCCGACAAGTGGATCATTGTAATGTGTGATTACAACCCCTTCACACACAGGCAATAAAAAAGGATTCATTTTAGAAGAAAAGCTACATATAGCACCTTTAAATGGAACTTTTTTGTGAATAAGTAAGCATAACTTAAAAACATAAATTAAATACAACTTAATACAATTAAGTAATTACATACTACAAATGATAAAGTCCTGTTATTTCTATTGTTTCAAATAGGGATGATTTGAAAATAAACTTAATTTATATAAAATACAATAGCAAAAATACAATATTTATATAAAATACAATAAAATCTCAAAGTGCGTAACCCAGGGGTTCTCAACTCCAGTCCTCGCGACCCACTGCTCTGCATATTGTGTATGTCTCCCTTATTTAACACACCTGATTCAGATCCTCAGCTCGTTAGGATATGGACGAGAGTCTACCCTAACGAGCTGAGGATCTGAATCAAGTGTGTTAAATAAGGGAGACATACACAATATGCAGAGCAGTGGGTCGCGAGGACTGGAGTTGAGAACCCCTGGCGTAACCAAATAAGTAAAATCGATCATACGAAATAAATTACAACCATAGCCTATTAAAACAATTTGATTGGGGCAAATTGAAATGCATCAGGCATTGGAAGACAAAATGTATTTATTTTATTTATTAGGGCCCAAGCCTTGAAAAGGCGAAGGCCCTATTGTTTTCCTAAGGATTATTTTTTTTTTCTATTATTATTATTTTTCTTACAACTATTGGGGCACTTTTGGGGCCCTTAACGTGCTCGAAAACCCTTGAAACTTTGCACATGGGTCAGAACTCGCGGCCATCAGGGCCGGGCTGAAGATGGTACCCGGGCGTGGCAGAGCGGCTCGACAGCGCCCCCTGTAACGGGGTCCAAAAACTTGGTCCATAAATCAAACATGCTTGCATGTAATAATATGAAACTCGGTACACATATAGATCTCATCGGTTCATATATTCTTTGTGCTCTTACTTTTTACCCCAGCCCAACAGGAAGTTGGCTATTAAGGGTTGTTTGGAAAACGCATGCAATGGAATTTGAAATACTCCTCCTAGAGAATTCAAACACACGGCACGAAACTCGGTCAGCGTGAAGTCAAGACACTGAGGATGAAAATTTGCCAGAGGATTTTTGATACCTCAAACGGTTTGGCCGTGGCGAGAAAACGAAATTATGGCGAGAAACGCATAGACTGTAAAAAATATGGACAAAGCGTCTGTGACGTCACCCATAGACTTTCTGAAGAGCGGTTTTGAGGCCGTTTATGGGGGGTATGGGCGGTGCCATCTTGGAAAATCTTACGATATTTCAATACAAATGTTCAGAAAGGATACAGAGGTGGTATGATGTGTTGTGTCAGATCATGGCCGAGAGACGTCAATTCCTCTTGGCGCCAGAGTATGTGAGCGGAGTGGAGCGGCAACAATGTTCCCTCCGCGCTCCAAGCATTTTGTAATCACTCCGCTCCAGCTCTGCTCCGGGTTCACCATTTACCGCTCCCCGCTCCACTCCTCGCTCACTGATATCAGAAACACGCTCCGTCTTCGCTCCCCGAGGAAATTGCGAAAAAAGTATTTAAGTGCTTTGAAATCTCACAAAATGTCTCCTCATTATAATATATAGGCATATTAAATATATATTTTTAAAACATCATTAGGAGAATAGTTTCAATGTGGTTTATTGGATAGTGTGCAAACTTTTCCTATATGACATGCTATGCTTATTACATTATCAGCATTAGGCCTATAAGTTAAATATCATTGCTGCTTTTTGCAGAGCATATTTTGTTTGGAAAGAAGAAAATAACGTTTTCATCAGTTATTTTATCTACGGGTCAATGGAAGCGTATGCGTAAGTTCTGCCAGAAAGACTCCACTGCCACGTCATTAATTTGTGGTTCTACGCTACCAATCACAGCTCGACATCGAATATAAAAGACTGATCCTACCGTTCCATGTTGTTGCCCGCAGGTGTCGTAGCAAAGTTTTTGATGCCAATTACGCTTCCATTCAGTTCGCAGAAACAGCGCTGGCGTTCACTTACTTGGACTATGCACCCTGCGTGAGGCTGCTGGAGTTTCAATGGACACGTCATCATCATCAGCCCATGAAATCCGCCTGGCTCTGCTCTTTGAATCAACATCACGCCCCACAGTGGCTCGATAATTGTGCTCGTGGGCCTCTACAAATCTTTGAGCCTCCACTAATGAATGGGGATCTCTGTTCATTACTTCATAAGCCACCTTTTGGTTACGAAGCCCTTTGAGGAAGAAATCTGTGGCAAGTTGGTCTTGCAGATCGAGGTCCACACCAGGGTAGGCTAAGGTGACTAAGCGTTGTACCTCTTCAGCGAACTCTGCTGCCGACTCTTTGAACTGGTGTAGTTCTCCAAGCTTCCTCCTAATTGTGGTTGGGGGGTCTCGTTGACCAAAACGTTGAGTTAGCTGCTCTTTCAGAAGGTGTAGTCCTCTCGAATATGCTCAGGAAGTGAACAGACGTACTTAATTGCTGCCCCCCTCAGGCATTCATGTAAATAGTCCACCCTGTGGGCTCCACTCCATCCAAACTTTCTGGCCTGTCGTTCAAATGGTACTAGAAACGACTCCCAGTCCCCAGTACCATCAAAAATAGCGAGCTTTGCTCTGGGACCCTCATGAGAAACGGGTTGGCCTTGATGATGAGGAATGTTGTGTCTTTGTTCAAAAGCGTAGGTAGGTGGCAGTAGCTGAGAGCCACGCTCACTATTTCGTTGCCTAACACCTGTCTCTATGGATGGGGTAGCTCTGGTGGGGCCTTAAGTACGTGCTCTCTGTTGTATGACGTCCAGCTCAGCAGCAAACGGTCCGCTTGTAATGTTGCGTAACCTCTCTGGATTCTCTAAGGGAAACTGTGAATCACAGTAAGGCATTCGCCTATCTCTGACAGTAGGCTGCAAGCTCTCACGGGTGTCCCACCTAGGTGCAGTGGACATGGATGTTTGCTGGGCTTGGGTACTACTTGCAATATGGTTCAATATTGGAGTCATCATCGTTCGCAGTTGCTCATATTTCTTGCTCTGATTTTCAAGCATTGCCTTCACCCAATCTGGAGGTTGGTCGGGATCAGGGGCTGCTGCTGCCATTGCTCCTTGGTATAAATCTTCCTGGGACATGTTTTAATATGTCTTTTTTTATAGCTTTTTTTTTATGTTTTCTTTTTCTTTTTTTTGATAGCTTTTTTTTTTGTTGATTTTTTTTTATTTTTTTTATTTCTTTTTCTTTCTTTTTTTTGATAGCTTTTTTTTGTTGACTTTTTTTTTCAATGTTTTCTTTTTCTTTTTTTTGATAGCTTATTTTTTTTGATGTTTTCTTTTACAGGCAATTATTCTCACACAAATCTTCCAGGAGCATTTGAATTTCTTGATGTCTCCGACAGTTCACAATGTAGTTGAGTCAACACGGTTCTCATTGGGTGCGAGCGCGAGGACGACAGCAAACCCACGCCTCCGGCTACCAGTGAACTGCCTGGTATTGAAGAATGGTGAAGGGCTTTTTAACCAGATAGTTTTGTCGTACTTTTTATTTCTGTCAATTATCCTTACAAACGACCTCCAGGAGCATTTGATTTTCTTAATGTCTCTGGCAATTCAGTGTAGTTGAGTCAACACGGTTCTCATCGGGCGCGATGACGTCAGCCAACTCACGCCTCTGGCCTCAAGTGAAGCGCTAACAAATTAGCATGCCACTGCAGCATCCACTTTTTTTTTAATCGATATCCGATATTCTTCTGGGTTAATTTACGTTGTTTCAATTTCAATTATTTTTTTTTTATTAAATGTGCTATATGTAGTTTTTAGTGGCCTCTAGCGGTGATGTTTCAGATTGCAACCAATTTTTACAAGAGCGCTCGTGCACGTGCGCGTGCTCGAACTCAAGAGCAAGCACTCATGGTACCGGCCACACTGAGACTTTCAGCACACCAGAGAAAGCATCACAATAGGGATGAAAGCTAACTCCGGGTCTGTTTTTATACCTAAATATATACCTAAAACAAAGCAGAGGTCTCTTCACAATTCAAACGCTCTGCCGATGTTGATCCGTGTTTTCGTCCGAAGTTGATCCGATTCACGTTTGGCCTGGCGAGCTTCAGCAGATAAAACATTTTTTTTGTTTTTTATATTTATGTGGAGTTTGTGTTGGAGTGTGTGTTATGTGCTGAAGGCAGGTCGTTTAGTGTTATCAGACTCATGTAGTTCGCTGCAGTGCCGTCGCATAGACTGTATATAAATAGGAGAGAGGCTCAGGAGCGCACATGCACGTCACATCAGATGGATTTTGCGATAAATCCAACCCGGAGCCTTCACATAGAAATAGGAATACTGGCCTTCAGAGGTAATAGCAAAACCCGACAAGTGGATCATTGTAATGTGTGATTACAACCCCTTCACACACAGGCAATAAAAAAGGATTCATTTTAGAAGAAAAGCTACATATAGCACCTTTAAATGGAACTTTTTTGTGAATAAGTAAGCATAACTTAAAAACATAAATTAAATACAACTTAATACAATTAAGTAATTACATACTACAAATGATAAAGTCCTGTTATTTCTATTGTTTCAAATAGGGATGATTTGAAAATAAACTTAATTTATATAAAATACAATAGCAAAAATACAATATTTATATAAAATACAATAAAATCTCAAAGTGCGTAACCCAGGGGTTCTCAACTCCAGTCCTCGCGACCCACTGCTCTGCATATTGTGTATGTCTCCCTTATTTAACACACCTGATTCAGATCCTCAGCTCGTTAGGATATGGACGAGAGTCTACCCTAACGAGCTGAGGATCTGAATCAAGTGTGTTAAATAAGGGAGACATACACAATATGCAGAGCAGTGGGTCGCGAGGACTGGAGTTGAGAACCCCTGGCGTAACCAAATAAGTAAAATCGATCATACGAAATAAATTACAACCATAGCCTATTAAAACAATTTGATTGGGGCAAATTGAAATGCATCAGGCATTGGAAGACAAAATGTATTTATTTTATTTATTAGGGCCCAAGCCTTGAAAAGGCGAAGGCCCTATTGTTTTCCTAAGGATTATTTTTTTTTTCTATTATTATTATTTTTCTTACAACTATTGGGGCACTTTTGGGGCCCTTAACGTGCTCGAAAACCCTTGAAACTTTGCACATGGGTCAGAACTCGCGGCCATCAGGGCCGGGCTGAAGATGGTACCCGGGCGTGGCAGAGCGGCTCGACAGCGCCCCCTGTAACGGGGTCCAAAAACTTGGTCCATAAATCAAACATGCTTGCATGTAATAATATGAAACTCGGTACACATATAGATCTCATCGGTTCATATATTCTTTGTGCTCTTACTTTTTACCCCAGCCCAACAGGAAGTTGGCTATTAAGGGTTGTTTGGAAAACGCATGCAATGGAATTTGAAATACTCCTCCTAGAGAATTCAAACACACGGCACGAAACTCGGTCAGCGTGAAGTCAAGACACTGAGGATGAAAATTTGCCAGAGGATTTTTGATACCTCAAACGGTTTGGCCGTGGCGAGAAAACGAAATTATGGCGAGAAACGCATAGACTGTAAAAAATATGGACAAAGCGTCTGTGACGTCACCCATAGACTTTCTGAAGAGCGGTTTTGAGGCCGTTTATGGGGGGTATGGGCGGTGCCATCTTGGAAAATCTTACGATATTTCAATACAAATGTTCAGAAAGGATACAGAGGTGGTATGATGTGTTGTGTCAGATCATGGCCGAGAGACGTCAATTCCTCTTGGCGCCAGAGTATGTGAGCGGAGTGGAGCGGCAACAATGTTCCCTCCGCGCTCCAAGCATTTTGTAATCACTCCGCTCCAGCTCTGCTCCGGGTTCACCATTTACCGCTCCCCGCTCCACTCCTCGCTCACTGATATCAGAAACACGCTCCGTCTTCGCTCCCCGAGGAAATTGCGAAAAAAGTATTTAAGTGCTTTGAAATCTCACAAAATGTCTCCTCATTATAATATATAGGCATATTAAATATATATTTTTAAAACATCATTAGGAGAATAGTTTCAATGTGGTTTATTGGATAGTGTGCAAACTTTTCCTATATGACATGCTATGCTTATTACATTATCAGCATTAGGCCTATAAGTTAAATATCATTGCTGCTTTTTGCAGAGCATATTTTGTTTGGAAAGAAGAAAATAACGTTTTCATCAGTTATTTTATCTACGGGTCAATGGAAGCGTATGCGTAAGTTCTGCCAGAAAGACTCCACTGCCACGTCATTAATTTGTGGTTCTACGCTACCAATCACAGCTCGACATCGAATATAAAAGACTGATCCTACCGTTCCATGTTGTTGCCCGCAGGTGTCGTAGCAAAGTTTTTGATGCCAATTACGCTTCCATTCAGTTCGCAGAAACAGCGCTGGCGTTCACTTACTTGGACTATGCACCCTGCGTGAGGCTGCTGGAGTTTCAATGGACACGTCATCATCATCAGCCCATGAAATCCGCCTGGCTCTGCTCTTTGAATCAACATCACGCCCCACAGTGGCTCGATAATTGTGCTCGTGGGCCTCTACAAATCTTTGAGCCTCCACTAATGAATGGGGATCTCTGTTCATTACTTCATAAGCCACCTTTTGGTTACGAAGCCCTTTGAGGAAGAAATCTGTGGCAAGTTGGTCTTGCAGATCGAGGTCCACACCAGGGTAGGCTAAGGTGACTAAGCGTTGTACCTCTTCAGCGAACTCTGCTGCCGACTCTTTGAACTGGTGTAGTTCTCCAAGCTTCCTCCTAATTGTGGTTGGGGGGTCTCGTTGACCAAAACGTTGAGTTAGCTGCTCTTTCAGAAGAGTGTAGTCCTCTCGAATATGCTCAGGAAGTGAACAGACGTACTTAATTGCTGCCCCCCTCAGGCATTCATGTAAATAGTCCACCCTGTGGGCTCCACTCCATCCAAACTTTCTGGCCTGTCGTTCAAATGGTACTAGAAACGACTCCCAGTCCCCAGTACCATCAAAAATAGCGAGCTTTGCTCTGGGACCCTCATGAGAAACGGGTTGGCCTTGATGATGAGGAATGTTGTGTCTTTGTTCAAAAGCGTAGGTAGGTGGCAGTAGCTGAGAGCCACGCTCACTATTTCGTTGCCTAACACCTGTCTCTATGGATGGGGTAGCTCTGGTGGGGCCTTAAGTACGTGCTCTCTGTTGTATGACGTCCAGCTCAGCAGCAAACGGTCCGCTTGTAATGTTGCGTAACCTCTCTGGATTCTCTAAGGGAAACTGTGAATCACAGTAAGGCATTCGCCTATCTCTGACAGTAGGCTGCAAGCTCTCACGGGTGTCCCACCTAGGTGCAGTGGACATGGATGTTTGCTGGGCTTGGGTACTACTTGCAATATGGTTCAATATTGGAGTCATCATCGTTCGCAGTTGCTCATATTTCTTGCTCTGATTTTCAAGCATTGCCTTCACCCAATCTGGAGGTTGGTCGGGATCAGGGGCTGCTGCTGCCATTGCTCCTTGGTATAAATCTTCCTGGGACATGTTTTAATATGTCTTTTTTTATAGCTTTTTTTTTTATGTTTTCTTTTTCTTTTTTTTTGATAGCTTTTTTTTTTTGTTGATTTTTTTTTATTTTTTTTATTTCTTTTTCTTTCTTTTTTTTTGATAGCTTTTTTTTGTTGACTTTTTTTTTCAATGTTTTCTTTTTCTTTTTTTTTGATAGCTTATTTTTTTTGATGTTTTCTTTTACAGGCAATTATTCTCACACAAATCTTCCAGGAGCATTTGAATTTCTTGATGTCTCCGACAGTTCACAATGTAGTTGAGTCAACACGGTTCTCATTGGGTGCGAGCGCGAGGACGACAGCAAACCCACGCCTCCGGCTACCAGTGAACTGCCTGGTATTGAAGAATGGTGAAGGGCTTTTTAACCAGATAGTTTTGTCGTACTTTTTATTTCTGTCAATTATCCTTACAAACGACCTCCAGGAGCATTTGATTTTCTTAATGTCTCTGGCAATTCAGTGTAGTTGAGTCAACACGGTTTCATCGGGCGCGATGACGTCAGCCAACTCACGCCTCTGGCCTCAAGTGAAGCGCTAACAAATTAGCATGCCACTGCAGCATCCACTTTTTTTTTAATCGATATCCGATATTCTTCTGGGTTAATTTACGTTGTTTCAAACACAATCCCACTTCTGACACCAGTTGTCGTGTTGTTGCTATGTATTAATGCACATGGAAACGCGGGTGGAATGAGCCACGACAAGGAGATGCTTTCACAAGTTTTACTGAAGATCTTCGGACACAAGATGTAAGTTACAGTTCACAGCGCACTCACCAACATTCATGAACACAAACTTATCGGTTGCTGCAGCTGATATAGGCGCTCTTGCTCCGGCACTGGACGGCAGTTTCTCCGACGTGCGATGAGCATGCGAGCAACCTCTATGAACAACAACTAACTTCACTTCCTGCTCTATCGTAAGGAGTGCGTATCTGAACAACCAATAAGCTACAAGAACACAGTAGGCAGTTAAGGGACTTAAAGGGCCAGGTTACAACACTATTATCTATTACAAATCTATTACAAACTATTACAAACAAAACTGCCATTCTGAATGATTTTTTTGTATCACGAAAATTAGACTTTTTATTTATTACTGAAACATGGCTTAAAGACGGGGACCTTTACCTATGAACTGCAACTTTTTTAAAGAACTATAGGTAGAGCTTGAGGAATAGCGTCTATCTATAAAAATTAGTGGAAATGTCGATTAATCCCTTCTGAGAGTTACCAGAGTTTTGAGGTACAGTCATGTTTAATTGCTCTGCCTAGTCCTGTATTATGTGTTCTTGTATATAGACCTCCCAGATATAATGCAGATTTTATACAGGAGTTTTCAGACTTTTTATCTGTGATAAAACTGTGAAGATCTGTGAACTTCTTTTGACAACATTGTAATCCTTGGTGATTTTAACATTCATGTTTGCTGTCAATCGAAGCCTTGTCACAGAGTTTTTTAAACATTATTGATTCATTTGATTTTTTACAACGTGTAACTGACCCCACTCATCAGCATGGTCACACTCTTGATTTGGTCCTTTGTATGGGTATTTCTGTGTGTAATATACAGATCCTAGATCATTATTTTTCTGACCATAAGGCTATTGTTTTTAATATTAACCTACTATGTGGTCCTCCGGGAAAAAAGCCTGTTGCTTATTACTCTTGTGCGATTACATCTAATACAATCAGTGATTTTTTCATCAGCATTTGTAACTCACTCATTAATCGGCACTGTTGAATCTCCATCTGTTTCAGTAGATCCAGAAAAATTGATAAATCGGTTTAATGATGCTTGCTCTGATATTCTTGACCATGTTGCCCCATACAAATTAAGGAGATATAAAACAAAAACCCTGCCATGGCTAAATGAAAATACTCGGTTACATAGACGGGAGTGTAGGAGAGCAGAAAGGAAATGGCAAAAAGATAAGCTTCAGATTTCTTATGAGGTTTTAAGAGAGTGTTTATGCAAATATGAAAAAGCGGTGAAAACATCAAGAGCAGAATATTTTTCAATGAAAATTGCACAAAATGTTCACAGTCCACAGATACTATTTATAACTATAAATACTATTAATAAACCAGATTGTAGTATTGGCCCTGATCCATCACCAAATATTTGTGACATGTTCTTAAAGTTTTTTATTAAAAAAATTAAGGACATAAGACTGTCGATTACACGATCTCAAGTTGATATGACTTCTATATTAATCTCAATGTCTCAAAAGTTATCTCAATTTGAGCCAATTTCACTCTCATCTATTAGAGATGTTGTTGCGCATTTAAACCCTACTTCCTCGTTTATTGATGTGCTTCCCCCCAAGTTATTCGTCAAGCTCATAGATACGATTGGACCAAGTATTCTTTCTATTATAAATTACAGTCTGGTGGGTGTGTTCCTTCAAGTGTTAAGCATGCAGTTGTCCAGCCTCTTCTTAAAAAGCCTGGCCTAGATCCTACGGATCCAAATAATTTTCGGCCAATATCTAAGCTACCATTCATGGTACCATTCATACCATTCCAAAATATTAGAAAAAATAGTTTTTAATCAGCTTACATAATTTTTAACAAAAAAAAAATGTTTTTGATAAATTTCAATCTGGTTTTAGATCAGGTCATAGCACAGAATCAACTTTACTTAGGGTAGTTAATGACCTTTTAGTAAAGATTGACTCTAGTAGAAATGTAGCTTTGGTTTTGCTAGATCTTAGCTCAGCATTTGATAGAGTTGATCATTTAATTTTGGATGAACGTTTAAGACAGTGTGTGGGAATCCAAGAAACTGCTCTAAGCTGGTTTGCCTCCTATCTTCAAAATAGGACCTTTTCTGTTAAAATTGGAACATTTTCATCATCAACAGCTTCGACCACATGCGGGGTCCCTCAAGGTTTCATTCTAGGACCAGTACTATTTTCAATGTATATGCTTCCCCTTGGTTCTATTTTTAAGAAATATGGCATTTCATATATCTGTTATGCTGATGACACCCAGATGTATCTGCCCATAAAGCCTGGAGATGATAAATCTGTGGAAATACTTTTTGAATGTCTAAAAGAGGTAAAATCCTGGATGAATAATAACTTTCTCCAGTTAAATTAGGATAAAACAGAAATAATTATATTTGGCCCTAATAACAGTGCAAATAATATAGCTGGGAAACTAGGACCTCTATAATCTAATTTGAAGACACAGGTTAAGAATCTGGGTTTTATCTTTGACACAGAATTAAAATTTGATAGACAGATCTATTCGGTGGTGAAAAATAGTTTCTTCCAATTGCGAAATATCGCTAAACTTAAATCTATCCTATCATTCAGCGACCTGGAGAAAGTAATTCATGCTTTTATTTCTTTGCGTCTTGATTACTGTAATGTTCTGTATCTGGGTGTAAGTCAGTCTTCTTAGTCACGTCTTCAGCGGGTACAAAATGCAGCAGCAAGGTTGCTGACAAACACAAAAAAGAGGGATCATACCCTATTTTGGTCTCGTTACACTGGCTACCAGTTCATGTTAGAATAAAGTACAAGGTACTTTTATATACTTTTAAAGCTCTGCATGGACTGGCACCAAAATATGTTTCTGAACTTATAAATTTGAGTTGCTCACAGAGATCCATGAGATCACAAAATCAGCTACTCCTTGAAATTCTTCGGTCACGCCTAAAAACTAAAGGAGATTGTGCTTTCTCAGTCGCTGCTCCTAAGTTGTGGAATGGGTTACCAATGTTCATCAGATCCTCTACTCCTGTAACCATGTTTAAATCTCAGCTTAAGAGATATTTGTTTGATGAGGCCTTTGCTGACCGCTAGACTTTGATTTTATATCTATAGTATTGTACTACTTCTTCATTTTTATATTGTATTCTTTGTTATATTTTATTATTTTATCTAATTCGTTTGAAATTGTACAGCACTTTGGTTCACAGTGTGTTTTTTTAAGGTGCTCTATAAATAAACTTTGATTTGATTTGATGTGGGTTTATGTGATGTGTGTTTTTGTTTTATTGTATCAAATGAATCTTGCAATATCTACAATTGTGTAGTACTTTTTTGGATCCAACTACTTTTAAACATATCACAGCATAAAGATGCATTTGAAGTACTGCACAGGGTGTAAAATCTCGGTGCTCTTTGGTTGCTTGGGATAGTAATGCTCAAAATCAAAGTAATACTCCAAGGCACTCGAATTGTGTATACAAAAAATTAAAAAGCCTTTATTGAATCATGGCTTTTATCATTAAAATTAGTGACAGATACACCTACACGTTGCGGCTATTGCCTTCGTCAGGGTGTGTGTAACAAACAAAGTCACAGGTGCATTTTAAATTAGGGTGACCATATTTTGTCCTGAAAAAACAGGACACTCGGCCCGGCAAACAGATAGGCCTACTCAAATGATACTCGAAGTTTACTCAAAGAAACCTTATTAATTTCAATACATTTAAAGTAGGTTATGCCTCCTCTGAATGGATAGAAATTTGTTATATTGTTATATGAAAACAGGACATGTCCTGGGAAAACAGGACAGTTGGTCACCCTATTTTAAATAGCAGTTCATTAATCTAAATAGCAAACACCTGGTCACACTACGCAAGGTAACCAGCAGGGAGCAGAATTCAACAAATGAAATAGTATATTGCATAATATCAAGCCAAATCAAACTCAAACTCAAAGAAAAAAAAAAAATTATAATAAAATAAAAAAAATAAAAAAATAAAAATTAACAAACTTTTTTTTTTTAATTTTTTTTATTATAATTTTTTCTTTTTTTTTTTTCTTTGAGTTTGAGTTTGATTTGGCTTGATATTATGCAATATACTATTTCATTTGTTGAATTCTGCTCCCTGCTGGTTACCTTGCGTAGTGTGACCAGGTGTTTGCTATTTAGATTAATGAACTGCTATTTAAAATGCACCTGTGACTTTGTTTGTTACACACACCCTGACGAAGGCAATAGCCGCAACGCGTAGGTGTATCTGTCACCAATTTTAATGATAAAAGCCATGATTCAATAAAGGCTTTTTAATTTTTTGTATACACAATTCGAGTGCCTTGGAGTATTACTTTGATTTTGAGCATTACTTTTAAACATATGTTTGAGCAGTGACAGTAGTAACACTAACAGCATTTGCTTTCTGAATGAATGATACTAAAGAAATAAAAAATGTGCATTTAAATATTAAGAGTCTTGTTCCTAAAAAAACCCAACATGCAGTGGCTCAGTGGTTCATGTAGATTGTCTACAAACCGAAAGGTTGGTGGTTCAATCCCCGGTTCCACCTGACCAAGTGTCGAGGTGTCCATGAGTCAAGTCAAGTCAAGTCATCCTCATTTATATAGCGCTTTTAACAATGTAGATTGTTTCAAAGCAGCTTTACAGAGACAAACTGTTAGCTGTTGTTTCCAGCTAAAGTTAGTTTTGATTGATTCACTTCCGTCGAAATAATCATTTGTTATTAAATTAGGGGCCACTAAGACGACGCCGTTCTCTCTAAATAGACTTTAAATGCGAACCTGTGATAAACGCTGATGGCGTTTACATGTGCGTTAAGAATTGATTCTATAGTTATGTGCGTTTGAATATATGTGTGCGCAGATTCGTAATTCGCTACAAACCATGCCTAAACAAACTACTTGTCTTGCCTATAAATTTTGACGCAGAATTTTATTTTATCAATTCGGCGTAGGGACGCGAAACCGTAATTTCATAGCGCTTTATCTGTAGAGTGGAATATGGATCCTCCATAGGGAGAGGCTAGTTGGCACTTCAGCACTGCGTTGTCATTGGGTCCAGGCGAAGGTCCTTCGTCAAATCTGGTAACGGCCTGGATCCGGCAGGCTGCAGGAAGACCTCGGGATAAACAAAGACACTAAATTAGCGTAGATGCCATTCTTCTTATGATGTAACAAGTACATCAGGATTTGAGGGAAGTGTTCCCGGTTCCGGCTGGCCTAATCTATGCAGCCTAACAATTAATTATCGAAGTCTATAATGTATTATGTGAATGCTAGGTCAAAGAGATGTGTTTTTAGTCTAGTTTTAAACTGACAGACTGTGTCTGCTTCCCGGACAATGGTAGGAAGAATGTTCCAAAGTTTTGGTGCTAAATAGGAAAAGGATCTAACCCCAGCAGTCGATTTAGATATTTTAGGTATTATCAACTGGCTATATTGTGATCTAGAATTTTGAGATTGCAATAGACGTGCAGGACTATAATGCGTTAAGAGGTCGCTAAGTACTGGGGAGCTAAACCAGTTAGTGCTTTGTAAGTAATCAGCAATATTTTAAAATTTATACGATGTTTAATAGGCAGCCAATGCAGTGTTGACAGAACCGGGCTAATATGGTCATACTTCCTGGTTCTGGTAAGAACTCTAGCGGCTGCGTTTTGGACCAGCTGTAGTTTGTTTAATAAGCGTGCAGGGCAACCACCCAGTAGAGCATTACAATAATCTAGCCTTGAGGTCATGAACGCATTAACTAATTGTTCCGCATTTGTCCGTGAGAGCATATGACGAAATTTAGATATATTTTTAAGATGGAAAAATGCTGTTTTACAGATACTAGACACATGACTTTCAAATGAAAGATTGGTATCAAAGAGCACACCCAGGTTCCTAACTGACGACGAAGACTTAACAGAGCAGCCATCAACTGTTAGACAGTATTCTAGGTTATTAGGTGAGGAAGTTTTTTGTCCAATAATTAGAATCTCTGTTTTTTCAGAATTTAGTAGTAGGAAATTACTAGTCATCCAATTTTTTATATCAGCTATGCATTCCGTTAATTTTGTGAATTGGTAAGTTTCGTTAGGTTTTGAAGAAATATACAGCTGAGTATAATCAGCATAACAGTGAAAGCTAATTCCATGTTTCCTGATGATATCTCCTAAGGGTAGCATGTACAGAGTGAACAGCAGCGGTCCTAGTACTGAGCCTTGTGGTACGCCATACTGAACTTGTGATCGATAAGACATCTCTTCATTTACTGCTACAAATTGAAAACGGTCAGATAAAATATGATTTAAACCATGCTAGTGCAATTCCACTAATGCCAACATAGTTTTCTAGTCTATTTAAAAGAATGTTGTGGTCGATATTATCAAATGCCACACTAAGATCGAGTAACACTAATAGAGAGATACAACCACGATCGGATGATAGGAGCAAATCATTTGTGACTTTAATGAGAGCAGTCTCAGTACTATGGTACGGTCTAAATCCTGAGTGAAAATCCTCGCAGATATTATTTCTTTCTAAAAAGGAACACAGTTGTGAGGATACTGCTTTTTCTAATATCTTTGACAGAAAAGGTAGATTCGAGATCGGCCTGTAATTGACTAATTCTGTATGATCAAGTTGCGTTTTTTTAACAAGTGGTTTAATCATAGCCAGCTTAAAGGTTTTTGGTACGTATCCTAGAGACAAAGATGAATTAATGATATTGAGAAGAGGATCTATGACCTCTGGAAGCATCTCTTTCAATAGTTTAGTCGGTATAGGGTCTAACATACATGTTGTTGATTTAGATGATTTAACAAGTTTGCAAAATTCTTGCTCTCCTATAGCAACAAATGAATCAAGTTTTTCATCATGAAGACTACACTGCACTGTCTGATGTGATACTGTAGTAGACGTTTGCATAGATATAATTTTTTTCCTGATATTATCGATGAGCAAGACACCTAACCCCAGCTGCTCCCGACGAGCTGGATGGCGCCTTGCATGGCTGACACCGCCGTCAGTGTATGAATGAGTGAGTGAATGGGTGAATGTGAGGCAAAATGTAAAGCGATTTGGTGACCATTGGGTCTGTGAAAACGCTATATAAATGCAGTCCATTTA
Source organism: Chrosomus eos (assembly GCA_036326025.1). Lineage (NCBI taxonomy): Eukaryota > Metazoa > Chordata > Actinopteri > Cypriniformes > Leuciscidae > Chrosomus > Chrosomus eos. The sequence continues at coordinate 22,087,865 of CM070827.1, read as the reverse complement.
CCATTTGCCAATAGTAACACACCAGATATTGAAATTAATCTTCCAAATTATACGCTATATAGATCCGATAGGAGTTCTAGAGGTGGAGGTGTGGCTATATATGTTTCCTCTGAGTTCATATCAGGAATTAATCATGCCCACAGTTGAGTGTGTAATAATTGGGAGCATATAGACCACCCTCTTCATCAGCTGAAACCTTTGATCACCTGATATACACTATTAACTCCATTTCTTGTAAAAACAAAATTATTTTGCTTGGAGATTTAAAAAAAAAACTGGCTAGATAAATCATCTGATAAAGTAAAAAAAAAATACTTAGTAGTTTAAATCTCACACAGTTAATTGAGGAGCCTACTCGAATTACCCCTACAACTCAATCCCTGCTTGACTGGATACTCGTTTCACACCCAGTTAGATTTCTAAGGGTAGGTGTTATGTCAGATTGCTTTAGTGATCACTCGATAGTCTATTGTGTATGGAAAATCAAACTACCTAAATCACCATCAAGATTTATCAAAATCAGACAATATAAGAAACTGAATTTAGATTTATTTATCAATCATCTGATGGCTATTAATTGGGACATATACCAACTTATACCTAATGTACAAGACGCCTGTGATTTCTTCTATACCGAGTTGATGGCTGTTTTGGACAAACATGCACCTTGGAAAACTGTTATGGTCAAGGGTAAACATCTCTCTTGGATTGACTCTGAACTTATTAGTCTCTTTAGGCAGAGGGATAAAGCATGGTCAATATTTCGCCGTACAAGGGCTAATGTAGATTGGGAAGTATACAAGCAGCTGAGAAAGCAAGACTAAAACTCGTAACGCAAAATCCAACTATTATAAGAATAGCCTCAGTAGTGACTTTAAGAAATCAAAACAATTCTGGAAGAAAATTAAAACTATTACCAATACATCAGATAAACATTGTATTAATCAAATACGAGTTACTAATACAACACTGCATGACTCTCTATCTATTGCCCTAGCCTTTAATCACTATTTCTCTTCTGTTTGTTCTACCTTATTACCCGAATCTTATCTAAGTACTGACTTTTTTAATAATACTTTTCCCAGTCACACTTATATTTCTTTTAGGAAAATGAAACCAGATGAAGTTCAGAATGTCATTAATGAATTCAAAGTGAACAGTGGTGCTGGACTTGATGGTTTAGAAAATAAGTTTATCAAACTAGCGTCTATACTTATGTATCCACTTACTGATTTATTCAATCTCTCTTTGTCTACATGTGAGTTACCAGCCATCTGGAAATGTCATACGCATCACTCCAATACATAAAGGAGGAGATGTATTGGATCTGAACAACTATAGACCCATATCTATTATATGTTGTATTGCTAAAGTGTTTGAAAAAATAATTTATAACCAACTCTCACATTTTCTTAGTGCCAATAATATCTTATCACCATTTCAATATGGCTTTAGGTCTAATCACTCTACATCTACTGCCCTTCTTAACCCTTGTGCTGCATTAGATTTTTGACACCGTTGAGTGCATTAATGACCAAAAATGGTCACATATTAAACATTGCCTAAAATATTATATATTATTATTATTATTTTCCACTTTTACCAAGTTAAATCTTTTAACCAGCATCAGTTCTCATCATAACTACAAAATATTTATTTAATTTCAGGATTTTAACCCTTTAAATACCAGTTTTGGTGGCGATACCATCAATTTGTATAAGAGGAAAAAACACAAAAAATAAATTATTTTCCATATACTAAATGCAAAGAGAAACTTTAGTGTTGGATTATCACAGTCTTGAATATGTCAAAGATTAGCGGCAACATTATTTCTGGTGCATTTAAAGATTTTGTGTTATGACAGATTTAAAAAAAAAAAAAATCCCATTCAGTGCGTTAATGACCAAAAATGGTCATATATTCAATAACATCCTAAAATATTATATATTATTATTATTTTCCACTTTTACTAAGTTAAATCTTTTAACCAGCATCAGTCCTCATCATAACTACAAAATATGTATTTAATTTCAGGATTTTAACCCTTTAAATACCAGTTTTGGTGGCGATACCATCAATTTATATGGGAAGAAAAAAACACAAAATTAAATTATTTTCCATATACTAAATGCAAAGAGAAAACTTTAGCGTTGGATTATCACAGTCTTGAATATGTCAAAGATTCGTGGCAACATTATTTTTGGTGCATTTATAGATTTTGTGTTATGACAGATTGTTTTTAAAAAATCCCACTCAGCGCGTTAATGACCAAAAAATGGTCATATATTCAATAACATCCTAAAATATTATATATTATTATTATTTTCCACTTTTACTAAGTTAAATCTTTTAACCAGCATCAGTCCTCATCATAACTACAAAATATTTATTTAATTTCAAGATTTTAACCCTTTAAATACCAGTTTTGGTGGCGATACCATCAATTTGTATAAGAGGAAAAAACACAAAAATTTAATTATTTTCCATATACTAAATGCAAAGAGAAAACTTTAGCGTTGGATTATCACAGTCTTGAATATGTCAAAGATTAGTGGCAACATTATTTTTGGTGCATTTAAAGATTTTGTGTTATGACAGATTAAAAAAAAAAAATCCCACTCAGCGCGTTAACCAAAAATGGTCATATATTCAATAACATCCTAAAATATTATATATTATTATTATTTTCCACTTTTACTAAGTTAAATCTTTTAACCAGCATCAGTCCTCATCATAACTACCAAATATTTATTTAATTTCAGGATTTTAACCCTTTAAATACCAGTTTTGGTGGCGATACCATCAATTTGTATAAGAGGAAAAAACACAAATGTAATTATTTTCCATATAATAAATGCAAAGTGAAACCCTTGGCTTTGGATTATCACAGTCTTGAATATGCCAAAGATTAGCAGCAACATTATTTTTGGTGCATTTTTATTTTTTGTGCTATGTCAGATTTTTTTTTAAAAAATCCCACATGGCGCAAAGACAAATTTGGTCCTATTTGAACCCATTAAAATATCAATTTTTGAATCCACTGTCATAATATCATAAAATCATAATTTCTATTCAAATACCCTGTCATTACCAAGCCTTGGGGTAAAATATTTACTTTTTACTGTTTTCCACCAGTTGATACCATTTTTCATATAATTGACATACTGCAAACATCTGTAGTACTGCAAACATTTTCCTGATTTCTAATAGGTGATTATAACCTGTGCCTGTCTCACTACACATAAAATTTGCTAAAGCAAAACTACAAGATCACCATGAACATTAATTTTTTTTTTTTCTATAAACAATTTAATTCTATAAACATATAAAACATATCAAAACTTAAAAAAAAAAATGGGTTCATTCTTACGCTCATTTGCAGGAGCTGCAGAATTGCAATGCATGCTCCTTACCGATGTAAATGCCACATTTTGAGCATGTGGTGGAGATTTTTCTTTTTTTGTTAGGGCAGAAACTGCACCCCCTCCTCTTCTTGTCATGGGTGTCTGCAGACCCACTAGCTTTTCTTCATCTTGTCGAGTTTAAAATTGCCGCACCAAAGATGTGCACAACTTTTGCATCAACCGCACTTGTATAAAAGGCAGACTTTGTTTTGGATCCCTCGCAGCTACATCTTTGTGTTGCCGCAAGATGAAAGGTGTTATTATTGTCTAAGGACTGACTGCATGGCTGTGTTTGTGCCTCTACATATGTGAGAAATTATCAATTAACTTTGAAACATAGACTGCTAAAAAAAAACGAAGCTGTGGCAAAGATGCGTAAAATACAAAAGATTCATGTTTGTGCGTAAAATACACATGAATCAAACCGAAAGAAAACAATGCAGTGAGAAGCGCTTTCTCTTGCTAAATGAACACACACACACACACACACACACACACACACACACACACACACACACACACACACACACACACACACACACACACACACACACACACACACACACACACACACACACACACACACACACAAACAGACTTTGTAAAATGAGCATTTTACAGAAACAATTAGGAGTATAATGGTTTTAATAAAATGAAACTACGGATACAGAATTCTACATTTAAACACGGGATACATGTATGTACAGTCAACAGTAAAACTAATGAGACAGACGAATAAAAGAGAGTGAGAGAGAGAGAGAGAGAGAGAGAGAGAGAGGAGAGAGAGAGAGAGAGAGAGAGAGAGAGAGAGAGAGAGAGAGAGAGAGAGAGAGAGAGAGAGAGAGAGAGAGGAGAGAGAGAGAGAGAGAGAGAGAGAGAGAGAGAGAGATAGACAGAAAGGGTAAAATATGACCTTTAGGATATTGTCACAATATTTGTCACTCGCCTAAACACCATGTATTTAGGCCCTACACACACACACACACACTTTTGTCAACACAGACACACATTGCTCTCAGACATCCACACATACTCAGAAACATCATTTTAGATCATTGAGCCATTAAAATGCTTCATAAAACACTCCATAGTGCCCCTAGTGGAAACCAGGAAAATAACATGCATTTCCACCCATTTCCACCCATAGGGAATACATATGTAGTGACGTCATCTGGTGGAATACACTATATAATGCAAATATAATGCTTTTGCTTCAAAATGAAAGGATGTTTCAACATAAATCATGATTCATGTATTAATGACGGCCCAGGCTTTAAACGACGTTTTAATGGGTTTCAATGGGCCATTTTTGGTCATTATGGTGCTAAGTGTTACTATTTGATCTACACAGTGTGTGTTATACATATTTTGCAAAATGGGATCACATTTTTTACATTTATCTAAAAAGTCACAATTTTGCCAAATTACATACCATTTGCATTAAAACAGCCAAAAATGGTCAAAACTGCAAATGACCAAAAATGTCCCTAATGCAGCATAAGGGTTAAATTCACAAATGATGTGTTCGCTGCTGCAGACAATGGTGAACTTACAGGTGCAATATTTATTGACTTGACTAAAGCTTTTGATTTTGTTGATCGCTATTTACTTTTAGATAAAAGTATGCTATTGGCCTTTCTAAAAAGGCAGTGCTGTGGTTTAGTTCATATCTCCACAATAGAAAACAATGTGTTGTCCTAGATGGAAATAAATCTAAATTGTTGATTCAACATAGAGGTGTGCCACAGGGCTCAACTTTAGGACCACTTCTTTTTTCTATCTATGTTAATAATTTGCCATCAATTTTCAATAACTGTTGTGCCCAACGTTATGCCGACGACACTGTCTTATATACATCTAAACCTGATCTTCTACAAATCCAAGCATGTCTTCAGTATGATTTCAAAATCTTACAAGATTGGCTTTTTCATAATAAATTATTGCTTAACAAAACAAAATCATATCTTATGATTTTTGTTACTAGACAGAAACTCAAATCCGAACCCGATTCATGTATAATAACTTGTTCTGACTGTACTCCTCTGCTTAAAGTTGAAAAATTTAAATATCTTGGTGTATGGCTTGATTCTGAGCTTTCTTTCAAACCACATATTGATCATGTCTTACGTAAAGTCAACTATGGAATTAATGATCTATATCGATCTCGTAATTGCTTTACTCATAGTGTGAAACTTGCCTCTCAACATATACTTCTGATTTTTGACTATTGTGATGTTGTTTATCAAAACTCTACAAAATCAGAACTTTGCCGTCTTAAAACAGCATATAACAGACTGTGTAGATTTGTCCTTGGATGTCCCTTTCTCACATCACTGCATACTTCAACTAATATTCAAATGTATTCACTTCAATTACCCTTTTTGTTTACAACAGTATTTTGTTCCTGTTACTTCAAACTATCAATTGAGGCACGCTGCTCAGCTTTATTTTTATGTCCCTCGAGCTAAGAAATCAGTTGGCAAAAGAGCTTTTATGTTTAAAGCCCTTTTAGATTGGAATAACTTACCTTCTGATATTAGATCCATTACTTCATTTGGGATGTTTAAGCATACCCTATTTTCTTACTTTGTGATTGATTGCTCATGTAATGAATGATTATTTTTTTATTGTTAATGATTATTTTTATTATTATTATTATTATTTTATTGTTGTCGTTGCTCTGTATTTGTGGTTCTTTGGGTGTTGTGTTTGTTTGTTTCTGTCTGTATATTGACAAATGTATAATTGTATTTTTGGTTATTTTATTATTGTTCTTTTGTGACGGTTGTGATGTATTTTAGGACCCCCTCGAAAACGAGATGGTGCATCTCAAGGGGTTTATCCTAATAAATAAATTTGAAACAAGTGTTTCAGCAGCAGAAAGACGTCAATAAAGTGATTCAGTGTCCACAATTTGTTGGTTCCTAGAGAAATTAACTCTTGCACTAAATAAATTTCACCTATTTTGATTTTTTTGTCTGTAAAATTCTAAAACAATGTGCTATATTTGTAACAGTGGTGGTGCCCTAATCTTAAATTATTTATTTTACAAAGAAAATTCAGGCGCCAGACAGTTTTATAAAAACTGACAAAAATTAAACAACCCAGGATAGCAAAGAAAACCACTGATTACACACAAAAAGCAAATATTTCGAAAAAGGTTTCAGTTTAACTCTAATTTATTACTTAATGCTCATCTCACCATTCAGAAGTTACTGATTTGAAAACAAAACAAAACAATAGGTCAATATGTATATGTATTCTCAACGTTAGAGTTCAATATCAGTTCTCACACAAATGCGAAACAATACAAAAACTGGGTAATACTGTTCACACTCTAACTGGGCATCCACACAGGCAGATTCGAGTGTCCATAGTCCCGCCAAACTTATCATATAAAGAAAAAAAAGAGAAAGAGCAAAAATATATTGAATACACATATCGTGGGTGAAAAACAAAATTCAAATATATCAACAATAGTACAGATTCAACTTACACAATCAAAAAGCATAGATATACAGTAAACAAATATGCGGATGTGAATGAAATGCATGTGTGTGTGTGTGTGTGTGTGTGTGTGTGTGTGTGTGTGTGTGTGTGTGTGTGTGTGTGTGTGTGTGTGTGTGTGTGTGTGTGTGTGTGTCTGAAAGCGTGTGAATGAATTTAGTGTATGACTGTGCATAAAACACATGACCAGTTTCGCATCAGGAGAGTGTAGTAGGACCTCGTCAGGCTCCCGGAGGGAAGCTAACCTCTTGTTTGAGTGAACCGTTCACTTACAACAGCCGGTCTTTGAGGTGCGTCGCATTGGAATCCCCAGACTCCACGTCGCAACAGACAGTATGGGAAGGAAGCCTCGGTTCACCCAACACAGGACATTGTCCATTCCATTCGGTAATCGCTAACTTCACTCACAGGTCAAACCAACATGCCCAGGTGACGTGTCCTCTTTCCACTTGGTTAAATATACCTTGCCTTCAATTTCCCCTTTTCCGCCATTAATTAGCCTTAGTCACTCCGCCCTTTCCGTTAAAGTGAAAGTGAAAGTAAAGCGTATAGCAAGGTTGTAGAAAAGGGTGGATTAAAATCCCAAGAACTCTTCATCTTCCTCTGAGGATTCTTGGAATATTTCAAGGAGTCGTTTCCTTTCCTGGGTCTCCTCGGCTGTCGGAAAACATGCTTTTAAATTACACACATGCACAGTACGTACATCCTCCCCGGAGGATTCCAATGCCACTTGGTAATTTATGGGCCCCTGCCGCTTTATTATTCGATAAGGACCCTTCCATCTTTGTGCAAGTTTTGCACTGAAATTCTGTTTGCTACTGGATTGCGGAAAATCCCTTAGCCACACACGGTCCATTTCTTTAAAGGTGGCATCTCGTGGGTTCTTATTGTAGTTTCGCAGTTGTCTTTTCTGTGCCTATTGACAGCACTCCTTCGCTTTAGCTTGAATTTGAACTAGCTGATTGACCACGTCATAGGAAGGTAAATCGGGAGAGAGGTTCTTGCCATGCAACAGCCGGTCTTTGAGGTGCGTCGCATTGGAATCCTTTGGACCTTGCAATTTCCTCCCTAGTTGAAGCTCCGCTGGGATCATGCCGATGGATTCCTGGACAGCTGAATTGACTGCAAAGCGTAGTTCAGGCAAGTACTGCTCCCATTTCTTGTGGTTATCTTCTACAGAAGCAGCCATCATGTACTTTAGGGTACGATTTACTCTCTCTGTCATGTTAGTTTGAGGGTGGTATGCAGTAGTGAGTTTTCTGTGTGACACCCCATTTACCACATATTTCCTTGAATACAGCAGAAATAAACTGGGAACCTCTATCGGACAGGATAAAGTCGGGAACCCCCCATCGTGTCAGAATCTCTCTCCTGAAAAGTGCTGCAACTGTCTGTGCACAGGCATTCCGTATAGGAAATAGCTCCACCCAGCCGGTAAAATAATCCACAAAGACAAGAAGGTACTCATTCTGAAGGGTACTGCGGGGCATTGGCCCCATGATTTCTACACCTAGCATTTCGTTGGGACGTGATGTGCTGACTTGTTGTATTTTTCCTGCAGGTTTGCGACTTTCCCCTTTGAGTGTTTGGCATTTAACACATCTTTTGACATGATTCTTCACATCAGTCCACATCCTAGGCCAAAATGCAACGTCATGCACCCTTTGGTAAGTTTTGTAAATACCCATATGGCCACTCAAAGGATTTGAATGGTAGTGGTTGAGGACAGCTGAAATCAGACTGCTAGGAATACATACCCGATAGAGGCATTGGCCGCTCTTCAGCCGAGTTGTGTGGTACAGTTTATCCTCTACTACTTCGTACTGATTCTTCAACTGATCATTTCTTGCCAGTGTTTGGAATATTTTTTGGATTATCGGGTCCTTGTGCTGCTCCTCCCAGATGGTAGCGGCACCGATTGAAAGGTCTGAATCCTCCGTTGGCCTGACATACAAGTTTTAACCAGGTTGGGTGTGGATCCGAGAAAGAACATCTGGTGCTACATTTAGCCTTCCTCTACGATACTCAATGACAAAATCAAACGTCTGCAATCGGAGAACCCATCTAATGAGACGACTGGTGGTTTTTGCAGAGCTCATTACTCATTGCAGGGCTGATTGATCAGTCACCACTGTGAATAGTTTGGGTTCTAGGTAATGTTGCCACCTTTCCAGAGCCCATATGACGGCAAGGCATTCTTTCTCGGTCACAGAGTAATTGGTTTCGGCTTTATTCAAGGTTCTACTGGCGTAGGCATTCACCTGCTCTGAGCCTTGGTCTTTCCGTTGCGTCAGAGCCGCACCTAGTCCAATGTCGCTGGCATCCGTGTATACAATAAATGGAAGGTCAAGGTTGGGATGACCCAAAATGGGAGGTGAGGTAAGGTAGGCTTTTAACTGTTCAAAAGCTCATTGACATTGGTGTGACCAATGAAATGCACGTCCCTTTCTTTTCAGGGCATTAAGGGGCTCAGCAATCCTCAAGAAATTTGGGACAAACAGGTGGTACCACCAGGCAAGTCCAAGGAAGCGCTGAACCTCTTTGATGTTACAAGGTACTGGGTACGCCCGGATGGCTTCTACCTTTGTCAGGTCTGTGGAAATGCCATGAATGTTCACCACATGTCCAAGGAATGACAACTCCTGAAGACAAAATTTGCTCTTCTTCAAGTTGATAGTCAAGCCCGCTGTCTGCAAACGGTGGAGGATAGATTGGAGATCGAGGAAGTGCTGGTCTTTAGATTGTGAATAGACTATAATATCATCAATGTAGACGAAGCATATGTTACCTCGTTATTTCCCCAAAACCGTCTCCATCAGTTTTTGAAATGTCGCTGGAGCATTTTTTTTACCCAAAAGGCATGGCATTTACCCAAAAGGCAAAAGGTAAACTGAAATAACCCTGATGGAGTGATAAAGGCAGTCATTGGTTTGCTTTCTAGACTCATTGTCACCTGCCAGTAGCCACTGTTGAGGTCAATTGTAGAAAAAATTGATGCACCAGAGAGGGATTCCACAATTACTGTAATGTTAGGGAGGGGGTATGCATCACTCTCGGTTATGGCGTTGACCTTCTGGTAATCAACACAAAATCTCATTTTACCATCTTTTTTTGGAACTAGGACAACAGGAGATGCCCATGCCGAGTGAGACGGTTCCACGATACCTTCCTTTAACATTTCTTCCAGTTTTTCTCTTACAACAGCTTGTTTAGAAGGACTCATGCGATAGGGCCGCTGTTTGATGGGCACTGGATGGGTGATATAGAGGTGCTGTTGGAGAACATCAGTTTGTCCAGGTTGGAGGGTCCACACCTGAGAGTTGGACTCCAAAATTTGCCGTAGCTGTTGTTTCTCGTCAGGTGGTAAGTGAGCACTATTCACAGCGAGGTCCATTAATGCTTGTTCATCCAGGCCATCAAGTGGTCGTGATAGCAATGGTGGTTGGACAAATGGTTTTATATCCATCACATCAATCTGCAGTCCGCTGGAGAAGATGAAATCTAATCCCAGGATTACTGCATATGCAAGGGCTGTGTAGGAAAGGACAACAACCTGTACTGGAAAAGTCTTATTGTGAAGATTAATCGGCAGGTTTATCCACCCTAATGGAACTTCTGCTTCACCATTAGCTAAATAAAGAGGACCAAGGGTCCAAGGGTGAAGGTTGTCAGGTGGATTGAGTTCTGTCCAAAGGCTCTCATGGATAAGGGTGTAACTTGCGCCTGTATCCACAATGGCTTTTCCTCTCCAGGTACAAATACTGATGGGCACCACTAATTGTTGTGGTGCAGCCGTTAGCTGATTTGAAGTATTGGAACAAGTGGTGGTGCTTTCTTCCAAGACTGAAGATGACCAAAGTGTATTTGTTGCGGATACCGTGTTGCTGGAAGGAGTAATTGGCTGTCGAGGCGGACCTCCAGACTTCATAGGCTGGAAGAAACGCTTGTTATGGGGGGAACGCTGCTGAACCGAGGGCTGGTTGGAAGCAGACATAAAGCTAGAGCAATTTACAGGTGAATGGAAACCTTTACACCGCCAGCACTGTACTTCAGGCTTCTCTGCAGATTGGCTAGAGATTGGTCTTGGTGGCATTGTAGGTTGTGGTTTAAAATCCTTGCGTCCCTCATATTGTACTTTAAGCAAGCATTAAGCTGGTTCAGGTCATACTTATCTGACCGCTACCATTTCGTCTACTTAAATGGAGAAAAATCGATCATAACTTCGGCAAACTATGGAGTGCCGCAGGGATCTGTGTTAGGCCTTTTATTATTCTCAATATATATGAGCAAAGACTGAGCTTCTCGTCCTCCCTGCCAATCTGTCTCCACAGCACGACTTCACTATCCAGCTAGACTCTTCCTCAATCACCCCATCAAGGTCGATCAGAAATCTTGGTGTAATCTTTGATGACCAGCTGACCTTTACAGACCACATTACAAAGACAGCTCGATCATGCAGGTTTGCAATGTACAACATCAGGAAGATCAGGCCTTTCCTAACTGAGCATGCAACACAACTTCTTGTCCAGGCCCTGGTTATCTCTAGGCTTGATTACTGCAATGCTCTTCTGGCTGGACTGCCATCATGTGCAACTAAACCTCTACAAATGATCCAGAATGCTGCTGCTCGTCTTATCTATAACGAGCCCAAAAGGGCCCACGTCACTCCCCTGTTCATCTTTCTGCACTGGCTACCACTCGCTGCTCGCATCAAGTTCAAGGCATTGACACTTGCTTACAGATTGACCACAGGCTCAGCTCCCTCCTACTTTCACTCACTCCTACGAGTCTACATCCCTACCAGAAGCCTACGATCAATCAATGAGCGACGGCTTGTGGTACCTTCACAAAGAGCCACAAAATCACTCTCCAGAACATTCTCATTCACGGTTCCATGCTGGTGGAATGATCTCCCCACCGTCATCCGGAATGCAGAATCCCTGACAACATTCAAAAGACAACTGAAAACTCATCTCTTCCGTGAGAACTTAACATAAAAAAAAAAAAAAAAAAATCCTCACTTGTCTGGTTTATGCTACTCTGAGCAATGTTTGAACTTGGTATTTTGAGCACTTCTTGGGTTGCTATTGTCTCTTCACATTGACTCGTTTGGTCTAGTCCTCAGATGTAAGTCGCTTTGGATAAATGCGTCTGCTAAATGACCAAATGTAAATGTATATGCTGCCACTTGGTAATATTCTAAGGAAACATGGAATTAGTTTCCATTGTTATGCTGATGACACTCAAATATATATTTCATCACGGCCAGATGAATACGCTAAATTATCCAAATTGACAGATTGTGTTAAAGATATAAAAGATTGGATGATGCATAATTTTCTTTTATTAAATCCAGACAAGACAGAGGTAATACTTATCGGTTCTAAAAACCGTCCACGAAACCTCTCACAGCACGACTTTAACATAGTAGGATGCCCTGTTACTTTATCTGCTACAGTAAAAGACCTGGGTGTTACATTAGACTGCAACCTGTCTTTTGAAAAGCATATTTCATATGTTACAAAAACAGTATTTTTCCACCTTAGAAACATTGCTAAGCTACGTAATATGCTATCAGTCTCTGATGCAGAAAAGTTAGTTCATGCATTCATGACCTCGAGACTAGATTACTGTAATGCTTTATTAGCTGGTTGTCCTGCATCTTCAATAAACAAGCTACAGTTAGTCCAAAATGCAGCTGCTAGAGTTCTTACTAGATCAAGAAAATATGATCATATAACACCGATTTTATCATCACTTCATTGGTTACCTATAAAGTTCCGTATTAATTACAAGGTATTGCTTTTGACTTATAAAGCTTTTAAATGGTTTAGCTCCAATCTATTTAACGGATCTTCTATCGCCCTACAATCCATCGCGCTCTTTAGGATCACTAAATTCGAGGCTTCTGGTCATTCCTAGGATATCCAGATCCACCAAAGGAGGCAGAGCATTTTCACATTTAACTCCGAAGCTCTGGAATAGCCTTCCTGATATTGTTCGTTGCTCAGACTCGCTCTCCCAGTTTAAAACTAGACTAAAGACGCATCTATTTAGCCAGGCATTCATATAAATTTTTTATCTTACAGTTACTGTAAATTCGGCCTCTAGTTCATAAACGCCAGAGGAGAACTGGTCCCCGACTGAGCCTGGGTTCTCCCAAGGTTTTTTTTCTCCATTGGGTCATCTGATGGAGTTTTAGGACACCATTAGGTCACTTGATGGAGTTTTTCGGTTCCTTGCCACTGTTGCCTTTGGCTTGCTCAGTTGGGGATATTCAAATTAATTAACCATTAATTAATCAAACCATTGATCAGCTCTACCAAACTTGGATGTCTTTTTTCCAGTAATAAACAAACATTGTTAAGTTGTTTTGATTGATACTGTGAAGCAGCTTTGATACAATCTGTATTGTGAAAAGCGCTATATAAATATATTTGACTTGACTTGACTTGTTCTTGTTGCAAAAAATCCTTCTCCAGCTGATGTCCCAACATTGCTGACCCTGCTGCATAACTGGCTGGCGAGATAGGGCTTTATATTCTTTATGATCATTTTTAGAATGTCACTTTCTGTTAGGGATGGATTCCACCTTTTGCAGAGAGCTCTATATGAGAATGCAAAATCCCTGATGGATTCCTTCTCTCCCTGGGTTCTCGTTCTGATCCGATCAGCCAGCTCATCTTTGTAATCCTCAGACAGGAAGTCCGAAAGAAAGGCTGATTCAAACACACCCCATGTTGTTACAGAGGATCTGGCAACCTCCCTGGCAGTTCCATAGAGTACAGTTCGGAAAGTAGCCATCAGGTCTGCATCAACCAAGGGATATAAAGCTAGAAAATCTTGACAGCGTGTCAAATATAGTAAAGGGTCTGGGTCATCTGATGACTTTCCAAAGGTGGAAAAGGTTATCTTAATGTGGCATAAAGGGATACAGATTTCAGGGCTTAGGCCCAGGCAGTTTGCAGACTACGCCACGATGGGACTTACACCCAAAGAATTAAGCATTTGGTTCAACCAGGCACTCAAGTTCATTGATGGATAGCCAGAGACAGTGGTCCAGTACAAAAATAGTATTTTTATTTTCACTTTTTAAACTCAATGAACACACACACAAGAGAGGAGGGCAATAGGACGGAATCTTACCAGTGGGAAGCTAGTGGCTCAAGCAAGGAGCGTCCATGAAAACACCCCATTCACACGTGTCAAATTTCACACACACAGTAAGAGAAATGACCACACTTGGTGAACACGCAGCCACAGCACACCAAGGGACCCGCCACCACAAGGGGCACTGCTCCCACTGGCAGTTCTCAGCACCTGGACAATGGACGGACATGTGGAAGTTAAACAAAATTACACACAGATTACATACACAATGTCAAATAAGTCACCCGTTCTAAAGTCCAAGGTGGTACTGGCTAACAATATGAACAGAGACTCAATCAAAATAAACAATTAAACATGGACAATACAACAGGAAAATCACGATTAGGCCAATCCTCTTGGATATCAACAGCAAGAAAAGGCCTCCATACAAGAGTTAAAATAAATACATAAAAACATTAAAGTGATGTCAGTCCATCAAAAACTCTACACTCAAGCACTGAAGGATCAACAGTGTTAAACAGGCAACGATGTAACACGCAAGCCAGTTGCCTGTTAACTTGAACTAATAATTGAGTTCAATAATCCTTGGCCAAGTGTGAAGGCAGCCGGGTACGACGTAACTTTAGATCCGTGAACATGTAATGTAAAGAGTAAAAGCAAAGCAGCAGATTTTCAACGTCGATGTAGCCAACGTGCGGCCGCACCCCCGGTTAAATAGCACTCCCTATGATTATCACAGGCCCTGAGCTCTGATTGCTGATCGCAGGGCGCACACTCAGCTGGTGAAAGGGCTGCGGCCGTACCGGGGATTTTGCGGCGCTACGGTAGACCGATAACCAGGCAGACATCAGGTCGCTGGACAGGTAAACAAGACAAGTCGCGTACCGGTGACACCATTTGTCAAAATAAAAGTCCTGATTTATAAAAGGGGTGTAGCCCTCACGATTGGCTCAAAGTTCACTGCCCAGAACCACTCATAGCTGCAGCAAATTAAGCGTCACTTAGGAAGGTATGAGCCAGACAACTGCATCCTGCTACATTAAGGTGGTCACTTCTTACCACTGTGGTAGTGGGAGGAGTTGCAGGAGCAGTCACGGCGGACAGTAGTGAAGAGAGGGAGGTGGCCAGGTGGTAAAGATATACTCTCCTTAATTAGATATGCTAATTTCTTTTCGTGCATCCTGCTTCGATCCACCATTTCAGTTTGAAACTTTTTGAAGTCTGTACAAAGACTAGCAATTTGGACATTGCACTGGTGGATTTCAGTTGTACGCTGGTCATGGCTTTGTGGAAAGTTCTGCTGCAGGGTTTTGAGGTCTTGTTGAAGTTCCTGCTGAAGCTGATCCACCATGAAGCGCACCTCAGAGACAAAGGTAGTTTCAACTTTATGAAGTTCGCCTGTAATCATGAGTTTAATGGCTTTGGTTAGTTGATCATTCTCATCCTCATCCTGTTTTATGTTCGAAGCAACGAGTGTAAGAACTTGCTGCTGGTTGACCTTAATTTTAGTAGCAAGGTTGGTAATCTGGTCACAGTGCTGAGAAGTTGTTCCTCTCACCCCCTGGGTAAGTTCAGAGACCGCTCTCTCCTGTTTCTTTATGAAGTCCAGCAGTGTATCCCAATTACCTTGAACTTGTTAAGTAAGTTGTTGCATTTCTCTACCAGGAGTGGGAAGTACACTGGGCAAATCCTGCTGTGCCACAGAAGAGGAAGTAGCAAGTTCAGGTGATGTGAATAGATGCATAGGTCCTGGTCCCTGGTTCCAGGCAGGGGTCTGCATTGGAGTGCTGCCAGTCAGTGCGGAAGCAAACTGCACCTGGGCTCCATGGGCTCCTGGATAGCTGGAAGGTGTTTGGATGTATGGGCCATGGAAGACAGGAGGTGATAGCGGTCCAGGAGAAAACCGGGGATGTGCTGCAGTGGGCCAAATTGGGGTTGCAACATCTGGAGCTTCAATATCCACACAGGTTGACGAAGGAGATGGGGTTGTGGTCATGATTCAATGGTGTGGAAAAATGTTATGTAAAATGTAATGTGTGTCAGTAGGTGAGGAAAAAAAACAGAATAACTAACAAAATACAACGTTATTTCATTGTTCAATAAACAAATTAACTCACAGAATTTGCAATTTCTGATTTCCGTTCTAACACGTATTCAAATTTAAAGTCACACTTTAATTATTACCTTAAGGCTAACCCCCCAAATTTCTGCAACCAAGATATATTCCCCACACAATCACATGCAAATACGTAATCATATACACACACTTAACACTTTCCACCAAAATTGACAGTTTTATCAGTTTTTTTTTTTTTTTTACAATCTTTTCAGAGAGTGTTTTTTTTTAAGAGTTCATGTCAATTTTTTTTTTTTCAAATTCATTTCCCTGTTCGGGCGCCACTCTGTAACAGTGGTGGGTGGTGCCCTAATCTTAAATTATTTATTTTACAAAGATAATTCGGGCATCAGCCAGTTTTATAAAAACTGACAAAAATGAAACAACCCAGGATAGCAAAGAAAACCACTGATTACACACAAAAAGCAAATGTTTCGAAATAGGTTTCAGTTTAACACTAATTTATTACTTAATGCTCATCACACTATTCAGAAGTTACTGATTAGAAAACAAAGCAAAACAATAAGTCAATAAGTATATGTATTCTCAACGTTGGAGTTCAATATCAGTTCTCACACAAATACGAAACAATACAAAAACTGGGTTAACTGGGCATCCACACAGGCAGATATTCGAGTGTCCATAGTCCCGCCAAACTTATCATATGTAGCAGGGTGAAGGTTACTCGTGTGGATGATTGGCCATTGTCATGTAAGAGCGTTGAACCTATCAGCAGTTTGCTGTTCGGGTATAAAATGAGGACATTTCTGTCACCTGGAATGCGTTGTCATCCGTACCGCCCCTTTACGGAAGTCACAATTTATGAATGGGAGAGTGTCTGGAGTGCCGTCTCTTCGTTCTGTTGCTGTGCATAGGCTACCCATGGCATGGCATATTTCTGACCATTCTGGATGTGTTCATTTGTTTTAAGTCAATTGATTTGTTCGTGGAAATATTGTTTATAAGTTTTTGTTTGTGTAGCTCGTCAACGAAAACCCACTGCATGTTGTGGTCTGCGACTATGCATAGTATCGCGTTAGGAACATCATCTGGTATGTATGAGAGCCATTTACGTGGTTTGTCTTTTTTTGTTTTGTTAGTAATTTTTCTGTTTCATGTTTGACAGATTGAGCGACAGAATCAAGGGTTTCACCTCTATTGTGGGACGAGATGCGCGTCTGTTGATCTAACGCACTGCTGTCTTGCCTGGGCTTATTTGTGTTTTTGTTGGAGTGAACTTAAGCTCTCATAACAGCGAGCCGGAACGATTGCTCGCTGAGGCGTGAGCACTAATGTGGAAGCTTGTTCTCTCGCTGGTTTGCTCTGCTCTTTGAGTGTACGGCCGGTCGTGGCCTGTTTGTTTCATTTTGATTTGTTTCTTGTTTTGCTCCGAATTGTAATTTAAAGCTTCTTTTTTTATTTGTTTTGTTCATTTTGCGTATTTTGTAATCTCATTTATTTTCCTTCTGTTTAGGCTTAAGTTTGGTTGAGTTACAAAATGAGACTGAAATTAATATTGTTTTGTTTCTCATTTTTATTTTTGGTTTGTGGACTGAGAACTTCCTTTTGGTGCTGGCTTTTGCCAGTTATTCAATGTTTATTGTTTGAGTCTTCTTTTTATAAACAGCGGGACGAAGAAAGTTTATATAGAGGGGTTTAGCTGCTGTTTAACGGGGTTTACACTGAGTGCTGTGCATTGAGTGACCTGACTTCACCAGAGTGGGTGTGTGCACTGTGTAGATATTAAGTGTGTTGTGTGAATTGAGGGTCACAGCAGGCTATTTCCCCTCGAATTGAGCTTTCTTGTGTATTTGTCTGTTTATTTCTTTATTTTGAAGTTTTGTAAAGTATTGGTTGTTCTTTTTCCTTTTTGATGTGTGAATACTGAGCCCTTGATGTTCACTTATTTGATGGTTTTAACTTTTGTATTTGAATAAAGCTGTTTCCTATTCGATACTCCCTGGCCTGCTCACCCATTTCTTTTGGTTACGAACCTGTGTGCCCCCTGTCCTGGGGCTGAGTTCCCGGTGAATATACCGGGTGGCGTAGTCGATAATTATATTGTTTCATACATTTACCTCCACTAACTGATGCCACTGGCCACACATTATAAAGAAAAAAAAAAAGAGAAAGAGCAAAAACATATTGAATACACATATCGTGGGTGAAAAACAAAATTTAAATATATCAACGATAGTACAGATTCAACTTACACAATCAAAAAGCATAGATATACAGAAAACAAATATGCGGATGTGAATGGAATGCGTGTGTGTGTGTGTGTGTGTGTGTGTGTGTGTCTGAAAGCGTGTGAATGAATTTAGTGTATGACTGTGCGTAAAACACACTGACCAGTTTTGGCAGACGGAATCGCATCAGGAGAGTGTGGTAGGACCTCGTCAGGCTTCCGGAGGGAAGCTAACCCCTTGTTTGAGTGAACCGTTCACTTACAACAGCCGGTCTTTGAGGTGCATCGCATTGGAATCCCCAGACTCCACATCGCAACAGACAGTATGGGAAGGAAGCCTCGGTTCACCCAACACAGGACATTGTCCATTCCACTCGGTTATCGCTAACTTCACTCATAGGTCAAACCAACATACCCAGGTTACGTGTCCTCTTTCCACTTGGCTAAATATACCTTGCCTTCATTTCCCTTTCCGCCGTTAATTAGCCGTAGTCACTCCGCCCTTTCCGTTAAAGTGAAAGTGAAAATAAAGTCTTTGAACATCAAAAAGACTAAGGAGATTATTGTGGACTTCCGCAAAAGCAGACCCAATCACTCTCCTCTTTATATTGGCAATGAGGTGGTAGAGAGGGTGCCATATTTCAAATTCTTGGGAGTATCTGTGACCGAGGACCTGTCCTGGGGAACCAACATCACCTCAGTGATAGGGAAGGCCCAGCAACGCCTCTACTACCTGAGGCAACGGAGGAGCACCAGGATTCCAAAACAGCTGATGGTCAACTTTTACAACTGTGCCATCACCAGTGTTCTGACATATGGCTTCTTGGTGTGGTATTCCAGCTGCACTAAGGCCCATCAGCAGGCACTCCAACGAGTGGTAAATACAGCGGATAAAATCTTTGGGACCACTTTCCCAGAGATTACTACCATCTATGATACCCGCTGCCTGAAGAGAGTGCATAGCATCCTGTGGGACCGGCATCACCCGGCCCATCATCTGTTCCACCTGCTGCAGGGAGAAGGTACAGGTCTATTGGTGCCAGTAAAGCCAGACTGGCTAACAGCCTGTACCCTTATGCAGTGAGGCTGCTTAATGATGCCCTTTCCCCCCTTTCCTCCCCCTCCCCCCATGGACATAAATCATACCTCTATGTGTAATAACTGTGAACTGGACTTTGCATTGTTGCATTAACTACAACTGTATCCAACTCTGACCATACTCTCTGTTCTGGATGTCTTTTAAGTTGTTTTGTAAAGCCTCTTGCTGCTATCAAGAGTGAATGTCAATGGTACTGTGTCTTAACAACTATATACTGTTGATGTGCCATGTTTACACAGGGGGTATTAGTATTTATTATTTATTTGTTAATGCACTTTAATACACCATGTACGGTTGTTGTATGCTCCGAACACAATTTCGTTGCTGTTCTCTGGATGACAATGACAATAAACGTGAAATTGAAAAAAAAAAATTGAAAAGCGTATAGCCGTGTAGTTTACTGTCACATATTCATGTGCAAGGTGTCATCCTTTTCAGAAAAAAAAGATTAGCTTTCAACAAATTACAGTTATTGACCATTATTGTGTGTGGTGAGTTTGTCAATAGAATTTAAACAGACAAAAATAAAAATAAACGAGAATACATTTTCTGATTTTTATTTAGAATAAAACAGAAAAATCACAAACGAAAGAAACTAACACTTTAAAGTTGAAAAATGAAGCATAATACATCTATACAAGTCTTTTTTGTGATATTGGGTTGCACGGTTTTCATTTAGGACACTTTTTTTCATACACGCACACATACACACATGTAAAGATACGTGAAAGAGTAACGGCCATCCGCCTCCCAAATTTCATTAAAAATCATCCCAATCCCCTCTTCTGCTGCCTACCACTTCTTTTGTCATGTATTTGTTAGTTTCTTTTTATTATTTTATGTAATCCAAAAGCATAAGAAATTACCATAATAAGCCCTACATTGCCGAAAAGCACATGTTGTCTATTGTCAGGGGCAATTTGAATGGTTTTGATAGTGTGAACGGTTGAAGAGTTACGGAACAATGAATACAGCTTGCTGGTATGGCTAGCCGGTTCTAAAGGGTTAAATGGGTGGTTCGGAATTTTAGACATCAGGCCTCATTTCCAAGTGAGCCATTGGGCCCTCTCTTGCACCCAGCGCAATTGACTTTGTACACTGTGTCATTCCTATTTTACACCCGCACAAAGCAGGATTTTCCCTCCACCGACGCACGTCGGTAAACTAGGAAATTAACTTGCACTCCCTGGGCGGGTCGGTGCAAAAATGAGGCGTGTTTTGGCGCAAACACGCCAAATTCCAGGCAAAAATTGTACGTCTGTTGTATATAAAAGTTATCATCATATTTCTGGCAAAATATGTTCTTGTGCAATTTTACATTTAATTTTGGCATCTGTGGGTTGATTTAACATTAATTAATCTAGTAAGAAAAGTCAATAAATTCATTTTTTATCACACTGTGCTTACATACAGCCATACACGTTTCATTTTCAACCCACAGATGTCAAAATTACCCTGTAAAATTGCACAAGAACATATTTTGCCAGAAATGTGATAATAACTTTTATATACAACAGACATAAAATTTTTGCCTGGAATATATTAACATAATAGGTACCTGTTAGTTTTAAAATGATTACATTATAAATAATTTGCTTGTATATCTGCTTGTTACCCCTTTATTAGCCTACCCAAAACTTAACATATTGTTCCCTTATACCTACACGGAGGTACACTATAATTACAGAAACGTACACCATAATTTTGATTTACTTACGAAGTTATTTACAGGTTGTATATCTGCTTGTTACCCCTTTATTACCCAAAACTTAACATATTGTTCCCTTATACCTACACGGAAGTACGCTATAATTACAGAAACGTACACCGTAATTTCGGTGTACTTACGCAGTTGTTTGTGGGTCGTAAAATAAAGTGATACCTACATTTTTCGGATTTATTATTGCAATTGCGAAATGCACACCGTGTTGCCAATATCCTTCGTTTGCTGCCAATATCCCTCATCTACTAGCTAGCTAGACGTCCCGACTGTTATGCGCTTCTGTTCGGTGTTTACTTTTCGACACAGTACTACACTCTAAAAACTGCTGGGTTGTTTCAACCCACCTTTGGGTCAAATATGGACAAACCCAGCAGTTGGGTTAGATTTTTACATTACATTTTTAACCCAACGTTTCGGTTTGTCCATATTTGACCCAAAGTTGGGTTAAAACAACCCAGTACTTTTTAGAGTGTACTAACCGGAGCAAAGTAAAATTCCGCCCCTGCTGAGAAACTAGTTCCTGTAAATGTAATGTGATCATTGAGATGCAAGGGTAGTTTGATTTCTAACATTATTCTCCTCAACAGACATTTACATCGATAGTCTGGCGTTATAATTTGTTTGCTTTTGGTGTACTGTGGAGTGGATAAAACTGTATTTAATGGCAGACTAGAAGATACCGGTGACTCGCGCTAGCCTAGCGCCTAGATGAAAATTTTTGAAAACTGTCTCCACTGATAAATAACACTAAAGCTCACTTGGAAATGAGGCCCGATGTCCAAAATTCCGAACCACCCCTTTAATGATACCTTGATTATTTAATGTATATTTAAAATACTTTCATGAAAATGACAGCAACTGTGTAAATAATTATATTTCAATAACAAATTAGAGTAAAAACATAAGTTAATGCAAAAACTGCCTTATGTTCAGTTTACATGTTTTCATGCAATGTGTTGGGTGTTGATTATTATATCTAAAAAATAAATAACATCTGAATTTAGGCTAAAGTCTGTTGTTAACCTTTAATGTTATAGTAATGTGCAGCTCCCTATATTTTACAGCATTAGCAGATTATTTTTTTTAATCCTTGCAAAACATTTAATTGTAATTGAAATAATTTAAAGACAAAGACACAATTTTTTCATTAAACCACTGTTTAAAAAAAAAAATAATAATAATGTTTAGCTTTCTAAACCGAACCGAACCGAAACATCAAAATAATGTGAAAACCGAACCGTCAATTTTGTTTATCGTTACACCCCTAGTAAAGAGTCATTACAAAAAATTATATTTCATAGCAATATTCTATAAATGATTTGCTACACATTAATGATTGTAAAAACAGGGCAGGGAGCATACATATCTTCCAAGCAGTGCATTAAGCAGCAGTAACTGGGTTGGTGATAGGAAAACAAAAAGCAACGACATCTGGGGTTGTACCTCGATAAAAAAAAATAAAAAAATAGTAAAAAAAAAAAAAAAACAGTGAGCAATTTGTTTTGTGGCAGCTAAGATCATTGAAAAAAGGAGCATGAAATTATAAGACTAGGTCTTCTCCATGCTCCTATTCAGCATTGATTGTTATTATTTGTTGTTGATGTGATTAATATTGTGTCTGTGTCTGTGATAACATCATGACTGAATAAAGAACTTGAATTGAACTTGAATTGCTTGTGCCCTATATATTCAAAGGATTCGTTAACAGTGAATGTGAAACTTACCAAGCATGATAATCCTTGGAGTGATGGGGAAAGACAGCTGGGCCTCTGCGTCTGCAGGAGTGGTAGTCACCTATGAATGCCAGCAAAGATAAGAAACAAGCTAGATGGTATTATCTCTAGGATAGAAAAAGCTTTTTGACATTTGTTGATAAGGAAGCAATGGGCCATATTTTTTATTTCTCCAATGGTTTGTGCATGTTTACACCCCTTCGGAAATAAAAATAAAAATATCTAAGTAGATTTTCTCTTAATTCAAATATTGTGCACACAGTGGACAACAGTGACTTTACCCAGCATGATCTACAAAAGAATTGAGATAGAAGCTTGCACAATGTGGGTTATATTGTGAGGTGAGGACCATCAATGAAAAAGTGCTCAACCACCAATAATCATAAAGGTTCCATCAAACAATATACAGTTGTGCTCAGAATTAATGGCACCCCTGGTAAATGTGATCAAAACTGGCTGTAAAAAAATCTACATCGGTTATTCTTTTGATCTTGCATTAAAAAATTGCCAAAAATCGAACCTTTCATTGAAGTAAAATAATTAAAAGTGGAGGGGGGGAATCACATTATGAAATAAATGTTTTTCTCCAAAACACGTTGGCCACAATTATTGGCACCCTTTTATTACAGTTTTTCTCAGTCGCTTTGGTGCATTTCTCACATCACTTACATTTGCACAACAGTTAATGCAGTTCTCAAAACAATTAGTACAAACTGCAAAGCCTAGTTGATAATAGGGGTGGGAATCTTAAGGCACTTAACAATACGATTCCAATTCTGGGAGTAACGATCCGATTCTTGCGATACCAGCTCACTTTTTTTCTTATCAGTCCAAAAGAGACTAATAACTCTGTCGATTTTTGTGATACAGGCAAGTGTTATACATCATTCAAAACTGTTAAATATCTACTTTTCTTTGTGTACACTAATAATAAAATCAAAATGTTGTGTTTTTCGTAAAATAAAGAAAATAAACGGTAACACTTTACTTGAATGGGTGTGCATAAGACTAACATGACACCTTCATAATCATGAAATGACACATGTTATGAATATGAAGGAAGTTTTATGCATGTTCATGACAACTGTCATAAAGTGTCATTCGCTCAATTATGACATTTTTAATGCAAATATGACTTTGTTTAATATGTCTTTGTTATGACACCTTGACATAAACCATAACATCATAACCTGTCATAAACATGACATAGCAGATTAATTATCAAACTTAAGAAATCTCTTAATTATCAAACTTAAGAAACCTCTTTTTCAGAATCTCCCATGTTACCTAGCAACCTCGTTCTTTCAATCTTTGAACTCTGACATATCTCGTTTCATTTGGAACGGTAAGCAACAGAGAGTTGGTTTCACTAAACTTTGTAAACCAAGGGAATGTCTCGGTTACGGATGTAACCCTTGTTCCCTGAGTAGGGAACGGAGACGTTCCATCGGATGACGACGAATGGGGTTTCACTTAGAACACCTATCGACTTCGAGTATTACAAAATGAGCCAATGGCAAAGAAATGCCATGGGTCTGAGGAAATTTGCATGACGTAACTCCGCCTTACCATGTGGTATAAAAGGAGGACGCCGGCAATATGCAGATATGTTTCTTCGCTGAGGAGCCGAGACTGAACTCAGGCGATCCCCGCGGTACAGCGGAAGTGGCAAGTAGACGGAACGTCTCCGTTCCCTACTCAGGGAATGAGGGTTACATCCGTAACCGAGACGTTCCCTTTCGCTGTCACTCCGAGTTCCGTCGGATGACGACGAATGGGGTTACCAGTCTAATCACGCCACCTTCACAGCTGTCTTCCAGTGCCCTGCGTAAATCTGAGATCCCTGTCGTGAGACTAGCAGGACTCCTATTTAACACAGGAAATACCAAGGTACACTGGGAAGCATATCCCATAGTTTAGAGGAAATATGCAAAATATCGCCAGCCCAAATGGGGGGGGGGGGGGTGGTGGGGGGGACTTAGAGAATACACATATGACCCGAAGGAAGCATATGGAGAACACTGGGGTATCCAGTGGAAGCCACACGTGGAGGCTCCAAAGATCGGGACGAGGGTGCCACAGGGTGCCCCGTCCCTGAGAAGAAGGTCCTTCCTCAGAGGAATGGGCCAAGGAGGTGCTGTCGCGAGGAGTATGAGTTCTGAGAACCAGGTCCGGGTGGGCCAGTAGGGCGCAACCAGAAGGACCTGCTCCTCGTCCTCCTTGACTTTGCGCAAAACCTGTGAAAACCAAAAGCTGTGCGCCAGTGCATCCGTGCCGAGCGTGCCCTCGGTCAGGGAAAATACAGGTTGCAGTGGGTCGAGTCGTGAGAGGCAAACAGATCTATCTGTGCATCGCCGAACTGATCCCAAATCAGCTGAACCGACTGGGGATGAAGTCGCCATTCTCCAGGGAGGGGCTGAAGCCGTGAGAGCTCGTCGGCTGCACAGTTCAGGGCTCCGGGAATAAAAATGGCTCGAAGAGACCTCAGATGCTTCTGACTCCATAAGAGGAGGTGGCGGGCGAGTTGCGACATACGGCACGAGCGTAGACCACCTTGATGGTTGATGTACGCTACTGTGGCGGTATTGTCTGATCGGACTAGTACGTGTTGACCCCTGAGCAACGCCCAGAAGCGGTGCAGGGCAAGGCGTACTGTCAGCAACTCGAGGCAATTGACATGCCATACTGCAACACTACATGTGAGTATCACCGAGCTTCAGGAGCAACCTTGCTCAACACCTAAGTATGAAAAAATTCACTGAACTTTCAGGAGCATTTCTGCTCAACACCTGAGTGTGATAAATCTCACTGAATTTTTCAGGAGCATTTCTGCTCAACATGAGAGTGTGACAGCATGTCCATTGCACATGGCGCCCCAGCCCGTGGCGGCATCTGTTGAGACAACAACATGCCGGGGAGCTCGTTCCAGGGGCACTCGGGCCCGTAGAAACTGAGGTTCGACCATGGGGTGAGTACTGACGGCAGGTCGGAGTAACTGGTACTCGGAGGTGCCGTGTTGCCATGCCCACCTCGGGACTCGGTCGCGAAGCCAAAGCTGAAGCGGTCTCATATGAAGCAATCCGAGTGGCGTTGCCGCGGCTGCAGATGCCATATGCCCCAGGAGCCTCTGAAAAAGTTTCAGTGGAACCGCACTCTTTTCTTGGATTTGTCTCAGACAAGTCAGCAGTGACGGCGCGCGCTCGCTCATAAGCTGCGCAGACATGGCGACCAAGTCGATGTCCATACTGAGAAAAGAGATCCTCTGCACGGGGCAAAGTTTGCTCTTCTCCCAGTTAACCCGAAGGCCCAAGCGAGCTAGGTGCTGGAGCACGAGGTCTCTGTGTTCGCAAACCTGGTCTCGAGAGTGAGCTAGGATCAGCCAGTCGTCAAGATAGTTCAGGATGCGAACACCGTGAACCCGAAGGGGAACAAGGGCTGCCTCGACAACCTTCGTGAAGACGCGAGGAGACAGGGCTAGCCCGAAAGGGAGAACCGCGTACTGGTATGCCTGCCCCTCGAAAGCAAACCGGAGGAACGGTCTGTGTCGAGGAAGAATGGAGACATGAAAGTAGGCGTCCTTCAGGTCGATCGCTGCAAACCAATCCTGGGGCCGCACGCATTCGACAATGCGTTTGGCAGTGAGCATCTTCAACGGCATCCTGTGTAAGGAGCGATTCAGCATGCGCAAGTACAGGATTGATCGTAACCCACCGGTTTTCTTGGGGACAATGAAGTAAGGGCTGTAGAAGCCGGACCTCATCTCGGCTAGAGGGACAGTCTCGATTGCACCCTTCGCCAGCAGGGTGGCAATCTCTGCTCTGATGATGGGGGCATTGCCACAGATTAGTGTAGAAGAAAAGAACTACAGGCTTCGGACTGGTGCTTAGGATTGCACCGGGAAGCACTCTGAGGACACAGTAGCATCGCAACAGAGCTTTCAACCGGGGGGACTCCAGTGTACCCATGAGCAGCGGCCCCTGAGGGGAGGAAAGGTGGATGAGACCAACGAGCGGCCCCGAGAAGACAAGGGGTCTTCCAGGACTTCGATATCTCATCATGCACGTCCGGGAGGAAAGATATTGGGGTTTTCCGTGGACGTGGGTCGGCGGCCTCACCCAAAAAAACAATCGTCCCAGGAAAGCATGGCCGTCATCTCCGGATCAGACTCAGGCAGCTGTGATGAGTCGTCATTTCCAGAAGAATAAGCCCACTTAGTGATGCTGCTACAGACACAGCATCTTGTGTAGGGTTGGGTATCGGTTGGGTTTTATTCGATACCAGTACCTACTCGGTATTTTTTAAACGGTTCCGGTGCTTAAACGGTTCTTAAATCGGTACTTAAGAAAATGAAACCGCACACACTTTATCAAAAAATAATACCCTTTAATTTACAGGGCCAAACTGGACACAAAATTAACTTAAAATTTTAAACAATATAAATACAAGTAACATATGGTAATAATAAAACCAATATAAATTAAAATTCATATTTACATAATATCAAATGAAACAATATTGTATCAAACAATGTAATAATACTGGAGATTAATATAAATTACTAGCAGGCAGAGCTGCCAACTCTCACGCATCGACCGTGAGACTCACGCAAATGACCCTTTTCACACAGAAAAATCACGGACAAATAGGACACTGACACCGACAGAGAAGGTTACTTTTGATATGGAGGAACAAATCCACAGCTGTCAGATTCTGTCAATATTTTTACGAGATTCACACAATAAATAACGTTTTGGCTCTTTGAAATGTGACAGATCGCTGTAGCGCGTCAGTTCAAACGGCACGTGATACAGTAGCCTACAAATCCACTGCTTCTTAGCGTTGAGTGAACCTATGAAAGAGAACATCTCTGGTTACTGGTGTAACATACCTATGTTCTCTCAATAGGGAACGAGACGCTGCTAAGCTCCTCGCGCTGACGACCAGCTTCCTTTTTCGGCAGAGAAATCTGAGGAGCAGATGGCGCTCGCGCGCCAACATAATATGACGACGTGTAAACAACTGCGTCGATGCGGCGCGTAATTTTACACGTGAAATGCAGCCAAACCTTGCGAGAAAGAGCGCTCATGCGAGACAGAAGAACTGTGCTCCAAACTGTGTAGCGCACGCACGACGGTCGACGGAGAGGGAGAGAGCGAGAGACCTTGCGTGTGTGTGTGCGTGTGTGCTTAATGAAGTTAGGCACCGAAATCAGGCACCGAAATTTTCATTCTTATTCGGTCTGGTTACTACCGTTTACGTCGGAACCGGTTCCCTATTGGCACCGAGTTTCGGTACCCAACCCTAATCTTGTGGGGTCGCAGACTTTTTTTTTTTTTTTTCAAGTCGGCGCCTTGTTCCAGACCAACACCCTCAGGTCACCCTGGCCACCAGCCGAAGTAGCACCCCTCGGGTGAACATGTGTCACCCACGAGCGCTGTTCAAGCATGATCAAAGCACAAACACACTAGACAGCGCTCGTGCCCATCAGAGTCCGATACCAGTCCGCTGCAACCAGAAATGCACGGGTGAGCCGTCTTTAAAAAGAAGTGCCGCGTGCGAGCTCTTTTACGAGAGGAGAGAAAAAAACTCTGTGATGTTGAAGCGCGGGGAGACACACACACACACTGGCAGATCACTGCACAGATCAGCAGGCACTGTGAGTTCGCCGCAGATCGCCGTCACACCAACACCAGAGAGAAAGGCTCGTCTCGTAGAGTGAAGTCAGAGATGACTGTGGAGTGAAGAAATACTCTTGGCTCCGAAGAGAAAAACATATCTGCATATTGCCAGTGTCCTCCTTTTATACCACGAGGTAAGGCGGAGTTACGTCATGCAAATTCCGCAGACCCATGGCATTTCTTTGCCATTGGCTCGTTTTGTAATACTCGAAGTCGATAGGTGTTCTAAGCGAAACCCCATTCGTCATCATCCGACGGAACTCGGAGTGACAATGAAAGGGAACTCGGGGGTCTCTCCTTACCTAATTTCCAGCTTTACTACTGGGCTGCCCAGAATGATAACAAGCTAGGTTAGGAAAAGGCAGGATGCTTTATGGATTGACTTTGAATCTTCATTTTGCCACCCAAGAAGTTTAGAGTCCCTGTGCTTTATTAATAGTATAACTTAATTAAACTCTCTCACTGACAATATGATTGTCCATAATACATTACTAGTTTGGAGGGATGTGAAAAAACATTTGAATATTCCTCCAAATATTTATATTCACTCCCCCTTGGCTTTGAACCCTTTGAAACACATATGTCATGTCATGGTTATGAAGGTGTCATGTCAGTCTTATGCACACCCCTTTTATGGGTAACACTTTACTTGAAGGGGTGTGAGTAAGACTGACATGACACCTTCATAACCATGACATGACATATGTCATGAATATGGAGAAGGGTTTATGCATGTTTATGACAACTGTCACTAGGTGTCTTTCACTCAATAATGACATTTTGAATGCAAATATGACATTGTTTAAGATGTCTTTGTTATGAAATCTTGACATAAATCAATACATTATAACCTGTCAGTGTCTTTGTCATGACAACTTGACATTAAATTAAGTTAAACTGTCATGTGGTTTTGACATTGGCTGTCATGAGGCCAATATAACTGTGTCATGAATATTTTTCGTGACCTCAACTACAGTGGTACAAATTGAATTTGTCATAAAAGTTATAATGGCTTCATGACAGCCAATGTCAAAACCAACCACCAGACAGTTTAATGTAAGGTTAACCAATAAAGCTAAGTGGTTTCTTAAGTTTGATAATTAATCTGCTATTTCATGTTTATGACAGGTTGTGTTGTCTTAGTAATGTCAAGGTGTCATAACAAAGACATCTCAAACAATGTCATATTTGCATTAAAAATGTCATAACTGAGCGAATGACACTTAATGACAGTTGTCACAAACATGCATAAAACTTCCTTCATATTCATAACATGTGTCATGTCATAATTACGAATTTGTCATGTTAGTCTTATGCACACCCCTTCAAGTAAAGTGTTACCGGTTTGGGTATATCCAAGCCACTGCACTGGCCATTATTATTAATCGAAGGAGACGTATGTCTGTTTATCCAATCATTAATGGCAAGGAAAGACCCTTATACTTGAGAGCGGCACATATGAGGTGATTCTGGGAGTTTCTCCCTCATACCTGCTTTGAAGTCTTGATTGTGGAATGTCTTTGAGGTTTAGAATCCAGTACTCCTGTAATACTTCTGTCTTTTATGTCCATCGTATTATGTCCAAACATACAGCGTCATCTACGTCAGATGACCTGTAAATGCGCAAAAACTGTTTCCATTGCAGTTTTGCAAAATATTTATTTTTCTAATTGCCTGAAAAACCACCTCATGCGAGCATAAAAACTTTTTTGCAATAAATGGGAGTTTTTGCAAAATTGACGTTTTCCATTGGGCGTATTTTCAATTTGCGCAATTTGAAGGGTAATGGAAACGCGGCAAGTGAGGACAGGTATCTCGCAAGAAACCCCAGTAAACACACACAGGTATCTGATGCACATGTAATATGCCAATTTAATAATTGACTGTACATTTCACTAATTACCTGTCTTTGTATTATGGGTTTATAAGAATCATGCAATTATCAGTAAAAAAAAAAAACAAGTGCAGCACTTTTATTCATATGGTATTACATTAATAGATCATTGGGGTGACAAATATTTCTGGTCAGTAGAGAAAGGTTAAGTTCATCCACTCTTACCTTTACTATACACAACAGAGTTTTATGTTCCTTTCTTTTGTATTTAAAATATTATAAGTGTGACTGTGGATCCTGGTGTATTCCAATATTTCAGATTGTTTTATTGGCGCGATTGTGTAATATATTAACGTGTGACTTGAAATGATTTACTTTGACATGACATGAATAATTAATTTCAACATGACATAAATAATCAATTTCAACCTTGTTTCTATTAGCGGCATAAAAGAAAACACCGTTGGTGTATCCTCATATCCTCCACAAATTCAGATTAGGAGAACGCCTAATCTAAAACGTCACAATTTTCACACTTTACTGAAACCCCTGGAAATAAGTGACTGCCTGCCTACAGTTTGAAAAAAAAAATCTTTGTTTGGAAGTCTAACACTCTGGGTGATTCTCGGAGTGAAATCACCCAAAAAGAGGTGGTACTCCACAGAACGTGACTTGACGCTGATTGGACTATATCCAGAGGCAGAACAACAGCACCTGCTAGTGTAACTGTGGTTGAATGCAAATGCGATTGAAAAAGTATCTTTAGCACTTTGGTGGTGTGTTGCCCAATCGCCCTAATGAAGAAACCACACCTGGTCAGAAGATTTAACTTTACAATAAGTTTGGATGTGATTTTCATAAGCATATGCTAACAGCAGATGGCTGCAGTGATATTGGACAGCAAACAAACAAACGAACAATTTGTCATTTAGATGTCAGAATGCCAGTGGCTGTGCAATTCTTCTGAGGCTCCAACTTGTTTGTTCATTTTGTCAACACACACAAATAAAAAATAAAATAAAATAAATAAATAAATGAATAAATAAAGAACGAACGAAAAATGGAAAGAGATTCTTATCTGAGTACTCTGTCCCCATAAACTAGGAAATGAACATGCGCTCCCTGGGCGGGTCGGCGCAAAAACGAGGCGTGTTTCGGCGCAAACATTCCCTAGTGCATTTTGCACTTCCAGAAAACAATTCCGCCACTGACCAAAAAAAACCTGGTCTAAAGTCAATAGTGCGTTGCGCGTTGCGCGTTGTTCAGAATGCTATTTTAAGCGCGCATGCTTGGCCATAATGTAGCGGGTGCACAACGCGCACACACTTTGATTCTCTCATCAATACAGATGCAGCAGTTTTTATTTTTGCAAATCATACATTGTAACAAGGAAATATATTACCATACAAGGGAAATCATTGTGGTGTCCATGAAGATGTGAAAAAATAGGCATAAATCTAGCTTACACATTTACAAGTGTATATTGGTAATTTTTCAGGCAAATTGTAGTAATGACGGATCAGATCTGTTTGCCCAATAGTGGCAAGACACATATGTATATAAGGACATCTGACAAATTATTTTGTCCGTCAAGAACTAGGAAAAAAAAATCGGAAGACTGCGAAATCACCTTTACCATAATGTAAGTACATTAAAAACCTTACTCTTTAACTTACCAGTTAAGTTGAGCTTTCTCATATTTTTTTCTATTGATTTGGGTGGTGTTGTCCCATCCCCAATGTCAATTCTCTTTATTTTACGGCCCTGACGAGAACATCGATCTCCTCGGCTGTGAACCGATTCTGAAGCGCGCCGGGTAAATGCGCCATAATAATAACAATCCGCCATGCGACATGCGCTCCTGCTCTTAAAGGGTATGTTGGATGACGCTCTGATTGGTTTATTTCACGTACGCCCAAACCACACCTATGAATAATGAAGCTACTTCAGACCAACCTCTTTTAGATTTGCGCCAGGCGCAAGAGGCGGCCTGCCGGGAAAATAGCAACAGCGCCGGGATCCGCCCACAAAGTTACTTGCGCTTTGCGCTTTGACACTTGCGTTTCAGATCGTGCGCTGGGTGCAAGATTGGGCCCTATGTTGCAGTCAATTAGTTATAATCCTCAAAGATCAGATGTGTCCATGATATGTGAAACTGGCTGGACCGTGTAACTAGTTTTTAAGTGAATCTAACAAAGCCATGTGCAGGTCACATTTCATTTTAGATAAAACAATCCGAAATTATATATTTCAAAGAGAAAGAAGGCCTCTTTTTTGACTTTCCATTGTAATGTTTGGCATTATAATGATTGGCACTCAGATTTTATTTTCATGACAATTAAACAAATTTCAATAGTTTGCCTAATATTAACTGAAGAAATGTCACTCTCATTTATGTTATATTTTATAAACTTATTAGCACTTTCTTATACTATCTTGCACTTTCATTAGAAAAACTACTATGATGTATAAATGACAATTAAATAATATACAGTATATTCTATTTTTATGTTTTCGTTTTTATTTAGCATTGACAATTAGATTGATAGAACATTTTTTTTTTTTTTTTTTTTACAAAATAGGCTTTATTCTTTCTTATGCTTTTGGGATGATTACCAGTGAGACCAGTTTGTTCAACTGTCAAGAACATCTTCAGATCAGAACACAATTTCTTAACACTTTGATTCTTTTTCTGTTTTTTTTTTTTTAACTACAAAAACAAAACCAAGAAAATTGAATACACTAAACAATGATAGAAGTATGTTTACATAACCTCTTTGAACACTGAATGAAAACATATTTGTTTACATTTTTTAGATCAAGCATTGAAATAAGATTTGTTTTTGGGAAGAACACCCAACAGAAAGACACATCCACCAACTACAGTAAGTTTTTAGTCAACTTTACCCACTGTTTCTAAAACCTACTGGGATTAATACATATACTTTCTATCAGTAAATGTCTTACTTTGATGATGAGAATCATACTTAATACTGAGTAACTTTTTGTCCTTTTGTCTTTCTTCCACTGCACTGAAAGGTGATTCATGTCACCTTCATCAGTCCTTTATTTAATTCACTGGAAAACATTAAGGAAAGACCCTCAGACGTGTCAAAACAGGATAAATGCGGCTACAGGTAAAATTATATGCTGGTTTGATTTTGGTGTAACAAATGGCCTTTGTATGCTTCCCTTGCCATGCTTTAAGTGTATGTTTACATTTTTATTCATGTAATAACTAACAGCCTCAAAGATGACAGTACTCTGTTCATATTGTATGAATGTGTTATAATGGCATTTAATTACATTTTAAGATTGTTTAAATGAATGGTTAAAAACCAATTTTTCAATTAATCATTTCTTCTTTCCCGCCTCCAGATTCACCAAGGATCCAGCTGATTTTCTGGCAATTTGATGGAGGATTTGTCTTTAGCTGCTACATTGCACTGTCACTTCTGGTACGGATTAATTTACCTTTTGTGATCTGTTTTGATCTGTCTTACTTTTAGTTAATTAGTACAATGTATAGTTAGGATTCTGAATTAAATCGGTGTAATGTTTCTCCACCAATATTATCAGAAATATTCAGAGGCCCCAGGGCTCAAGCGAAAATTGTTGAAACAATATAAACCGGCATTGAAAGATATAAGCTAAAGAACAACATAACCCTCTCTGCTCAGCATTGGTTGATTTATTTGTCTGTTTCAAATATGATATCATGACCTTATGATGATAGTAACCTTAAAAAAAATTCAATTCCACCTTGGCTCTGAAGAACAGCTAGTAAATAAATGGTTGATATTACATCTGAATACATCAAATATGCGTTTTAGAATGGATAGTGTTGTACTTTGTTTTCAACCCGAATGTAATTGAACTGTAAAATCTTTCTTGCATTCAGTGTTTTCAGTTTTCAGTGTTTTTGCTTTTATTTATAGGATAGTAAAGAGAGCGGGCAATAAGTGAAGAGGGAGCGAGAGGAAGCGATGGCATCGGAAATGACCTCGAGCTGAGACTCTGTCGGAGCACTGCACAAGGCTGTCGGTTCTGACATTTTATTGAGAATTTGAAAACTTTTTCTACTGTTACTGTACATTTTAAATATTAAATGTTGTATTTAATTTAAGGTTTACTGTAATCGAACAAAAACTTGTCTTTAAATATTCCATTTAGGTTTGTACTTCTACAGGTTTTTAACATTACATCGAACACACTGCAAGTTAAAGTTTGAGATGTTTTTAGACTTTTTTTGTTTTCCAAAAGAAAACTTGTTTTACAATCTTGAACAAGTGTTAACTATTTATTAAATGTGTTTGTAATTAAGCCATTGCTGTCAGTCATTTGACAGTTAACAATTTTTAGTGTATGTACAGTTAATCACTAATTCAGTCAGCATTGTCATGACTCATGTTCCAACTGCAAACTAGGTTGTAATTGAATGTACAATTGTATTCTCCTGTTGAAAGGTAAGACAGTAAAATAATGTCACAATTTCAACAGTAAAACAACGTCGCGATATCAACGTTCCTTAAATTTGCAAAATCAAAACATAATTCAACGTTGATTCAACCTTAGTCTCTGATGTCGATTCACCGGTGCGGTAATAACACATAAACATGAATTTTGTCAGGGGGGTGGTTGTATACACACACAAAGATGATGATGAAGGTAAATAGGTAATATTTAATAAATCCAACAGGTAATCCAAACGGAACAGGAACAGAGCAACATACAACACATCTATTTATTAACGACGCTGAACTGAAACAGAACTGAACTCAGGTGACAATGCTGATGATCGTGATTGAAGGGTGCACAGCTGAACATAATTAGTGTCTGTGACAACAAAAAAATGACTAAAGCAGACGATGTCTGTGACACAAAAAAATGACTAAAGCAGACGATGCCAAAAAACAGTCTAAACAAACATGATTGTGACACTTTTTTTCACAGGGTGTGATGATGAACCTGTAGGTTATCACCATGTGAACATCAGTTCACTGTGTTATCGTGTGCATTGATTTATTGTTTAATGTTATAAATGTTTTCATATAGTTTATCTTTGATTTAAGGATATTATTTGTGATTGTTATCTGTTTAGATGCATATGTAAGAGCACTGACATTGAATGGTCATGAGAGTTAACTGACCCCTATTGTTGGTATGATCCGCTAGGGTTTGGCGGGAAGATGGCCGATACAAAGGAGTGAGAATAGTTGAGCCAGGGGGAGACGGGCCAAGTGCCTGAGCTAGTACAGTCTAATGCTGTAAGACGTGAATCTTCATTGTGAGAGGCTTGTCCCTCGAGGCTAGATCTGATGCCGCGTTTTGCTGCTCTCAGCATGTTTTATTTATGTTTTGTAACGTTTATCTTTATTTTTTGAATTATTTGTTTGTTTATTTTGAACTTGATTTTGGAACACAGGTGCAGAGACAGCTGTCCTAAATAAATCCACTTGGACGTTAAAGGATCTCCTGTGTGGTACTCAAGTCCTTCCATCTCTTCCCGGGCCTATCGGCAAACAAATTTATGTACAACTAAGGGTAACGGTATACAACAGCCATCTGACAACAAGCCAGGGTGGTTTTCCTACGCCAGGCGGCTGCAGTTGTATCACCAACCCGACACACGGATTCGCAGAAAACAACTAAAAACGCTGTATTATATAGACTGTGTCTGTTCCTCGAATTTGGAAATACAAAAAACGTCCAAACCTATCTAAGGTTAAACTTTTTATTGATATTCAACAAATAAAAAAACAGATATAATGCAGAGCAAACAATAAAGCTTGGGTTGCTGAATATTCAATCCCTAACTTCAAAAGCGCTCATAGTTAATGATATGATTTCAGATTATAACCGGCTTTTTACTTGCTAAAAATAATTAACTATCAATGAGATGACAGAATGCACATAGAAGATTGTGTACAACAGGATTTTTAACAAAGTTTTGATCATGTTGAAAATTTAGAGGCCTTTGAAATGTGCATATCAAATGTGAAACATTAGGCTTTAAGTAAGGTTTCGAAAGAACATGATGGTTTGTAAATTATGACAATTTTAATTTTCAAAAATAAAATGATTTATATCCATCAACATAATTCATGCAATACTCTAGGGATTTTTTTTTTTTTTTGTCAAATAGCCTTAGAAAAGGCAAATCCTTATTACTTTAATCTTAACAGTCATAAGTCTGCAACATGTAAGAATGTCCTCCTCCCAAGAGGATCTGGTTGTGAAGCTCTAAAAACTGCTTTATCATTCAAAAGAACAGTGTGTGCATCTGGTGTTCCTGGTGCTGAAAATTCCAAGAAAAGCCCTTGAACAGTTTCCATCAGGGACATTTTAGGAACCTAATCACTTGTGTCCTTTGAGATGTGATACTAATTAGCACTGAAATATACATCACAGTCAATTCTTTTTTAATTAACCATGATGGAATTTCATCACCAATATTTTTCACCAACCCTATTTAAATTGAGAATAAAAATTACTTTTACAGATCACATAGATAGTTTGGTTTGCTATGAGGGGAACAAATATATATATTGATTTGTGTTTCCTGTGAATAATACCACTCTGCAACAAATAATAATAATTACAACAGGCTATTCAGTATACTTGTTCAAACTCTACTGTAAGTATTATACAAAAACAATATAAAGTATATTTTGTGTGTGTTGTTTCCTACATTGCAATAATAATAATAGGGTTTTCCAGGTGGTTTCCACGTGGTTTGCAGGATTTTGATATGCCAAGGTGTTTTGTAGTACATTGCTGCAGTTACAAGGGTGTTGGGGGTGGATTTCAAGCTGTTGTTAAACGGTTGCATACTGGACCAACTCAAACAGCCAACCCCCAATTCTCTATTATATTCTGGACTCTAGATATGACTTGGATCTTTACTTCACTGTAAAGTAGAAATAGAAAGGAATTTGACTGTTTTATCATCTGTCAGATGATCAAAAGCATGATTTCCAAGAAAAGTATAAGCACACTTTTGCTCACGAATCTGTATGATTCAAGATTATATATAAATAATACACAGCAATAACTCCAGTGTTAAATTAACTATCCTGGGAGTTTATATGGCCCCAGACTCAAGAGTGTAAAGTGTTAAAATATGAGTGTTAAATTAACACTCAAGAGTGTTAAAGTTAATGAGATGATTACATGATTAATTGATTGATGATTGAGCATTATTGAAGACACCTGATGTTAACAAGCAGAATCACTGAAGGAGAAAATCACAAATTGTAAGCCACCGTTATGGAGATCAGTGTTTGATTTAGTTGGGCACTTGACCCTTATAATGATAACGTTAGATTTTGTTTGTCTGTTGTTACTGAGTTATAACAGGCAGATGAACAAAGGGACAAAGTGATGTGATGTTCTTTATTTATGTTATGATGTAAGCATCATATGAACTTGATCACTGAACTTATTAAGATCCTTATTTCTAACTAAGATTTATATTATTGATTACAGCATCACTGATTCTATGTTAAATATCCAGAATTTTCAATATGATGCAAAGGATTTCTTAAAAGTTATTTACTTATTTTCACAAATAAATAAAAAAAAGTTCTTTATGGCACACATAGACATCAAGATTCAATCTATGCATCTCAACAATGGTGACGAACAGATTATTCAATTAGGAAATTCAGATTCAGATCATAATTTATTCACACTGCAATGCATGATGGGAGCCATTAATGAGCTGTGATTGGTGGCTGCCAGAATTCACTGCAACATGCTTTATTATTGTCACCATTGTTGAGATTCACAGTCTGATTATTGATGTCTGTATTTCTAAATAAGAATTACTTTTGAAAGTTTTTTTGAGATATTTTGGATTGTATTAAAAACACTGAAAGTTCAATGCTGTGGAATCACAGAGCAGTTGTAATTAACAAGTTAAACTATCTCAATAAGTTTAGTTTACATGATTATTTCATGATTATGTCATAGCATTACCAATACCATCCAATCACTTTTTGCCTTTGTTCATGTTGTAGAAATTTTAATAGTCATTTATTCCTAATCTATTCAATGTGTAAAAGTATATGTGTGTACGTGCTTGTGCGTGACGGTTCAGGAATATATGGGACAGGACATCTTGACCTTAGGAATGGTCAGGTTTGGCTAGTTTATTCCAGTACCAGTTTGTGTCCTTAAGAAAAACTGAACAGAAGTGGGGGCCTTATCTGGGTGGAAAAGTACAGCGGGTGAGAAGGAACCTTGAAAAGAGTATAAAAGCTGTCTCATGTCTTCCTGGTGCGCGTCACTCACTTCACAGAATGTAACGGCTGTGATGGCGACTGGGCCTTCTTGCAAGAATAAATATTTCTCTTTTTATTAATTTGACTCTGAGTGTCTCTTACGCAGTGATGGTGTTTAACAGAAGTTTTTGCCACAACATTTGGTGTCAGAGTGGGATTCCTTGGCAGTGCCTCCTGGACCTGAAAGCGGACGGTGTTTGGCCACCTGGACTGAGCAGTTCCAGCTCTACCTCGTAAGTTTCAGAGAGAGGGGCCGACCGCTATCAGGGCCAGGAGAAGCTCCACTGGAATCAGATGAAAACGAACCCGTGGCAACTCAAGACATCTCTGGTAAGAGACGGCTAAAATATTTTTCTTAAGGGCTAAAATATTTTTCAAAGTGAAACTGAACCATACTGGCTGAGGGCTGTTTCTGTGGTACGTAATCTGAGATTAATTGAGATCTATATATAGATCAAGAAATTTCAAACAGATACGAGGGAAAATAATCTGAGATTAATTGAGGTCTGTGACAGATCAAGAAATTTCAAGCAGATAAATAATCTGGGATTAATTGAGAACTGTGACAGATCAAGAGATTTCAAACAGATAGGTAACCTGAAAATGAGTTGTTCCACCACGGAGCAATTTGTTTTTAGGTGCTGAGGCTAATTAGGGGGAACCAGAACAATCGTAACAGATTTTTTGGTAAACCATAGTTAGGAGGGCACTAATAGTGCAACCCGACCGATTTGGGTTAAAAGAAAAGAATCGGGTTTGTTGGGGACGCCTAACAGACTAAAGAAAACGCGCGTTGAAGAGAAATCCACAGAGAACAGAGAAGCAGCAGTATGGGGATGTCTCAAAAGCAAGCTTGCGAAATTTGGTATACCGGTTTTCTGTCAAATGAGATAAAATTAAGGGCAGAAATGTATGATATTGAGCGCCACAAGATTAAAGGTGGTGCGGGGAACAGTTGAACAGGGCAGTGAGAAATAAAAGTGTCTGCGTTCAACATGTGTGTAAAAATGTGAACAGATAAGGAAATGTTGGCTTGAAGATAAAATGTCGAACTGCCAGGAGAAATAATGTTTTTACTTCTTCATCCAGTAAATGGATGCATGACATTAGATGTCTATAGAACTTAAAGTTATACGATAAGGATTGAAGTAGCAAGCAGCAATAAGGCTGTCTGTGTGAAATAGAGTGATAGAGTGATAGAAAAAGAGAGAACTGTAAGTGAGAAACTTGATGGAAGAGGGAAGTGAAAAACAAGAAGGTTGGTGTGTGAGATATGTTTATGTGGGGATTGTGCAAACAATCATGTACTGGTTAGATAATGAAGGAACTGGCATGTTTGAGAAAAGAAAGGAGAGGATACAGAATGAAAATGGCATGTAGGGGAAGATTGAGATGAAATATAGTAGGAAAAAACTATATGTGATGAAAATAAAATGTCAGACAGAATTTATGGAAGTCAAATTAACTGTTTAATTGGTATGAGAATACAGTTTTAGAATAAAATAAGGCATTGTATGATTGACAGGAATTAACATGACATGAAGAATGTTTTAAGCAGTATGGGGAACAATTCTATATTTTTAATGGTAAAATAAAGATTGAAATTAGGTTTAGTTTTAGTTTGACAAACATTGTGTTTTGAACCTAAGGGGTCTAATGGGGGTAGTGAAAGGAATGGATTTACCATCCATCTTCGTTTATTATGAAAGGAATTGGAAATTATAGTTTTATAAAAAAAACGAATGCATATCCTGGTGTTTATGATTGCAGACAATGTCTGTATTTAATATCTGAGGAGTGACTGAGGGTTCGATCAAGGTCGAGAGTACAGGAGCAGTCTTCTTATTCAGCCCGGCTTTTTGGATGTTAGATATGCACTTGTTCTGTAATCAGTGTTGATGATAATAGCAAATTAGTAAAATGTAAAGACAGCTATGTCCAAAGATTCCGGAAATCAATAATGTATGTTGTGCCAGTAATAATGATGATTCGGCTATTGTTGTATCTGCCATTGGTGGACTGTAAAAGAATATGGAGCACTGCTTATCAGTGGCTCTGTTTGCATTCCTCAATGGAACACACTGCTTCAAGGGTGTGCAGTAAGTTAGAGCAGATGGAGAGTGTTTAAATTGTGGTCAGCAGGACCATTTAACATGTAACTGTAAATGCTCACTGAGAAGGGGTTTGAAAATGTGATAGTGACACATTTCTGGTAATAATGTGGGTTTGAAAGTAGATCAGTGTTTAAGTGACGATATTAACATTTCGTTGAGAAAGAATAAGAGAAAAAAAAAAAAAAAAACAAGGTCAAAAGATTGAAGTCTTAAAGTGAATCCTTTGAAAATATCTATAATAGTAATTATTATAAGTGAATTGATGAATACAGTTTGATGCAAAATTAATGACTCCAACAAATGGGAGTTGCAGAAAGGTAACTAAAAGTATGATTGTGTTTTAATGCAACATTTTGGAAAAGGATTCAGGTAATATAGAGAGACTAATCTCACAGATGATTTATAATAACTACAAAAGATGTATCACAAGCAGAGAGTACTAGCCTCGTCAAAGTTAGTGTGAATCCTAATTGGAGATTGATAAACTCCTAGGAAAAAAAAAAACAACAAAAAAAAACTTTGAAGACATATTAAGCTATGGTAATTGAGAACTTGACAATTAAAATTAAGATGAAATGTGAAATGTTATTGAGAACTAGAATAATTATTTAAGATCAAATAAGCAGTTGGTTACTGAATTAACAGTTGATAAATGTAAAATGTGTAGAAAGGCATCTGATTAAACAAACAGCTTGAAAACTGTTGACCATGAGAGAACTAGAAGCTGATGTTTTGCTTTCAAAAGATAAGTTTGTTATTGGCTGTAATGAAACAGCTTGCTTATCTGAATCTGATGTGTGCTGTGGCTGTAAACGGCCAGTACGACAGATACTCAATCTGAGTGGAAATTTGTAATGTCTAAATAAAGACAACTATAAAATTATGTTTATTTGGAAACAAATGTCATTTCTGGCAAAGATGCCTTAAGCTGGGATAGTTTAAAAGATTATAGATAAAAGTTTGATGATTAGAAGTATTTGAGAGAACAGTTTACCGGTCCTGAGTGCCTCAGAGTCTCTCTCAGTCAATTTCAGCTAACAGGCTGTTATCTGACCCTGTGTCATAAGTAATAATAAGCTATTTATAGTAAAAGCACAGTGTCTCAGTTGAAAAAATCAGACACAGAGATGTAAAAGAAATCATTGCCATTAAGAGGGCAATTTGTATTTGTGAATGTTTTAAAATGTAAAACTGAATGACTTTAAAGAAGTCTTTAAAATAATAATGCAGATCTTAAAAGATAGAAATAACATTTTTGATTATTTTATTTTAGGACCAGTAACTTCTTTGTCTTATCTTAAGTCTCCACCATTGAAACAGGCCCGATGGCTACGGCTACAGATGTACAGTAACAGTACACTGAATGTATGGTTGTGAACTAAATTCACTGAGGATAATCTAAGTAGCTAGGTTGATGATTTTAAGATGGTTAATGGATTTAAGTGATTAAATACTGCTGTTATTAACCTGTCTCCCTGTGAACACTATTAGGCAATCAGAATGGCTCTGGTGACTCTTGAACGTGCCTTTCCTAAGCTCCAGAAAGCAGCTGAGTTCTGTTAAAGGAAACTGATTGTGTGATGGGAAAGAGCGGTACCAGTGTGTACGATGGCTACTCAATGACGGGATGATTCTCCTGGCCAGGGGACAGCCTAACGCAGGGGGTCACGGACATTGGGCACCTCAGGACGGGGGTGTGGTACATGCAAGAAAGGTAGTGAGAGTTGAGCGCTGACTACTGGAGGCCACTGGGGTCAGCAGAGCATTGAGAGGTGAGATGCGCTGTGACGAGTTGCGGCAGTCTGACCCAAGAGAATGTGAGTTCCTCTATACCACTTGCCAGAAGAAACCGCATAATCGTACGCTTGTTTTTCATTGTGACAAGTGTCTGCAATTAAGCCAGGGAGACAACACCCTGAAGAGAAAATTATAGATAAAGAGCTATGGGGGAGCTTTCGAGGGCCAGCTGATAACATGAGGGGATTGCCATTGTTTGTTGTGGAGACAGGAACAAAACTTTTTATGTATTGGCTGCCTCATGGGCAAGAATAAGAAAACTTATAGAAGTGTTGATTTTGAACTAATAAGTTTTAACTCCTGAAGGTCGTTTGACATGGTGGAGGGCTAAAGATGAAGACAGTTTTTGATTTGAGAAAAGTCTGGATAACAAAATTTAATGGTAAAAGGATAGTGATTAATTTAATGTAATTATTATTTGTTAATAAGAGAGAGAGACTGTTTGAGTGGAGGAAGGGATGGTAAACTGTGTCTGTCTTCCTGTTGTCGGCCTGCTAGAGCAAGCTGAAGCAAAATAATGATAAGGAAAATTAAACAAAGCAACCCAGCTGACTTGTCTAAAAAATCTAATGAATAATGAACAGAAATGCTTTGGAACTGGTTAAGAGACCATGTAAAATTAGGTAAAAGCTACAGAAAATGTGAAGTTTAAAATCTTAAAATTTAAATCTTTTTAGCAATAATATAAAGAAAAGCGAACATTGAAAATGAGCAGTTAAGATATGTGTGTCTAGTATGAGTGTGTGTGATGGTGACAGCACTTTAGGTCTTGTATGTATTAGTTTGGGGTACTAATATTCCACCTGAAGAGGGAGTATATTGTTTCATCATTACAGATGGGTTAAGGAAATTGACAAATTTTAAAGAAAGCGTTAATTGTGAGTGGATCCGACGAAAAGATAGAACGAGCTTTAAATTGATTGGTCATCAAGCTCTGTCTGGTATTAATTACTTTTTGTTGATTTGAATTACGTTCTGGATCAGTTTAAGTATTTGTGTAAATTGGAATTGTGGAGTTGTAGATCACGATCTGGCATGGGCTGAGATAAATGAAAATGTTATAGATTTGATGGCAACAACAAAGTGACATATTGGCTAAGTCAACATTAAATTATCAAGAGAGCCCCTAAAAATGTATGATTATTGTGGGCAGAAGGATGAGAATGTTATTTGACTGACAAGTGACCAAGTCTGTACAGCACGACCTGACTTGATAGAAACAATTGATGACTTTGAAAATGTTTGTAGATGACTGAATTAAGAGACCAAACAACAGGCCTGAAAAGCAGGATACGCTTTGAGACCAAGGGCCTTTGCCCTTCAAATACTTCGTTGAGCAGATGATAATGTGGCTTTAAGTGAAGAATGTAATATTTTTGTTTCAGAGGCAGATAAAGATGTCTGGAGGAAATTTGTCTGAAGGACAACTTTTGGGTTAGTGTTGATGCAAACTTTATCAAAACACTATGTTAAATGTTATGTTAAATTGATGCTCGAGTTGTGTCGTGCATCAAGAGGGAGATGGTATAACAATTGCCAAATATGGTTTACTAAGGGACAATATATGTGGGGAGGACACTGGGTCTAATTGGGTAAAAGGCCGTCCCAAACAAAATTTGCTTTCTGTAAATGTATTTGCAGGACTGTTTCAACAGGAAACGCCGGGGCAGATGTGGCAGCGAAGGTCACGGCAGAACAGTAGACAAAAGAAACTACGTGTAGTTTTAATATCTGAAAATAACCTCGACATTTTGTTTTCTTTACAGAGAATGGAGCAGAGCATAACTTAAAATTTTCCTTTCACAGAATGTCAGGATTGGATTGCAGCTAACAGAATGATTCTGTTCCAAAATGTATTAATATTGTGTTGTTGACATGAGTAAAGTGGGTTGAATGTTAATGTAATAGTTGAATGAGTTTCAGGTTGCTGAATTGGCCAAATGTTGAGAATAAATTTGGAACTAATAATGTATATAATCAGTAAACAAATGGTGAAAATTCCACAGGTCACACCAGAAGGACGACCAGCAGCACTAACAAAACACTTAAGATCTCCATTCACAGGTGACAGAGGCTATGGTCCACTCC
The DNA here is from genome assembly GCA_036326025.1 of Chrosomus eos. Taxonomy (NCBI): domain Eukaryota; kingdom Metazoa; phylum Chordata; class Actinopteri; order Cypriniformes; family Leuciscidae; genus Chrosomus; species Chrosomus eos. The sequence continues at coordinate 22,043,189 of CM070827.1, read as the reverse complement.
ACAAACAAGGTTGCAAGGATGGAGATTGCAACACCACCGTCCAAACATCTCAACTTAAACAACGCCAACGAGATTTGATTGGTCACTGATTAATTAGAAAGTATTTTAGGAAAATGAATGGATTGTTTGATTACTCTTTGGGGTTTCGGGGGTAGGATTGTCAATATTGTGTGTTTCCAGCTCAGTTAAATTGGTAAAATGACAGTTTTATCCAAATGATGATGACAATGACAAGAAATGTGATGAAGATGATTCTAGTAGTGGAAGCTACAGTGACATGTGTTAGACATTTGGTGTTTGTTTTTCTTTTCTTTTTCTTCTTCCTATGAATGTTTTTGTTATGAACAGATGGTTAAAAGCTGTGCTTATCCGCTATGTGATAAGGTACAAGGAGAGGGTTTTGAAATGAAGGGTTTTATTATACTTTTCTTATACTTTATATTTTGATGTAACCACTGTGGATTGATGATTTGTTGTTTTTCTAACTAGTCTGTACACTATTTCTTATTTAACTAAGGTGACTGAGGGTCAAGCTATGCTTGGGGTACAACAACAGTGATTGTTTATCTAGCCCGGCTTTAGTTGAATTCTTTATCTGCTTGCTAATACTTAAGGGACTATCCTTACAAAAACAGCCTAAGCTTTTTCTTTTCAAAATGTTATTTTCACAAATGTTTAAGAAGAGTGATCAGTTATGTGAAAACAGAGATGAAGAGTAGTGTGATGATATGACTTAAAATTTGTCTTTTTGTTTATTATTGTGATTATGGGTAATCTGAATGATAAAAAGTGTGGAATTGTTGTAGAAATTTTAATAGTCATTTATTCCTAATCTATTCAATGTGTAAAAGTATATGTGTGTACGTGCTTGTGCGTGACGGTTCAGGAATATATGGGACAGGACATCTTGACCTTAGGAATGGTCAGGTTTGGCTAGTTTATTCCAGTACCAGTTTGTGTCCTTAAGAAAAACTGAACAGAAGTGGGGGCCTTATCTGGGTGGAAAAGTACAGCGGGTGAGAAGGAACCTTGAAAAGAGTATAAAAGCTGTCTCATGTCTTCCTGGTGCGCGTCACTCACTTCACAGAATGTAACGGCTGTGATGGCGACTGGGCCTTCTTGCAAGAATAAATATTTCTCTTTTTATTAATTTGACTCTGAGTGTCTCTTACGCAGTGATGGTGTTTAACAGAAGTTTTTGCCACAACATTCATCTGGCTGTTTTAACTGAGATACAAAAGACAAACAAAACCTAAAGTTAAAAATAAAAGGGTCAAGAGCCCAACTAAATCAAACACTGATCTCCATAACGGTGACGTACAGTTTGTGATTTTCTCCGTCAGTGATTCTGCTTGTTAACATCAGGTGTCTTCAATAATGCTCAATCATCACTCAATTATTCACTTAATTAGCTCATTAACTTTAGCACTCTTAAGTGTTAATTTAACACTCATATTTTAACACTTTACACTCTTGAGTCTGGAGCCATATAAACTCCCAGGAGAGTTAATTTAACACTGGAGTTTTTGCTGTGTATATAGTTTCTCAGTGACCCTTGTTATATTGTGACAACAGCAGCACATTTCTTCAACGTGTCAGAAGGGGCATGATCTGCTCTCCATGTTGGAACTGGATACACTGGAATTGTAAAATATTAACTAATTGGATCAAGCTAATAACTGTTACACTGTCCTGATAAGTGAAATGCACCTAGTGAATAATTGTTAGTCCCACAGCAAAACATTAAGACTACATTCGTGTGTGTGTGTGTGTGTGTGTGTGTGTGTGTGTGTGTGTGTGTGTGTGTGTGTGTGTGTGTTGTGTGTGTGTGTGTGTGTGTGTGTGTGCTGTGTTGTGCTTGTTTTGTGATATATGAGGACACAAATGACATGCATATTACACTGGTATTACAAATTACACGTGATATATGAGGACATTGCATGAGTCCTCATATTTTAAATAGCTTAAAAAACATAAAAAACAATGTTTTTTTTAAAAAATTTAAAAATGCAGCATGTCTCCTGTGATGGGTAGGTTTAGGGACAGGGGAAGTGTAGGGGGATAGAATATATAGTTTGTACAGTATAAAAACCATTATGCCTATGGAATGTCCTCATAAATCACAAAAACAAACATGTGTGTGTGTGTGTGTGTGTGTGTGTGTGTGTGTGTGTGTGTGTGTGTGTGTGTGTGTGCGTGCGTGCGTGCGTGCGTGCGTGCGTGCGTGCGTGCGTGCGTGCGTGCGTGCGTGCGTGCGTGCGTGCGTGCATGCATGCGTGCGTGCGTGCATGCGTGTGTGCGTGAATAGCACAAACCACATGGAATCTGATCTGTTAGATTCTGATTTGGGACACTCCTATATGTGGTCCTAAATTACATATAGGTCTGATGTGAGCACTAAGGCTTACAGTGTCAATGTAGCCTTGATTATTAGTTCATGACAATTTAAATTGTACTCTCTTATGTGTAACCCTCTTCATATGTGTGCTCCCCCGTCTCTGCATTGTGTTTGAATGATATTTGAATTATGGTTGAATGAGGAGGACACAAATATCGTGGTTGTCACTGTAGTGAAGCTTGATTATGCGTTCTTTATCTGCATCAGCCACTTTTCACAAGGAAAATAGAACTGTTAACCAATATCAAAAATAAAAATGCATACACAACTATAAAACGAAACAGCATAGCCTTAGCTGCAGTTTTTTGGGGCCCTTGGGATGTTTTGACATGCACTGACATTTTTGCTTTTTTCAGTTATTTATAAACATGTTAATGGCAAAGGTGTAAATTCACTCTATATAGCACAAACGGGGCTACCATAATATGTGAGCAACATGTATGCACAGGTTTGTATTTTTGAGAGAATATTATTTATGCATGGTTATTGAAAAACTAAAAATTAAAGTTTCTGAAATAAGGCCACAAAACACAAACACTAAATATGTGTCCACAAGACTTTTGACTAATGGAAGTTGTCGCCTAGAGTTTTTGCTTCAAAATGATTTCAATTTAAATTTAAATTTATTAATGGATAGCCCCTTGAGATGCAACATCTAATTTTCAAGAGGGTCCAATACATATAAACATAAAACAACACCAACAACAACAACATGTAGCCACTGAGCGAATCCTGTTTTCTTTTCACTACTGAAAAAATATGAAGACATATATGTTTAATTCACAAAACCTTGAATCATGTGATTTGGTGACCGCCATCAGGTCATTAATTAACTTAGTTTACGACGCACTGCGCAATAAAGAAACAGGTCCCCTTTGTTCGCGAACCCTTGTCCAGTCACCAGCATAAGAGTGCCACCATTCAGTCTCAAGCTAAAATTTTCCCCCTCTCATCAATTATTGTCTTCTTACGCCGCTAGGCTGATAAGTGAATTTACATACACAACTACCCTTTTGTCTTGAACTAAACCCTCTTGAGAACTAAAACCCTCATGTGGTACACACCACGGATGGACAGATGCTGATCATAAGGATACCAATACACACACACTCCACACACACACAAACGTCCTTTGTGGGTAAGATCACCTTCTGTAACTCTCTCTTGCTAGGTCATAAAACTTTATGACCCTCAAAAGGAATTCCAAGGGAATCACAGCTCCCACTTGAATTCTGATAGAGAAAGAGGAATAGACTCTGCAATCTTATATTTTATATAAGTATAACCACTTAAGAAAATGTATAAACATGAATTTGATCTTTCCTAGGTCATGGTAGCCAGTATTATGGCTTTATAGTCATGTGAGTGAACGTTAAATGCTTGTAATTCTGCATATGAATGTAACTTTGATTCTTCTACTTTTACCGGCTTGTTCTTGGTATCTGTGTGACCGTCGTGATGTGACCGAGCCAGTCATACATAGGATATTACAGTAAAATGTATTGTTATGTGTGTACAATCTTTCTGGGTAGAAATGACAAAATTTTATACCATCATAAATTATCCTGACAAGACAAAGAAGAACTTTTCCCGCTCGAGACACTCTTAAGATTATTGGTCACGTATGCGAAGCAGGCGTGAACCCCTCCTCTCCATAAGAGACTGACACAGAAGTTTCTCTGAGCACTTCAGCACTTCTGAGAACTTGAGAGCAATGTCCCTGTGAGAGGCTTCCGGTCCCATGGCTCCCTTTTAGGGAGCTTCCTCCGTTTTTCTTTTCTTTACTCAGTTTTATTTTCATATTCGCCTCTCCCTCCACGGGAGATGAACTCTGAATTATTTCCTTGGCAACTTCACGTTCGGTGAACCTTTAAACTTCCCGCGAGTCTGCTCGCCCCGGAAGACACGAGAGAACACGCCTATAGCACCGAAGGACAAACACGCACACGACTCTGCGTTCCTCAGCAACACAAGAGAACCATATGCAATTATAGGTTATTGATTTGATTTGATTGATGTGATTTCTTGTTGTCTCTCTAAGGGTTACGTTGTCTGTGAATTTTGCCATGCTGCGATCACCCCTGGTGATCAATCTCTCTCTCTCTCATCCTCTTACTCTCTCTCTCTCTCTCTCTCCCTCACTCAATCTCTCTCTCTCTCTCTCTCTCTCTCTCTCTCTCTCTCTCTCTCTCTCTCTCTCTCTCTCTCTCTCTCTCTCTCTCTCTCTCTCACTCTCTTTGTTATCCGTCTGTCTCATTAGTTTTACTGTTGACTGTACATACATGTATCCCGTGTTTAAATGTAGAATTCTGTATCCGTAGTTTCATTTTATTAAAACCATTATACTCCTAATTGTTTCTGTAAAATGCTCATTTTACAAAGTCAATGAATTGTTTGATCTTTAGCTACAAAGCTTTACAATATGTTACTATTTTAGTAACCTAACTTTTATAATAACAAGAAGGTGATTTTTCATGGCCAGAAAATAGCTTTCTTGGAATTATTAAGAAAGAGATAATTTTTGTTGGAAAACTGATGAGTTAATCTTACGGCCGTTTGCTGGACAAACGGTTCGATAGCTAAAATAATTCCATTAAAGGTTATCTCATATAATCGATTTGGAAGTGGACCATTGATATATGAATGAGGAATTATAATTTGTTATGATTGATCATTCATATGTACGATCGACCTATTTTCAACTTCGATAATTTAACTGTAATATGCAATATATTAATCATATTCATGATTAATTATTCAAATTCCCTATATATAATTTGAGATAATTTAATGTAATACCCAATGTTGTTGCTTTTGGTGGAGGACGCGACGCATTTCAAACTTTGTTTTATGAGCAAATTCAGTTTCAATCTGTGTATATGGTTATTAATAATTTTTTGCGCGCTATGAAATCATGAAATTGTGAGATAAGTCTCAACGCGAACTCACTCCTAACTGACCGAGGCAAAAAGCCGAAGTCAGTAACGTTACATTTTAACAAGTTGCTAAAATATGCCTAGACAATTTTAACACTGTTAAATGCTAAGTAAACTGCAGACAGTTCCAATGATATAAAATTGTGTTTGCAAAGACGAAGAAATCTCTTTTGCATTACTACATTTTAATGTTACAAAATCCCCTGTTCAAGAACGAGAATCTTCTTGCAGTGGGATCAAAAGATTGAGTAAAGCGAGACTCCTTTTCTCATCTTAGTAAGGCCTGATTTTATAATCGTTAAATAACGATAACTGCTGGTCAGAAATTGGCTTAGCTAACCAATCTAAACCTAATACATTTTTGAATAAGTGCTATATTTTTAATGTGTATGGGAGTCGAACCAACAGACCTGTTGTCCACACTTGTGTATGTGCGGCGAAGAAACCCTGCCATATGCTCTTGTGCAGTATAGCACCGAAAAGATCCGCAGAGATCTCGATTGAATACTTGTGATTTATTGCAGAAAATCAGCGCGTGACACGAGCTGAAAGCTCCTAGCTCTTGAATCACATTAAAAAATTGGTTGTAATTCCGCTGAATAATCACTAGAGGGCGTTTAGAAGTCTCAAATCACGCCCCGCCTTCTGACGGCAGCCTGCATGGGCGCAATTACGCCATCTCGTGGCCGTTTCAGATAATGCTCTTACTGCTAAATTCCTTATGACCCGTGAATTAGCCTGTCTAGATCCTCAATAATTATTTGCATGTACAGCGTTGCTCGTGCAAATATTATTTTGTGTTAGACAAGTTTCCTGCTTGTGACTGGTACATTTACTTTGAGTTTGGTTCAAAACAAAATTTGAATTAAAATTTAAATTAAATCCCAACACAGCCAGAGAGAGCCACTTGGAAGTCCACGCCTTCTAAGTCGGCTCACTCAGCTCTCCTTGTCTCTCTTTTCAAATTCTGTTTGGAACTGCCTATTTCTACTTTCCTCTTTTGATTGTTTTATAGTTATTGATGATACTTTACGGTTACCGTTAATTATTATAAAATATTATCCTGACATTTCCATTTTGTCTAGCTGTCAATACATATTGGCATTTACAGCTCTGTTTGTGCTAATGTTGTTGGATGTTAGACAAATCTTCTACCTCTGACTGTACACTTATTTTTATTTTGAGTTCAAACAAGATTTGAATTAAAAATTTAGATTAAGTTTCAGTTCAAGCACTGATACCCACTTAGAGGGAACGTGCCCCCTTGTGGCATCGCCTTTCAGAGTTGGGTATCAAGTTCTTTCTTTCTCTCTCTTCATTCTGTTTGAATTGGTCTGTGTCCAGCTTTTCTCATTGTTTTATTTTATTAATAATCACTGATACTTTACAGTAATCCCGATTGTTATTGGATAATTATAATCTTTATTTTCCGTTACACGCTTATTTAAATTTGGTTCAAACAACTTTGAATTTAAATTTAAATTAAGGTGTCTGATTCAACCAGATAAACCACAGGGAGGAAGTGCGCCCCTTTTGGCGAAAACCCACTATTACGGATTGCCTCCTCCTGTGTTTCATCCTGCTTGACTTACTTCTACTTTCTCGTTTGATTATTTCATAATTATTAATGATACTTTGCTGTTATCATTGGTTATTATCGGATATCATTCTGATTTTCCTTAATAAGTCTTACCTGCTTATTTTAAATACAAATTTAAACAAGTTTTGAATTTTGAATTTGAATTAAGTGTTCTGTTCACCAGGTTAAAGCACAGAGAAGTACGCAGCCCTTGTGGTGAAAACCAGCTACTGCGGCCTGCCTCTTCACTCGTGCTTTATCCTGTCTCTTTCTACTTTAATTGTTTCTTCTCTTTTGGTTTAGGTTATTTTGATAAAATACCAGAATTATCATAATTTCCTTTTGTTTATTATTATTTAGTAAAACCTTTGAATCTTAGTGCTACATAAATAATCAATACATTTGGTTTAAACAAGCAAGCCTTAATCCACTTTAAGTTTCACTTGTTTAACCTTTGTGTATTTAGAAGTGGCATTCACCAGAGCACGGTGGTGAGGTGCAGCATTCTCTGATTGGTATCCCGCAAGCGAGGTTACCCGACCGGCGGTACTGACGCTGGCCGTGTGTGAGTTTCGGACACTTCCGAATCCCGTACCATCGTTGCAGCACGCAACTGCGAAATCAGCAATTTGACACTCCAAAGTCAGGTTGTTTGAGAAAGCGCAGCAAGGTACAGGGAGACAATGAAGTGGCCCGAGAACACTGCGGTCAAGTGTTGGGAAACGTCGGAAGAGTTGACTGAGCCACGGGTTCCCACCAGAGAGGCCTTAATTCACCGCAGGTAAACTAAATTTAGTAAAACCCATTCCGCTTACTATAAGCCACAGAATACTAGATATCTCCCGGATATTTAAGTGTTTGGCCCATCTCTTTTCCAAGCCACACCATCTTCTTAGGTTTCTACCCCGATAACCCCCACTAACCTGTTGGCACTATCTTAAACCCTATCAGTGGTAGTAGGCTTAGGCCTCTGTATTCTCCCTAACACTTCCAGTGTTAGTATTTATTCCAGTTCATTACAGACCTATTCATTTTCTTTGTTTTGTTTCACTCTGATCTCTTCTATCCTTCTGTTCTGTTGTGATTTGTTTCTTTCATTTCTTAGAGACAGTAACCTGTGAGAGCCACCAAGGAAGCTAAATAACAGAGTGACAACCACGCAGCCGGTGTCATCACGTGACCCACTAGGCTGACGCCCTGTCAAGATCTTTATTTAGGCCCTGCGCCGACCTGAGCAAATTGTCCCAATCCAACTGTCTGCATCAGTTAGCCAAAAATTCTCATAGACGGCATAGCCCGTATTAGCATAATTCGTTAACCTCATAACGAACTTGCATTTTGGTCTCTTTGTGTGTGTGCTGTGTTTCTCTCGCCTACAGTGAGCCAGTATGTCCCGTGCATCCAGCCCCGCAGCCCACTGGGACGACCTCGAGACATGGCTGAGAGCCATGACAACCACCTTCCTGCCCATGGACGCCAGTGACCTGCAGCATCTGAGCCAGACGCAGCTGGACACCGAGCTTGACAAGCTGAGCGCCCACGATCCAACCCAGAGCTACAACTACAAAGACTGGGCCAGAATCGTCGGAAGCATCGCACACAACCTCGTCGCCCAGGCAAGGCTCAGCGAATGGAGCAACATCGACCTGGAGCAGCAAGCAGCAGCGCTTAAGCTTCAAGCGGAGGAGGCTAGGAAGGATCAGGCCCGAACCCAGAGTCGTCTAGATCAGCTACTCCGCGAGACCCACGACCAGCGTGGGACAGAGTATGCAGCAAACCCAGAGCTACAGGAAGAAATAGAAAGACTTGAAAGTGCCCTGCAAAACCTTTGTCTAGAGACAGACGAAAGAGAACAGTCGGAGCGTAAAGCCAGAGTGGAAATCGACCAACAACTCCGACAAGGTGAAAATCTCCTCGCAAGAGCGGAGAATGCACTAAAAGAAAGAGACACTACAGCCAAGGCCTTTGAAAAACACTTACACACGGCCCGAGCTGAAATCCATGAACTTACACAACAGAGACACGATCTCAAAGACGAACTTGACTTTGTTTGCAGAGAGTTGAAACACTCTTATAGACTGAAAAATGACCGGGAAGGGGAAAGGCACACCACAAAGTTTCCCCTACACAGCTGGTCCGCACCTTTCAGCCACAAACTCAAGGCTGAAAAGGGGGGTGAAAGCCCACTGTTCAATATGTCACCAGCCAGTTTCCAGAGAACCCCTGCCGCTAACCACGGCATGGCCCCCAAAGAACTTGACAAGCTGGCCCGAAAGATCTCTATGTTCACCCCAAACCATGCAGGAGGCCATGATGTGCACGCCTACCTGCAAGACATAGACTTTCACTTGCACATTGTTCCCAACGTAACACCGTGGGACAGATTGTACCTGCTCAGAATCACGTCCAGTCGTGATGCGCGCAGCTTCCTCGACCGTCAACCAGAGACAGTCAATCGGACTTCCAGCAGTTGCGGCAGGCCTTCATTAAAGAATTCTCTGATCCAGAATCCGACCAAGGACTAATCACAGCCATGGACCTAAAGCAGGCCCAACTGGAACCCCTACAGGCCTACTACGCCCGACTCCGGCAAGCCTACTTCGGAGCCCGGAACCAGCCCGGCATGGAAGATGATTTCAACTTCAGAACTTTGTTTCTCAGAAATCTGCACCCCACAGTGAGTCATCACCTAGGCGTTCTGGCCTGTCCCCGTAGCATGTCTACCCAAAAGCTAAGAGAGTTGGCCCAAAAAGCTTACACCAAGCAAAAGACTGTGTCCGAAAAGACTTTGAAAAACCCCACAATCTACTCTGTCTCTGAACACTACTCAGAGCTGCCTCTAGAGGGCGCCCCACAACAACATAGCCCTGATTACAGAGAATCAAGACCGTTCCAGACCAGCAGAGGGCTGCACAACCGTGATGGTGCTCGTCCAAGGCACCAGAGCGAGCGCTCTGAAAGATTCTGGGAAGCCAGCCGGCGACCCAGGCATACCCAACCCCCATCACCAAGAGACTCAAGCCCAGACAGCCCGGAGCGGTACCCCTCTCAATATGCACTGGTAAGCACAAGTCTGAGCACACACCAGATAAAAACAGTGCAGCCACGTCAGAGACGGCAGAGATCCTGAAGGTGCTGAAAGAGCTTCTGCACAAGAAACTTCACAAGGGAGACAAGAGGGACAACAAGTTGTTAAACAACAAGCTGTGGCCACTTTCAACCCACCTACCCACCCTCAAGGTTGAACTGAATTCACACGACTAGACACCTTTACGGACTAAACTGCCTACCTCACAGCCGCTTCCAATGGCTCCGCTGTTTACAATGACCAACATAGCGGACATGCGGGCTTCTGACACACTAAAGACTTTGCTTGACCACCTCTCAGACCCCTCCAACCACCCTCGCACGCCGCCTACACTCACTGACAGCCAGTTACTCAGATCACTGCATGACACCAAGCACATGCTGCGTGCACAGAACAACATTCTATATTGTGCACCGTCTGACACCACGACGCAAAGACTTGTACTGCCACGGCGCAAAGGGGGGATAAGGCAAATGTACGTCCATGACGCATCATGCGCTGCAAACCACAGCACCAGAGCCACTAACAAGACACTGAAGCAAGCGACATGCCAGCAGCAAGATGTGGCAAAAGATGGGCCAAGGCGACCTAAACCCAGTCGCCGCCCACAAAGTAAAACGACTGCCCTGTCCAACAAAAGACGACACTCGCTGAGATCTTCGCTCCCTTTCTCTCTCCCTCTCCCCTTTGTCTTTTCCAGGAATCTGCTGTGGTTCCTCATCCTGTGCCTCCAGCCAACCAGAGGACAGCCGCAATCGGACATCTCACCAGGTCCGGCAGCAGGCATCGTCCTGAGAGAACAACCGGGACTCCTAAGCACCAACCACTGCTCCAAACGGTTCCTGGGAGCGTTGCTCGGACCCGCCACTGCCGCCAGAACTCTGTTCGACACTGGTATGCCAAGAGTCAACCCAGTAAACATAGCCACTGTGAAATGGCATGTGGTTGAAATTCAGACTGAAATTCCACAGCTAAAAAAAAAAGCAACTCACCACACAGAGTGCGTCGTTGCAAACCATCGGCAAGACATTGAGAGGAACGGTGGTTATCCTCAACACTCGCAGCGTTCTGCTGAACCAGACAGTAAAATCCATGAAACAGCTGCTTACTGTCTTCCAGAATGACTTTGCTCGAACTCGGCTGGCCACAGCCCGGATTACAGACTTTCTGTGAGAGGTGAACTCCTCCATTGACAGCCTAGCCATGGGTAGAATTTGTGCAAGCCTTGTGCAAACCGTGCTGGCACCCGCCATCACCACGCCAACTGACTCTCTACAAACACACCTTGCCTACTCGCTGGGTAGTGCCAGCCCACTCTGCGTCGACCCCGAGCAGGTAGTGCCAGCCCACTCTGCGTCGACCCCGAGCAGAGAGAAGTGGGTTTTGCTCCTGAAACTTGCCCATCATAGAGTCAAGCCGAATCTACCGGCTCAAGAACATGTCAGATTTTGAAAAGTAACACTCACATCAAGATCCACACGCTGGACGTGGTTGACTTCAAAGACAGCTACACAAAGCTGTCCTTAGCTCAGAATCCACACATGTGCACATTGACCAAAAACATTCACTATCTCTGCCCTAACAAACCCTTCCTCAGAGACAACACTGACAGAATCTGCGGGCTGCAGATCAGCGACACCCGCTGCCCTGCCGAAGCTAAGCCTCGCACTCAAGTCATCGAGACCCAAGCAGGGATTGTAAGTGACAGGTGGCCCGTTAACACTCCTGGGCGCACAGCTGCACTCACTTACGACCAGAATGACACTGACACCTGTGTCACCTCGCTCAACCAGAGCATGTGAATCCAAGTACCGAAAGGTGCCATCCTTCACCTTGATGACTTGGCATTGTACCATCTTCCAAGCAGTACAAACTAGAACTGGAAATCCCATCCTTCTTCAGAAACCACACTTTCACCCTAACTCCAGAATGGGAATTGTGGTTTGCGAAAAGGGAGGGCTCCCGACTCATTGACATTGCTCCTGTAGACACAGCCCTCCAAGCACTGTCTCGACTGCCCGTTCTGAACACTTCATCTGCGGTCCTAACCTGGACCGCCGCCGACGTTGCGCGGAGCATCTCTACAGGTAATCAGACACCCTCTGACACTGTGTATGCCCTTCATTCTGTACAGAAGACTCAACCAGATGCGACACAGCCGAGCTCACGAAAGCCGTGTCTGAAGGTCTCAGATGGAATCCCCGGAAAGGGGGTGCCAAGTCAGAGACCACGCCAAACTCAACGAGCTGAATCCTCAGCTTTCAGATCCACCTGCCATCCTACCATCATGTTCCACCTGCCATCATGATCCACCTGCTATCCTACGATCAGGTTCCACCTGCTATCCTACTACCATGGTCCACCTGCTACATGACCATCAGGATTCACCTGCCAGTCGGCCATTGTGATGATTGTCGTCCGATGATGTCCACCCGGGAACTTCATCCGACGAAAAGGGGGAATATGTAGCCACTGAGCGAATCCTGTTTTCTTTTCACTACTGAAAAAATATGAACACATATGTGACCCTGCCTGTGAAAACCCAGCTTAAGTCATTTTTTGGTGATTCACTGTTTTCTACATAAAATCATCCTACATAATGGGAAGAACATTCTGTGAAAATATAACCTTGATATCTTTAATATTGACTGAGTAAGGCTATGTCAAAGATTTGCTGATTTTCGGGCTCAGAAAATCATGTTTTGGAGAAATTCCAATTTTAAAAAAAGCTTATTTTTAAAACTGCAACACATTTGATCCATAATTATCGTCCATATGTGCCATATACCACATTAAAGCTGATATTCTCCCCTTTTTAGTGATATGACACATTTTTGGGAAAATTATTAAAGTTTTGTAAAACAGGCCTATTTATTATGATGCGCATGTCCAAAAAGCTAAAAGCATAAAACATTGAAACGAATGGGGCCACCACAAGAGCTTGATTGTAGCAACAATTACCTTGTCAATTCAGTTGAATGATTTGTATAACTTTATTAGTAAAATGAAATATCAGTGCAAATATAATATCAATAATATATCAATATCAATTAATTAACATGTAACATTTCGGCAGAAAATCTCAGTCTCTTACTGGGCCACGATGTAACATTGAGTAAATCTGGAGTAAAAAAAAAAAATCAAGGGATAGTTCACCCAAAAATTTGAATTCTGTCATCATTTACTCAGCCTCATGTTGTTCCAAACCAGTTTGAGTTTCTATCTTCTGTTTAACACAAAATAAGATATTTTAAAGAATGCTGGTAACCAGACAGTTGACGGCACCCATTGACTTCTATAGTAGGGGGGAAAACGTCTCGGGTTATGACTATAACCCTTGTTCCCTGAGAAGGGAACGAGACAATGCATCGAGAATCGACACTTTGGGGACGCTCCCTTAGCGTGCGCCTCTGAAGTAAAAATGAAACTATTCCAATCCTGATTGGTGTTGCGTCGTGACGTAACATGTGACGGCATAACCGGAAGCATAAAGGTGACGCTGACGCATAGAATGCCAGCCTCGCGATGAAGCAAGACGCTCTAAGGCCTCGAGGGGCGTGGCAGAGCGATGCATTGTCTCGTTCCCTTCTCAGGGAACAAGGGTTATAGTCATAACCCGAGACGTTCCCTATCGAGGAAACTCGACAATGCATCGAGAATCGACACTTTGGGGAACGAATGCCCACTAGGCCACGCACCGAAAACAGGCCTGCCCCGGAGTGAAACTGATTCAGGCACTCAGCTAGGACGAGAGCACATGTGCGCCAGGCGTACTAGGGAGGAGCAGAATATAGAACCTAACAAAAGTGTGTGGGGTAGCCCAACCGGCTGCCTCACAGATCTCCTGGATGGGAACTCCCGAAAGGAGGGCCCTAGAGGACGCCATGCCTCTAGTAGAAAGAGCCCTAACGGCCAAAGGTGAGGGCAAATTGCGCACCTTGTAGGCCTACTTATGGTTTGTAAAGCCGGGAGCCCCTAATAGGTGATCCAAAACACACTACAGTAGATCCGACCTCCTCCAAGAAGAGGACCTCTCAAGGTAAATACTCGGAACTCTGACTGGCAGAGCAAGGAACCTCTCCTTTTCTGCCGACACATGAGGTGGAGGATGAAATACTTGCAGGACCATGGACCTAGCCATGATAAATTGCACTTAAGGCACATAGCTGGGTCTCGGATGCAGGATGGCCTTAACTCCGCCGGGGGCACATCCCAAGCAAGCTGGCGATAATGCCAGGGCTTGGAGATCTCCCAGTCTCTGTAAAGAAATAGCTAAGAGAAAGGCTATCTTGAACGTGAGGTCCTAGGCGAAGCCGACTGGAGGTATTCGAAGGGAGCCAGGAATAGCCCTTCGAGAACCACCGTCAGGTCCCAGGAAGGAACCCTGGACCTGACTGTCGGTCTCATCCTCCAATACCATGGAGAAATAGTATGACCAGTTGGTGCCTCCCCAAAGGCCCAACATTTAGTGGTGCATGGAATGCCGCAATGACAGCCACGTACACTCTACGTGTGGATGGGGAGAGATTTGCAGAGAAACGATCTTGAAGAAACTCCAGAACTGAAGCCATTGGGCAGTTAACTGGGCCTAACTCAAGTTCTCTACACCAAGTGGAAAAACATTCCACTTGAGGCCATATAATCTCCTAGTAGACGGAGCCCTAGAGATAAGTATGGTTTCGACCACCCCAGATGATAGACCAGCATCTAGGTACTGAGCCCCCTCAGAGGCTAGACCCACAATTTCCACAGCTCTGGATGAGGATGGAATATAGTGCCCTCCGCCTGAGACAACAGATCCCTCCTCAGAGGAATCTGCCATGGCGGAGCTATTAGGAGTGAAATTAAGTCTGAAAACCATACTCGGGCTTGCCAACACAGGGCTACCAGAAGACGACTGATGCCCTCCTGACTGACCCTCTCCAGGACTCCCGGGAGCAGAGCGATCGGGGAAAAAGCGTACAGGCGAAGCCTCGGCCAGGCCTGTACCATGGCATCCAAGCCCCAGCGGGGCTGGATGAGTCAGGGAGAACCAAAGTGGATAGTTGGACGGAAGTCCCTCGAGAGGCAAACAGATCCACTTCCACTGGTCCAAACCTCTGCCATATCAACTCCACCACCTCTGGATGGAGTCTCAATTCCCGGGCCTCAGCCCCTGCCTCGACAGGATGTCTGCTCCCTAATTCAGAACCCCCGGGACATATATTGTTCTTATAGATAATATTTCCCTTGGGACCATAAAATGATCAGATGTGCCAATCTGGATAGAGGGCACAATCTGAGTGTCCTTTGTCGGTTCAGATAAGATACCACTGAGACGTGGTAACCTTTGATGTCTGTGAGGAAGCTCCTCAGAGCCCTGAACACAGCCAACATCTCTAGGCGATTTACATGCCAAGAATGATGATGGTCCTGCCACAGACCCCTGGCAAAGCGGCCGTCCGAGACCGCGCCCCAGCCAGCGAGGGAAGCATCTGTCGAAACAGTTTCCCGGCGACATGACACCCCTAACACTGGACCTTGGGACAAGAACCAAGGTTTCTTCCATATTAAGAGGGAACGAAGGCATCTGCGCGTAACCTTTATTATATGGAACAGATTCCCCTTGGGGAAAAAACCCTTGGCCTGGCCTAGCTTTATCCTGGACCCCATGGCCAGGATGGATTCGATACGAACGGGAGACATACGTGCCCGCATCGTAACAGAATTCCGTACCACGCCCAGAAGAGTAGTCTTCTGAGCTGGGTCCAACACCTTTTCGTAGTGTTGAGCCTCAACCCCCGGTTCTGAATGTGGCCAAGGACGACATCTCGATGCCGAACTGCCATTTCCTGAGACTGGGTCAATATGAGCCAGTCGTCGATGTAATTCAGTATACGGATGCCCTGAAGCCTCAGTGGAGCCAGAGCTGCATTCATACACTTTGTGAACGTGCGGGGAGAGAGTGCTAGGCCGAACGGAAAAACCCGATATTGGTATGCTTCGCCCCCGTAAGCAACCTCAGGAACCTCCTGTGATATGGAAGGATGGAGACATGAAATAAGCGTATTTTAGATCCATCGTGACAAACCAGTCCTCGGATCTGATTTGGTTCACGATAATGGTTTAAACAGTAAGCATTTTGAACCTGAATCTCCTCAAAGAATGATTCAAAAAGCCCTAGATCTAAAATAGGCTTCAGTCCGCCATCCTTCTTTGGAACTATAAAGTACCGGCTGTAAAACCTTGACTCCCTGTCTGGTAGGGGAACACATTCTATGGCCCCTTAATTCCAGTAGAGTCTGTACCTCTTGTTCCATAACCCGAGCCTGTTCTGGAACCACTGCAGTCGGTACCACCCCAGCAAACTAGGGAGGTCGGTGACCGAACTGCAATCTGTACCCATATTTTATAATATTTTATAATATACAGGACCCATATAGATATATGTTCGGAAGGCGTTGCCATTCTTCTACAAAATCTACTAAGGGAACCAGCCCCTCGAGGCTGGCCTCGGGTGTTTTTCGAGCACTATTCTCGACTTCCTGAAGCGGTGGACCGGCAGGAAAAAAAGTCGATACAGATTTTGTGACCATAATCGGTGCCCTGTTGCAAGCTTTTGGGCGAACGCCATGGTGTGCGTTCGCTGGAAATCGATGTGACCCGAAGCGTCAAAGACGGCGGGACAACAACATCTTCCCCGAGGGCACCTGCTGCTAGAACAACATCGATTGTTCCACAGCGGGGGGGCAGCCCTCTTTTTTTTTTTTTTTTTTTTTTTCGCTTCCTGAAACCTGTCAACGACTGTAACATATAATGAATGTGGTGAGATACGTAAAGTGTGGGGTTTCTCCCAGGATCTACACATATATATATATATATATATTTTTTTTTTTATAAAGATCTGGGAAAAACAGTAAGCCCCGGCTCTGAGTTTGTGAACTGTGCTGCAGGAATCTCTCTAGTTCATTTTGACGGGGATCATCCTGCTTATTTTGTGGCCAGCTTATATATTTAAATATTATATATTATATATATATATATATAATTTATTTATTTATCTAATACTGGCCACAGCACTCATCACAACAATACAAGCTCTACATAAGCAGAAACATAAGCCGGCGAGTGTGACTCATGTTGCTCGTTCCCAATGCTGAGCACATCTACTTCCTTATTTATAATTTTGTTTGTTTATAAACATATAGCTCGAGCACTGGGCACTCGTCACGGGCAGAAGCCGCCGCATCGCGGGCGTCTGCGTCGTGAACTAGTGTCATAGAATCTGCGGATGATGAGAGAAAAGGTGCCTCAGCAGTCTCGTTCTCATCCGCGAGATCCTTCTGCGATCTCCGCGATCTAGGCCGTCGCACCGCCTCAACGGACGCGGGACCCGAATCGCGGGGATCGCGAGCCTGGCCATCATCAGTTTGAAATAATATAGCCAAGCGAGAGCGCAGCACTCTAATAGGAAGTGCTTCACAGTATCACAGGCAGCCCTCTCGAGGCGCTGACTGTGCGTGCTGCGCCCCTAAACAATACACACACACACAGCAGCGTGTCCCCACCCGTGGCATATAATCTTGGGCAGGGGTGCACACACTTAGTGTATTGTTCACTCGCCATATATAGAGCTTAGCACAGACAAACAACATCAAATAAGACAGACAGTTTCACAGAGAGCGCTTGCTGAAGAGCGAAAGCTGGCATTCTATGCGTCAGCGTCACCTTTATGCTTCCGGTTATGCCGTCACATGTTACGTCACGACGCAACACCAATCAGGATTGGAATAGTTTCATTTTTACTTCAGAGGCGCACGCTAAGGGAGCGTCCCCAAAGTGTCGATTCTCGATGCATTGTCGAGTTTCCTCGATAGGGAACACTATGGATGTTAATGGGTGCCGCCAACTGTCTGGTTACCAGCATTCTTTAAAATATCTTATTTTGTGTTAAACAAAAGAAATAAACTCATACCGGTTTGGAACAACATGAGGCTGAGTAAATAATAACAGAATTCTAATTTTTGGGTGAACTGTCCCTTTAACAGATCAGTCTCAAATTTTGTACACATTCTAAAATTGTCTAGATGCAAAATATTTAATAATCTCATTGATTCTATTCACAAAAGTCTGTGATCCTTTTTTTGATTTAGCGGTTTCTTCCCCACAGTGCAAGTGACTTCGTATTTGAGCTAAAACTACCATGTCAAGTACAGTATTGTCCATCTCCAAATGACTCATCCTGAGTGACAGCAACTCTCCCTCCTTGAAAAATGAAGAACACTTTTCAGCATTGAAATACTTGCAGTTGCAAGAGAAAATTATTTTCAGTTTCACATCTTGACTTCCAGCATTAGAAGCAAATTCTTCTTGTTGGTGTTCCCTCTTCAGATTCGCCAGACTAATTGCTTGAGGTTCAATCACCAAAACTGGGCTCGTCCTCATCATGTTGGTCACTGCCTGAAAAAACAAGGATAATTTTTTCAATTCAAAGCAAGAGACCTAAATGGAGAACTAAACATGGGGGGTGGGGGGATTTATCCATTTTAAATCCACATTTAAAATGGATAATGAAGCATTTTATATGAAAATATCAGACTGGATTGGATTAATTGAGGGGAGGGCATAGGGACAAGAAACAGGTATGGCTATATGGTCATGGCTTCAATTCAGAGTGTAATCAAACAAATAAAGGTCATAAATGTAATTAATTTTAAAAACTGACTCAATTTCAACGAACAAATGTAATAAACATTTAAATCCACTATATGTTTGCATCACAGGATGAATTATGTGTTAGCATCACATTGGCTGAACACTGACAGTATATTACATAGCATTAAAAAAGTATAATGACAAAAACTTACCGTCAAATTCCTCGTCAGTTTCGTCAAAGAATGTGTCCTGTTCATCATCACCATATCCTCCAGAAAATAACGTTAATCCGCTATAAAACCGCTCCAATCATAAATTGGGCAATTCCACCAGCTTGTTAATATCTAACAAGCTGTTTAAGCAATCAGCTATTTTACGTTCCTGCTCATGCTTTGGTGCTGCCATGTCAGATGTCAAAACGACGCAGCTAACAGTTACTCCAGCAAACGAGTTATATTATTGACACTTATATGACACAAATAAAATTAATATTATTGGCAGAATAATGAGCTACAACACACATAAGCTGTTCTTAAGTTAATGTTTGGCGATGACACGAAAAATCTCCTCCAACATCTCTGATCCCGGCTGAAGTCGCATTATTTTTTTTTTCATTGTGTTGACCTGATGCCACTTGTGCGGATTGATATTAATGTCTGTTTACTCTTTCTAATAGAAAATAAGTCAAAAAGAAGTTCCTGAACTGAATGATAAGAATCAGCAAGTGTTGTTGCGCCGAAAAATAAACCCGGATACGATTGAAATCAATGTTTATGAAGCCTGCGTGGGCCGCGTCCGTTTTTTTTGTTGCGCAAAAGAAGACGTAGTGTCAATAAAATCATTAATTTTAGTATTTATCATGTTATGAATAAAAAATTGAGTATTGAATCTCAAAACCCTTGGAATAATCTATCATTTACAGCAATAAACACACATGACCTATTTTTCTCATTTTTATGGCTATGACTACTTGGACCCTCTTTTACCTATAATTAGATTCTGCGACTTTAGCCGGGGGTTCACAGGCGGGGTCACATATATGTTTAATTCACAAAACCTTGAATCATGTGATTTGGTGACCGCCATCAGGTCATTAATTAACTTAGTTTACGACGCACTGCGCAATAAAGAAACAGGTCCCCTTTGTTCGCGAACCCTTGTCCAGTCACCAGCATAAGAGTGCCACCATTCAGTCTCAAGCTAAAATTTTCCCCCTCTCATCAATTATTGTCTTCTTACGCCGCTAGGCTGATAAGTGAATTTACATACACAACTACCCTTTTGTCTTGAACTAAACCCTCTTGAGAACTAAAACCCTCACGTGGTACACACCACGGATGGACAGATGCTGATCATAAGGATACCAATACACACACACTCACACACACACAAACGTCCTTTGTGGGTAACTTAGGATAGAAATGTCCTTTTAATGTATATAACACAGAATTGTATCTGACCTTCCTGTATGCATGCATATCTAATTGACCCTTCGCGTGGAGCTTGATTGACAGGTGTTCTAACCAATCATACTTCGCCATCCGCCATTTTGTCCGAAAAAGCAGCCAGTAGAGTTAGGAGGATTTTAACTTGGTAAAATGAATATACTGACGCCTTTCCGCGGTTAAAACAACATTACTTCTTATGTTCGTTCATGTTTATTTGATGTTATAAATGAACTAGAAGGAAGAGATGATCGGATTACGAGCAGCTTTAACTGATGCTCTACAGCGATCTGTCACGGCACATTAACCCTCAGAGACCTAAGGGTATTTTTACAATAAATTTTCCGTCTGGTGTTATTAACTAAAAAAGCTTGTAAAACATCAACCCTTTTGTGCACAGACAATTGACACACCTCTTTTTTTTCAGGACAAATTGAACTTTCAGCACATTTGTGTTACATTGATGTCACCTGAATGTAAAATAAGTTATGGGACCATAAAGACAAATGAAAAAATAAATCGGAAATTGAATCACTCAAATATTTATTGAAATCACACAGAAATAAATAAAAGCTAAGCAAATTTCCTCTGGAAAACAGTTTGTTCATGTCTTTGGAGTCCTGGAGCACAGGAATAAACATTATAACTTGTACAGAACCAAAACTATTTACATTTTTCCAAAAGAAGTCCAGGCGTTCATGAAATTCACTGGTGCCAAGCCTCAAAACAGTTCCTATCAGCAATCACAAAGAGGGCCACATCACAGGCTTTGCATTTATATTTTATTTATTTTATTTATTATTTTATTTATTCTATTCTTTTTATACTACATTTATACTTCTATAATACTTTTTTATAGTAAATAAATAAATGGCACTTCAGCTGGGTCTATCCTGGTAATCTAGTTCCTCATCTGTCAAAAAGCTCTGTTCTCCTGAAAATCCATCATGCAGCGCTCGATTTCATCTATTACTCTGTGATTCTCTGTGAAACCTGCGTCTCCGTCCTATGGCCTCCGTGCGTCTCTCTCTCTCTCTCACTCTCTCCCTTGGTGTGTGCGTAAAGACCCAATGACGCACCCAATGTTTACGACGGATCAGCCTGTAATTGGTCAAAAACCATCACGTGGATATCCAAAATGGCAGCTAGCATCGAGCTAGCGGCAAATATGACGGAATATTTATAAATTATGGACTTCAAGTGTATCAAAGTTGGATATAAACGTTTGGATTTATTGCTGAAAAACTCAGAAAGTATGCACAAGTTCCAGGCTGGATAGAAAACCTTCTGTAAAGGCTAGAAAGACACCAAAGACACCCCCGTGATGGCTAGCTCGTTAGCTTTCTGCTGGAAAAAACGGTAAGAAAATCCATAAATCTGTCATCGAGTTATATCATAATTTCTCGGAGCTGATTTGTGGCGTCGTCGACGATGCCGTCGGGCTCAGAGGGTTAAAGAGCCCCAAAACGGTATTTATTGTTTAAATTTCTTTCAAAAAATGACCACATTTGAAAGCTGAGACTTTGTTTAATATGTTTAATATCAAAAGTAACCGAAAAGTAACCTGGTCTGTCCTGTCTGTCCGCGTGTTGTCAGTCTCCTCTCTGCTCCGCGATGTATTTTTCACTGCGTGAGAACACGGTGAGAGCATGAGAGCAGCATAGCTTGTCGGAACATAGCGACAGTAACTAAGGAGGGCGGGTCTTTGCGAAGGGTCAATTAGTTTGTCTTATTCTATAGATTAATTTGAGACCGGTTTGTAACTTTGAATCTTAAGTATACTTCCAAAGAAAGATCACCTTCTGTAACTCCCTCTTGCTAGGTCATAAAACTTATGACCCTCAAAAGGAATTCCAAGGGAATCACAGCTCCCACTTGAATTCTGATAGAGAAAGAGGAATAGACTGCAATCTTATATTTTATATAAGTATAACCACTTAAGAAAATGTATAAACATGAATTTGATCTTTCCTAGGTCATGGTAGCCAGTATTATGGCTTTATAGTCATGTGAGTGAACGTTAAATGCTTGTAATTCTGCATATGAATGTAACTTTGATTCTTCTACTTTTACCGGCTTGTTCTTGGTATCTGTGTGACCGTCGTGATGTGACCGAGCCAGTCATACATAGGATATTACAGTAAAATGTATTGTTATGTGTGTACAATCTTTCTGGGTAGAAATGACAAAATTTTATACCATCATAAATTATCCTGACAAGACAAAGAAGAACTTTTCCCGCTCGAGACACTCTTAAGATTATTGGTCACGTATGCGAAGCAGGCGTGAACCCCTCCTCTCCATAAGAGACTGACACAGAAGTTTCTCTGAGCACTTCAGCACTTCTGAGAACTTGAGAGCAATGTCCCTGTGAGAGGCTTCCGGTCCCATGGCTCCCTTTTAGGGAGCTTCCTCCGTTTTTCTTTTCTTTACTCAGTTTTATTTTTATATTCGCCTCTCCCTCCACGGGAGATGAACTCTGTGAATTATTTCCTTGGCAACTTCACGTTCGGTGAACCTTTAAACTTCCCGCGAGTCTGCTTGCCCTGGAAGACACGAGAGAACACGCCTATAGCACCGAAGGACAAACACGCACACGACTCTGCGTTCCTCAGCAACACAAGAGAACCATATGCAAGTATAGGTTATTGATTTGATTTGATTGATGTGATTTCTTGTTGTCTCTCTAAGGCAGTACTTCTCAAAGTCCGGACTCCGGTCCGGATCCGGACCCGGAGGGAATTCAATCCGGACCCGCCTCCATTTCGTATTTCAAGAGCACTAATTGTGTGTAAGGGATTAAAAGTGTGGATTTCCTACTTTGATAAACGCATGTTAAAATCATTTGTTTATTTTTTGAGATGGTCCGAAATTAAAACCAAGGCGAGATATTTAATGTTTTCCTCCGTGATTTAGTTGCCATGACATCCAGTAAGCGTATGACTTTTGACGTAATCAGGCGCAACCATAGACTGAAAAAAGGGGCGCAACGCGAGTACGCGACACTTCACCGCAGTAAGCGTTTGAATGGGTGTGGAGGATGTCATTGTCCAGGAAAAGAAAAGTTGATGAAGAAAATAGAGTTTTCAAAGATGATTGGACAGAGAGGTATGCGTTCACAGATATCCCAAGTCTCCCGGAAGTTCCAGGAGTCTCCCGCATATTGATAGCGGCTCCCTGATGCCCGTAAATTAGTTCAAATCTCCTGCAATCTAGAGCTCGCGAGCTCCAAACCGGCAGAGAGGGAGAGAGCGACCTTACGTGTGTGCGCAAATGTGCCTCATGGGTTGCCAACCGCTCCGTATAATACGTATTTGTTTAAGTTAAAAATAAAACGTATTATGAACTAAACAAATACATGGTTCATTTTTGGCAAAATGATCATGATAGCCTTTATATATCTGAGTGGTTAAGTCTTGTATATAGATTGAGCCTACTTTGCTATACAAATTTTTGTGCAACTTATAAAAATATAAAAAAATATATAATGCAACTTTGCCTAATAAGTTGCATTTATAATGTGCTATAAAACGTATGAATTTCAGGGGTTATTTTTCAAAATTTTCTTCCGTGGGGGCCCCCCCAAAAAAGGGGGCCCCCTTATGGCCGTTTGCTGGACAAACGGTTCGATAGCTAAATTAATTCCATTAAAGGTTATCTCATATAATCGATTTGGAAGGGGACCATTGATATATGAATGAGGAATTATAATTCGTTATGATTGATCATTCATATGTACGATCGACCTATTTTCAACTTCGATAATTTAACTGTAATATGCAATATATTAATCATATTCATGATTAATTATTCAAATTCCCTATATATAATTTGAGATAATTTAATGTAATACCCAATGTTGTTACAAACACCAAGAAAAAAAAAGAAAAGAAAAAAAAAACACTGATCCACTAAGCAGCTCACACCATTACCATTAACCTAAGACACATTATAGCTCTGACATAACTGTCTCAAAATAAACACATCACATTTATTTATTATGCAAATGTAACCATAATGCAGGAAATCAGTAAACAAAAAGATGCCACATAAGAAGAACCTAGGTTAAATCAACAGGAGATAAATCAATTAGACAATTCCATAAAACAAAAGACAATTACAAGCATTACTATTCACATCAATAGCATGCACACACAGTGTTTAGATATTGGAATAAAGTTAACTTGAATCTACGAAAAGATAAGATGGACCTCAGGAAAAGAGGAAGATTATTCCAATCACTACTAGTAGCTTTGTAGTGAAAAGATTGTCGACCAGTGGCTGAAACGATTCCTGGTACAGTAAAGACAAGAGATTGCATATCTCTAAGAGGATACAAAGAACTACGTGGAACCAAGAGTTTTCTCAGATATGGAGTACATTTGAAGTAGGCACATTTGAAAATAAAAAGAAACCAATGAAAGTCTCTTCTTGATTTCAGCTGAAGCCAATTCAATGATGCATACATAAAGCAATTATGTGTTTTAAAAGGACAAAACAAATCAAAACAAATCTCAAAACAAATCTACATAAAGAATTAAAAACAACATTAAGTGGCTTAAGAGCAGCATCACTAGTGTTCATTTAGATAATATCAGCGTAGTCGATAATGGGCAATATCAACTGGGCAATTAACCTTTTCCTAACTTCAAATGTAAAGCAATTGACAGATCTATAAAGTGCACTGAGACAGCCATATATTCTCTTTGTGATATAGTCAATATGACGTTTAAAGGTAAGCTCGGAATCCATCCACAACCCAAGATACTTAAATATTTCAGATTTCACCATAGAAGACCCATTATCAAAATACAGTTTTAAGTTAAGTCCACATGGACTTCTATGCCTCGTCCCAAACAACATACAACAGGACTTGTCCATATTCAACACTAGATTGTTCCTGCAAAGCCATTTTTGAATCATAATAAAGTCATCTTGTAACCTAGTCTGGATCTGGTGAATATCAGAGTCAGCAGTATAGATCACTGTATCATCAGCATAAAGATGAATCTTACTCATGGAGAAGTGTGTGATAAATATCGAGAACAAAAGGCGTCCTAAAGTGGAACCTTGAGGAACAACCTATCAACCAATAAGTAATCAGACAATGAACCTTTAAAAGCAACACACTGCCTTCTATTATGAAGATAAGAGTTAAACCGTAATAAAGCACATCGATTCAGACCTATTGCATAAAGCTTGTCAAGGAGAATGTAATGATCCACCATGTCAAAGGCCTTTGAAAGATTACTAAAAATAGCACCAGTTAGCTATCCCATATCACAGGCAGAAAAAATATAATTGGTGAACTTTAATATATATATTATATATATATATATATATATATATATATATATATATATATATATATATATATATATATATATATATATATATATATATATTTTATATATATATATATATATATATATAATGTATATTTTATATATATAATAAATAAATAAATAAATAAATATATATATATAAAATAAAAAATATATATATAAAATGATCTGAAAATCATCCTGCCTAATCATTCACATAAAACATAAAACATTATATTTGTAGAGTTTGAGGGTGAACCAAACACAAATTAATCAAATTAATCTCTCATGGGATTCATTCAAATGTGATTCAGCATTCCGGATCTGAACACCACATTCCAAAATCACAAGACTGGCTCCAAATTGTCTAGAAAACCCCCCAGAGAAGACTTTTATGGCCCCGCAAGCTCCCAGAGATAAGCCTAAACAGGAAGAACGTTGTCACTGTTTCATGCTTAAGCAAGACAAATCTGGAAGACATCAGAAATGGTGAAACAGGCCTGACCACCAAGGGGCCTGACCACCTTTGACCTCCCTCAGCATCACCACTGCTGAGCAAGACAGAAATGTAAAACAGACCACGCTTTCATTCGGAGCGTGAGAGACTTACACAGACTTTAAACATCAAATCCATTAAAGTAACACTAAGTAAATTTTCCTCTTCGGTCGCCCTACTGGTTGGAAACAAAATTCTCCATTGCCGCTGTCGTAAATAATCTAGCCTACCGTCGCACGCGCGCTCACTGTTTATCCTGCAACGACTTTAGAATGAACGATGTCCACAGACAAGGTAGAGTATGTTACATGATTTCATGAAAGGATGATGTATTGCGACATCAGAAACGAAGAAAAACGAAATAATGACTATTGTAGCGCTTGACGTAAAGCAGTCGAGTTTGTAGTTCTTTTTTGTGCACGGGTTCCTACCCGAAACCCGAAGTTACATAGTGCCAGTAAAAGCGATACAGACCCCGTCAGGCTATGTTAGACGTGTCATTTAACTTATTTTAAGTCGATGTACCATCACAAGGGTCTTGGAAATATATTGTAAAGGTTGAAAAACTACTTAGTGTTACTTTAAAACTCAGTGGACTTATAATCAAACATCATAATTCTTGTTGTTCCTACAATTCATGTTTGTACTATGCTTAGATTACATATAAATCATGTAATGGTGATATAACTGTGTGTATGAATGAAAGAGTATCGTGGTTCCAATCAAAATAATCGTATGCCCTTAATTCAAAAGATGGCTTAAGTGAAATCTGTGTAAAATGCTTTGTATGATTATAATAATCTATAATGTTTAAACTGTGGTCTCTTGTTCTCTGCTAGTGCTGGAAAGCAAGGAGATCACAGATAACGCATGATTTACGATAAGAAGAAAATAGAGCCACCTCCTAAATTAAGCCAGTGTCCAATTGGCCAGAACTCATCCTGGAGGTTGGACAAACTTTGAGTTTAAAATCTTAAACCCTCTCTTTTTCTCGCTCTCTCCTGCAACGCGCTTCGAGCTCTCTCTCTCTCTCGAAAAAGTCTCGGCAGAACAAGTCGGGTGGAGCAGACGATGGTAATAGTAACCATGTAGACTCATAGAGACAAATGACCCAAATCTGTTGCAAAAATAAAATAAATGAACTGAAATCAAGATCAGGGTTTAAACAGCTCATTCAAGCCATCTAACTCGTCTCACTTTCCTTTCTTTTCCTTTGTTTTCTTTTCCGTTAAAAGTCTCGGTTCAAAGTTAAGTTTGCTGCGAAGTTCGTTTAAACGTCTCTCCTGCAACGCGCTTCGAGCTCTCTCTCTCTCGAAAAAGTCTCGGCAGAACAAGTCGGGTGGAGCAGACGATGGTTATAGTAACCATGTAGACTCATAGAGACAAATGACCCAAATCAAGATCAGGGTTTAAAACAGCTCATTCAAGCCATCTAACTCGTCTCACTTTCCTTTCTTTTCCTTTGTTTTCTTTTCCGTTAAAAGTCTCGGTTCAAAGTTAAGTTTGCTGCGATGTTCGTTTAAACGTCTCTCCTGCAACGCGCTTCGACCTGAAAACCTCTCATTCGCCTGCCAATCACACGTGACCAGCAGTTCAGAAACTTCCATCCAGGCACTTCAAAGACCACCAGCCACGTGGACCCAGGCCGGGAAACTCCTTCGACGAAGCACCAAAAAAAGGGAATTCCCTGGCCTAAGCAACGCAAAGACAAGCAAGTACTCCAGACTGTAACTGAACTGGTGTTTTTTTTTTTTAATGTAAATTGAATAACCTGTCTAAGAAACGAAGGTTTAAATTAATGCTTGGTGGTTCATTCAGGTCATGTCTTACAAAGTGCATCTCACTCTAAAAACTCACTCTTTCTCTCTCTTCCTTTGCGCCTTGTATGAATGTGTGTGTGTGATTGTGTTTAGACCTTAGTTTTATGTGTTTAGAATAGTTAATAAAGTCGTCCATATATTTGAAAAGATATTTGCCTTGTGTTGTGCTTGCACATTTAATGTCTTGTACTGTCGATCTAAAGTTACCGTGCTAATACATAGTGTTTCACTATAGATTGGATATTTATATCTGTTGCAACTTGCCAAGGTTATAATTACGGCCCGTTCAAATGAACTCTAAACGAGTCATTTGCTCGGTTCCATAATGATTCGGTCAAGATTCATTGCAAATCGATGAATCATTCCCTTTGAGCTAAATTGGCCTTCCGGCCCCCTTAAATACATTTTATGTTTATTATTATTGTGTGATTCGTTACATAGTTGTTGGAGAATGCGGGCAGTTCAACCTAAATTGTAAGCATATATATCAAGATTTATCTTTTCATTTTGTTTCGGATGCGAGATCCAGACCTCTGAGAGTCTGTGTGTGACGTATGTAGCGCGCGCCGCGCACGCCCCGTTTGAATGAGTGCTGCTGCTTGAGTGAATGCTCCCAGAGAAAGCTGTTATAGTCTGCCGCCCTATTCGTGTTCTTGTTACATGCAGTAAATAAGATATGAAACCTCACACTACGATAAGGTAAGAATTGAGCGTGTTCCTCATTTCCAGAAATACCTCATTATAGCTGATCGACGTCTGCGTGTTCCAGAGTCTTTCAGAAGGGCTATAACGTTGTGTGTGTGTGTTTATATCAGTTAGAGAGCTGAACGAAATCAAACTGCAGTAATTAAAATAACCCTATAAGGACTAATATTCTCCTCACAGAGCGATGAGCGTGTTCCTTATCTAAGTTAGTCATAAGCCTTATATTTATTTATCTGATTGTCAGTGCGTGTTCCACTGCGATCCCTGTGATAAACAGCGAGGCTTAATCTTATCTGTTTGTGTCCGTTCAAATAATTCTCGTGTAACATTGCGCATGTCCGAGTGTAATTTGAATAGTTAAATTAATAAATTAATTTAAATTCGTTATCAAGTAAAGCTTGACATTGAAACTGAACCAACTGTTATAACCCTGTTGTTTTATGTGCCTAGATAAACTTGCACAGAGACAATCCGCCGAGGTCGTCCTAGTTCCATCTATTGTAACGCAAAGCTGTCGCTTGCTTAAAGTTAATATCACTCTTAACAAACTTAGTGAAGCCCTACATCGTAAACCCAACTACGAGTGGTGTATCTTATTTGAACAGTGTGAAATGCGCCGACATTTCCCGTAATATGATCGATTGTTACTGTACATGTTCTGTGGACATTGTTGAAATGCTCCCATAGGGCATGGAACTCTAACAAACTGTTTTCCAACTGTCTGCAATTTCCGGTTCGCCCACTAGCGTTCGTTTGGTCGCTATAGTTACGATCGTGACACGGAAGTCTTAACCAACACTTCCGGGTGAACTCTGACCCGTGCATGAACAGTAAATCGACGTCATAGTGTAAACAAACCCTTCGGTGGCTAGGCTAACCTAAGCAGTTGTTTACATTGAGGCCTATGCTAAAGCCTTACGTATTATTTACGTTCATCATTAGTATTAACATCAGCGGTTAAATACAGTGTCTGTTTGAACAAAGTTAAAGTGATTTAACCATTTCAACACCTCGACTTTTACACCTGTTGGTCTTTTCTTGTTTTTCTTCTTTTACCTCTCTCACATTTTGCTTTACCTATATTATACTTGAAAAGGAAATATTGGTTTACAATTATTAATTACTTTACCTGCATTTTACTTGAAGAAGAAAATACTGGTTTACTATTATTAATTGTCAATTTTGAATTTGATTTTGAAGAAAAGGAAATATTAAAATAAAATTGAAATTCTATTTTTTTAGACAGGTCATTTCTAATGATTTCGAGATTTATTTTTAATAATTCTAATTTCATAATTTTCATAATTTCAAAATTTCTCGTTGAGATCTAATCACTTTAGGTGAATAGGTCTTGAACTCTGAAAGTTAAAATTTGAAAGTTGTTATTACTATTACAAAAATAGTGTTAGACTCAGACTTGCTCATTATTGTCATTGCGTTTTATCCTTCCGTCCTGTTGGTTATAAACTTAACCACTATATTGATTAATTCATTTTCGGGACGCTTCAATAGGGGACATTACCATCTCCATACGAGTTTCAAATAAACCAGAGACAATCGTCTTTTACAAAAGTTTATTTGTGTGTTTAGTTGTTCCTCAACTATCAATTCTATACTCGTGGTAGATCTAAAGGTGGCGGGATCCAACCTCCTTGCTTAATTTCTTCCTCATCACGTCTTTCCTGTTCTGTCCTGCTTTATTCCATCTTATTCTTCACATTTGTAGAACAATCCTGGAAGAACCATCAATCGGCTCTAAAAGGAGACAAAGATAATCTTTCCCAACAAACAGATTATTAGGTATTTGATTTTTAAACAAACTGTCACATGCCTGTCCTGTCTTGTGTTGCACATGGGTGTTTGTTATGTTGTGCCATGTGCTGTTGTGATTGTTGAACCCTCCCCCTCGTTACCTAATTAGTGTTTGAGTTGTTCCACCTGTCCCCTCTTGATTTGTTCCCCTTTTAAGTCTCCTCTTGTATGCAGTCTTTGTCGGTTCGTTGTCATACGTCTTCCAGTTCCTTGTGGATGTTTTATGTTCAGAGTCAGTGTTGGTTTCATGTTCATTTATTGTTTTTCCCCCTCGTGGGTTTTGATTTGTGTTTGTTTGTTTTTGGTCCATCTGGCCCCCCTTCGATCCTGGGCCGGTGGAAGGCAGTTCTGGGCCGGCTTCTCGCCGTCATGGACGGAGGAGGAGGAGACGCCCGTTTTGCCCAGCGAGAGACTGCTCGGCCCCGTCTGCCCAGCGAGAGACTGCTCGCGCCCCGTCTGCCCAGCGAGAGACTACTCGCGCCCCGTCTGCCCAGCGAGAGAACTGCTCGCGCCCCCGTCTGCCCAGCGAGAGACTGGTCACGTCCCGTCTGCCCAGCGAGAGACTGCTAGCGTCCCGTCTGTCCAGTCTGAGACAAAGCCAGAGATCCCCTTTGGCGTGGCCGCCAAAGTTGTGACAGACTATCTGGAGCGCCTGACTCGGATCTTGGAGAGGCCGGTCTCTGCTATGCCTGTTCCAGAAGCAGAGCCAGTGCCGGTTCCTGAGCCGGAGGCAGAGCCAGTGCCGGTTCCTGAGCCGGAGGCAGAGCCAGTGCCGGTTCCTGAGCCGGAGGCAGAGCCAGTGCCGGTTCCTGAGCCGGAGGCAGAGCCAGTGCCTGTTCTAGAGCTGGAGCTCATGTCGGTTCCGGACCCAGTGCCTGTTCCAGAGCTGGAGCTCATGTCGGTTCCGGACCCAGTGTTTGTGTCTGTGTATGTGTCTGTCCTTGTGACTGTTTCTGTTCTGGTGTCTGTTCCCGAGCCGGTGTCTGTTCCCGAGCCGGTGTCTGGTCCCGAGCCGGTGTCTGGTCCTGAGAGGGCTTCACCGCCCTGGCCGTCCGAGAGGTCTTCACCGCCCTGGCCACCCGAAAGATCTGCTCCGCCCTGGCAGCCCGAGGGGTCTTCGCCGCCCTGGCCACCCGAAAGGTCTGCTCCGCCCTGGCCGCCCGAGGGGTCTTCGCCGCCCTGGCCGCCCGAGGGGTCTTCACCGCCCTGGCCGCCCGAAAGATCTGCTCCGCCCTGGACGCCCGAGGGGTCTTCACCGCCCTGGCCGCCCGAAAGGTCTGCGCCACCCTGGCCGCCCGAGGGGTCTTTGCCGCCCTGGCCGCCCGATGGACTATGTGTTTCGCCTTGGCCGGCCAATGGACTATGTGCTTCTCCCTCACCGCCCTATGAACTCTCTGTTTCGCCCTGGCCGCCTGATGTCCCTGTCCCTCCCGACCCGCCCTGGTCTGTCCCTCCCGTCCCACCCTGGTCTGTCCCTCCCGTCCCACCCTGGTCTGTCCCTCCCGTCCCCGCCTGGTCTATCCCTTCAGTTCCTCCGGTCAGTCGCTTCCGTTCCACCCTGATGTTTCCTTCCTGTCCCGCCCTAGCCTGGTGGAGCGTCTGGTAGCCGCTCCGTAGGGAGGGGGTTATGTCACATGCCTGTCCTGTCTTGTGTTGCACATGGGTGTTTGTTTATGTTGTGCCATGTGCTGTTGTGATTGTTGAACCCTCCCCCTCGTTACCTAATTAGTGTTTGAGTTGTTCCACCTGTCCCCTCTTGATTTGTTCCCCTTTTAAGTCTCCTCTTGTATGCAGTCTTTGTCGGTTCATTGTCATACGTCTTCCCAGTTCCTTGTGGATGATTTATGTTCAGAGTCAGTGTTGGTTTCATGTTCATTTATTGTGTTTTCCCCCCTCGTGGGTTTTTGATTTGTGTTTGTTCTGTTTTTGGTTAATAAATCCTCCTTGTTTTTTGCACTTGAGTTCTCTTCCCATTTTTGTGAGTGTTCCGTGACACAAACCCTCTTGTGTTCTTCATACTCTCCCTGCATTTGTAAACGCAATTTAAACTTTGACATCTTATCCAAGATCAAGTAACAGAGACAAGTACTGAGCAAACTCCGCCTTCAAAGCATCCCTGCTGTAAACCCTGCTGTAAGCGGTCAAACTGAAGGTGTGTGGTGTCAATCCTGTCAAACTCAGAGAAGAGGTATCAGTATCATTATTGTATTATTTTTCCTTGCAAACATAAGCAATAATATTGTTTACCTTTCTGGAAACAAATTTTTATTAGCATTTATGAGAAAAATAATACTTCTCCTAGTTAAGAATTTTCTTTCTTGTTTTTTCATTGAAATTGGTTGTTAGCTTTTCTCTCTTTTTCCCTTACTCAGTTGAGCGACGAAGTCCTCACATCACGAGTTGAAACCAGCTTTTCAGTGATAGAAAATATTTACAAAAAAATAATATTTTCTCCCATTGAAAAAAAAAAGTTTTTTCCATTTGAGATTTGTTTTAACCTTTTTCTTTTTCTTTCCTTTACCCAGTTGATTGATGATATCTTCTCATCACTAGCCTCACTGTGTACACTTAGACCAACACTTAGTCATCACAACACTTCACTATTGATGTACAATTACTGAAATGACACCTAGCCGTTCAACCACATATAGGCTTATACACACAGATCTGTGTCAGTCTCTTCACCAAGCGTGCTAACATGTCGTGGACGACAAACCCCACTGCCCAACGGGAAGACGTGGACGCCTGGCTCAGAGGCATTACAGACTGCCTCACACCAAAGACAATTGAACTGTTATTATTTTTAATAATAATCATAATTCTAAGAAGATTTCTGACACACGATTCAAGCCAAAACCAAAACCATGTGGAACTAACCAAAATAACCTGTTCCCTAAGCAATGCCTTCACAGCCCAGCTAAACCTAAGCCACCAGCACGTCACCCACCTACAGGAGGAGCTGATACGTGCCCAGAACCGCATAGACAAGCTGGAAGTGAAAGTCCAGGATGACTCCAAGACCACCGAGTTCCTGAGAGAGCTGATGCACACTCAACACTGCAAAGACCAGCTCAAAGGTGAAGCTCAAGACAAACTCAAAGTGTCCGACGAAGCGGAGCAAGAAACAAAGACACAAGTTGACAAGCTCCAAGAAGCCCTTGCAGTCACTGAACGTGACAAACAAGAGTTAAAGACTGTCCATAAACACCTGGTAAACCAACTCCAGTCTGCTGAACATCAGTTAGAGAAAGCCAAAGCTGACATTGAAAATAAGAACTCAAAAATCAATGCTCTGGAAGACCACCTGCAAAGGTGCAGTGTTGAAATGGACCATCTGATCCAACAGCGAGACGACGCCAACGACGAGCTCTACGCGGTCAGAGATGAACTCCAGCACATTTTCCAACAGAAACCAGAGCCAAGAAGGGAGAGACCTCCCTCAGCATCACCCCTGCTGAGCAGAACAGAGTCCTCCATCCAAGAACTGGCATACAGTGAAATAGGTGAATGGCCACCACCCAAAACGTCACCGGCCTTCTCCACAGAACTGTTCACTGCCAACAAACGAAGAGAGCTCATCCAGGCAGACTCCAAAGCAGCACATGGGATGACCATTAAAGACCTCAACCAGCTGGTTAAGAATATCACTCAGTTCAACCCGAACTCCACAGAGGGTCCCGACATCCAGGCCTACCTCCGAGATATCGACTTCCACCTAGAGGTGAGACCCCATATGACTGACACAGACAGGTTATACCTCCTCAGATCCACATCCAGTCCAGAGGTACGAAGCTTCCTTGACCGACAACCTGCTAATGTCATGTCAAACTACAAGCTACTACGTGAGACACTGATTAAATAATTTACAGGTCCAGAGTCAGAACACGGTGTGTTAATCGCCTTGGAAACCAAACAATGTCAACAAGAGACTCCCCAAGCCTATTACCACCGCTTTCGACAAGCTTACTTAGGTGCACATAGCAAACCTGAACTTGAAGAGGATGTGAACTTCAAAACCCTCTTCCTGAGATCTTGGCATCATGGCCTGCCCAGGCACAATGACAATTCAGCAGCTACGTGACCTGACACACAAGGCATACATCAAACAAAAGATGGCCTCAAAGAAAGGTTTGAAAACATCCACAGCTTCAAACTCCTTCAGCCAAGACACAAGCCTTGCACTGGAAGACACCCAGTGGCATGACAACTCCACAGTCCTTCATAAGGAGCACAGAGGACGTTACTCCCATGCCGATGACAGCTACCACTCCAACCACATGGAAAAGTCATGGGACCCACCAGAAGGAAACAACTGGAATCAACGAGATAATCAGGGTTTAAAACAGCTCATTCAAGCCATCTAACTTGTCTCACTTTCCTTTCTTTTCCTTTGTTGTCTTTTTCCGTTAAAAGTCTCGGTTCAAAGTTAAGTTTGCTGCGAAGTTCGTTTAAACGTCTCTCCTGCAACGTGCTTCGAGCTCTCTCTCTCTCGAAAAAGTCTCGGCAGAACAAGTCGGGTTGAGCAGACGATGGTTATAGTAACCATGTAGACTCATAGAGACAAATGACCCAAATCAAGATCAGGGTTTAAAACAGCTCATTCAAGCCATCTAACTCGTCTCACTTTTCTTTCTTTTCCTTTGTTTTCTTTTCCGTTAAAAGTCTCGGTTCAAAGTTAAGTTTGCCGCGAAGTTCGTTTAAACATCTCTCCTGCAACGCGCTTCAACCTGAAAACCTCTCATTCGCCTGCCAATCACACGTGACCAGCAGTTCAGAAACTTCCATCCAGGCACTTCAAAGACCACCAGCCACGCGGACCCGGGCCGGGAAACTCCTTCGACGAAGCGCTACAAAAAGGGAATTCCCTGGCCTAAGCAACGCAAAGACAAGCAAGTACTCCAGACTGTAACTGAACTGGTGTTTTTTTTTAATGTAAATTGAATAACCTGTCTAAGAAACGAAGGTTTAAATTAATGCTTGGTGGTTCGTTCAGGTCATGTCTTACAAAGTGCATCTCACTCTGAAAACTCACTCTTTCTCTCTCTTTGCGCCTTATATGAATGTGTGTGTGTGTGATTGTGTTTAGAATAGTTAATAAAGTCGTCCATATATTTGAAAAGATATTTGCCTTGTGTTGTGCTTGCACATTTAATGTCTTGTACTGTCGATCTAAAGTTACCTTGCTAATACATAGTGTTTCACTATAGATTGGATATTTATATCTGTTGCAACTTGCCAAGGTTATAATTACGGCCCGTTCAAATGAACTCTAAACGAGTCATTTGCTCGGTTGCATAATGATTCGGTCAAGATTCATTGCAAATCGATGAATCATTCCCTTTGAGCTAAATTGGCCTTCCGGCCCCCTTAAATACATTTTATGTATATTATTATTGTGTGATTCGTTACATAGTGATGACATACATAAAACATAAAACATTAGATTGATTAAAATTGTGAAAAACATTTTTTTGTTTGCCAAGGCAATATGCGAAGGGGCAGCACAGTCTCATCCCAAGAAGTCATATACTGACGTCTTGGGACGTCTTTTGACCATACGTCAATATCCGCCTTTTTAGGGTACCCTTAAACGTCGGTTAGATGACGTTATCGGATCCTAACTCTACCCCAGACCTAAACCTACCCCTAAACCTACCCCGTCACCTACTGACGTTAAAGGTAAAGCGTCAGTTGTATGACGTCCCAGGATCGTCATTTACCGACGTTTAAGGGTACCCTAAAAAGGCGGATATTGACGTATGGTCAAAAGACGTCCCAAGACGTCAATATATGACTTCTTGGGATGAGACTGTGTTAGAAGGGGCGTCAACGGCCTTGCCCCCTTTTGAATAATTAGTTGGTTTACACCTGAGAAGACAAAGACCCTTCATAATAATGAGCCTTTCATTCAGGTGTGAGAAAGAATGCAAAGACCCCAAAGAATGGAATTCATATATATATAGGCCTATATATATATATGAAGAGTTCAGATGCAAAAGCCTCTAAGTGCCATTTAAAATTTTCTTCTAGAATGATAATTTTTATCAAGCATTTATATTTAAGTTCAGTAATTTCACTTAAATGGCAATGAAGATTACCTATTAATGGTCATTTAAGTGAAATTACTGAACTTAAATATACAAGCTTGATAAAAAATATCATTCTAGTAGAAAATTTCAAATGGCACTTAGAGGCTTTTGCATCTGAACTCTTCATATATACACACACATACACACACACACACACACACACATATATATATATTTCTCGTATATTTAAGTTCAATAATTTCGCTTAAATGGCAAGAAATATTACCCATTAATTGTCATTTAAGTGAAATTACTGAATTTAAATATACGAGCTTGATTAAA
This sequence comes from Chrosomus eos, assembly GCA_036326025.1. Lineage (NCBI taxonomy): Eukaryota > Metazoa > Chordata > Actinopteri > Cypriniformes > Leuciscidae > Chrosomus > Chrosomus eos. The sequence goes on along the minus strand of CM070827.1, from coordinate 22,006,581 downwards.
AAATTTCAGATGGCATTTAGAGGCTTTTGCATCTGAACTCTTCATATATATATATATATATATATATATATATATATATATATATATATATATATATATATATATATATATATATAATATAATCTAAATGTAAATGAAAATATAAATTTTTAGTCATACCTGGAAACAAATCCTGTTTAAATATGTTAAATGGGCCATTCTACAGAATTGGTTCAAAGTTAGAGTTGGAAACATCTTGAAAAGAAAATAGTCTTTTTCCATAAATTTCTTAGTAGGCCGATACATTTGATCATTTGATCATACATATTTCAAAGTTAAGGATTGATTATTTTGATATAGCTTGCATTGGAACAAACACTATAACATCTTAGTTGATTAGTTTATTGAATAAACATACTATATATTTAACATATGAGCAGAAACTCCTAACAAAAGCCTATTTGATGTCTATTTTAGAGTAAAAACTTTATACTCTATCCAAAACTAGTCAATGAAAAGTTGTCTTTTATTTCGTCTATAACAGTGCATATCTGTGCATTCATTCATTCATTCATTCATTCATTCATTCATTCATTCATTCATTCATCATTCATTCATTCATTCATTCATTCATTCACTCACACACACACACACACACACACACACACACACACACACACACACACACACACACACAGAAACATGATTCAAATTTAAACAGTATGCTATTTTTGCGTTTACAGACACTAACGTTATTCATATATCGCCATTAGAACAAAGCACAATAATAAAACACTTACACACTTCTCAGCTGGATATGTTGCTCCTCCTCGAAGTGAAAATAAACCAGCACTTGTTCTGAGGTAATCCCAGGATTGTTCCTCATATAGCCGCGCAAGACGGCAGTAGATTAATCTGACTAAAAAATATAGTCTGCGTACAGAGTTTATATGGCCGTTTATATGGCGCTATTTATGTGCCTCATTTTTGAGCGAGTAATTGTAAGTTTTGAGCACAGAAAACTATATTTTGCAAGCACATTGCATTATATTTTGAACAGAAATTAACAATCGCAAAAAAAATGGTTTGAGCAAAGAAAAAACTATTCCGTGCTCAATAAATGTATTTGCTATAACGTGCAATAATAATCCTCTCAAGCAGTTTACTCAGGTGCTCTCACAAACTTATTATCTGCGCTCTGTCAAGTCCCTCTCTCTCTCTCTCTCTTTCTCTCTCTCTCTCTCTCTCTCTCTCTCTCGCTCAACCTCTTAATTCGGTGCGCGCTCAACTCTTGACACACACGTGCGCTCAACTCTTGACACACACGCGCGCTCAACTCTTGACACACACGCGCGCTCAACTCTTCACACACACGTTTTTTTTTTTTTCTACCAGGTTCTACCAGACGGGCTTTGGTTCTACTGGGTCATTCTACGGAAATGTCAATTTTTCTGTCCCTATACAGTAGCCTTTACAGAAATATTACACTTTAAAAAACACTTTAGAATTACAATTTATTTACATTTTAAAATAAAACAATATGTTATTTGAACAATTACACCACCTTGAGCCATCAAGTGGCAATATTTAATTTTTTATTAATTATATAGAATTCCAAACTCCACAGAAGTGCTCGTCCCCACAGTCATGAGGGGAAATGCTTTATTTGGAGGTCAATAACAGGTTTTTACACCATTTAAAATAGAATAATGTATACATAACTATCTAATATATTATGTAAATGACATAAAAAAACGAAATGCAGAATAAATATTATCAAATTTATAATGAAAGTAGTGGTCCCCTGGAGTTGTGTCACTGGTGTTACCGTTAAACAAAAATCTCTTATTTTGAAATAAAAATCACACTGATGACATCACTTGACTTCCTTCTTCCTATTTCCTGAATATCTATGAAGAAAAGCCCATAATAAATCATCTGTCTCTTTTCAGTTATCAGAAATATTCTCATTTATCTTATGATTTCATATAAAGCTTTTAGTTGAAGTCACTGATATGACCTAATGTATTGTTAGGTAATTGTAAAAAAAAAATAGAATACAAATGGATTAAACTACTTAATTTAGTTAGTATACCATGATTAAAAACATGTGGTTTGATACCTTGCAGCAGCCATTTTGTAAAATGAATTTTTCATGAAAATTGTCACTGGTGTTACTGTCACTGGTGTCACCTTTCTTATGGGTAACACCAGTGACTCCCATTTATAGATAAACTTTATTCAAAGCTATTCATTTAGATTATATGCCAAATGTAACAATTTAGTCTCATCTACTTAATTATAGTTGAAGAATAATGATATTTGGTCTTATGGATGTCATAGGTGATTCATTGTGTCACTGGTGTTACTGTCTTTTTTACTGTCACATTAAATACAATGCCATATCTGACATGATAATAATTTTACATCCTTTTAATTCTGCTACACTCAAAAGTTAAGATTTAAAGGATTGCATCATTACTTGATTTTAACTGGTTTTCAAATATTTTCATTATTATAGCAAATACAAGGTTGCGCAACTAACCTCATTCAAGCACACTTTTAACAAACCTGATTCAAATAAATAAAACAATCTCCTTATTTGTTGCATTATTATTATTTTTTGGTAACTCTGACTACATGTGCTGAAAAAATAATATATAATAAATTTTTAAATAATATTTCATAAAAACATTTAATATTGCCAAAGAAGTAAGGTAACACCAGTGACAAAAAAATGGTACATGCGGTCTTTAAATAAAAGCACAAAAAATATAAAAAATCATTAAGCTGTCATTTATGCGTATTCATAAAGCCAAAGGGTAATCTAATAATGTGGTGTAAGTTTAAATGTTAGAAAAAAAAATACATTTTAAGACTTGCCATACCAAAAGTAGACGTTTCTGTAGAATGACCCTACTAGCGATTTGATTGGAGACCAAAAGCCAATCACAATTGACCTTTAATTTTCCGATTGGTTGATTTTGTGACACACTTGTAACGCTGTTGCAAGTTGAGCGAGCGTGTGTGTGAAGAGTTGAGCGCGCCCGTGTGTGAAGAGTTGAGCGCGCGTGTGTGAAGGGTTGAGCGCGCGCGCGTGTGTGAAGAGTTGAGCACGAACAGAATTAAGAGGTTGAGCGAGAGAGAGAGAGAGAGAGAGGGACTTGAGAGCACAGATAATAAGTTTGTGAGAGCACCTGAGTAAACTGCTTGAGAGGGTTATTATTGCACGTTATAGCAAATACATTTATTGAGCACGGAATCGTTTTTTCTTTGCTCAAACCATTTTTTTTTTTGTGATTGTTAATTTCTGTTCAAAATATAAAGCAATGTGCTTGCAAAATATAGTTCTCTGTGCTCAAAACTTACAATTACTCGCTCAGGAATGAGGCACATAAATAACGCCATACGTTTGACTCCCGTTTGACTCCCATTTGCTATATGTTCCTTATATCGTTATTGTCTTTTTACCATTGGTTTATTTTATCATTTCTTTCTCCTTAAGACATTCACAAATACAAGGACATTCACACACACACACACACACGCGCGCGGGCGCGCGCACGCACACAGCATTAGGTCTAAACGAAAGTGCACGCCTTTTTTTTGAATGAGTGTAAAAATGAGTGTATCTTAAAAACTAATTTATGTAAACAGTTCAAATAAATTCTGTATAGTTTTAAATTGTTTTATGCACGTTTTTCTCATTGACAAGTTTGAGGTTGACATTTATCCATTTTTTGTATTGAATAAAATATGTAAAAAAAAATAATATTTTTTTTTTTTTTGTTTATTGCACTTTTGAGATATTTATATAGTTACTATTGATTTATTACAAACATATCCTTCAAATTGGGAGTGTTATGATTATTTTGATGTATGGCATATGAAAATGCTCAAAAGAATGACAGCACAGCATGTAAAAATACAAAGATATACTCTGGTGGAATTGTTCTATGGCAGGTCATAAAGGGTTAAAAGTACACACTCAAATGATTATAAAGATATATTGCTCGTGGCTGGGTGAACAGTATTCGCTGAGTTTTGTTTAAGTTTAGAGACATGCTCCAGAAAAAAAGTTCACAGAGATGGAAAGGCAGAACGCACACCCTGTTTATGTTATGTATTTTATTTAGATTGTATGTGGGCACATAAAAAAGTAGACATTTAAACAAGCGCGTTTTTGGTCCCCAGAGGGTTAACCATCCATTACAAATAACTGCACATATATGTTAGTTAACATCTTTAACAGTAATACATTTCTTCAAATAACATGGATGGCCAATATAATTAAAGAAATTAAATAGATGTAACAGAGAACAGTGAAAACGAATCGGTTACCTAACGTAACCTCGGTTCTCTCTAGATGAGGGAACGAGTATTGCGTAAGCTAGCTTACGCTACGGGAAAGATTCCATCTTTCTGAGAAATTGAAGCCAAAAATTATCCTATAATTTTGTATCCATTGTCAACGCAGTTCAGCTGCAGCAGACCATGAGAGGGCTAGCTAGCCGCTCATTGGTTCGCTCACGGAGAACTGCTCAAGCCTATGAGGGAGCGCGGATGAACCCGCGACCAATGAGAGTCTGACTCACTCTCATTACGTCACCGCCCCCGAAACGGGCGTGGACGAGGCTATAAATACCCCGAAATAGGCTGAATAATCTGGTTTTTCATAACTGAAGCGACAATCGCCAGTAGCACAAGCACGGCCAGGAACGCAATACTCGTTCCCTCATCTAGAGAGAACCGAGGTTACGTTAGGTAACCGATTCGTTCTCTTACGAGAGGTTCTCTCGTATTGCGTAAGCTAGCTTACGCTACGGGAACACCTGGTCAACGCCGTGCGTGCTAAGCATCCACTATTAGACCCAGGGGGGACCCCGGGGAACTCTGTAAGTGGGAATGAATATATGTACATGTGACAAAAGGCCAGCGGAGCGGGCCGGTGACTGTGTGGTACATAAGCACATTATAGAGAGGGAACAGAATGAACTCGGTCTGTGTAATTAACCCCCTATAGTGCAGCTCAACCAGAAGAGCTGAAACATACTAGACTGCTAGTAGTTTAGCCTGCAAGACGGGTACTTCCAGATTGTAAAATCTGACAAAGGCGGAGGAGGAAGCCCATCCCGCTGCCACGCAAATGTCGTGAATGGAAATTCCGCTGGACCATGCCCACGATGAGGCCATGCCTCTAGTGGAATGAGCCCTGATGCCCAGAGGGCATGGCAGGTCTTTAGATGCGTATGCTGCTGCAATGGCATCAACAATCCATCTGGATAGGGACTGTTTTGAAGCGGCCAACCCCTTGGTGCGCCCACCGAACGAAACAAAAAGCTGCTCGGATCGTCTGACCGGAGCAGTGCGAGTAACGTATAATCTCGGGGCCCTGACCGGACCTAGGAGATTAGTATCAGATTCGCTATCGGATGCAGCCAGAGCCGATAGGGATATAACTTGTGCCCTGAACGGGGTGCCGATCACTTTGGGGACATAGCCATGCCTAGGTTTGAGAACGACTAAGGAGTCATTAGGTCCAAACTCAAGACAGGACGCGCTGGTGGACAGCGCGTGTAGGTCTCCCACCCGTTTTACTGACGCGAGCGCGAGTAGAAAAACGGTCTTTAGCGACAGGTACTTTAGGTCCACGGTGTTTAACGGTTCGAATGGGGGAGCTTTCATAGCATCAAGAACTATGGAAAGGTCCCAAATCGGCACCGAAGGGGGGCGAAGGGGGGTTCATCCTTCTAGCTCCCCTGAGGAAGCGGACTACCAACCCATCTTTGCCCAGTGACTGGCCGCGCCGGGGTTCAGCAAACGCCGCGACGGCTGCCACATACACCTTAAGAGTGGACGGGGATCTGCCCTTGTCCAGCATCTCTTGGAGAAAATTTAGCAAGGAGGGAACCTCACATAACCGTGGGTCCAGACCCTTTTCGGTGCACCACTCTGAGAACACAGACCATTTTGACGCATAGAGCCTTCTGGTAGAAGCCGCTCTAGCCTGCATGATCGTGTTTAACACTCCCTCTGGCAAAGCAACGGGTAGTTGTTGAGCACCCACGCGTGTAGCGCCCAGCGCTCTGGGTGGGGATGCCAGATCGTGCCGCGAGCTTGGGAGAGGAGATCTGCTCTGACTGGAATGGGCCACGGCGCTGTCTGTGACAGCTGCGTGAGCTCCGGAAACCAAGTCTGACCCTCCCAGCGCGGGGCTATGAGGAGCACCGAGTGCTGCGCTTCTCTGATTCTCTGAAGCACCTGTGGTAGCAGAGAGACCGGAGGGAAAGCATAAAGCGGGCGGCTGGGCCGGGTTTGGGCTAGCGCGTCCTCGCTCCTTGAGAAAAATATTGGGCAGTGGGTGTTCTCCGCCGAGGCGAAGACGTCCACCTCTGCTCTGCCGAATAAACGCCACAGTTTCTGAACTGTAAGAGGATGCAGGAACCACTCCCCGGGGGGAGTGGGGTTCCTGGACAGGCTGTCTGGACCGTCGTTCAGATGTCCCGGCACGTGCGTCGCCCTGAGCGAGAGCAGGTGACACTGAGACCAAACTAAGATGCGTTCTGTCAGCTGGAAAAGATTCCTGGATCTGACTCCGCCCTGACGGTTTATATAAGAGACCACGGCTATATTGTCCGAACGGATCAGCACGTGGTGGCCCTGAATGCGCGGGAGAAAGCGCATGAGCGCGTTCTCGACCGCCAACCTCTCCAAACAGTTTATGTGTAGGAGGCTCTCTTGAGCTGACCAGGGGCCGAAGGCCGGTGAGCCCTCGCAGACCGCTCCCCAACCCGTGTTGGAGGCGTCTGTCGAGATGACTTTTCGGCGTGAAACTGTCCCCATGGAAACGCCCCGCTGAAACCATTCTACCACTGACCATGGCTGCAGAGCTGTGATACAGGTCTGCGTTACTTTTATCAGCTGGTGGCCCGTGGTCCACGCTCGGTGAGACACACGGCTCCTCAACCAAAGCTGAAGCGGGCGCATGCGCAGTAACCCCAGCTGGAGCACCGCGGAGGCTGAGGCCATACAGCCCAACGCTCTCTGAAATGTTTTCAAAGGCGTGAGTCTGTTCATCTGAAAAGATGCGGCGAGACGCTGCACACGGTGCGCGCGCTGCGTTGACAGACGTGCCGTCATCGTGACCGAGTCCAGCTCTATACCCAAGAAGGAGATAGTCTGACTGGGTTGTAGTACGCTCTTTGTCCAGTTGACAGAGAGGCCCAAAACTTTCAGATGGTCGAGGAGAACTGTACGATGAGACAGTAACTCTCTCTGAGATTGTGCCAAAATCAGCCAGTCGTCCAAGTAGTTCAGTATTCGCAGCCCCTGACTCCGCAGGGGGGCGAGCGCCGTATCCATGCACTTCGTGAACGTACGGGGTGCTAGGGATAGGCCGAACGGTAGGGCGGTGTATTGATAAACCTGGCCTTCGAGGCGAAACGTAAGAATGGCCTGTGAAGGGGATTTATCTGGATCTGAAAGTATGCATCTTTCAGATCTAGTGATATGAACCAGTCCCCCTGGTGCACATGCGCGAGGAGTTTTCTGATAGTGAGCATTTTGAACGGTCTCTTCATGAGAACTTTGTTCAGCGATCTGAGGTCTAATATTGGTCTGAGACCGCCGTCTTTCTTGGGGACAAGAAAATAACGGCCGTAAAACCCCGACTCGCTCATAGCCAGAGGCACCCTCTCTATAGCCTTTTTGCACAACAGAATTGCTATCTCTGAACGGAGCAGCGCGTCACTGCTTCTGGGTTCACAGTAGTTTCTAGCCGCGCTCGGAAGCGAGGAGGGCGGCGGCAAAACTGTAAGCGATAGCCTAGCTTTATTGTGTTTAACACCCACTGCTTCCCACGCTTTGAAGCGTGACGCTAGGGGGTGAATGGCTACATGGTCCCCGTCGCTGCACTTCGCGGGCTGCGTGAGCGCGCTGATAGTGTTTACAACAGCGGGACGTACACTCGGAGGGGAGTTTATGGGCCCTGTAACAGAGTGAACAGAAGTAAGACGCGCACACGGGCTTGTGGGCGCGCTTATACACTCTGAGACTCGAGCGGGCTTGGCCCGCTTTATGAGAGTGGACTCTGTGTGAGACAGGGGAACTGGAGTGTCTTTGTGTATGAGTGAACACAGTGTTGTGGGCACATTCTCTACACACGTTTATGGACCGTGTAACAGAGGTGGGACGCGCGCACGGGTTCGTGTGTGCGCTTATGTACTCTGAAACTCGAGCGGGTTGGGACCGCTTTATGAGAGTGGACCCTGTGTGAGACACGGGAACAGGAGTGTCTTTGTGTATGAGTGAACACAGTGTTGTGGGCACATTTTCTACACAAGAGGCTTTTACTCTCTTTTGAGATTTCTCTGGGACGCCGTAAACACGGCGTTTTGTGTATGAGTGAACACAGTGTTGTGGGCACATTTTCTACACAAGAGGCTTTTACGCTCTTTTGAGATTTCTCTGGGACGCCGTAAACACGGCGTTTGTGCTCATGCAAGCGGGAAGGGATACCGGCTTGGTAATGGCGGGGTACACTGCTGTAGTAGCCGCGTGAGCGGGGACTAACAGAGGGCGAAACTTTGACGGCGATCCGGCCGCGGCGGGAGAGCGCCGTCTTTTTCTCAACCACGCTAGGCAGACTTCGAGTAATCAGTTTTCAGCGCGATCCTCTGCCGAGGCCCCCGGGGAGGCGGCGGTCTGTGGCGGCTGTCAGAGCGAGCGAGGGCGGCCGCCCTGGTGTCGCTGAGAAGTCTGACTGTGTTTAGCTAGGCGCTAGGGTGGGGCTCGTGCAGGAGGCTGGTCACGTGAGCGGCCTGCAGAGGAGCTAGCGCGACGAGGCAGAACAAAATTCGCAGGAAATCCTCAATCCGCGACTGAAGGGGGATTTTTTTCCCCCGCTCTCGTCCCATTCACGAAGTACCTCACTCTGTAGTAGACATGGGGTGCAGAAGCTGCTTGACCGGCGGCTGAAAGCTTGAAGTCGGACTGCAGGCTTTAGCGGGTAGCACAGGTGATGAGCGCCATCTCGCGGAGGGCGGCATAGACGTGCGGCGACCAGGTCCTCTACAGGGAAAATGGAGATAAAGCCCTTCTCTGCGGCTCCGTCCACAACGCGACGCGGGGTGGAAGAGTCAGAGCGAGTTCTAGCAGAGAGCGGGGCGTTCCAGGACTTCGTGAGTTCTGCGTGCAGATCAGGCAGAAAGGGCGCAGCCCGTTTAGCGGCGGGAGTCGAACGCTGGTGGAAGTAGCTGCGCGGGTCCCGGTTGATTCTCGGGCCGAGGAGGCGTGAGAATCGGACCAATCCTCACCGTCTGAAGCGAGAAGCGAACATGTCTCCTTGGTGTCCGCGGCGTCAACGGAGGCAACAGAGCGGCCACTCGGCGGCAGCTGTATGTCCGGAAGCGGCGGAGATGGAGAGCGGGAGCGAGAGGCTCCGGCGGGATGAACGCTTCCGGCTGGGGGTCCGGCGGCCTCTGAGAGCGGCGTTTCTTTCTCCGCGGCGAAGTCAGAGGCGGCACGGAAGCATCTTAGTGGCCGAAGTCGAGCCCGCGGGGTCAACAATGGCATAGTTTCGCAGAGCTCGCAGCCGCCACAGCGGGGGCGAGATCGGCGTGCTCCAATCCGAGGCAGAGAGCGCAGAAGAGGTGGCGGTCCCCAGCCTCGAGGGGAGCGCGGCAAGAGCCGCCAGAAAATTTACGAGACATCTTGAAAAAGACGCTCGCTCTTTTAGATACAACAATATATAGGAAGCATTTTTGTAAAAAGGATACAATCCGTCGGATGGCGCTAGCTCACAGGACGGCTGAAGGTGGCGAAGACGGCCGGCTTCCTCAGTCTCCCAAACGCTCGCTAGAAGGTGCCTTTTCGACGACGGCGGCTTCTCTCTCAGGATCAGCAGATGCAGGTGCGTCGCTGAAGGATGAAAAATCAGATTATTCAGCCTATTTCGGGGTATTTATAGCCTCGTCCACGCCCGTTTCGGGGGCGGTGACGTAATGAGAGCGAGTCAGACTCTCATTGGTCGCGGGTTCATCCGCGCTCCCTCATAGGCTTGAGCAGTTCTCCGTGAGCGAACCAATGAGCGGCTAGCTAGCCCTCTCATGGTCTGCTGCAGCTGAACTGCGTTGACAATGGATACAAAATTATAGGATAATTTTTGGCTTCAATTTCTCAGAAAGATGGAATCTTTCCCGTAGCGTAAGCTAGCTTACGCAATACGAGAGAACCTCTCGTAAGAGAACCCTCCCTACCTTTTTACAAGGAAAATAGAACTGAATTAAACAACCATAGACATCATATAGAGACTAGATGCCCTATTGGCCGCTGTGGCGCAAGAAATGTGGCCGCCATCCTTAACCGGTCATACTCCTATTTGCGTTGCAGCAGCAGTAGATGCCAGAGTACTGTGCAGCATATTCCTGCTCAAATCGGCAGAACATCACTCAGGGATTACTTTTCACAAGTAACATTTAACATTTAACATTACCGTACTATTGGTTGTATTTTGTGAATAAAATATTCAATGTGTCATGTATTGTAGCTACATTTATGACCTTTGCAGCAAAAAAACATGCGTGAAAATCAGTTCGGTATTCAGTGAGATATGATTAATTAAATGCGCTGACAGCTCATTGCACCTGCCAAACAGATTACACTGAGCGGAGCGGGTGACCGGTTTAAGATGGCGGCCCCACGGCTCGTCCGTGCCAATAGGCAGTAGCGGTCGATAGGGCATCTATCTATATGATGTCTATGTTAACAACAGCTCCACCCATGTGAAGAAGGGCTCACTCTCACTCATAGAACACAGCTCCCCCTAAGGCAGGGAGAAACATTTTACATATTTCCTACATATATAAGTGGATTATATGGTTTTCTAACATAACAATTGTGTTCATTTGAAATATTAACATTAAACATTTTGCTTTAGAATCAACTAACCCAGGTAAAAAAATTGACAAGAGTTTGGATTAGGCTTAATAATAATAAATAAATAAAAATGCTTTCCCTTTGTTTCATTTTGTTTTCATAGTCACATTGTTCTCAGGTTCAGGTTGCAATATTGTATTACATAAATGGCTCCATACAGTACATTTGTCAGTCCTTTTATTAGTCGTATTAGTCTTCTGCAGTCTTTGAGACTTTGAGTCTTTATGCTTGTGCATTTATGCAGTGTCCATACACATGTGATACATTCATACATACTGTACAGTGTGATTTTCTCATTTAATCTCAGACATATTGCTCCAATAGTCCCTGCAGTTTTACTGTTAGTCTCAACGAACATGAGCGCAGATCTAGAATGTGAATTTATGAAAAGGTTAGTGCCTCCTGTAACAGGCCTACTAATTGAAAAGTATTCTCAGTGGTCCATGAGAAAAGGTTAAACTCCATCTGTTGACTCAGTTGCTTAAGGGAAAATGCTCCAAATAAACTAATTCATAGAAAGAAACGAAAAAACAGTTTGGAACCTTTTACATGTTTAGAACAAAAAAAGATATTAACTCATTGCAAGCCATTCATACAACTTTGATACATCCTGATGATCAAGCATCTTATCCTTTTTTTGGGGGGGGGGCTACTGTAAAAACTTGGACGCAATGACCAGACCTGAGATAAAACTCAGAGATAAGTTTATTTGCTGAAATGACAGGAACACAGTCCATAAACAGGTAAGTGATGATCCTTGAGATTGTTAATAGATGAGACAGACTTGTATTGTTAACTTTGAGTCTTTGTCTTACAGTAGGTTACCAACCAAAATAATACTTTCACCGCCGTCGCTCTGCCGCGGCGGTAATTTTCGGGGTGTGTTTGCTGCCTTTAACCCCTAAGAGGCGCTACAATCACAGACTTTGAAAAGTGTCAGTTTATTCTCTCTATTGCGTAATCTGCCGCTGCGCCGCGGATCATTCAGAGCGATTGAAAGCTGGTAGCAGATGAATTCAAGTGAAATGTAGTTCAAATATTTCATCACAATACTTAAATTAAATTGAATAAACAATGAAAACATTTCCATATAAAACATTGCAATAGAAACATATTAGGCTACATCAATGAGGCTTTGCAAGAGCATAAGACGTTGATGTAACAGCGTTCAGGCGGTAGCTCTGTGGTTAACGCAACGACACGGAGATCCAAGAGACACGAGATCGAATTTCAATATAACATTATGTTGGCCGACAGCATTAATCTTTAACCGTTCTTGATGCTTAAATAGGTAACTGTTTATTTGCGAGTTTATTAACTGTTTATTTATTTAAAGTCAAGTTTTGTTTAATTATCAATGGCATATTACAACATTGCTACATTCCTGTAGAGCCACTGCACAGACGACAAAACTGTTGAAGGAAGATTGTTAGCCGATTGCATCAGAAAATGAAAATGAAGAAGCTCGTCTTTAGTCTGCTAAATTATTGTGTAATTTAAAAAACACTAAAATACTTAAATTTGGAACCCCATTGAACAATTCAAGGTTTAAATGAAGTGGTGGAACAGTTTAAAAAAAATTTAAAACAGGGTTGCATTTAGACTTTATTTCCATGCAAAAAAGAAACACAGATTCTTATTCTTGCTACATTTTAAATTTGTTTTGCCAAAGAAATTGCAGCTAAATTAAACGAAACGGTAGGCTACAAATCGAAAATAGTCCAAAGCAACATAAATTAAAAACATGAGTTTTGCCTCTCTCGCGCTGGATCTCAGCAAGTTTATTTAGGCCCCATCCACACTACTACATTTTCGTTTAAAAACGGAGACCTTTTGCTACGTTTGCACCTCCCGTCCACACTAAAACGGCAAAAACGAAGACCTAAAACGGAGAATTTTAGAAACGCTGCAGACCCGTTTTGCGTTTTGAATTTCCGGAGGGCGTTTTAGTGTAGACGGGTCAAGACGGAGGACTTTAGAAACAATGACGCAGACGCTCGCGCTCGGCTCTCTGATTGGGTGTCATCAGTCATGGCCAGTGTTGGGAAAGTTCATTTTCTACATGAACTAGTTCAAAGTTCAGTTCACAAATTTTAAAATGAACTAGTTCAGTTCATAGTTCATACTTCAAAAAATGAACTAGTTCATAGTTCATGTTGCTGCGAGCTTCTTTTTTTAAATTATTGCCACAGCCCATATACAACCACAGACAGCTATTATTGTATCGACTGGCAAAGTTTGCACAGAAATGTAAGATTTTTCACATCCTCACCGACCTTGTCATAAAACTCGTTTAAATGATCATACGACGCCTCCTCGCTCGCTGCTTTGCCGACTACATGCTGCTTTTTGTTTTGATGACGCATGCGGCGGTGCGTGCGACACTGGTGGCTGATGTTGCCAGATTGGGTGTTTTTTTCGCTACATATTAACCCTCTGATTATCTTCATTTAGGGTATACACTTGTTATCTTTGGGGTCTCCAGGGACCCCAGACAATAACATTGCATTTTGTAACAGTATAATATATATTTTTTTACAAATGTAATTTTACTCTGTTTATTAATGTTTTTACTCAACATTTGTGCAGTTTTTGGAGGATTTTTGATATCTTTTAAATTTCTAAAAATAAATAAATAAATATTTAAATAAATAGTTTTTTTTACAAAAACAGCATTTTATGTAAAATTCACTTTATAAAAAACCCAGATTTTATTTATGGGGATAAATGGATAATTGTACATGATTTAATGTAAGATTTTTGCCCTTTTTTTGGAAAATGCAGTTTTAAAATAAAAAAAATTCACTTTAACCACTAGATGGCCATAGAGCTCCATTATATGCTCCATTATATGCTATTTGCTGTTTGATTAACCAAAATACATCTTCTCACAAGTTGGATTCAGTTGGATTGAGTTGGATTCATATATAAATATTTTAAAATCAAAATTATAAAAAAGAATTATATACTTTTTGTCAAAGTTTAGCATATTTTGTATTGAAAAACGTTTATCAATAATGTTACTTTATGATTAGAATCAAACCTGAACAAGATGTTACAAAGAGATATGTTGGAGTCTTTAGATTTTAGATTAAATCAGATTAGATTTAAAGATTGTGTGTGTGTGTGTTTTGTGTGTGCATTTTAGTTGTGTCAGTGTCACCAATTTATATTTGTGGTGGTTCTGAACTTTATTTGACAAATCATAAGACTTTTTTATAGCCGTACAAATGTATTCCTGTGTGAGAGTGTGTGTGTGTGTGTTTGTGTGTGTGTGTGTGTGTGTGTATTTTTGTTGTGTCAGTGTCACCAATTTATATTTGTGGTGGTTCTGCATTTTATTTGACAAATTATAAGACTTTTTTTTTATAGCCTTACACATATGTATTCCTGTGTGTATGTGTATGTGTGGTTGTGTATATGTGTGTGTGTGTGTGTGTGGCGAGCATGATAACTTTGCATAGTGGATGTTTTTTACATCGTTAGAAGTGTGCATTTCATTTCTGTCCATGTGATCTGCGTTGTTTCTGATTTTGATGATGAATATTATATGTTTACTATGCGGGGTCTCCAGGGACCCCGAAGACAACAAGTGTGACTATTTTTTTCACGCCAACATAATAACAGATATCGTTCCAATTTAATTTTTTTTTGTAGATCTAGAAAGAGTTGAGAGCTGTAGAAAGTTTCATACCATTTGAACAAAGAGAACATTTTTTTTAATTTGACCAAAAGTCATTTGCGGGTTAAAAAGACCCCAAAGATAACCAGAGGGTTAAGGCCTGTTTACGTGTGTTGTAGCCGGGTTTTCGCCTGGAAGGCTCTATAGAAATCTGGCACCCTATTGAACGAAGTTAAACTGAGAGAGCATGCGTTCACAGACACCAGAATGAACGCGTTCACAGTAACGTTCATCAGGCAGTAATTCAGTACGTTCAGTTCACGTTTGCCCAAAATATGAACGAGTTCATGCACAACACTGGTCATGGCATATCCTTACCTGATGCTATAACGTTAACTGCCAACATGTGCCGGAGGCAAGCTATTCCAGCGATCTGTGACAATTCCCCTGCCGTGTGCAGCGGCGGTATCGACCGTACATGGAGCGTCGGTTTTGGGTTAAGGCGGGAAGAACCAGCGCATGCGGGATAATTTTATCAATGAAGTTGTGGTTCCAGAGTAATGGTGTTTACACCGGCACGCGCATGCCCAGTGTAGGTGAATGGTCACGTGATGCGCGTTTTCAGACGTTTTTATGTGGACGGAGATCGCAGCTAAAACGCTGGTGTGGACGGAGATCGTATTCGTTTTAATTCTCTGTTTCTAAACTAAAACGCAGTAGTGTGGATGGGGCCTTAGTCTCCCTTGCTCAAACATTCGTAAACTCTACAAAACCAGTTGAAACAACTGGATTGAACACTTCAATTTAAATTTGAGTGTGAAAACACTTTAAATAGGCTACAATAAATAAACTAAAATATTTATAATTTAATAAAATATGGGGACACATCGAGAGATGTAGCCTATCCTTAAAATAATTTTGCCTTTGCCATCGGGCTGGCTATCCGACACTCTCCATATGAAAGAGAAACATTAACACCTCCTAATGTCCTGCATCACGCTGAACTGTCCCTCCAAACCCCCCACATGCTCTCTGAGTCTGAGTCTGACTTAAAATAAAGCCAGCTTTTACATGTTTAGAACAGCTTTTTCCAAGCAAAACTAAATATAATCTTCAAACGCATGTTCATTTTGTTTTCATGAACAAAATGCTCAACTCAATATTAAATTCTACAGGGATCTTTGGATCCAGGCATGCAAAATGTGAATTAGTTCTTTTTTAAATTATTATTATTCAAATAAATATCGGTGCTTCGTGGTACTGCTGATAAATTAAATAACATTTAGATAATAATTATGAACTTTAAATGAAACAATATAGCAACACTTCAACGAATAAACGATTTGATCTGTTTTTACATTTTAATTCAGGGCGATTTAGTCTCTACATTTAATTAGATCGAGATTTTCACCTTGTCATTTTCTCATTGGGAGGCGCTCACATCATAAACATATTTCAGCAGATTCTCTGTACCTCTCGTTTTCATATGGATTACATAATTAATCAGATAACATTTATTAGCCTAAATATTTAGACATTTAAAGGCTTTAGACATAGCCGATTTCCTATCGTGACTGAGCTAAGGCAAGTGGCTTTCGGTTCATTTCTGTGACGCGCAGTTCCCGGAGACCGAGAGAGACGACAGATAAACTTTTGTCGTTAGCCTAAAAAAAGTTTACAGTTTTGAACGATGTAGGCTACTCTACTCTTATCTGTATGACCAAAAAAATCACGTATAGCCTATTAAGTTATTTTAGCTGTTGAGAAAAATAAATCAAATGAACGCGCTGCCTCGTTTTTCGAAAACTTTACTTAAAACCATGTTTTTAAAAACTCTATGTAGGCTATAGGGAATAAAACAAATATAGATATATTGGCTAGGCCTATATATCATTTTTTTTTTTTTTTTTTTACAAAACTGCTTTTGAACGATTGGTATTATTAGCTACAGATGTAAAGTCGTTCTGTTGGATAGCCTATTTGTTCCTTAGTGTAAAATGGAAATGCATGGTAATATTATTTTATAAATATAAGCAAAAAAATATGTTGTGTAACAGAGTTTTAGAACTAAACAAATCTGCATTAATAGCCTAAAAATAAAATTTTGTTACAGAAGTCCATGTTTGTTCAGGATTTGAACGCATGTCTTCTGATTGATGAACCGTCAGCTCTACCACTCGGCCATGTCGTAGCTCACTGAGAAAAGCCCAAACGTTTATTTCACCTGTGGCTGTGTTCGCTCAAATGAGTGAGAAAACGTTTTGTTGTTAGCCTATTGTGAGTGTAGCCTACTTTACATGAATAAAAGTAGACCTTTTACAGTTTTAAAATATGATATCCTATCTGTATGACCAAACATTACGAAGTAGGCTATAGCCTATTAAGTTATTTTAGCCGAAAAATAAATTCAATTGAACGCGCCGCTGCGTTTGTCGAACTCTAATTCAATGGCGGAATAAAACCCCATTTTAGAATACGCACTAGGCGTGGTGTGTCAAAATACTTAATTATAAACTTCAATATTTCGTTCAAAACCACATCAAAACGCTTTGTGACATTTTAAAAAGCCGTGAATGTATTAAGGCCACTGGAACCAGGATCGTAACTGAAACGCGCTGCATATTATCTCTCAATACAGGAGCAGAAGCGCTGGTTCAGATTTTATTGTTTGTTGTTTAAACGTGCGTGTTGTATATTTAAAAAATATATATACTATATTTGATATGGTCTATTTAGGGTAGGCCTATAGCATTGATTCGCTATACTGTGGATGGGGGAAATCACCCACCGGCAAATCACACCTTGCTTAACCCTCAGATGGTCTTTGGGGTCAAAGAACCCCAAAAAAATAAATTAAATTTTGTAACAGAACAATAGTTTCTTACGAGAGTATCTCTCGTACTGCGTAATATCTTACGCTATGGGAAACACTCTTTCCTCGAGATATTGAAGCCAAAAATTATCCTTAATTTTTTTAATCATGCAAAACGCTTTTGCAGCAGCAAGCAGACAAGGGCGAAACAGCTCGCGCGCCCATTGGCTGCCTCGCTGGAAAAGCTGCAGCCTATCGAGTGAAGGCACTGCGTGACGCAATGACGAATGAAGACGCTTCGCGCTCATTTCGTCATGTCCCGCCAGTATAGGCGTGGTCTCGCCCTGTAAATACCCCTCGATAGCTGTATTTCTCTGATTTTTCATTCTTCACGCGAAGCTCACGCGAAGCTCACGCATCGCGGGATCCAGAGTGAGAAGCCGCGCCGTTGACTTCTAGCCTTCTCAGCGGGACGTGCCATCTTCTGAAGTCGCTGGCCCAGCCGCCTTCAACTGCCGTACCTGCTGCGCTTTCCGGCGTACTATATCCTTTTACTCTGCTAAGTGTGTGTGTGTGTTTGCTTACGTGACGCAACACCCATTTCTACTGTTCTAAAAGAGCTGCGTCTTTTTAAAGATGCCTTCCTGTGGTTCTTGCCGAGCCCCACTCAGCGACGAGGACCGCCACGTCATCTGCGTGTCCTGCCTGGGTGAGGATCACGCGGCCACCGCGCTCGCTGACGGCGGATGCCATCATATTGAACGCTTGCCCATGTTGACTCTGCGGACTCGCCTAGCCTCGTTCTCCGAGCCCGCATCCCAGCCCGCCGTGATGCCGCGCCGCAAGAAGCGCCGCGCCCTGCGCGCGCCCGAGCTATTTCCAGCCCGCCAAAGCTCGCCGGTTCGCCCGCCAGCTTCGCCGGCTTCGCTCGAGTCGCTCCCAGACGGACAGCGGCCGCCGTCTGCCGCCGCGTCCGCACTTGAGCTCGACAAACTTACCGGAGACGGCATTGAAACTGAGCCGATGCGTCCGCTCTCTCAAGCCGTGGATTACATCGGCCTGAATGGTGAGATACATTTGTGGCTAACGCTATCCGAGATGACGGAAGCTGAGCGCTCCGTGTTCCTCGACGTTCTCGCTCTGCTGGACGCCGCCCCCCTCAGCGCGGGCCCCGGCCGAGGATTGAGATAAAGCCCGAGGTCTCAAGGCCTTCCTAGTCTCTCTAGGAAAGCGACGGTGTTCAGTTCCCGCTGCGGCCGGATTTTCACCAAAACTTCTCGCTCGTTCAGTTCCAAGCAATGTGACTGTTCCAGTGTATTTCGCAGTGAGCAAGCTGGTTCCACAGCCCGCTTGCCTGCGCACAAAGGCCGTCGTTTCGGCTAACTAGCAGCGCCGCCAGGCCCGAGATCAAACACCGCGCTCTCGCTCTGCTGGACGCCGCCCCCCTCAGCGCGGGCCCCGGCCGAGGATTGAGGTAAAGCCCGAGGTCTCAAGGCCTTCCTAGTCTCTCTAGGAAAGTGACGGTGTTCAGATCCCGCTGCGGCCGGATTTCCACCAAAACTTCTCGCTCGTTCAGTTCCATGCGTTGTGACTGTCCCAGTGTATTTCGCAGTGAAGCAGCCGGTGTCTCAGCCCGCTTGCCTGCGCACAAAAGCCGTTTCTATGGCTACCCAGATAAATCCAATAAAGAGTGCATTTTCTGGTGTTCCGGCCACGGCCGATGGTGTTACGAGTGTTGTAAGAATGCCCACGTCCCAGTGCCCATTCCCACACCCAGACACAGCCCGCCACGGTGCAGGGCTAGCACAAATAAAACCAACTCATGTTGGTTGTGCAGAAAATGTAGTGAACGCGCCCATACAATGCCCGCTTACACTACACGATGCGTGTCCCTTGGTTTCTGTAAAAACGAAACTAACACACATTTAGTCGGCGCGAGCCGACAGTGTTCTCAGTGCAGTAAATGTGCCCGCTGTTCCGCATTTCCTCACTGACACGCCGAATCCCACGGGATTCACCCCCGCTCGCTTTCTATGCACAACCCGTCACAGAAAAGCTGAGCGCGGCCAGGCTGCCCGCTGTGATTAGCGCGCACCTCGCACGCTGTGAATAACACAGTCTCATCCCAAGAAGTCATATATTGACGTCTTGGGACGTCTTTTGACCATACGTCAATATCCGCCTTTTTAGGGTACCCTTAAACGTCGGTAAATGACGATCCTGGTACGTCATACAACTGACGCTTTACCTTTAACGTCAGTAGGTGACGGGGTAGGTGACAGGGTAGGTTTAGGTCTGGGGTAGAGTTAGGATCCGATAACGTCATCTAACCGACGTTTAAGGGTACCCTAAAAAGGCGGATATTGACGTATGGTCAAAAGACGTCCCAAGACGTCAATATATGACTTCTTGGGATGAGACTGCGCTGCTGTGAACACAGCGTTGATTCAGTCGGCGCGAGCCGAGTATTCTCCGTGCGGAAAATGTGCCCGCTGTCTCGCGCCCGCATTTCTCACAGACACTCCGAATCTCACGGGATTCACCCCCGCTCGTCTTCTCTGCACAACCCGTCACAGAGAAGCTGAGCGCGGCCAGGCTGCCGGCTTTGATCAGCGCGCGCCTCGCACGCTGTATACACAGCAGTGATTTAGTCGCGCGAGCTGACAGTATTCTCAGTGTAGTAAATGTGCCGCATTAGTAAATGTGCCCACATTCCCTCACACGCGCCGAATCCCACAGGATTCGCCCCGCTCGCTCTCTGCGCGTCCCGCCATAGAGAAGCTGAGCGCGGCCAGGCTGCCCGCTGTGATCAGCGCGCCCCCCGCCTCGAACGCTGTAAACACGGTGCTGTGTTCCCAGTACACAGGGGCTCTCGAGCCGCCGTCCTGCCGCGGCCAGAGCCCAGATTTCATTCTACCCCTAGCTATTCACGCAGATGCGTGGTCAAGGCTTCCCGGGGTATCAGAATGGGTGTTGAACACTATAACGAGAGGCTGTTCGCTACAGTTCGCTCGACGCCCCGCCGTTATACGGCGCGAGTCGAAACTACGGTGTATAGCGAAGTGTTTCATCTACTTCGAGCCGAGATAGCGAAACTACTGAGAAAAGGGGCTATAGAACCTCTATCTCAGGGCGAAGGGGGCTTATACAGCAGATATTTTCTGGTACTGAAAAAAGATGGTGGGCTCAGACCCATTCTAGATCTGCGACTGCTGAACAGAGCGCTCGGGAAGCGCCAGTTCAGAATGCTTACGACCAGGAAAATCCTCGCGCAAGTGCGCCAAGGAGACTGGTTCATGTCAACAGATCTGAAGGACGCCTATTTTCAAATACAAATAGCGTCCCATCACAGGCGATTCTTGAGATTCGCCTCGAGGGCCAGGCATATCAATACACAGTCCTGCCGTTCGGCCTGTCCATAGCACCCCGTACGTTCACGTAGTGCATGGACGCGGCCCTCGCCCCCCTGAGACTTCGGGGCATGCGAGTTTTGAACTACTTGGACGATTGGCTGATTCTAGCTCGTTCACGAACGGAGCTCATAGAACACAGGGCCGCATTACTCGAGCACCTCGAGGAGCTGGGCCTTACAGTCAATTGGGCGAAAAGCTCACTGCTCCCCAGTCGGAGAATTTCCTTCTGGGAACAGTGTTGGACTCGCTATCCATGACAGCACGCCTGTCACCGGAGCGCGGATTGAATATTCAGCACGTCGCGAGATCCTTCCGCCACGGCTCTATAGTCCCGCTCAGAAGGTTTCAGAAAATGCTGGGTCTGATGGCCTCAGCAGCCTCCGTACTCCAGTTGGGCCTGCTCCGCATGTGCCCACTGCAGCTATGGCTAAAAGCACGAGTTCCCCCAGGGCGTGGACCGCGGGTCTATTTCGCCTCAGGGTCGACCTTCAGTGCGTTTCAGCTCTGAAACCGTGGAAAAGTGACCGACTGGTATCAGTCAGGTGTGAGTCTGGGGATCGCCTCGGGTGTGAAGGTGGTGTCTACGGACGCCTCCACATCGGGGCGGGGAGCGCTGCTCGAGGGCAGACCACTAGCTGGCCTATGGTCAGTACGGGAGAAGCTCCTTCACATAAACTGCTTGGAATTAATGGCAGTCGACAAAGCGCTAAGGCGCTTCTGTCCCCAGATAATAGGCCACCACGTATTGGTCCGGTCGGACAACATGTCAGTGGTGGCGTACATAAATCGCCAGGGCGGCATCGGGTCCACACGCCTTTGCAGGCTGGCGGAACCCCTCTTGGTCTGGGCCCAGCGCAACCTCCTTTCTCTGAAAGCGGCGCACGTGCCTGGGCACCTGAATACGGGTCCAGACAAGCTGTCCAGAGACAACGTCCCGACAGGAGAATGGTCGCTGCATCCGCAGACGGTCCAGCTGCTGTGGGAAACGCAGGTGGACCTGTTCGCTTCCAAGGGCCTGCGGTGCCCATTGGGTGTCAAAGCGCACTCCACAAGAGGCGTGGCCTCGTCGTGGGCATGGTATAGCGGGGTCTCCCTGCAGGATATCTGTACGGCTGCGGGCTGGGCCTCGCCGTCGACATTTATCAAGTACTATAACCTGGAGGTGCCCGCCTTACAAGCTAAGCTTTTGGCGGTCTGAACTTCGGGCTTATCGGCCGCCAATGCGGCTATGTTGCCCTTACGGGTCGGTACCCCTACGGGACTTTTATGAAGGAGTGATGCTTCTAGCCTCTCCTCCTCTACTCTATGTGAGTTATGGTGATTATGCACTAGATGTGCCCCGGGCTTGGCCCCGGGACTCTGGTGTTGGATCCCTGACCCCTGTATGGGGTCCCCATAGCGTAAGATATTACGCAGTACGAGAGATACTCTCGTAAGAGAACGTACTCGGTTACTAACGTAACCTCGGTTCTCTCTAGAGAGGGAACGAGTACTGCGTATCTTGCCGTGCTTGAACTATGCTCTGGTTCGCTTCGGTGTACAAAATCAGAGAAATACAGCTATCGAGGGGTATTTACAGGGCGAGACCACGCCTATACTGGCGGGACATGACGAAATGAGCGCGAAGCGTCTTCATTCGTCATTGCGTCACGCAGTGCCTTCACTCGATAGGCTGCAGCTTTTCCAGCGAGGCAGCCAATGGGAGCGCGAGCTGTTTCGCCCTTGTCTGCTTGCTGCTGCAAAAGCGTTTTGCATGATTAAAAAATTAAGGATAATTTTTGGCTTCAATATCTCGAGGAAAGAGTGTTTCCCATAGCGTAAGATATTACGCAGTACTCGTTCCCTCTCTAGAGAGAACCGAGGTTACGTTAGTAACCGAGTACGTTTTTTTTTTACAAATATAATTTTACTCTGTTTATTAATGTTTTTACTCAACATTTGTGCAGTTTTTGGAGGATTTATGATATCTTTTAAATATCTATAAATAAATACATAAATACTTATTTATTATTGGACTCAAAATAGACAAAATTCATCATCAAAATCAGAAATAACGCAGAACACAGACAGAAATGACAGAAATAAAGTGGCACACTTCCAACAATGCAAAAAAACACCCACAATCCAAAATTATCATTCTCACACACGCGCACACACACACACAAACACACACATATAGAGGAATACAATATACAGGAATACATACAGACTATAAAAACTGTTCTCTTATCATTTGTAAAATAAAATAATCTAAAATGCAGAACCACCGCAAAAATAAATTGGTAACACTTAAGACACATTGAAAATGTGCACACACACACACAGGAATACATTTGTAGGGCTATAAAAAAATAAAAGAGATGAGACCAACTATTGTTCTATTGTTCCAAACTATTTTCTTTTTCTTTTATTATTTTTTTTACAAATATTTTATTTTTACTGCTTTATTTGCTAATTTGTTATTGTTGTTCAGTTTAAATAAATGATCAAATCTTAAGACTCCAACATTTCTCTTTGTAACATGTTGTTCAGGTTTGATTCTAATCATAATGTAACATTATTGAAAAACGTCTCGGTTACATATGTAACACTCGTTCCCTGAGTACAGGGAACGGAGACGTGTCGTCGGGGGAGTTCCTTGACGAATTGGGATCACGCTAGGGAGACCAATCGACTTCGAGTGAACTAAAACGAGCCAATAAATATTGGCATGCAAGATTTGCATTCCGCGACCCGCCTGCCAGTGCGGGTATAAAGGGCGGAAGCAAACGCATCCAAAATGCTTTTTCGCTGAGGAGCCGAACAGTGTCCAGTCCTCTGCGAAGGTACAGCAACATGGCGAGGGGACGACACGTCTCCGTTCCCTGTACTCAGGGAACGAGTGTTACATATGTGACCGAGACGTTCCCTTTCGTCCTGGGAACTCCGACGTGTCGTCGGGGGAGTTCCCTGACGAATTGGGATCCCTAACAACACGCCATGGTGCTGACCCCTTCCAGCGCCCAGCTAAGCTACCCTGCAGCAGTTTCTTGAACAAGATGCGGGAGCTAGCTAGGGAAAATCACACTGCTGTTCCGCAAGACCCACTCAGTGGATTTGGATAACACTGGGAAAGCGTGCCCAACCCGTAGGAGGGAACGCTACGGAGCCCCTGCCCGCCCGAAGGGAGGCACTGGAATACACGTATGTACTAACCCGTGGGGTAGTGAAACATACGGAAGTCCTTGAGGTAGTCCCAGCCCGAGGGGTGGGAGCGTACTCAGCAAGGACGACAGAGGGATCTGTCGAGAGGAAGACACGGAGCTAACCCGGAGGGCAGGGGCGGCGTTTGCGTATGGCAGAGTATGGCCATTGCCATACCCTAGCAGTCAGAGTTCAGATAAAACATCAGCTGATGATGATGATGCTCGTTAAAGATTTTAGAAGGGCTTTTTAAACCCCCTAAATTTTCACCCCAGCCCCCCCAAAAATGTGCGTTTCGTGATCTCTCAGTCAGTCGTCACCTTTAAAAGTCATTTAAAAAAAAGCTTATCTCAACCGGCTTCTCCGCAGTGTCAGCGTCAGAACAAAAGCAGATGAAAACGTGCATGCATTTATTAATAGACCGTGTAGGCCTATAGTATAGCCTATACATCTGTGTAGTTCTTTGTCATAAATGCAGTTTACATTAAATAATGCTGGAGTAATTAAACACGGTTTCCCACTGTAAAATCTGGGCTTATTTATTTATGAAATATTCATTTCATATAAACGAGTCTTAATTTCTTCACTTGCAAGAAATAAAGCTTTTATTTTGGAGATCACCATGCTGATTGCGTGAGCAAAGTGTGCACTTTTCTTTAAATCACGCAGCACAAACAGAATGGCTATATAGGCTACTTAATTACAGTATTGTGCTGTTTTATAAAGGCACAAAGCCATATCACGGTCTCGGGGTTGGGAAAAGGGAGAAGAGAGAGTTCGGCAAAAGGTGGATTCGAACTCGGGTCGAACGCGTCAAAAGCTACTTTCAAGCACCTCACGACGCCCTCGCCGTACGCCACTGTAGATATTCAGTGAAAGGTATCTTTTTGCTAAAAAGACAGGCACGTAGTGCAAATGAACGCTCTCAACTCACGTTCATTTTACTGTATCTGGTTTGGTTTGTTTGATAACGATGTGGACGGAGCGTGGTACAGATAGTTGCCCCGAATTTGATTGGTGAATAAAACTTGAAAAAAGTTGTTGTGATGCCAATCGCCTCCGCGATTCTGTCTGGCCTAATAAGCTGTGAGCTATCCCTATTTTCTTTCCCTCCTGACACAACGCGTTACAATGTTAACAGTGCTTTGTGCATTTTGTTAATGTGAGGTATATCGTTCGGTAATGTTGGTAATTTAACGTTATGCCGGGAATGCCATACTCTAGGTTTTTGTGAAACGCCGCCACTGCCGGAGGGTAGCTGGAACGTGGAAAAAATGGGTCGCCGAAGGGACCACTGTCAAGGCCACCCAGTCTAATAGCAACTCCTACGAGAGGTAATAGACCTGGCACCGGTGATCCGCCTCGCCTGATGCCGAAGGGGTGATGGAGGAACTCACGAGGTTAGCCGTATGTTGGGGAACCAACGGAGTAAAAGACGCACGTATCCGGCCCACGGGGCGGGAATGGCGTAGCAAGCCGACATAACCTAATTCCTCGCGCTACCGGCCGTAGCGAGTACACGGGAGGAAGCAGGTTCAACACGAAGGCTATAAAACCTAGCGAACGTGTTAGGTGTCGCCCAGCCCGCAGCTCTACAGATGTCTGTCAGCGAGGCGCCTTGCGCCAAAGCCCAGGAGGAGGCAACACTCCTAGTAGAGTGTGCCGTCAACCTAGGTGGGCAAGGCACGCCCTGGGACTCATAAGCCCGGGCGATAGCATCCACTAGCCAGTGGGATAACCTCTGCTTGGAGACAGCCTTCCCCTTCTGCTGGCCTCCGTAACAAACAAAGAGCTGATCTGAGGTCCTGAAGCTTTGCGTTCTGTCCACGTAACAGCGCAGGGCGTGGACGGGACAGAGAAAAGCTAGGGCTGGGTCTGCCTCCTCCAGGGGCAGCGCTTGCAGGTTCACTACCTGATCCACAAACGGGGTGGTAGGAACCTTGGGCACGTATCCGAGCCGGGGTCTCAAGACAACGTGAGAAAGGCCCGGCCCGAACTCCAGGCACGACTCGTCGACCGA
Organism: Chrosomus eos; assembly: GCA_036326025.1. Taxonomy (NCBI): domain Eukaryota; kingdom Metazoa; phylum Chordata; class Actinopteri; order Cypriniformes; family Leuciscidae; genus Chrosomus; species Chrosomus eos. The sequence goes on along the minus strand of CM070827.1, from coordinate 21,980,617 downwards.
AAATGCCTGCAGATCCCCTACCCTCTTAAAAGAAGCCAAAGCCAACAGGAGAGCTGTCTTCATAGACAAGATATTTAACTCGACTGAAGGCAAGGGCTCGAACGGGGGCCTCTGGAGTGCACTAAGCACTAGAGTCAAGTCCCAAGAGGGTAAGGGGTGCACATTACGAGGTGGATTCAGCCTCCTGGCACCCTTAAGGAATCTGATGATCAGGTCGTGCCTTCCCAATGACTTACCTTCTACTGCATCGTGATGAGCGGCTATTGCGGCAACATACACTTGAGGGTGGAGGGAGACAGCCTTCGCTCCAGTCCATCTTGCAGGAAGGAAAGCACAACTCTGATCGGAAAAGTTCGGGGGTCTTCCCGGTGGGAAGAACACCACTCGACGAACAGGTTCCACTTCAACGCATAGAGGCGCCTCGTAGAGGGGGCTCTGGCGGAAGTGATGGTGTCTACCACACCCTGTGGTAGGCCACCTAGAACCTCGGCGTCCCGTCCAGGGACCACACATGGAGTCTCTAGAGGTCTGGACGCGGGTGCCACAAGGTGCCCCGTCTCTGGGAAAGGAGGTCCTTCCTCAGAGGAATCGGCCAAGGAGGGGCTGTCGCGAGGAGCATGAGTTCCGCGAACCAAGTCCGGTTGGGCCAATACGGCGCAACGAGCAGGACCTGCTCCTCGTCCTCCCTGACTTTGCACAAGATCTGTGCAAGAAGGCTCACTGGGGGAAACGCATATTTGCGAAGACCCAGGGGCCAGCTGTGCGCCAGTGCATCCGTGCCGAGAGAACCCTCGGTCAGGGAGTAAAACAACCGACAATGAGTCGTGTCCGGAGAGGCAAACAGGTCTACCTGAGCGGCTCCGAAGACTTCCCATATCAGCTGAACCGTCTGGGGGTGGAGTCGCCATTCTCCCGGAAGAGGTGGCTGCCGTGAGAGCTCGTCGGCTGCACGGTTGAGCACACCGGGGATGTGAATGGCTCGAAGCGACCTCAGATGCTTCTGACTCCACAGGAGGAGATGGCGGGCGATTCGCGACATACGACGGGAACGTAGACCACCCTGACGGTTGATGTACGCAACGGTCGCAGTGCTGTCCGTACGGACCAGTACGTGCTTGTGCAAAAGCAGCCCCTTGAGGCGAGACAAGGCTAAGAGTACTGCTTGCAACTCTAGGCACTTGATGTGCCAATGCAGTTGAGGCCCCGTCCACAGACCTGAAACTGCATGCCCGTTGTACGTGGCCCCCCATCCGTTGGCAGAGGCATCTGTGAAAACCACAGCATGCCTGGAGACCTGGACTAAGGGCACTCCGGCCCGTAGAAACGCAGGGTCTGACCAAGGACTGAAGGTTTGGCGACAGTGCGGGGTAATGTTGACCCGGAACGTGCCGCTCTGCCACGCCCATCTCGGGACTCGATCGTGAAGCCAGCGCTCAAGCGGTCTCATATGGAGCAGACCGAGCGGCGTTACTGCGGCTGCGGCTGCCATATGCCCCAGGAGCCTCTGAAACTGTTTCAGTGGGACCGCTGACCTGCCTTGAAAGGACTTGAGGCAGTTGAGCACTGACTGGACGTGCTCCTCAGTGAGGCGCGCAGTCTGAGCGACCGAGTCCAACTCCATACCGAGATAAGAGATCCTCTGCATTGGGCAGAGTTTGCTCTTGTCCCAGTTGACCTGAAGACCCAAACGGCTGAGGTGCTGGAGCACCAGGTCCCTGTGTTCGCACAACAGATCCCGCGAGTGAGCTATTATGAGCCAGTCGTCGAGATAGTTGAGAATGCGAATGCCATGTTCTCTCATGGGAACAATGGCCGCCTCTGCGACTTTTGTGAAGACACGGGGCGACAGGGCCAGGCCGAAGGGTAAGACCTTGTACTGATATGCTCGACCTTCGAACGCAAACCGAAGAAAGGGTCTGTGTCGAAGGAGAATCGAGACATGAAAGTACGCGTCCTTCAGGTCGATCGCTGCAAACCAACCCCGGGGACGGATGCACTTGAAGATGCGTTTCTGCGTGAGCATTTTGAACGGGAGCTTGTGCAGGGCCCGATTCAAAACTCGCAGGTCCAGGATTGGTCGTCACCCCCCGCCTTTCTTGGGTACAATGAAGTAAGGGCTGTAAAACCCCGACCTCATCTCGGCTGGAGGGACCGGCTCGATCGTGTCCTTCGTCAGCAGGACGTAGATCCCTTTCCTCAGGACAGGGGCATCGACACTCCGCACCCGAGTGAAGTGGACGCCTCTGAACCTGGGAGGCCGGCGGGCAAACTGAATTGCATAGCCGAGCCGGATAGTACGGGTGAGCCAGCGGGACGGCTCGGAAGCGCTAGCCAGGCTTCAAGAGACCGTACCAACGAACCCACCCGGACCACCGGCGTACCCGCGGAGGGGCAGCGAGGTGGAAGGCAGGGACCAGACTCCGAGGGCATTACTGCGGCCGAGAGAGAGGTCTGGGTGTGCGGGGCAACACCTTCCTGCTTCCACTGGGGAACAGACGGCAGGGAAGGCTCAGAGGCGTTCGGCTGCGGGCTGTCCCGAGGCGAAGAGAGGAGGGGAAACGAGGAGCGAGGCCCAAAGGCGTCGAGTCCAGGTTTTCGCACCTCCTTGCCCAGCGGGAGATGAGAGTGACGAGGCCGTGGCGGCGTCACTGACATCTGAGAAATGGAAGAGGGGGAAAGGAGTGGCAAGGCATGGGAGCGTTGCTCACTGCAGTCCGCACCCTCGTGACCCAGAGGTGGAAGAAACTGCTCTAGAAAATGAGGGTACCACTGGACTCCGGGGAGCCAGCGGCGGAACAGAATGAAAAGATTCTCCACCCCGTCCTCCTCCGGGGGAGGGAGAGGTGCGTGCACCGTCTCCGAGAGAGCAATTCCTTACAACGCTGGGTCACCTGTCTCAGGGCTGCCGAGACAGGTGGTGCCGTCTTCCTGCGAAGCTAGACGTCACAGTAGAGCTATCTGTGACAGCTTCCACAGGGGACTGACACCCTTGGCGACAAACAGACTGAGGAGGAACATGAGTGACTCGGAAGCACATCGAGTCAAGCTCGTAGTTTCCTCAGCCTGCTTCTGAACTGTGGAGAGCCGCTGGGCACAGTCTCCAACAGTGTCACCGAAACAGGGCAAACCTTGAGAAATAGGAGCATCGAGAAAGAAAACTTTGGCGATGTCTCGTACGTCTACAAGGTTAGCCCTGGGAAACTTCTGGACCACATTGTGGACATCGTCTGACCGAGGGCCAGTGTTGTGACTAAAATCACGGTAGTCACTAAGCACAGCTCAACCCCGACTCAGAACTACCCTTGTGCACTGCGTGTTTTTTGGTCTACACTGACCATCACATGCCATGCAGGGAAGAGGTGGTCTGCCATTAGCAAAACCACCATCAAGGGTAGTGAGAGAGGAAAAATTTCACAGATTTTGGCACCAACATGCCTCCATACTGCAAAGTTTCACACACATCCAGGCAAGCACGGGGGCAGGGCAAAGCACTGCGCGCCCAGAGTAGCCCGGGAAGTGTGGCTGTCAAGTCTGGACCTGATTTAGCATGAGCGCACACACCATTACAGTGGGAACTCAGTATCACCATATCCAGAGTGTAACAGCCCTCTCTCCGATGCAGCGATCGACATCTGATCCTCCCCTGGAGCCCCGAATGAAACACTTGGTTCCTCATGAGAACCACCAGTAATTCCATCCGTAAGCTGCCAGGCATGCACAAAACAGTGAACGTGGCCATCAAGCTTGATGACACACGGCACGTTGAACGCTCTTTCAAGACAAACAACGCGCCGACGTGGTCATGCTCTCACAAGAGAGCATAAACCACCCACGAACACAGTTTCAGCATGTTTGCGATGCGCTAGAGGAGTGAGGGGTACCCTCACTGTAATCCTCAGATCACAATGCTATTAGCCAAAGTAGGCCTCTTCTGGTGCAGAAGAGGAACTAGATCGGGGAATATGCAAAGGGACCACCTCGTTTAAGGCACTTGAGTCTCGACCGCGCGTCTAGAGCGCCGAATGACGCGCGCTGGGTTGCCGTGACAACCCGCGCTGTCAGCCGGCGGCTCGACGGCACACGGCACGCTGAACGGCTCAACCCCTTACGAGAAAGGGGAGACGAACAACGCGCCGACGTGGTCATGTTCTCAGGAGAGAACATGAACCACCCACGAACGCAGTCTCAACACGCTTAAGCCCAGGCATGTGAAACAGTGATCGTGGCCGTCAATGAGGACAGGAAACGACCGCATCCAGAAACACACAGGTGAAACGTCATCCTGAAAAGGACGCGATCTTCACCCGTGTTGCTCTTTCAGAGAAAAATACTCTCTAGTTGTGCTGAAGCACACAGAGATCAACGCGGCAACACAGCGGGGAAACTGCAAGCCCACTGCGTGCACTCAACCGTATACCAGCTGTTAAAACAGCTCTTTGTAAACACAGCGCGTGTAGTAACAGACAGCAGACGGGAGATCGCGAAGACCGCTGAAGCGCCGTCACACCAGCACAGAGAGACTCTCAGGAAACAGCAGACTCACAGTCTACAAGCTCATTCCACTCAGAGGACACAACTGGTCGGCTCCGAAGCAAAAAGCATTTTGGATGCGTTTGCTTCCGCCCTTTATACCCGCACTGGCAGGCGGGTCGCGGAATGCAAATCTTGCATGCCAATATTTATTGGCTCGTTTTAGTTCACTCGAAGTCGATTGGTCTCCCTAGCGTGATCCCAATTCGTCAGGGAACTCCCCCGACGACACGTCGGAGTTCCCAGGACGAAAGGGAACTGTTGTTTTTTCAGTACAAAAAAAATGCTAAACTTTGACAAAAAGTATTTTATTTTTGTTATAATTGTGATTTTATAATATTTAGATATGAATCCAACTGAATTTAACTTTAGAAATTATATCTTTCAGTAATTCAAATAGTATATAGGCCTATAGTGGAGCCCTATAGCAATCTAGTGGTTAAAGTGATTTATTACAAATTTTAATCTGTATTTTCCAAAAAATGGGCAAAAATCTTACATTAAACCTTGTAAAATTATCCATGGTATCCCCTGGAATGAAAGTTAGAAATCTGGGTCTTTTATAAAGTTTATTTAACATAAAATGCAGTTTTTTTGTAAAAATCCTATTTAAAAAAATATTTATTTATTTATTTATTTATAGAAATTAAAAAAAATCATAAATCCTCCAAAAACTGCACAAATGTTGAGTAAAAACATTAATAAACAAAGTAAAATTATATTTGTTGAAAAAAAATATATTATTTTGTTACAAAATTAAATCTTATTGTCTGGGGTCCAATAGACCCCGAAGACCACGAGTGTGACTTTTTTTTGAAGACCATCAGAGGGTTAACCATGTTTTTAAAAATTATTCTGCATATGGAAAGAATTCCAGTCCTGCTGTCCTGTCCGTGAAGTTTTGTTTGTTTGTTTGTTTTTTAACAGAACTGTTTTTCAAGACGTAAAATCAGGCAATCTTTTGGATGCTTAAACCTTCAGCTCTACCACTCGACCACAAGTTCGGTTGTTCACGAGTCCATGTGCACACAAAGGACAGATGCACTCTTCAATCTTCTCATTCCTCAATAGTTTAGCGTCATTGATTGCACCTAATTTATTTTCACTGACTGCGAGATAGGCCTCTTTTATATTTTGATTCATAAAATGTTCAGCTCTAAAAGTTTGCTATATTCTATTTAAAATATAGGCTACTTTTACATACGTTTTGCTTTCGCTAAATGTCCCTTTGCGCCACCTGGCGGTCATTTCGCGAATGACTTTGAAATGCGACTGTTTTTTTTTTGCCGCGGCGGATTTACTGCGGTAGATGCCGCGGCAGTAATAGGCATTCTGGTTGGCAACCTACTGTACATAACCATTGGAGAACACACACAAGGGAACAACGTTGAGACAAGGGATGACTGTAATGACTTGATGACTGGAAGATGACTTGAATGACTGGCGATCGACTTGAATGAGGTTACAATCGTAACTAGCAAGGTAGTCAGGAACATAAAGCAGAAAGTATTCTGTAGCATCAGATAAGGTCAGATATGCTGTGTCTCAATTCAACTACTTATACGCTCTAAAAATATGTACTCTTTTTGTGAAGAAAAAGTGCATACTTTTGAGTGTGTAGCAGAAGAGTAGACAGGATTTGGGACATACTATCACATCATTCAATTGCGTCTTTAACGGTTGCTCTCTGTCGCTTAGCTACACGTATCCTGCCTCGTAAACTGACCTGTCAATCATCTTGTCAAAGATAAAATCCTCCACACTTCATTTTAATTTCCTACCATATCGGAGAGAAATGCAGTAGCACTTTGATCTGCAGTTGTGGTTCTTTCATGCAGAAAACTCTCCTCATATTAATGCATAATGATGCATTTAAAATTGAATGGCCAAACGGATCTTTATAAAGGTCTACAATGTAATTGTAGATGAAATATAACAGGGATAACATTAAATCAATAATTTTCTCTTAGGTTAAACTTTGAATAGTCACTCAAACCTTTATCTAAACCTCCTTATCTAAACGTCGGTCGCGCATATCCGTCATGTTTTGTAGCTTTTTAACCCTTTTTACTTGTGTTTGTAGTTCCTACTCCAGGGGTTCTCAACTCCAGTCCTCGCGACCCACTGCTCTGCATATTGTGTATGTCTCCCTTATTACACACACCTGATTCAGATCCTCAGCTCGTTAGGGTAGACTCTCGTCCATATCCTAACGAGCTGAGGATCTGAATCAGGTGTGTTAAATAAGGGAGACATACACAATATGCAGAGCAGTGGGTCGCGAGGACTGGAGTTGAGAACCCCTGTCCTACTCCAAAGCGCAATTGGTTGTGGGCTGTATTAACCTTTAGAGTGTGCATGGATCTACACTTCGAAAATCCACTAGAAATAGTAGACCATCCGGGGACTTCTTGCATACTCTTTTCAACATACTATGCTTTGGGACACATTTGTTTATTAATCTCACATACTTTGATGGACATGAGACACGAGCATGACTGAGATAGTGTGTGCTCTATATAGTGATGGTGATGAGGGTTAGATGAGTTCCAGGTGAGCATGGTTAGGTGCCAGGGAGGATGATGTGAAATGCAGTCTGAGACACTCCTTCATTAGATTAGTACATTTACCCTAGCTTTCAGACAAGGCTTAGGCTCTGTTTACACAAGAACGATTCCGGGTGAAAACGTAAAAATATTTTTATCGGATGTGCCTTTCGTTTACACGGCGACGGCATTTTGGGGGCTTAAAAACGCAAAAAAGTGAAACCACCCTCCAGAGTGGAATTCTTAAAAAAACGCTCCACCGTCGCGTTCCCGTCTAAACGGTTAAAACGCAAATCTGCTCACGTTGTCTCTTGTCGTGTAGGCGCTTAAGACACAGGCATGCGCCAGTACAGGAAAATAACAACCAACATGTTGGATTATTTTCATACGTCGTACCTTCAAGTTGCCCTAGCAGCTCTGATAAACATACAATAGTCTTTTCAGCAGTTGTACAAAATATTCTCAGATATTGGTGTTGTTGTGTGGCAGTGCTTCACATTGCCACCTGGAGTGCATACTACATCGAATTTCACACACTTTTGCGTCACCGTATGCATGCGGATTTCCCAACCATAATGCTCATTTAAACGCAGAATAAAAAATGATAACGCAACGGCACTTTTGTGTTTTTTCTTTAGATCGTTTCCGTGTAAACATTAGCCTTAGATTAAGCCAAGATTAGGCCTTAGTTCTATTAGGACAATTAAGTCGTTTTTATAAATGTGCTCTAGATAATAATAATAATAATTGAAAACCGTTCCTGCATCTTGAGACAAAACAATGGCACTGACACCATGTGTCACTTTTGCATGATTTCAATAAAAAAAGCCTTTTCATTAGAGGGAAAAGTGGATCTCTGAAGGCAGCAAGGAAAGACCTAGAAGATCACCTAAAAGCGACACACTCTGATCCAAGACGATATGAACGGATGACCATTCCACCAGACATCCCACCAACCAACTCTCCAGAACATCAGATGTAGACTGGTCCTCCAACCTGTAGAGAAGTGGAAAAGGCAGTACAACGGGCAAAGGTGGCATCAGCCCCAGGTCCTAATGGAGTCCCATACAAGGTGTACAAGAACGCGCTGCATGTCCTGAGGTTTCTTTGGAAGCTCACGAGAACACTGTGGCAGAGGAAGATGGTGCCCAACGTGTGGTGTAGGGCAGGAGGGGTCCTGATCCTAAAGGAGAAGGCGGCAGAGAACATCAGCCAATTTTGGCCAATATCCTTGGATATTAAGATGCAAAATCTTCTTTAGCGTCATTGCTAAAAGGATGTCTGAATACCTTCAAAGAAATAAGTACATTGATACATCAGTACAGAAAGCAGGAATCCAAGGCTTTTCTGGATGCTTGGAACACTCTAGCATGATCTGGCACCAGATCCAAACCGCAAAGGCGAGGAAAAAGGAACTCCATGTTGTCTTTTTAAACCTTGCAAATGTTTTGGGTCAGTGCCTCATGAACTACTGTGGGCCGCCTTCACCTTCTTTCACATTCCGGACACTTTTACCACCCTGGTTAACTCTCTGGGGTCGGTGCTTTTTTCTTTTAAGTGGAAAATAGACTCAAAATACTCAAATACACAAAATAGAAAATGTTGATTTTTATCTTGCATATAAGTGTTATACATCATTCGATCCTGTTAAGTGTCCATTTTTTTGTGTATACTCACAATAAAACAAAAATGTTGTGCTTTTTGTCAAATAAAGGAAAATAAACATGATGCAAGTTTTGCCATCTCTCCATCAGTAAAGTCCATTATGAAACGCGTCTGAAAATGAACTCCAACTCAGTGAATACTTGTCACAGAGACACGAGATTTCTCTTTATGAAGATGAAATTATTTTCTTTTAAATGAAGTAATTTATATAAAAAAAAAACTAATATTCTCAGTTCATGCAATGACTGGGCAGGCAGGACGTGGCTGACGTGAAGCACAGGCTCGGCGTTGCTGACGTGAAGCGCAGGCTCGGCATGGCTGACGGGGAGCGCAAGCTCGGCTGGGCTGGTCGGAACCATCGGTGAAAGCTCGGCTGGGCTGGACGGTACCAGCGGTGAAGGCTCAGCTGGGCTGGAAGGGACCAGCGGTGAAGGCTCTGGGCTGGACGGGACCAGCGGTGAAGGCTCTGTGCTCTTGGTTGGCGACAAAGGCTCGGGAAAGATGTGGAGAGGTGTGAAGTGTGCTCTCTTCGGTTCGTTAAAGACCACTCTAGCTGTAGCATTCTGGATCAGTTGCAGAGGTTTGACAGTGCAAGCTGGAAGGCCTGTCATTCTGGATTGGAGTGTGGATCGTCTGCCTGACTGACTGTATTCGTCGTCTGACTGTATGCACCGAACTGTGACGTCCATACCGTGATGGTTCAGGTACGAATACATTTACCGTTACACCCCTTATAACCAAGGAAATTACTTATTGTGTGATTCTCAGCAGCTCTCCACTGAGCATCACCAACTCCTCTGATCTCTTAATGCTGAAACATGTACTGATACCCCCCCCTCCCCCTCCCCTTCCCCCCCTTCACCAAACTTGATATCTTGTGTGTTTCTGATAAAGGGATCTCTAAAGATGCATAGATATTGAGTATGCAGAATTCCATGCAGCATTCCTTTGGTCTCTGTTTATTGATTGATTGATTTATTGAACATAACCTTTTGAGAATCACATTATAACAACACATGTATATATTTAGGCTCACAAACATCCTGTTACAACAAACGAATGAAACTGTACATATGAGCATTACTATGTGTCAGAGTTCCACTGTGAAGTGACCATACAACAAGAAGGACATTCTAGAAAATCCCCTTTGCCAGTTGCGAAAAATTGGAAAAATCTTAGGCCATCCTCCCATCCCGGTCAACAGGAGCTGCCTGATGGGGGCTACTGTCACGGATTCCACCATTGGCACCAGGTCCTGTAACTCCAACCACACGTTCACAATCACCTGAATTCTAACTGTTTCCACTTGTCTCATCTCATCAAGAACTCAATTAAATACAATACAATACAATACAATACAATACAATACAATATACTTTATTGTCCCCTTAGAGAAATTTGTCTTGGCTCAGTGTATGGCTGCATTTCCAGAATAAAATAAATAAATAAATAAATAGATAGAGAAGAATTTATAAATACATTCTAAATCAATCACAGAATAAATCAATCACATGACGTATCTCACCTAATCAATCCATACAGTTAGAGCAAAACATGTAGAACATGTAGACGGTCGTCATACTGCAGATCTAAAAATACCACTGTTATCACACAAATAACGGTGCATAAACCTTAAGACCAGCAATAAAATAACAATAAATAATAATTATAATATAGAGCAATAAATAATGTTAAGTTATCAGTACTAACCAGAGACAATCATAGGTCTTTGTCCAAAAGAAACAGGCACAAAAGAGTTTTTAAACTGGTTCAATCGACATTTGGGCACGCTGTACCTTCTTCCTGAAGGAAGAAGCACATATTCAGGATAAAGGATGTGAGAAGGGTCAGCTAGTATCCTTTGTGCGCCTCTGTACACAGACTGCTCATATAATGTTTGGAGCAATGGATGTTCTTTCCATCCCACAATTTTCATGGCAGTCTTGATAATGTTGGAAAGTCTGTTTTTTTTTTTTAAATTTTACATAGAGATTACCATACCAGGCTTGGATCCCATACGTGATTAGACTCTCCAAAACGTCTCGGTTACTAATGTAACCCTCGTTCCCTGAAGGAGGGAACGGGAGACGTGACGTCGACGTGACGACGTTAGGGGATCACTTCAGGGAGCCCTATCAACTTCGAGTATCTAAAGAACAAGCCAATGAACGTTGGCGTGCGTGAAACGCGTCACGCGCCCCGCCCCGCAGCGCGGGTATAAACAGGAAGCGGACGCCGCACTCATTGTTTTTCGCTGAGGAGCCGAGATTGAGTCAGCCGTACAGCGATGGTCAGCAACTGTGGCAGCGGGACGTCACGTCTCCCGTTCCCTCCTTCGGGGAACGAGGGTTACATTAGTAACCGAGACGTTCCCCTTCAGTCGCTCACGTTCGACGTGACGTCGACGTGACGACGTTAGGGGATCCCATGGAAGACGCCATCGGTTGCTGCCACATCCAGCGCCCTACGGAAGGCTCTCAGACCCCCAATTGGCTGGGGCGGAAGACCTGCGTAGAGGGAGTTCACTGTTGTTCCGTTAACCCACACAGTGGAACTCTTGGATAACACTGGGAAAGCGTGTCTTTCCAGGGGAGAGGGACGCTGCGGAAGCCACATCCTGCCCGAAGGGAGGTAACATGTGGAGAATACACATATGGACTGGCCAGAAGGGCAGTGCAACATATGGAATGTCACTGGGGTGGCTCCAGCCTGAGAAGGGGGAGGCTACACCAGACAGTGACGGCAGAGCGGACTCTGCCAAGGGAAAGACACGGGCTCACCGCAGGGAGCTGGTCGTGGAAGAATACTCATATGGGATCGCCGCAGGGATCACCACATATGGAACCCAGCCTAGCACAAGTTACACAAGCATACGAGCACTAGGCCTGGCGTCGGACGCTACGCAACGTCCGACGGCCGAAGGGGTGCGGAGGAACTCACAGGGTTCGCCTGAGTGGGGAACTCGACTGGAGCAAAAAGCGCACGTATCCGCTCCATGTGGAGGGGAGTGGCGCAGCAAGCCGACACAAGAGTGGAAACTTCGGTGTTACCGGCTGTAAAACCTAGCGAACGTGTTAGGTGTCGCCCAGCCCGCAGCTCTACAGATATCTGTCAGCGAGGCGCCGTGTGCCAGCGCCCAAGAAGAAGCAACACCCCTAGTGGAGTGGGCTCTCAACCCGGGCGGGCAAGGCACGCCTTGGGCTTCGTAAGCCAAGGCGATGGCATCCACTATCCAGTGGGCCATCCTCTGCTTGGAGACAGCCTTTCCCTTCTGCTGGCCTCCGTAACAGACGAAGAGCTGATCTGAGGTCCTGAGGCTTTGCGTTCTGTCCACGTACAGACGCAGAGCGCGGACGGGACAGAGAAAAGCCAGGGCTGGGTCTGCCTCCTCCGAAGGCAGCGCTTGCAGGTTCACCACCTGGTCCCGGAAGGGAGTGGTAGGAACCTTGGGCACGTATCCGGGCCGGGGTCTCAGGATCACGTGAGAGTTAGCCGGGCCGAATTCCAGGCATGATTCGTCGACCGAAAATGCATGCAGGTCCCCTACCCTCTTGATGGAGGCCAATGCAACCAGGAGTACTGTTTTACAGGACAGAATTTTTAACTCAGCTGACTGCAAAGGCTCAAAGGGTGGTCTCTGAAGTGCCGAAAGGACCAGAGACAAGTCCCAAGAGGGTATAGAGAGTGGGCGAGGAGGATTTAGTCTCCTTGTCCCCCCCAGGAACCTGACGATCAGGTCATGCTTTCCCAACGACTTACCTTCAACTGCATCGTGATGTGCGGCAACGGCGGCAACATACACTTTAAGGGAGGAGGGAGACAGCCTTTGCTCCAACCCATCCTGCAGGAAGGAAAGCACGGCTCTGACCGAGCAAGTTCGGGGGTTCTCCTCGTGAGAAGAACACCATTCAACGAATAGGTTCCACTTCAATGCATAGAGGCGCCTCGTAGAGGGGGCTCTAGCTGAAGTGATGGTGTCAACTACCGCTGGGGGTAGGTCACCTAGAACCTCCGCGTCCCGTCCAGGGACCAGACATGGAGTTTCCAGAGGTCCGGACGCGGGTGCCACAGGGTGCCCCGTCTCTGAGAGAGCAGGTCCTCTCTCAGAGGAATGGGCCAGGGAGGGGCTGTCGCGAGGAGCACTAGTTCGGGGAACCAGGTCCGGTTGGGCCAATACGGCGCAACTAACACGACCTGCTCCTCGTCCTCCCTGACTTTGCACAAGGTCTGTGCAAGAAGGCTCACTGGGGGAAACGCATACTTGCGTAGGCCCGGGGGCCAGCTGTGTGCCAGAGCATCCGTGCCGAGGGTGCCCTCGGTCAGGGAATAGAACAACTGGCAGTGAGACGTGTCCGGGGCGGCAAACAGATCTACCTGTGCGGTCCCGAAGCGCCTGAAAATCAGCTGGACCACCTGGGGATGGAGTCGCCACTCTCCCGGTAGCACCTGCTGCCGTGAGAGCTCGTCGGCTGCACGGTTGAGCAGGCCAGGAATATAAATGGCACGAAGCGACCTCAGATGCTTCTGACTCCAAAGGAGGAGATGGCGGGCGAGTTGTGACATGCGGCGGGAGCGTAGACCACCCTGACGGTTGATGTACGCAACGGTCGCAGTGCTGTCCGTACGGACCAGTACATGCTTGCCTCGAAGCGGCGTTTTGAAGCGGCCCAATGCAAGATGTACTGCTAACAACTCGAGGCAGTTGATGTGCCAATGCAGTTGAGGCCCCGTCCACAGACCTGAAGCTGCATGCCCGTTGTACGTGGCCCCCCAGCCGGTGGCAGAGGCATCCGTGGTGACCACAGAGTGCCTGGACACTTGTTCTAGGGGAACACCTGCCCGCAGGAACGAAGGGTCTGACCACAAGCTGAGAGTTTGGCGACAGTGCGGATTCACTTGGACCCGGCACGAGCCGCTCTGCCACGCCCATCTCGGGACTCGATCGTGGAGCCAGTGTTGGAGCGGCCTCATATGAAGCAATCCGAGCGGCGTTACCACGGCTGCAGATGCCATATGCCCCAGGAGCCTCTGAAACAGTTTCAGTGGAGCCGCTGTTCTGCGTCTGAGCGTGCTCACGCAGTTCAACACTGACTGGACGCGGGCCTCGGTGAGGCGCGCTGTCATGTTGATCGAGTCCAACTCCATACCGAGAAAAGAGATCCTCTGCCCGGGGGTGAGTTTGCTCTTTTCCCAGTTGACCCGAAGCCCTAGGTGGCAGAGGTGACTGAGCACCATATCCCTGTGTTCGCACAACTGCTCTCTCGACTGGGCGAGAATAAGCCAGTCGTCGAGGTAGTTGAGAATGCGAACACCACGCTCGCACATGGGAGCAATGGCCGCCTCCGCGACTTTCGTGAAGACACGGGGCGACAGGGCCAGCCCGAAGGGTAAGACTTTGTACTGATATGCCCGTCCCTCGAACGCAAAGCGAAGAAACGGTCTGTGTCGAGGGAGAATCGAGACATGAAAGTACGCGTCCTTCAGGTCGATCGCTGCAAACCAATCTTGGGGACGGATGCATTTGAAAATGCGTTTCTGTGTAAGCATCTTGAACGGCAGTTTGTGAAGGGACCGGTTCAAGACACGCAGGTCCAAGATTGGCCGTAACCCACCGCCTTTCTTGGGTACAATGAAGTACAGCTGTAGAAGCCGGTCTTCATATCGGCTGGAGGGACCGGCTCGATCGCGTCCTTCGCCAGTAGGACTGCGATCTCTGCCCTGAGCACAGGGGCACTGTCCGCTAGAACGCGGGTAAACAGAATGCCCCTGAATACAGGGGGGCGCCGGGCGAACTGAATCGCATAGCCGAGTCTGACAGTACGGATGAGCCAGCGAGACGGGCTGGGAAGCGCTAGCCAGGCTCCCAGACACCGCGCAAGCAGAATCAACGGCACCACAGACGTACCCGGGGTGGGGCAGCGCGGCGGAATGCAGGGACCCGACTCGGACGGCACAGCGGCCCAGAGTGGGGTCTGAATGTGTGGTGCAACACGTACCTGCTTCCGTCGAAGGGCAGAGTGAGTGTGAGGAGGCGGCAGAGCGTCCGGAACACAGCCACTGCTGCTCGCTGGCGATGAAAGAGGGGCTCGAGGGTGACGAGGCATAGCGTTGTCGACCGCCAAGCGCGCTCTCTTGGGACCCAGAGGTTTCAGAAATTGCTCTTTATTAAATATGTGGGTACCACTGAAGGCAGTGGCGGAAAAGGAACAAAAGGAAACAGAAGATTCTCCACCCGGCCCTCCACCGGGGGAAGGAGCGGTGCCTTCACCGTCTCCTGGAGAGCAACTTGATCCACCTCTGGGTCGCCCGTCTCAGGGTCGTTTGCACCTGCGCTTACCACCTGGTTTGGCAGCGGCCTGGACGGGCGTGGCCGACTTCCTGCAGTTTGCTCCACGCTGAGGCCTGGATGGTGGCTGCTGCTGCTGAGGCTTAGCGGGAGCGGAGGACGCCGCAGGAGGAAGGCCTCGGCGACGAGCGGACGGAGGGTCTGCGGCCGGGTGGGAGCAGCAGTGGTCCGCCGGGGCAGGATGTGTCGGAAACCAATCGTCCAACCGAGAAGGTTCGGGACGTGGTGGAGGATTCCACACAAGCCCGACCTTCTCGGCGGCCCGGGAAAGCATAGCCGCCCACTCTGGATCCGGCTCGGACAACGCTACACACCCAGAAGGGGGCAACGCAGCCGAGTCGTCATCTCCAGAGGAGTGAAGCTCCCCTTCCGATGCTGCGATCGACATCTGATCGTCAGCTGGCGCCCCAAAGGAAACGACTGGCCGTTCCGGAGAAGGACCGAGTCGTTCGCAAAGGGGCGCGGATGGCAACAGCACATGAGAGGCGTGAGGGGCCCGCGGAGATTGTCTCGACGGGGAAGCCCTCACGGTAATCCTCAGATCACCCTGGTCATGCGCTGAAGTAGGCCTATTCTGCGGGGCAGAATAAGCACTAGATCGGGGCATAGGCGAGGGGACTGCACCTCCCGTGCGGTAAGCGAGTCTCGATCTAAGCGCTGCCATAGTCATATTCCCGCAATGGGAACATGAACTATTCACAAAAGCTGCCTCAGCGTGCTGAATGCCCAAACACGAGAGGCAACTCTTGTGGCCATCTGCTGCCGCCAGGGAACGACCGCACCCAGAAACGCACAAGCGGAATGACATCCTGAAAAGGACGCAGGGTCACGCTTGTGTTGCTCTTTTAGTGAAAATAACAAACAGAGGAAAGAAATAGAGACTCTTTTAGTGCTGAAGCACCCAGGGATAGCCGCGGTGTAATCGGGTACACTCTCAGATGAGGAACGCCCACGAGACCGACACACACACACACACACACAAACAGTGCCGTGAAAACGGCAGTTGTGGTTAGAAATGCTCGCGGCCACCACTGATCGCGCCGTCACACCAGCACTGCAACAGAGTTTTCTTCTCCCTCTAGTTCTCGTTAGATATAACGTACAGCAGTCTGTAGAACTCAGAGTCAAACAAAGCTCGGCTCCGAAGCGAAAGACAATGAGTGCGGCGTCCGCTTCCTGTTTATACCCGCGCTGCGGGGCGGGGCGCGCGACGCGTTTCACGCACGCCAACGTTCATTGGCTTGTTCTTTACATTTCTTACATTTACATTTACAGTTACAGTTCTTACATTTACGAGTCATTAAATCATGTTTAATTTGGACTTCTCTGTGTATGCTTTTTAAGGTGGACCCCTTTTGCCTGCATTATATGACTGACAGACAAGAACGGTTTGACCTAAAACTGAACTATCCCTTTAATGCCGAGTTCAGACTGCACGATTTTAGCCACGATTTTGGCTCGCCGACAGGTTGAGAAATCGCCGACAAATGCCCGAAATCACAGGCAAATCGGTGCTCGTTCACGCGAGTGACAATCACGCAGTGTGAATGAGCAAAGACGCGATCTGAGAGAATCGCCGACGAGTCGCCGACGCCCGTGAGATATTTGGCATGCTAAATATCTGGACCTGTCGGCGATTCACAATCCTGCTGTGTGAATGTGTTCTGACTGAAAACTACATCGGCGATGAACGACAGCCAACGAGAGAGCAAGATACAGGACAGGCTGTTCGGGGAGGAGTTATAGACCAGAATATCAGTATTTTAATAGATAGATAGGCCTATATTTACAATATCAAACAGAAACAAAGCACAAACATTTGCATGACCAGCAGCAACAGCAGGACGTTTGCAAAATTATTTATTTACCCCCAACTCTCTTTGCAAAACACAGTCCTTGCTCCCCTCGTCTTCCCAACCATTTCCTCATGCATAAACTGAATATTTATTTGTTTCATTTTCGCTACAAATCAGTGCACAGACAATTTGGATCGCAATCTTCTTGTAGGCTATCATTTTTAATAACAAAGTCAGTGTCGCGCGAGAACTCCGGTCTCACGCACGCGTGATCTTCCGTTATTTCCGTATCACTTCTCGCGTTTGTTTGGTTGTGAAACGTAGTTTGCGGACCAGGCAGAGGTTGTCGGCGATTCTTTCTTTTGTAAAGTCATGCAGTGTGAAACCTCCTGTCGCCGACCCATCGTGCAGTATGAACACAGAAGCAACTGAATGTTACCCCAGATAGTCATGCAGTGTGAAAACAACAGTGACCCGATTATTTTGAAAATCGTGCAGTCTGAACTCGGCATAAGGTGCAAGAGACATGAACATGAGCACGAGTGTTTACATAGCCAATGTCTTGTATCGGTCAGTGCTTGCATGCAGAACACATTGCTCCTTTAGTAGGAGTGAAGGCAGATGAAGATGGACAGTTAAAAAAAGAACCCTCCTGATAATGCTGACTCGACAGCATAATCACCTGACCTGGGACTTGATATCCTGTATCTTATCACTGCTTAATCAGGTAATCATTCATATTCCTGAATCTGTATTAAATTTGAGAAATAACTGATACAAATACAAAGGAAAAGAGGCAGTATCTAATGCAAGACAGATTTGTAAAAACCTGAACCGCTGGACCTGTAGTTATGATGACATCAGACTTCTGAAGCCAATTTTATTTTTAAAGGTTGAAATGCTTTTGTCCTATTTCTCCCCCTTTCTTTTTTTTTTGAAAAAAAAATATATATATATATTAATATTTTGTTGTCATTGATTGATTGAATAAAATAAATTGACTCAACTGCTGGAAAGGTGTCATTTATATTTTAAAAGGTTTTCGATCTGATGACCTTGATTATCTGCCTCAGGTGTGTTTAATTAGGGCTGGAGGAGATAAATCCGACACCCCTGCTAGTGCTTTCTTTTGATATTAAAGCATTCATAGAAATAAATAAACAGAATTGTACGATACTGTGATGGTCCCGATCCAGCCACACATCAGTGAACGGTGATTTTGCACACATACATACAAACACCCATAACGCAGATTTTCTTGGAAATTATCCTTCACAGTTTTGGGTTTACTCGTTTTCTCAATGGTTTCTGTTTATATATTTATTTGGCAATAAGATGCAGACATTGTTTATTTATCATTAAGATATTTATTTGAGTTACAGTACACACTTATTAATATTGCTTTCTTTGAGTTTAAGTTACCGCTGTGTTGCTGAGGAGTGGATGGTTGGATGTTGTGGATGGTGATCGCCAGTTTCGTTTGTGGTCCGTGCGAATTAAGGGCCGGCATGCCGCTTCAACTGCTATTTTTAGTTCCACTTGCCGCTACCAACCAGCAGATTGACTGTGGGGGGGAGTCGAAGGGTTTGTGTTGGTATTGTCTTTTCTAATTGCTTGTACTTTTCCTTAGATTTATTATTGGTGTTAAGATATGCACTTAATATAGGATAATTATGTAACTGGCCTTGGTAATGATTTTGTTATTGTATTGTGAAGTTTGTTGTGTTTGTCTTCCCTTATGTGTTAATATGGACTAGTCCGTTTGTATAAATGTGTCCCTGCTGTTTAACTTGTAGATCAGTTTAGTTTGTTTTCTCACATACTCAGTTGTTTGAGTTTAGTTTGTTCTGTTGATCTCTTTTATAGGCCTAAACATTTTTGATTTGATTATTTCAAAAATTTGATTATTTTTTGGACTTTATTTTCCTTTTGAATCTTTTGTATATGATTTTTTTGATTTAGTAAAATATATTTTTGGGAAAGATTTCTATGGCCCTCATTCTTTGACTGCTTGGTCCCTCACAAGTGGTGGCAGCGGTGGGATCAGCCAGTAGGGGGCCTAGTTTCCCAATTTTTTTTTTTTTTTTTTTTTTTTTTTTTTGTTGTCCCTTCTCCTCTTCCCTGAGATCAAGATACTTTATTCCATGAACCGGGGAGGAAGGAAACCCGTCCTAAAGCCTGCTCTAACAGAGCAGAGTGAGGAAGTATTCCAGGAGTTGGTGGAGGATGGAGCAATGCAGGAAGTAAGAGAGGTGGAGGAGCTGGAGCCTGGAAGCAGAGAACCCACACTGGCAGACTTGACAAGCCTGTTCCGAGCACACATGGCAAAGATGGATGCTCAAGAAAGCCACAGGAGTCAAGAGTATGTCCAGCAGGAGCGTCGCTTTAAAGGTCTTCAACACCAGTTTAGTCTGTTGCAGCTGGAGGTGCAGGCTCGCACAATTCCACCTCCTAATCCTCTGCTGACTGCTGGGGACCCCTTGGAAGTTTCTGATAACGGGGAAGCTGTCTCGGGCCGTCCATTGTCCCAGTCCACTACCCGTCGGAAGGATCTCTCAGAAACCCATGATGTAGGTCAGTTTAAAGAGCCAAGACTTGAGAAGTTATCTGAGTCGGATGACATTGAACACTTTCTAATCACTTTTGAGAGAATCGCAGCTGTTTGCCGGTGGCCGAAGGAGGATTGGGCCTTTCATTTGATTCCTCTTTTGACGGGCAAGGCCAGAGCTGCTTACGTGCATATGGATGTTGAGGATTCTCTTGAGTATGAGGAGGTTAAATCGGCCATCTTAAGGAAATATGACATCAACCAAGAAACGTACAGACAACAGTTTCGTTCGTTGGACGTTGAACCCAATGAGAGCCCTAAAGAATTATATGTGCGGTTAAAGGAACTTTATGGGAAGTGGATCCAGCCAAAAGGTAGATCAGTGGAAGAAGTTGGTGAAATTTTGATTCTGGAACAATATTTGAGAATGCTTTCTCCTGAGCTCCAGGTTTGGATCCGGGAGCATGATCCTAAGACTGCTGCACATGCAGCAACACTGGCCGATGTGTTCGTGGCTGCACAGAGGAGTCAGTCGTGGGTCTGGAAAGCCAGCCGGGATGATCACAGACTAAACCTGCCCCAGCAAAGCCAGAGAAACGTTCCCAGTGCCAGGCAGTCTTTTGGAGGACCGGCATTTGCGACTCCTCTGAAGAATCCCCGGAAAGTGCCAATCTGTTATCTGTGTGGTCAGGAGGGCCATACAAAACCAATGTGCCCTAAAAATACAGCCAAGACTACTCACTTATGTTATGTGCCCAGGGGTCGTCCGGGTTCACAAGTAAAAATGGAGTGGGCACCACAGATGGTAACAGTGGAGGTGAATGGAAGGGAATTGCAGGCCCTGGTGGACACTGGGAGTGATCAAACTCTAGTGCATCGCAAGTATGTCCCACCTGCCCTACTTAACTTCAGTGAAGGGAAATCCATTCGATGTGTCCACGGTGATGAAAAACTACTTCCTACCTCCAATGTATATATCAAGGTGAAAGGACAAACTTACCTTTTGGATGTGGGCGTAGCAGATAACTTACCGTTTCCTGTGGTTTTGGGCCTTGACCTGCCAGTGCTCTGGGATTTGTTGCAGCCGGTACCCTCATGTAATATGGTTGTCACCCGAGCCAAAGCGAGCAAAGGGGAAGAAGAACAGTTGCTTAGGGCCCTCCCTTTCTTTGACCATGCGGTAGACCCTGTTGACTCTGCAAAACCTAGAAAATCTCGTCGACAGAGACGGTTGGGAAAAATTCAATATAATGCCTCTAAGAAGCCAGTTGACTCTTTCTCTGATTTTTCCCCAGACTTTAAATTGCCTACTAACATCGCCCAGTTACAACAGGAGGATGCCAGTCTGGTTCCTTATCTGGAGCGCGCAGAGCAAGAGGATGTAGAGCATATTGAAGGCGACCTCACAAGGGAAAGCTATTATCGTCAACAGGGGATACTCTATCGTCGGGTAGGGTTGGCGAGACAGCTGGTGGTGCCACAAAGTGTCCGTAAAGTTATTCTGATCCTGGGCCATTCGATTCCCTGGGCTGGCCACCTGGGGAAAGATAAGACTCTCGCTCGGATTAGAAGACACTTTTACTGGCCTGGCCTTAAAACAGAGGTGACCCAATATTGCAGAAGTTGTCCCGAATGTCAAAAAGTCTCTGCCCGTGGCCCATGTCGGGTGCCTCTTCAACCACTTCCGATCATAGGCACTCCATTTGAAAGACTGGGAATGGATGTAGTCGGACCTGTTGAAAGAAGTCGCTCAGGTAACCGATTTATGCTTGTTGTAACTGACTACGCTACCCGATATCCGGAAGTGTTCCCTTTGAGGTCTATCAAAGCCAAGTATGTGGCAACCTGTCTGGTGCAATTGTTCTCTAGAGTTGGGTTTCCTTGTGAGATCTTGACTGATCAAGGGACTAACTTTATGTCTACCCTCTTGAAACAGGCATATAAACTACTGGGCATCAAGAGTCTAAGAACAACCCCTTACCATCCTCAGACAGACGGGCTAACAGAAAGGTTTAACCAGACCCTTAAACAGATGCTTCGCAAGTTTGTTTCGGATTCCGGGAAAGACTGGGACCAATGGCTCCCCTATCTTCTGTTTGCCTATAGAGAGGTACCACAATCGTCTACTGGTTTTGCCCCATTTGAACTTCTGTATGGGCATGAGGTGAGAGGTCCTCTTGCTTTGCTTCGAGAAATATGGGAGGGAGACCAGAGAAGGGATGAGCCGGTGAATGTGGTGTCCTATGTGGTGCAGATGCGAGAGCGCTTGGCGAGGATGACCGAATTGGCCCAAGCTCACCTGGCTGAGGCGCAAACCCGCCAGAAAACCTGGTATGATAAGTCTGCACGTGAGAGAAGTTGACCCAGGTCAGAAGGTACTGGTTATGCTGCCCAGTACTGAAAGTAAACTGCTGGCGAGATGGCAAGGCCCGTTTGACGTCAGAAGGAAACTTGGGCCAACCACCTATGAAATTTCCATGTCAGGCCAAGACGGTCCGGCCAGAATTCTGCACATTAATCTCCTTAAGCAATGGGTTCCTCGTCCTGATCAGACCGCACAGAGCCTGATGATTAGGCAGGTGGAGGAAGAAGAGGAACTGGATGACCAATACTTACCCCAGCCAGTTCTAGGAGATGTTAGTTTGGATCACTTGTCACCCCAACGGCAACTTGAAGGGAGGGCCCTTTGTTTACCTGAGGTTTTCTCTGAATATCCTGGGTTCACAACGGTAATTGAACACGACATCGAGTTGAAGCCTGATGCTGTTGTGAGAAGAATGAGCTATAGGGTCCCGGAGCGTCTCCAAGAATCACTAAAGGAGGAGGTGGAGTTGATGCTGGGGCTGGGGATCATAGAGCCATCCAAGAGTGAGTGGTGCCATCCGGTGGTCCTTGTTCCAAAAAAAGATGGCACAATAAGATTTTGTATAGATTTCCGTTACCTCAATTCTGTGACAAAATTTGATGCCTACCCCACTCCACGGATAGGTGACCTTACAGACCGCCTGGGTAACTCCAAATTCCTGACTACCATCGACCTTTCAAAGGGTTACTGGCAGATTCCATTGACTCGCCGGTCCAGAGAGCTCACCGCGTTCAAGTCCCCATTGGGTTTATTTCATTTTAAGGTCCTTCCTTTCGGATTGCATGGGGCACCTGCCAGTTTCCAAAGACTCATGGACCAGGTATTACGGGGGTTAACCTTTACAGCTGCATATTTGGATGACATTGTGATTTACAGCGATACATGGGAGCAACATCTGCAACACATCCAGGAGGTTATGCAGCGTCTTCAGAGAGCTGGGTTGACCGTTAACCCCCACAAATGTGCTGTGGCAAAGACTGAGACTCAATACCTGGGATTTGTCATTGGTGGTGGGGTGATCAGGCCACAGGTGGAAAAAGTCCGGGCCATTGAGATGTGTCCACGGCCACAGACTCGCAAGGAGTTGCGATCATTCCTGGCATGGCTGGGTTCTATAACAAATTTATCACCAATTTCTCTAGCAGAGCTGCAGCTTTGACTGATATGGTCGGTTCAAAATGTCCAAATCAGGTCAGATGGACGCGAGAAGCGGAAGCAGCATTCCAGGACATCCGGACCGCCTTAAGCAGGAATTCTTTCTTGCACAATCCTGACTTTAACCAGCCTTTCATTCTCCAGACAGATGCTTCGGATAGAGGCCTGGGCGCGGTATTATTGCAAGGGGCTCCTGATGCTCGGCGGCCCGTTGCGTTCCTCAGTTGCAAACTCTTCCCCAGGGAAGTCCGTTATTCCATCGTGGAGAAGGAATGTTTGGCTGTGAAATGGGCATTGGACTCCTTGAAATATTACCTCATGGGAAGGGAATTTGTCCTGGAGACGGACCACAAGGCTCTGCAGTGGCTTCAACAAATGAAAGACACCAACAGTCGAATAACCCGTTGGTACCTGGCCATGCAGCCCTTTCGATTCTCTATTCAACATGTCCCTGGCAGCGAGAACTTGACGGCGGACTACCTTTCCCGCTGTGCCAGTGACATTGGTGAAGGGGAGGAGTATGTGATGGCCCCGATCCAGCCACACATCAGTGAACGGTGATTTTGCACACATACATACAAACACCCATAACGCAGATTTTCTTGGAAATTATCCTTCACAGTTTTGGGTTTACTCGTTTTCTCAATGGTTTCTGTTTATATATTTATTTGGCAATAAGATGCAGACATTGTTTATTTATCATTAAGATATTTATTTGAGTTACAGTACACACTTATTAATATTGCTTTCTTTGAGTTTAAGTTACCGCTGTGTTGCTGAGGAGTGGATGGTTGGATGTTGTGGATGGTGATCGCCAGTTTCGTTTGTGGTCCGTGCGAATTAAGGGCCGGCATGCCACTTCAACTGCTATTTTTAGTTCCACTTGCCGCTACCAACCAGCAGATTGACTGTGGGGGGGAGTCGAAGGGTTTGTGTTGGTATTGTCTTTTCTAATTGCTTGTACTTTTCCTTAGATTTATTATTGGTGTTAAGATATGCACTTAATATAGGATAATTATGTAACTGGCCTTGGTAATGATTTTGTTATTGTATTGTGAAGTTTGTTGTGTTTGTCTTCCCTTATGTGTTAATATGGACTAGTCCGTTTGTATAAATGTGTCCCTGCTGTTTAACTTGTAGATCAGTTTAGTTTGTTTTCTCACATACTCAGTTGTTTGAGTTTAGTTTGTTCTGTTGATCTCTTTTATAGGCCTAAACATCTTTGATTTGATTATTTCAAAAATTTGATTATTTTTTGGACTTTATTTTCCTTTTGAATCTTTTGTATATGATTTTTTTGATTTAGTAAAATATATTTTTGGGAAAGATTTCTATGGCCCTCATTCTTTGACTGCTTGGTCCCTCACAGATACTATAATCGTAGTTAGAATATTATGTTTTCAGTGACTTAAAAAAAAAAAGTGAATCATATTGTTTTTAGTATATTAACATTATTGAATGTGACTGTATGTATGACAACTGAATTGATTCGTTCTTGAGTAACATCATGCTTTCTTTTTCAGATTCCAGAGAACTCAAAGGAAAAGAGGCAGTATCTGATGCAAGACGCAGATTTGTAAAAACCTGAACCGCTGGACCTGTAGTTATGATGACATCAGACTTCTGAAGCCAATTATATTTTTAAAGGTTGAAATGCTTTTGTCCTATTTCTCCCCCTTTCTTTTTAAAAAAAAAATATATATATATTTTAATATTTTGTTGTCATTGATTGATTGAATAAAATAAATTGACTCAACTGCTGGAAAGGTGTCATATATATTTTAAAAGGTTTTCGACAAATTTTGTAATGGTCAGGAATTTGTTGACGCACCATTGAAGTGTGATTGAAATATTAATGTTGTTTCAACATTAATTGTTACATCAGATGGCAACATTGTTTGACATTCCTTTTCAGTCTTTCAACAAAATGTATTTAGTATCAACATCACATTGTAACATTGATCAAACCATATTACCAAAGATTATTTTTTGTTAATTTCAATGTTGATTCCACATCAGTGATGTAGAATCAATCATAGTGTAACGTTGATTCAACAATATTACCATTGATTATTTTTGTTCACTTCAATATTGATTCAGCATCAGTGATATAGAATCAATCATAGTGTAACATTGATTCAACAATATTACCATGGGTTATTTTTGTTAATTTCAGAGCTGATTCAACAGCAGTGATGTAGATTCAACATCATAGTGTAACGTTGATTCAACAATATTACCATTGAATTATTTTTATTTCAATATTGATTCAACAGCAGTGATGTATAATCAATAATAGTGTAACGTTGATTCAATAGCATTACCATTGATTTTTTGTTCAACATAGATTCAATATTAACTGAGGGTGCAAAAGTGATGTTGATAAAATATCACTTTGTAATGTTGAATCAATACTATTACCATTAATTTTTGGTTGAATTTCCAACATTATTTCAATATTAACTGATGGTGCAAGAGTGATGTTGATAAAATATCACTTTGTAATGTTGAATCAATACTATTACCATTGATTTTTGGTCGAATTCCCAACATTATTTCAACATTAACTGAGGGTGCAAGAGTGATACAAAAGCAACATTACTTTGAGTCAACATTGTTTCAATGATTACATGCTATTTTGAACTTTTTTTCATTATTATTTATTCGGGTATAACACACTGATAAATAATATGTATTACCTGATAAAAAATATTTGCACTAAATGCTGCACAAAACTATTCCACTACTTGAGATAAGCCGTAGCCTAGCGCCTACATCTGACAATTTGGGGTTAAAACACTCACATGAGCGGCTGATCTGCAAACCACACATACTTAACAGTGTTAAATTTGAAAAATACTGTTTGATAGAACTGTTTTGTTACCACAGTTATCTGCGTGCTTCCTCAGCGATGAAGTTCCACATTTGCGGCTATCCAACAAGAAAATGCATGCAGCAAGTCTTTCACAATATTTTCTTCAGATAACTCCAAATTTCTCACACACACTGGACCTCATTTTTGATGACTTTTGTCGACAACTTTACAATCCCCACTAGCTATTCTTTTCTTCAACTCCTCAGCATCCATCTCGACAACTGCAGATCGCGGCATCGCGTGCGCGGTTATGAGGAATTTTTAAAAGTGAAAGTAGTAACGTTAGGTCCTGGGAGGGCGTGGGGCGTGGGCACAAATAAACTGATGTGGATTATTAATTATTTTATCAACTTGAAATACAGCCATATTTTTGTAGATGTGTTCCAAAAAATATGCATATTTTACGTTTGCATGTGATTGTTTTAAACCCGTGTTACCCGTGTATGTTGCTTGAGTGATTTGAGTGATAGGCTTTGCCCTATTTAATTTAAGTTATTTATATTTCATTTTTTTTTTTCTGTGACATTTTTTTCTCTGCTGACAGTAATAAATAATATTTATTTTGACACAAACACAATTTTTGTATAGCATTTATAATTGTTATAGGCTACTTAATCTCTCTCTTTCCGTTAGAGATGGAAAATGAGATCTAAAATTTGCCGACCCGTCAGGTCGGGATATAAAAAGCGGGTGAACACAGAGGGTATTAAGCGGTTTCATTTGTATCCATAGGCCTACTCCGCGTAGCTGGCCCGCCATCTACTGTCTAAAAAAAATATTGGCCCGCGGCCAAAGTTACTTGCCGACCCCTGGTGTAGAGTGTAAAGAGCACAGGTGAGCTCACACAGCCCTGAGGAGCACCTATGTGTGTTATTTTTGAGTCTGATAGGATATTATTGATCCTCACAACCTGAGTACAGCTCGTTAAAAAACGAGTGATACCATTTGATCAGGAAATGGAAGCTTTAGCGTTATGTTCTGCCAGGAAGACTCAATTGCTACGTCACTTATTACCTTCTCATCTATCCAATCGTGTCTAAGACTTGCGGTATAAAAGACCGGTACTTACACATGTTGGAGTTCGCAAATGCTGACGCTTTCGTTTACCTCCATCCTCCCCACCACCTCCAAGAGGGTTCCTTCCCCTCCATCCTCCCCACCACCAGGATGGTCCCTTCCTATATCTCCCGGGGGGGTCGGCTGCGCCCCTGCCTTCGTCTTCTGGCAGGAAATGCAGAGTCTGGACCCTCGGATTGCGAACGATGGACAGGGCCTACGCCAAAGAACTTTATTGCTTGCTGGGCTATCAATAAATGTATTTATTATTACAGTATTTATTCTCCCGAGTCTTTCTGGTAGAAATACCCATTCATCTGCACACTGCATTGTCCATTCTTGTCAATCACGACCTAGTGTTGGCAACTTCCAGACTAACTATCTTCAGCGACTACTTACCTAGCTTTTACTAGTTATTCTTCATCCTTGTAAGCACCTACTACTCCCTCTGCAAAGACGAAGAAGATTTTGGATAAGGTTGACTGTCATTTCATTCTTAAAAAGACTACTCACCTGCTGACTTACCTGTGTTTGTTCATCTACACAGCAAAAACTCCAGTGTTAAATTAACTCTCCTGGGAGTTTATATGGCTCCAGACTCAAGAGTGTAAAGTGTTGAAATATGAGTGTTAAATTAACACTCAAGAGTGTTAAAGTTAATGAGATAATTAAGTGATTCATTGAGTGATGATTGAGCATTATTGAAGACACCTGATGTTAACAAGCAGAATCACTGAAGGAGAAAATCACAAATTGTACGTCACCATTATGGAGATCAGTGTGTGATTTAGTTGGGCTCTTGACCCTTATAATTTTAACTTTAGGTTTTGTTTGTCTTTTGTATCTGAGTTAAAACAGCCAGATGAACAAAGACAAAAAGTGGATGGTGTTGGTTATGTTTTGACATAATCATGGCATAATCATGCAAACTAAACTCATTGAGATAGTTTAACTTGTTAATTACAACTGCTCTGTGACTCCACAGCATAAGACTTTCAGTGTTTTTAATACTATCCAAAAAAACCCTTAAAAAAGTATTTTTTATTTAGAAATGCAGACATCAATAATCAGACTGTAAATCTCAACAATGGTGACATTAATAAAGCATTGCAGTGCATTCTGGCAGCCACCAATCACAACTCATTAATGGCTCCCATCATGTATTGCAGTGTGAATAAATTATGATCTGAATCTGAATTTCCTAATTGAATAATTTGTTCGTCACCATTGTTGAGATGCATAGATTGAATCTTGATGTCTATGTGTGCCGTAAAGAAGACTTTTTTATTTATTTTTTGAAAACAAGTAAATAACTTTTAAGAAATCCTTTATATTATATTGAAAATTCTGGATCTTTGACATAGTATCAGTGATGCTATAATCAATAATATAAATCTAAGTCAGAAATGAGGATCTTAATGAGTTCAATGATTAAGTTCATATGATGATTACATCATAACATAAATCAAGAACATCAGATCACTTTTTCCCTTTGTTCATCTGCCTGTTATAACTCAGTAACAACAGACAAACAAAATTTAAAGTTAACAATTTAAGGGTCAAGAGCCCAACTAAATCAAACACTGATCTCCATAACGGTGGCTTATAATTTGTGATTTTCTCCTTCAGTGATTCTGCTTGTTAACATCAGGTGTCTTCAATAATGCTCAATCATCACTCAATTATTCACATAATTAGCTAATTAACTTTAACACTCTTGAGTGTTAATTTAACACTCATATTTTAACACTTTACACTCTTGAGTCTGGAGCCATATAAACTCCCAGGAGAGTTAATTTAACACTGGAGTTTTTGCTGTGTACCTGCTAAATAAACTCCAGTGCTGTTGATCTCTGTGTCTCTTCCTCTGTTTCAGTTTCACTAAACGGCCCAACGCGCTCGCTGGCATGGACATTTAAGAAGGGATGGATGTTTGCTTCATCTGATAGGCTTGGTGAGTGAAATTGTATTTGTATTATCTTTCTGTATATGTATAATTTTCTTTAGATTTTCTGTCTAAAAGTGACCAAAAAGACATTTAACTCCAGCTCACCATCTGTGTCGCCAAACTGCTCCATCTCCAAAACGTTCGTACGCATGGGTCAGAGTGTGCATGCAGGTGTGCAAATTTTCCCGTCAAGTTTGTTTTTATAAATCACAACTTATGCGTCGGAAGTGGCGTACGCCTCTTTCAGGGCCTGTTTTGTGCGTACGCAATGGTTATAAATAAGGCCCCATATGTGTCCATGATATGTGAAACTGACTGGACCATGTAACCAGATTTTAACTGAATTTAACCTTTTAATAACCAACGCCCCCGGTACCGGGGGCAACATCTTGTTATGATGTTCGTAGGTTATTTTTATAAGCTTCCAAATAAGGTATTACCCAATACATGGTATCATTTGAAAGCTTAGAATCTAGTCTTTACAAAGAATACCATCACTTTCGTTTTTATGATACATATCAAATGAAATATTAGCTTAAAAGTTGTTGAAACCGAAGTGCCCCGCAGCGGGACACACCCCCCCCCCCCCCCTCCGCGAAAAAAAATTCATAATCATATTACTAAGCAACCACTGAATGGAACAACACAAAATAGATATCATTTTAAAGCTTAGAATCTCAGCTTTTTAATGCATATAATCACTCTGATTTTCTCTGAACGAGAGCTGACTAGTCCCTCTAACTCTGATGCCCCCGCCCGCGGGGGCAACCTGGCTGCGAAAATATATATATTATCATATTTTTTCAAAAATAATGCCTCGATTAACACAAAATTGGTGTCATTTCAAAAATTAGAGTCTGAGCTTTACAGTGAATGCAGCCAATTTGATAAACTCCTAAGTAGTGCTGAGTTATTCGCTGATAAATAGAGGGGGGGGGGGGGGGGAAATCATACTTCATACTGCAAAATGTTAAAAACATCATACAGCTCGATAGTCCTGTGCCATATGCTCCGAATGTGGAAAATGACACATCATTATTTACAGCAGATGCTTACGATAAAAATGAATCCAAACCGTAACCTCGGTTCTCTCTAGATGAGGGAACGAGTATTGCGTAAGCTAGCTTACGCTACGGGAAAGATTCCATCTTTCTGAGAAATTGAAGCCAAAAATTATCCTATAATTTTGTATCCATTGTCAACGCAGTTCAGCTGCAGCAGACCATGAGAGGGCTAGCTAGCCGCTCATTGGTTCGCTCACGGAGAACTGCTTAAGCCTATGAGGGAGCGCGAGTGAACCCGCGACCAATGAGAGTCTGACTCGCTCTCAATACGTCACCGCCCACCGAAACGGGTGTGGACGAGACTATAAATATCCCGAAATAGGCTGAATAATCTGGTTTTTTCATATACTGAAGCGAAAATCGCCAGTAGCACAAGCACGGCCAGGAACGCAATACTCGTTCCCTCATCTAGAGAGAACCGAGGTTACGTTAGGTAACCGATTCGTTCTCTTACGAGAGGTTCTCTCGTATTGCGTAAGCTAGCTTACGCTACGGGAACCCCTGGTCAACGCCGTGCGTGCTAAGCATCCACTATTAGTCCCAGGGGGGGACCCCGGGGAACTCTGTAAGTGGAATGAATATATGTACATGTGACAAAAAGCCAGCGGAGCGGGCCGGTGACTGTGTAGTACATAAGCACATTATAGAGAGGGAACAGAACGAACTCGGTCTGTGTAATTAACCCCCTATAGTGCAGCTCAACCAGAAGAGCTGAAACATATACTAGACTGCTAGTAGTTTAGCCTGCAAGACGGGTACTTCCAGATTGTAAAATCTGACAAAGGTGGAGGGGGAAGCCCATCCCGCTGCCACGCAAATGTCGTGAATGGAAATTCCGCTGGACCATGCCCACGATGAGGCCATGCCTCTAGTGGAATGAGCCCTGATGCCCAGAGGGCATGGCAGGTCTTTAGAAGCGTATGCTGCTGCAATGGCATCAACAATCCATCTGGATAGGGACTGTTTCGAAGCGGCCAACCCCTTGGTGCGCCCACCGAACGAAACAAAAAGCTGCTCGGATCGTCTGACCGGAGCAGTGCGAGTAACGTATAATCTCGGGGCCCTGACTGGACATAGGAGATTAGTATCAGATTCGCTATCGGATGCGGGCAGAGCCGATAGGGATATAACTTGTGCCCTGAACGGGGTGCCGATCGCTTTGGGGACATAGCCATGCCTAGGTTTGAGAACGACTAAGGAGTCATTAGGTCCGAACTCAAGACAGGACGCGCTGGTGGACAGCGCGTGTAGGTCTCCCACCCGTTTTACTGACGCGAGCGCGAGTAGAAAAACGGTCTTTAGCGACAGGTACTTTAGGTCCACGGTGTTTAACGGTTCGAATGGGGGAGCTTTCATAGCATCAAGAACTATGGAAAGGTCCCAAATCGGCACCGAAGGGGGGCGAAGGGGGGTTCATCCTTCTAGCTCCCCTGAGGAAGCGGACTACCAACCCATCTTTGCCCAGTGACTGGCCGCGCCGGGGTTCAGCAAACACCGCGACGGCTGCCACATACACCTTAAGAGTGGACAGGGATCTGCCCTTGTCCAGCATCTCTTGGAGAAAATTTAGCAAGGAGGGAACCTCGCATAACCGTGGGTCCAGACCCTTTTCGGTGCACCACTCTGAGAGCACAGACCATTTTGACGCATGGAGCCTTCTGGTAGAAGCCGCTCTAGCCTGCATGATCGTGTTTAACACTCCCTCTGGCAAAGCAACGGGTAGTTGTTGAGCACCCACGCGTGTAGCGCCCAGCGCTCTGGGTGGGGATGCCAGATCGTGCCGCGAGCTTGGGAGAGGAGATCTGCTCTGACTGGAATGGGCCACGGCGCTGTCTGTGACAGCTGCGTGAGCTCCGGAAACCAAGTCTGACCCTCCCAGCGCGGGGCTATGAGGAGCACCGAGTGCTGCGCTTCTCTGATTCTCTGAAGCACCTGTGGTAGCAGAGAGACCGGAGGGAAAGCATAAAGCGGGCGGCTGGGCCAGGTTTGGGCTAGCGCGTCCTCGCTCCATGAGAAATATTGGGCAGTGGGTGTTCTCCGCCGAGGCGAAGACGTCCACCTCTGCTCTGCGAATAAACGCCACAGTTTCTGAACTGTAAGAGGATGCAGGGACCACTCCCCGGGGGGAGTGGGGTTCCTGAACAGGCTGTCTGGACCGTCGTTCAGATGTCCCGGCACGTGCGTCGCCCTGAGCGAGGGCAGGTGACACTGAGACCAAACTAGGATGCGTTCTGTCAGCTGGAAAAGATTCCTGGATCTGACTCCGCCCTGACGGTTTATATAAGAGACCACGGCTATATTGTCCGAACGGATCAGCACGTGGTGGCCCTGAATGCGCGGGAGAACGCGCATGAGCGCGTTCTCGACCGCCAACCTCTCCCAACAGTTTATGTGTAGGAGGCTCTCTTGAGCTGACCAGGGGCCGAAGGCCGGTGAGCCCTCGCAGACCGCTCCCCAACCCGTGTTGGAGGCGTCTGTCGAGATGACTTTTCGGCGTGAAACTGTCCCCATGGAAACGCCCCGCTGAAACCATTCTGCCACTGACCATGGCTGCAGAGCTGTGATACAGGTCTGCGTTACTTTTATCAGCTGGTGGCCCGTGGTCCACGCTCGGTGAGACACACGGCTCCTCAACCAAAGCTGAAGCGGGCGCATGCGCAGTAACCCCAGCTGGAGCACCGCGGAGGCTGAGGCCATACAGCCCAACGCTCTCTGAAATGTTTTCAAAGGCGTGAGTCTGTTCATCTGAAAAGATGCGGCGAGACGCTGCACACGGTGCGCGCGCTGCGTTGACAGACGCGCCGTCATCGTGACCGAGTCCAGCTCTATACCCAAGAAGGAGATAGTCTAACTGGGTTGTAGTACGCTCTTTGTCCAGTTGACAGAGAGGCCCAAAACTTTCAGATGGTCGAGGAGAACTGTATGATGAGACAGTAACTCACTCTGAGATTGTGCCAAAATCAGCCAGTCGTCCAAGTAGTTCAGTATTCGCAGCCCCTGACTCCGCAGGGGGGCGAGCGCCGTATCCATGCACTTCGTGAACATACGGGGTGCTACGGATAGGCCGAACGGTAGGACGGTGTATTGATAAACCTGGCCTTCGAGGCGAAACGTAAGAATGGCCTGTGAAGGGGATTTATCTGGATCTGAAAGTATGCATCTTTCAGATCTAGTGATATGAACCAGTCCCCCTGGCGCACATGCGCGAGGAGTTTTCTGATAGTGAGTATTTTGGACGGTCTCTTCATGAGAACTTTGTTCAGCGATCTGAGGTCTAATATTGGTCTGAGACCGCCGTCTTTCTTGGGGACAAGAAAATAACGGTCGTAAAACCCCGACTCGCTCATAGCCAGAGGCACCCTCTCTATAGCCTTTTTGCACAACAGAATTGCTATCTCTGAACGGAGCAGCGCGTCACTGCTTCTGGGTTCACAGTAGTTTCTAGCCGCGCTCGGAAGCGAGGAGGGCGGCGGCAAAACTGTAAGCGATAGCCTAGCTTTATTGTGTTTAACACCCACTGCTTCCCACGCTTTGAAGCGTGACGCTAGGGGGTGAATGGCTACATGGTCCCCGTCGCTGCACTTCGCGGGCTGCGTGAGCGCGCTGATAGTGTTTACAACAGCGGGACGTACACTCGGAGAGGAGTTTATGGGCCCTGTAATAGAGTGAACAGAGGTAAGACGCGCACACGGGCTTGTGGCGGCTGTCAGAGCGAGAGCGAGGGCGGCCGCCCTGGTGTCGCTGAGAAGTCTGACTGTGTTTAGCTAGGCGCTAGGGTGGGGCTCGTGCAGGAGGCTGGTCACGTGAGTGGCCTGCAGAGGAGCTAGCGCGACGAGGCAGAACAAAATTCGCGGGAAATCCTCAATCCGCGACTGGAGGGGGATTTTTCCCCCCGCTCTCGTCTCATTCACGAAGTACCTCACTCTGTAGTAGACATGGGGTGCAGAAGCTGCTTGGCCGGCGGCTGAAAGCTTGAAGTCGGACTGCAGGCTTTAGCGGGTAGCACAGGTGATGAGCGCCATCTCGCGGAGGGCGGCATAGACGTGCGGCGGCCAGGTCCTCTACAGGGAAAAAGGAGATAAAGCCCTTCTCTGCGGCTCCGTCCACAACGCGACGCGGGGTGGAAGAGTCAGAGCGAGTTCTAGCAGAGAGCGGGGCGTTCCAGGACTTCGTGAGTTCTGCGTGCAGATCAGGCAGAAAGGGCGCAGCCCGTTTAGCGGCGGGAGTCGAGCGCTGGTGGAAGTAGCTGCGCGGGTCCCGGTTGATTCTCGGGCCGAGGAGGCGTGAGAATCGGACCAATCCTCACCGTCTGAAGCGAGAAGCGAACATGTCTCCTTGGTGTCCGCGGCGTCAACGGAGGCAACAGAGCGGCCACTCGGCGGCAGCTGTATGTCCGGAAGCGGCGGAGATGGAGAGCGGGAGCGAGATGCTCCGGCGGGATGAACGCTTCCGGCTGGGGGTCCGGCGGCCTCTGAGAGCGGCGTTTCTTTCTCCGCGGCGAAGTCAGAGGCGGCACGGAAGCATCTTAGTGGCCGAAGTCGAGCCCGCGGGGTCAACAATGGCATAGTTTCGCAGAGCTCGCAGCCGCCACAGCGGGGGCGAGCTCGGCGTGCTCCAATCCGAGGCAGAGAGCGCAGAAGAGGTGGCGTTCCCCAGCCTCGAGGGGAGCGCGGCAAGAGCCGCCAGAAAATTTACGAGACATCTTGAAAAAGACGCTCGCTCTTTTAGATACAACAATATATAGGAAGCATTTTTGTAAAAAGGATACAATCCGTCGGATGGCGCTAGCTCACAGGACGGCTGAAGGTGGCGAAGACGGCCAGCTTCCTCAGTCTCCCAAACGCTCGCTAGAAGGTGCCTTTTCGACGACGGCGGCTTCTCTCTCAGGATCAGCAGATGCAGGTGCGTCGCTGAAGGATGAAAAAATCAGATTATTCAGCCTATTTCGGGATATTTATAGTCTCGTCCACACCCGTTTCGGCGGGCGGTGACGTATTGAGAGCGAGTCAGACTCTCATTGGTCGCGGGTTCACTCGCGCTCCCTCATAGGCTTAAGCAGTTCTCCGTGAGCGAACCAATGAGCGGCTAGCTAGCCCTCTCATGGTCTGCTGCAGCTGAACTGCGTTGACAATGGATACAAAATTATAGGATAATTTTTGGCTTCAATTTCTCAGAAAGATGGAATCTTTCCCGTAGCGTAAGCTAGCTTACGCAATACGAGAGAACCTCTCGTAAGAGAACTAAAGATATTCCTCATGGAGTTCTAACACAGTTCTAACACAAAAAAAATCCAGACGCACGTTGCTAAGCAAGGTAGCTTAGACTTGGCCTTTTTACTCGTATCTTCATGTAACATACATCAATCATGAAATATTACACATCGATATTTACAGCAGGAGCTCACGATTACAAAGAGCCCAAACTCAATATAATCCATCAATCAGATCTAAAGATATTCCTCATGGCGTTTCTACACAAATAAATACCAGAGACGCAGCTAGACAAGTATATACTCAATGCACTAGCGTTTGGTTTTCGCGTATAACTTCATGAAGCATGCCTAGATCGTAGAAAATGGCATATCTTTATTTTCAGCAGACTCTCACGATTAAAAAGAGCCCAAGCACAATATAATCCATCACTTAGATCTAAAGATATTCCTAATGGAGTTGTGACACTCGAAACTCCACAGGCGCACATAGAGCCTTGTATGTAGATGGAGCATTGATGTCACGTTTTTTAACTCAACGAATCATGCAAAAATTGTGGGAAATGGCACATCATTATTTACAGCAGATTTTTAAGAATATAAAGAGCCCAAACTCACCATAATCCATCACTCAGATCTAAAGATATTCCTCGTGGACTTCTAAAACGAAGTTGCATCTAGGCGCACCAATGAAGTAGCAGTAGCAGCGATGCTATGCTATTTTGATGTGACGTTGCAGCTCATAACTCCACGAAACATGCATGGATTGTGAAAAATTGAACACCTTTATTGACAGCAGATTCTCACGATTACAAAGAGCCCAAACACAATATAATCCATCGCGTTGATCACGAGATATTCCTCATGAAGTGATGAATACTTGGCTAAAAAGTCTCTCGTCTTTATGGGGGGCAATGTGTTTTCCAATGTTCCCAGAGCCATCCGTGCTCGTTCTCAAACGTGGAATAACACAAAATAGGTATCATTTTAAAGCTTAGAATCTCAGTTTTTTTAATGCATCTAATCTCTTTTATTTTCTCTGAACGAGAGCTGACTAGTCCCTCTAAATCTGGTGCCCCCGCCCGCGGTTTTTGACACAAAATTGGTGGCATTTGAAAAATTAGAGTCTGAGCTTTGCAGTGAATGTAGCCAATTTGATAAACTCCTAAGTAGTGCTGAGTTATTTGCTGATAAATAAATAAATAAAAATGTCATAATCTATAAAATACTTTTTTTTACTATGTCAAAAACATCATACAGCTCATGAAACATTCACAGATCGTTGAAAATGGCAATTAATTTTTTACATCATATTATTACAATTAAAATGATTAATATATTGCTTTTATGATAAGAAATTCTTCATGGAGAACCAATTTAAAAAATGCCCATTAGGGGGCGTCAAGGGCTGAACAAAAATGCTATATTGGTTCCAAATGCTGTAACTTTTGATTACTTCATCCAATCACCACAACATTTTATCCAGCTGCAGGTCACATGTAGAGGTACTTCACCAAAAAAGAATTTTCCTTCTACCTGTTTTCCTTCCTGAGTTATTCCATGACAAATAAGAAATATGCAAAATCATAATAAAAATTATATATATATATATATATATATATATATATATATATATATATATATATATATATATATATATATATATATATATATATATTCTGTCTTTTATCCGCAGTTTCTCAGCAGGAGAATGTCCAAATGTAATGTAATTTATATTTTTAAAAAATTTGAAAAGTGTTCTTTCAAACGATACCTACCTTTTGACTCTCCTTACTATAGTTTTGAAGTTATGAGTCTTTACTTTTGTGTGTCACTCAGAAAAAAAAAACTCTAAAAACTCTAAAAAGTCCCTCAGTGCTTAACAGGCTAACAAAGTCATGTGCAGGTCACATTCCATCTAAGATAGAACATTAAGAAATGATACATTTCAAAAACAAAAAAGGCCTGTTTTAGGACCATTGTAATGTTTGGCATTATAATGATTGGCATTCAAATTTTATTTAGCCTAACGTACTCGGTTACTAACGTAACCTCGGTTCTCTCTAGAGAGGGAACGAGTACTGCGTAATATCTTACGCTATGGGCTACGGGAAAACTCTTTTCCACGAGATATTGAAGCCAAAAATTATCCTTAATTTTTTATTAATGTAAAACGCTTTGCGGCAGCAAGCAGACATAGGCGAGACAGCTCGCGCGCCTATTGGCTGCCCTGCGGCAACAGCAGCAGCCTATCGAGAGAGGCTCTGCGTGACGTCACGACGAATGGGGGCCTTTCGCGCCCATATCGTCACGTCCCGCCAGAAAGGGCGTGGTCTCGCCCTAGAAATAGGCTCGATAGCTGCTCTTACGTTGGTTTTCATCGCCGAAGCGAACCAGAGCGTATTCCAAGCACGGCAAGATACGCAGTACTCGTTCCCTCTCTAGAGAGAACCGAGGTTACGTTAGTAACCGAGTACGTTCTCTTACGAGAGTATCTCTCGTACTGCGTAATATCTTACGCTATGGGGAACACAATGCAACACGCCGTGCTGGTAGGGATCCAACACCAAAGTCCAAGGGCCGAAGCCCGGGGCGCATATAGTGCATAATCACCATAAACTCACAGAGAGTGAGGGAAGAGAGGCTAGAAGCATCATTCCCTGTAAAATAGCATCCGAAAGGAGCTAATCATGTGACAAATAGAGCATACCGTCAGGGTGAACATTCAGCCTGAACTGGGTGGCCACATGTGTGTCAACATTTTTAATGAGCTGCTGTACCGGTCAGTGAGCAATACGCAGGTCAAACTCAGTATCCGAGCCGCACAGCGGGCAGATAGCACTGAAATTTATACCGCCAAAAGCTTAGCTTGTAAGGCGGGAACCTCCAGGTTATAGTATTTTATAAATGTAGACGGCGAGGCCCAGCCCGCGGGCATACAAATATCTTGCAGGGTACCCCCGCTAGACCATGCCCACGAGGAGGCCATGCCTCTTGTGGAGTGCGCTCTAACACCCAAAGGGCACTGTAGGCCCTTAGAAGTGTAAGCCAGCGCTATGGCACCGACTATCCATCTGGATAGGCTCTGTTTCGAAGCGGCAAGTCCCTTAGCACGGCCGCCAAACGAAACGAGAAGCTGCTCAGTCTGTCTGAAACCAGACGAGCGGGACACATAAGCCCTTAGTGCCCTGACAGGGCAAAGGAGACTCGCGTCCTTCTCCTCATTGAGAACCGGAAGGGCAGACAGGGAAATCACCTGGGCCCTGAACGGTGTGTTTGAGGGATTTTGGCACGTAGCCGTGCTTCGGTTTGAGTATGACCTTTGAGTCATTAGGTCCAAACTCCATGCATGACGCGCTCACTGAAAGCGCTTGCAAGTCCCCTACGCGCTTCACTGAAGCGAGAGCCATAAGAAACGCTGTCTTGAAAGACAAGTGTTTCATGTCTGACGACTGGATTGCCTCGAATGGGGCACCTTTCATGGCCTCCAAGACCGTGGAAAGGTCCCATGTCAGGACTGAAGGGGGCCTGGGAGGGTTTAGCCTCCGAGCTCCTCTAAGGAAACGCACGACTAAGTCGTTCTTTTCTAGTGACTGGCCAGACACCGGTTTTGCAAACGTTGCTATGGCCGCCACGTATACTTTGAGCGTGGAAGGGGACCTGCCCTTATCCAGTAGCTCCTGAAGGAAGGAAAGCACTTCCGTAACCCCGCAGTCTACAGGTGAAAAGCCCTGCGCTTGACACCAAGCAGAGAACACAGACCACTTCGAGGAGTAGAGCCGTCTGGTAGACGGGGCTCTAGCCTGCGCGATCGTGTTTAACACTCCCTCTGGGAGGTCAGCGGGTACCCGTTGATGGCCCATGCGTGCAGGGACCACAAATCCGGGCGAGGATGCCAAATCGAGCCTTCCGCCTGAGAGAGGAGGTCTCTCCTCAACGGTAAAGGCCATGGGGCAGCGCTGGTCAGCTGCATCAGGACAGGGAACCACGACTGGTTTGTCCAGAGCGGAGCTATGAGTAGCACTGGGCATCCCTCCCTCCTGATTCGCTCCAACACCTGAGGCAGGAGTGAGACAGGGGGAAAAGCATATTGGGGGCGGCAGGGCCAAACATGGGCCCGCGCGTCCCGGCCTTTCGAGAAGAATCTCGGGCAGTGAGCGTTTTCTTGGGACGCGAACAGGTCCACCTGCGCTTTGCCAAACGTTTCCCACAGCAGCTAGATAGTCTGCGGGTGCAGAGACCATTCTCCTGCTGGGACGTTGTTTCTGGACAGCCTGTCTGGTCCCACATTTAGGTGACCAGGCACATGCGCCGCTCTCAGCGAGAGCAGGTTGTGCTGAGCCCAGACCAGGAGGCGCTCCGTCAGCCTGTAAAGGTTTCGGGACCTGACGCCGCCCTGGCGATTTATGTACGCCACCACTGACATGTTGTCCGACCGGACCAATACGTGGTGGCCTTTTATCTGGGGACAGAAGCGCCGTAGCGCTTTGTCGACTGCTATTAATTCCAAGCAGTTTTTGTGAAGGAGCTTCTCCCGTACTGACCATAGGCCAGCTAGCGGTCTGCCCTCAAGCAGCGCTCCCCACCCCGATGTGGAGGCGTCCGTAGACACCACCCTCACACTCGAGGGGATCCCCAGACTCACATCTGACTGATACCAGTCGGTTACTTTCCATGGTTTCAGAGCCGAAATGCACTGAAGGTCGACCCTGAGGCGAAATAGACCTGCGGTCCACGCCCTGGGGGGAACTCGTGCTTTTAGCCATAGCTGCAGTGGGCGCATGCGGAGCAGGCCCAACTGGAGTACGGAGGCTGCTGAGGCCATCAGACCCAGCATTTTCTGAAACCTTCTAAGCGGGACTATAGAACCGTGGCGGAAGGATTTCGCGACGTGCTGAATATTCAATCCGCGCTCCGGTGACAGGCGTGCCGTCATGGATAGCGAGTCCAACACTGTTCCCAGAAAGGAAATTCTCCGACTGGGGAGCAGTGAGCTTTTCGCCCAATTGACTGTAAGGCCCAGCTCCTCGAGGTGCTCGAGTAATGCGGCCCTGTGTTCTATGAGCTCCGTTCGTGAACGAGCTAGAATCAGCCAATCGTCCAAGTAGTTCAAAACTCGCATGCCCCGAAGTCTCAGGGGGGCGAGTGCCGCGTCCATGCACTTCGAGAACGTACGGGGTGCTAGGGACAGGCCGAACGGCAGGACTGTGTATTGATATGCCTGGCCCTCGAAGGCGAATCTCAAGAATCGCCTGTGATGGGACGCTATTTGTATTTGAAAATAGGCGTCTTTAAGATCTATTGACATGAACCAGTCTCCTTGGCGCACTTGCGCGAGGATTTTCCTGGCCGTAAGCATTCTGAACTGGCGCTTCACGAGCGTTCCGTTCAGCAGTCGCAGATCTAGAATGGGTCTGAGCCCACCATCTTTTTTCGGTACCAGAAAATATCTGCTGTATAAGCCCCCTTCGCTCTGAGCCTGAGATAAAGGTTCTATAACCCCTTTCCTCAGTAGTTTCGCTATCTTGGCTCGAAGTAGATGAGATACTTCGCTTTTCACCGTAGTTTCGACGCGCGCCGTGTAACGGCGAGGGCGTTGAGCGAATTGTAGCGAATAGCCTCTCGTTATAGTGTTCAACACCCGTTCTGATACCCCGGGAAGCCTTGACCACGCATCTGCGTGAATAGCTAAGGGTAGAATGAAATCTGGGCTCTGGCCGCGGCAGAACGGCGGCTCGAGAGCCCCTGTGTACTAGGAACACAACACCTTGTTTACAGTGTTCGAGGCGGGGGGGGGGGGCGCGCTGATCACAGCGGGCAGCCTGGCCGCGCTCAGCTTCTCTATGGCGGGACGCGCAGAGAAAGCGAGCGGGGCGAATCCCGTGGGATTCTGCGTGTGTTAGAGAATGTGGGCACATTTACTACACTGAGAATACTGTCAGCTCGCGCCGACTGAATCAATGCTGTGTTTACAGCGTGCGAGGCGCGCGCTGATCACAGCTGGCAGCCTGACCGCGCTCAGCTTCTCTGTGACAGGTTGTGCAGAGGAAGCGAGCGGGGGTGAATCCCGTGGGATTCGGCGTGTGTGCCAGAATGTGGGCGCGAGACTGCGGGCACATTAACTGTACTGAGAACACTGTCAGCTCGCGCTGACTGAATCAACGCTGCTGTGTTTACAGCGTGCAAGGCGCGCGCTGATTACAGCGGGCAGCCTGGCCGCGCTCAGCTTCTCTATGACGGGTTGCGCAGAGGAAGCGAGCGGAGGTGAATCTCGTGGGATTCGGCGTGTCAGTGAGAGGATGCGGGCGCGGGACAGCGGGCACATTTACTGCACTGAGAACACTTTCGGCCGGAGCCGACTGAATGTGTGTTGGTTTCGTTTTTACAGAAACCAAGGGACACGCAGTGTGTAGTGTAAGCGGGCATTGTATGGGCGCGTTCACTACATAGTCTGCACAACCGACCTGAGTCGATTTTATGTGTGCTAGCCCTGCACCGTGGCGGGCTGTGTCTGGGTGTGGGAATGGGCACTGGGGCGTGGGCATTCTTACAACACTCATAACACCATCGGCTGTAGCCGGAACACCAGAAAATACACTCTTTATTGGATTTATCTGGGTAGCCATAGAAACGGCTTTTGTGCGCAGGCAAGCGGGCTGAGACACCGGCTGCTTCGCTGCGAAATACACTGGGACAGTCACAAAGCATGGAACTGAACGAGCGAGAAGTTTTGGTGGAAATCCGGCCGCAGCGGGATCTGAACACAGTCACTTTCCTAGAGAGACTAGGAAGGCCTTGAGACCTCGGGCTTTACCTCAATCCTCGGCCGGGGCCCGCGCTGAGGGGGGCGGCGTCCAGCAGAGCGAGAGCGCGGTGTCTGATCTCGGGCCTGGCGGCGCTGCTGAGTAGCCGAAACGACGGCCTTTGTGCGCAGGAAAGCGGGCTGTGGAACCAGCTTGCTCACTGCGAAATACACTGGAACAGTCACATTGCTTGGAACTGAACGAGCGAGAAGTTTTGGTGAAATTCCGGCCGCAGCGGGAACTGAACACCGTCGCTTTCCTAGAGAGACTAGGAAGGCCTTGAGACCTCGGGCTTTATCTCAATCCTCGGCCGGGGCCCGCGCTGAGAGGGGCGGCGTCCAGCAGAGCGAGAGCGCGGTGCGTCGAGGAACACGGAGCGCTCAGCTTCCGTCATCTCGGATAGCGCCTCCCAATCGAGGCCGATGCTTTCCACGGCCTGGGTGAGCAGACGCAATCAGCTCAACCTCAATGCCGGCTCTCTTCCCAGAGGGTTGACGGGAAATGTTAGCGGAGGGGAGGTCCACGGAGCTCGCCCGATCCTCGCTATCCGAAGCCAAAAGAGAACGTGCCTCAGTGTTGTCGTCCAACTCGACGGCGTATGCGGCG
Source organism: Chrosomus eos (assembly GCA_036326025.1). Lineage (NCBI taxonomy): Eukaryota > Metazoa > Chordata > Actinopteri > Cypriniformes > Leuciscidae > Chrosomus > Chrosomus eos. The sequence continues at coordinate 21,938,105 of CM070827.1, read as the reverse complement.
GCATACGGCGGCCGCTGTCCGTCCGGGAGCGACTCGAGCGAAGCCGGGCTGGAGATAGCTCGGGCGCGCGCTGGGCGCGGCGCTTCTTGCGGCGCGGCATCACGGCGGGCTGGGATGCGGGCTCGGAGAACAAAGCTAGGCGAGTCCGCAGAGTCACCATAGGCAAGCGTTCACAATGATGGCATCCGCCGTCAGCGAGCGCGATGGCCGCGTGATCCTCACCCAGGCAGGACACGCAGATGACATGGCGGTCCTCATCGCTGAGTGGGGCTCGAACCACAGGAAGGCATCTTTAAAAAGACTCTTTTAGAGGGGTGGGAAAAAAGGCAGATAATGCAATCACACACACTCTAAGCAGAGGAAAGGATATGTACGCCGGAAAGCGCAGCAGGTACGGCGGCTGAAGGCGGCGAGGCCAGCGACTCCAGGCTCGATGGCACGTCCCGCTGAAAGGCTACAGGTCGACGGCGCGGCTTCTCACTCTGGATCCAGCGATGCGGGAGGCTTCGCTGAAGAGATGAAAATCGACGTAAGAGCAGCTATCGAGCCTATTTCTAGGGCGAGACCACGCCCTTTCTGGCGGGACGTGACGATATGGGCGCGAAAGGCCCCCATTCGTCGTGACGTCACGCAGAGCCTCTCTCGATAGGCTGCTGCTGTTGCCGCAGGGCAGCCAATAGGCGCGCGAGCTGTCTCGCCTATGTCTGCTTGCTGCCGCAAAGCGTTTTACATTAATAAAAAATTAAGGATAATTGTTGGCTTCAATATCTCGTGGAAAAGAGTTTTCCCGTAGCCCATAGCGTAAGATATTACGCAGTACGAGAGATACTCTCGTAAGAGAACTAGTTAGCCTATTATTAACTGAAGAAAATGTATAAACAAAAATGTATTGTACAATGTATAAAAGCTAATTAAAATAATATACAGTATATTATATTTTTTATGTTTTTATTTTTTTATTTACCATTATGAAACTTAGATTGAGAGAACATAAAAAATTGTAATGAACTTCAAGAACTTCACATCAGAAAATAATTATAGTTGTAAAATTGCAATTTATCATCACTTTGATTCTTTTTCAGTTTTTTTAGCTACAAAACCAAAACCAAGGAAATTGAATGCACTAAACAATGTTAATCACAGGTGTGTTGAAGTAATTGTGTGTTTGACACAGCAGTGAAATCACTGTATATAGATTTACTAAGAGGTCAGAGAAAGGGTCGGATTGTTATGTGGTATCAAGAGACAAAACAGCTCATTAAACTTTTTTTTTTCTCACAAAATAGTAACAGCGAAAAAGCTACCCACAACCACAATTATCTGCTTCATTTATTTACTGAGTACATCTGGCCAAATAACCACTCATTCCAGCTCAACTCATTTGTTATTTTTGTTATGAATCACTCATAATACATATTCGTTTGAAATTATATATATATATATATATATATATATATATATATATATATATATATATATATATATATATATATATATTATATATATCCAGATTGCAGTGCTGAAATTAAAATAGTAAAAAACAAACAAAAAAACAATCATATCAGATAATACATCCTTTAATATTTTATTTTCTTCACATCTTACGTTTGTCTTCTATCTTTGTCGTTTATATTCTGATTTGTCATCTTAAAGGGATAATTCACCCCAAAATGAAAATGCAGATTTGGAGCAACTTGAGGGGCAGTAAATGATGACAAAATACTGATTTGTAGATGAACTAAACTTTTTTTAAATTGAAGCCTCTAAAGTAATTGTTGACTTGATAAAAGTTGAAGTTCGAAACCACACTGAACTTTAAAATCCCATTTATTCTGTGTAATAAAAGTTTCTGGATAAAATATAAAGTTATGGTGTTAAGGGAAGCAGACATATTTATGGAAATATATTTCTCTACTAATTATATAAAAGCAACTTTGTCATTTTCTTGCTCCAATTAAAGATGGTCTGATCACTGACAATCAGATGCTTTTTGGAACATTCCCAAATCATGCACGATCAAATAGATTATTAGGTTTTGTTCATGCTTGCTTGAGTGTTGCAAAAAGACATGAGGGTGAGTAAATAATGACAGTTTTCATTTTAGGTGAACTTTTCCTTTAAGACTTGCTAAATAATTTGACCCATGCCTAGTTGATTTACCAACAATGTATGTTTAACAGGCTGGACCTGACTTAAAGTCTGAGACCAAATGAAGTGGAAATGTATGGTTTTGAATAACAGAACAAGGCTCTGAAAATAAGACGGATTTTCACTTTTGCTTTCAAATTCAATGTAAGGTCTCTAAACATGAACCATAAATGAGGGGCCAAATGCATCAAGTGATTCACAGTCACAGTCCAAGATCAACTTCCCTGGCCGCTAAACCTGTCCATTTGTATTCGAATAGTGAAAGCTTATCAAACATAAGCCACCTGCCAAACCGGATACAAAAAACACCAGCCAACAGTATGAGTCATTGTGTGCTTGCTATACAATTTTAAATGATGGGAATACATCTATACTGAGGGTGAGCCTATCTAGTTCTATTTAACAAAGCCATCTCTACCGTTAAGGTGCATAACCACTAAATTGGATTCTTAAGGTGTACTATAAAATATCCAATTTTAGTTTAGAATGGAACCTCTCTGATTCTGGTGTCAGACGATAAATCTTTACCTTATTTATGTGCTGACATTCATCTCTTGGTTATTATCATTAAATGTCTCCCAGTGTCTCATCAATTCTCCTCATTTTCCCATGTATAAGGTAATAGTTCCCTATCAGTGGTCTGTCTCCAGAGAGTGTTTAGTCCAAGTGCATTAGAAGCAAGAGATGGTGATGAATAGGGATGTTCTTTAATCTTTCACTCATAACGGTTTTGTCAAACATTATCACAACTCTCTGCACACAAATTACTGTGATTGATCCACCTCTGGTATCAGGGGTACTTTAAAGTCTCTGAATTGCAATCACCTGACCTTGTCACCTGCACTGAAAAACAAGCCACACAAAAGCCCTTCATTTGGATGCAGTGCAGCTCAGATGTTATACCTCTATCAACACATGTTCTCATGTGGAATGAAGTGCTAGAAGTACAGGTGATATTCAACATGACATCATGACTTTTGCGTAAACATACACGCCACTTTCAAGTCAAGTGGCGTGTTATTTATACGCATTTTGAGCTATCCGCGTGTATGCGTGTATATCAACGCCGTTATGTCCGAGTGATTCCGCGTGTATGTACACGCTGTTATAAATCCGAGCGAAATAAAGCCAAATTTTGATATACATCTGGGGGAGCGATATTTTTCTTCCTAGGATGGTAGGGAAAGACTCATAAATGGTATTAATCAGTGACGGGTAGGTTTAGGGACGGGGTTGGGGTAGTTCATATATTTATATATACAGTAATGTAACGTTAAGTCAACGGCGTTCATAAACACGCTGAAAAGCGATTATGCGTGTTGATAACACGCCAAAAATGGAAATACGAATTGGCGTGTCATACATACGCAGTTTCATGAGATCAGTCTGTGATATTAGCAAAACTTCCACACCCAATTAAGAAAAAACAGCATAGAGTGAAATTCAAACAGATGTTGTATAAATGTATAACACTGAGGGCCCTATTTTAACGATCTGAAACGCAAGTATCAAACGCAAAACGCAAGTAAATTTGTGGGCGGATACCGGCGGGATAAATTACTCTTGCGCCCAACGCAAATATAAAATGGGTTAGTCTGAAGAAGCTACATTACTTATAGGTGTGGTTTGGGCATAACTTGAAATAAAGCAATCAGAGAGTCATCTCACATTCCATTTAAAAGTAGGCACGCATGTTCCATGGCAGATTGGTTTTATGATGGCGGATTTGCCAGGTGCACGCCAAGGAACGGTTCACAGCCAAAGAGACAGACGCTCTCTTTAGGGCCATTAAAGACAGAGAAGTGACATTGTATCGGGATGAGAGAAACCCACCCTGATTAGCTTTGGTTAAACAGGCGTATAATAATTTGGGTAAATGTGTAAGCAAGATTTATGCCTATTTTTTTCTCATCTTCATGGACACTGTTGTGAACTATTTTCTTCTAAAGTTTAGGAACTCAGAAGCGAAGACCAGGAGACTCGAGTTGTATCTTTTATGCAGGATTCTTTTATTTTCTGCAGTCTGCTTCGTCTAAGATCGTACCGAAGTCTGAACTCAATAGCTCAGCACAGTGTAATATCTTTAAAGGGATAGTTCAGCCAAAAATGATATTTAAGCCATGCATTACTCACCCTCAAGCCGTTCGAGATGCATATGTCAATCTTGTTTCAGACGGACACATTTTCAGTTATTTTAGAAAAGGTCTCAGACCCTTCAGTGGATATAATGTGAAGATACGGGGTCCAGCTCCTTTAAGTCCCAAAATGTGCATGCATCCTTCACAAAAGTAATCCATCCGGCTCCAGGGGGATAAACGAAGGCCTTCTGAGGGTAATCCGTGCGGTTTTGTCGTAAAAATATACATATTTAAAACTTTATGGGTGAAAATATCTGACTTCCGTCAACGATCGACGCGCGTTCATGGGTGATGGAAGTCGGCGTACGAGGTAGGACGTAGCGTAGAAAACGTTGTGACGTAGAATGAACGCGCAGGCGCAGCCAGAGAGCAGAGCAAACCTCACGTCGTTCCCTACGCTACGTTCTACGCTACGTTATGACGTTTCCTACGCTACGTCCTACCTCGTACGCCAACTTTCATCACTACCTTTAAAGGGGGAGGAGTTACATAGAGGTGAACAATGCATGTAAATGTAAGTATAGGAATCAGAACGTTACCGGAAATTCCCCAACCCTGATCTTCATCAGCATAACAGTTATACAGAGCCTTGAGATGCTAATCCAATCAGCCTGACTAGATTGCTCAAACCTTAACATTATCATAGAGACAAAGGGTGGGAGTCTCAGTAATCTGACTCATTTAACTTACAATAGAGAGAAATAGGACTGGCAGGAAAGAGCCATTAAGAGTTTCAGTAATCTTATAAATACAGAAAAAAACAGGATTGGCCGGATATAATCACCATCCTAACCTTAAATGCTAAATTCAATGTACAGAACATTTCTCAATTTATAGACTATTGTATTAGAACCTAAATTAAACATATTCTTACATTTGTAATCCTTCAACACCACAATGATTTCCCTCGTGTGGTAATATTTTTCCTTGTAATTATGTATGGTTTGCAAAAATGGGAACTGCTTCATCTGTGTAAATGAGAGAAGCAAAGTGTATACGCGTTGTGAACACGCTACATTATGGCCAAGCATGCGTTTCTCCTCATGGTCTTGCTTTCTTTGTGCTGCTTGTGGTGCTGGTGCTGGTGCTGCTGGTGCTGGTGCTGCCCTGGCTCCTCCTCACTGTGGGCACTGACTGCTGAACTCGGCAGTCCTCAGGGATTGAGGCAATGAGGACAGGGGGGTTGATGCAATGCCTCTGTCCCAACACCTCATCCATGAAGACAAACCAGGGCCAAATTTCAGCAGTGGGTTACCCACTCACACCCTCCCTCACCTGTCCCAGGACACTTGCAATCCTAAGGCAGAGCAAACATGCATACAAACTACTTCAGAAATCATATTTCTGGATACTCAAATTTGGTTAAAACCTTTGTAGACATAGCTTGCATGACAGCATTACAAAAACACAAAAGTGAAACACCATTGCCGTATCTACTGCTTTTCTTATTGCTGTGGGCTTTATAGGGTGAGGGATATTTCTTGTAATACACAAGTGAGACAGACTAGTGCAAATATTACAAATAGGTTGTTGTCTTACCTCCAAGCCACGCTGGCTGAGTTTTTCGCCCCTGTAAACAAATTGTCATTTTTAGAGTCTGCTCCTTGCTCCCTGAAACAATGTATTAAACTAATATTAGCACAAGTTTTGCCTCAAACCACCTGACAAATGAAGCCACGCAATGGTAAAGAAGAAGTGAAGTTGAAGTTTATAAGAAAGAAAAACCTGTGGCTTTTAAATTTGGTTTCGCTAAGTATTTGAGTAAATGAAAACATAATAGACATAATAACATAATAATTGCCAGCACCCATGTCACCCTGTAGCCCAAGACTGGTTCCCCAATGAATCTAAGATCACCCTGGGGTCTGTGTGGGTCCTAATGCCCCAGTATAGTGACAGGGACACTGTACTGTTAAAAAGCACCGTCCTTCGGATGAGACGTTAAACCGTTGTCCTGACTCTCTGTGGTCATAAAAAAAATCCCAGGATGTCCTTCGATAAAGAGTAGGAGTGTAACCCCGGCATCCTGGCCAAATTTGCCCATTGGCCTCTGTCCATCATGGCCTCCTCATAATCCCCATATACTGATTGGCTTCATCACGGTCTCCTCTCCACCAGTAAACTGGTGTGTGGTGAGCGTTCTGGCACAATATGGCTGCCGTCGCATCATCCAGGTGGATGCTGCACATTGGTGGTGGTTGAGGAGATTCCCCTTCTTCCATGTAAAGCGCTTTGAGGTCCCAGAAAAAGCGCTATATAAATGTAACAAATTATTATTATTATTATAATAATGCTTACATTTAAATGTTAATTTGCCGGCCACCACAGAACTCTCAGCCGCCATTCTTTAAATAAAAATGCTGTCGTCACCGGTGCGCAATGCCGGATAGGCCGCTAAGGATCCTTTTGATGTATCCTTCCTTTCACGTGGAAACGATGGGTGCATTTGACGTCGCTTTTGAATAAGGTTTAGCCTTCATCGCGCCACGATGATGCAACCGGCCATCGAATATGGCCTTCGTAGGGTGCAGCCTTTGAATTGGGACACAGCTAATGTGTTGAGGTGATCTGCGAAATGGTAAACACCCCCAGAAATACCTTAAAAAGTTTATCATTAGCTTCATTCACTCTCTGCGTGTTTGGAAGATGGCAACCTACACAGGTGAGGAAGCTCTTTAGCGTGTTCTGGATCGTAGTGTTGTAGTCAAGACCACCTAACCCAAGACCAAGACAAGAGTGTATCGAGGGAGGGCGAGACCGAGTCAAGACCAAGACCAGTGCCCCACACTACATGACACAATAAAATGTGAAACATGAACAAAAGAGCTTCTCAAATTGATCTGAAAGATCCACATTCCCATAACAACATTTTTTTCTAATAGGTAAACAAGGAAGTTAAATGATTGATATGGTATGAGCCAGAGAGAGCGTGCTGGTAAAAAGTTATATAACTGATCTGCAACTGTAAATTGGAACTTAAAAATTAGCTCTCTGAAAGTAACGTACCATGTGCCATACAATAACCTATTTAATTTAGTAATTTATCATATAAGTTGATGCGCATTACTACTCAGTCTCCACTCTCTGCTCATATCTCTAGGTTAGCTCTCTCACCCAAACGAGTGAGCATCACCTCGGCGCGTAGCTTTAATGTCGGGAGCTGTATGCAGATGACATTAGAAGGTCGATGGATGTACATTAGCTACACAGCTTTGTGGCCTGTCTCGTGACATCCTACAAGATTTGTGTCAACACAGAAAACATTTAAATCACTGGATAGGTTTTTTCGTTTATTTAAAGTGTGGTTTATGTCAGCTGAATTTATGTTTATGTGCGGAACGCTTTTCAGAGAAGATAAGTATTTTAGCACAATTCACCCAGTGGTAATTCAGGAAAAAAATATATCCGAACGCTCCACATGAAACTATGCTCTTCCGACCTTTTACCATTACATCGTGTCGATTTATTTTGATTACTATGTGCCAGGGAGAGAGAGCAAGACAGCGCCTAGGAGACAGTGAAGCCTTTACACTCGCCTGGCTCCGCAGAGAGAGAGAGAGAGAGAGAGAGAGAGAGAGAGAGAGAGAGAGAGAGAGAGAGAGAGAGTGCGCGCGACCGGGGTGCTCTCTCTGCTCGTTCTTCTGATGCGCCCTGTCACACGCACAGCAGTTCGTCTACATTACTCATCTATCAAATAAGACTATGGCGGGACAAAAATTCGCTTTCGCTACTGGCAAATTAGTGATATTTTTAAAGTTATGGTCTTGAAAAAAAATCCTGAGTCCTCAATGTCCGAGACAAGACCGAGACCAAATGAGGTCGAGTCCGAGACGAGAAAGAGACGAGACCAAGACCATCAAAAAGTGGTCTCGAGACCGGTCTCGAGACCAAGACCGGTCTCGAGTACTACAACACTACTGGATAGTGATGAAAAGATCGCATTTTCCTCAGAAGAAGAGCGGGACTCAAACAATCAACGTTTGCATTTTGAATAACCACTTGATCCAGCCGTGGATACAATTTCGGATGAGTACGTTTTTATTTATATTCGTTCGTCCAGTCTTCAGTTGAACATGATCCTTCAGAAATCATTTTAATATGCTCATTTGATGCTCAAGAAACATTTTTTTATTATTATGAATGTTGAAAACAGATTCTTTGATGAATAGAAAGTTAAAAAAAAATCAAATTTAATAATAAAATCTAGTGCAATGTGGGACCAGGGTCTCGAAGGGACTGACAGCGGTTGGAGTAACCCATCTGGGGGCCGATTGGAAGTCTTACCAGTGGCACAAACCGAGCAAGCCAAGACAAAACGGATGTCACAAGCCTTTATTTGCCACCAGAATTATTGCCTTACCAAAAAACTGGTGCGGTTAACTCCTGGATGACACGCTATACCAATACCAATACCGATACCCCTCTGGCACAAACAAACGATTCGGTCGACAATCGGGCGGAGGTGTTACCCCTTCTAAGGTCGACATGACCTTCGATTCGATCTCCCATCTGAGTGTGGAGACAAATAGGGTCTCGGGTAAAATGCACTCGGGTCAAAAGTTCGAGATAAAGAGTCAGGTTTGATGTTTTTGGAACCCGAGCGGTACAAAAGAGAAAAGTCAAAACGGCCGAAAAAAAAGTGCCCACCGAGCCTGCCGAGAGTTGAGTCTTTTGGCGGTTCTGATATATTCTAGAGTCTTATGATCAGTCCACACCAGTGACGCCATTCTTCCAGCGCTAACTTGACTGCCAACAATTCTGTTACCAATTTCATATTTACGCTCTGCAGAATATAAACGATGGGACTAAAATGCGCAAGGGTGCATCCTGTCATCTGAGGAAGAACATTGGGAAAGAACTGCTCTTACCCCCACCTCTGACGTGTCGACCTCCACCACAAACTGACATGAAGGATCAGGGGCTACGAGGATGGGAGCCGAAACGAAGCGGCTCTTTAGTTTGGTAAATACAGCCTCGGCCCTATCAGACAACCTGAACGTCATTCTGGGGGAGGTCAAGGCAGTCAGAGGTGCGACTAGTTGGCTGAAGTTGCAAATAAAAACCAGATAAAAATAGGCGAATCCCAGAAACCTCTGAAGGGCCTTACAGGAATCTGAACTTGGCCAATCTATCACAGCCTTTACCATGAAAGGGTCCACACGCATTCTCTCAGCTGAGATGATGTATCCTAGGAAAGGAACAGACTGTTCATGAAAAGTGCATTTCTCCACCGTGACAAAAAGCCCATTCACCAGCAACCTCTAAAGCACTCGTCTGACGTCCTGAACGTGTTCCTGGAGAGAAGACGAAGAAATCAATATGGTCATCCAGGTAGACATATGTGACCCTGGACCACAAAACCAGTCTTATGGGTCATTTTCCTTAAATTGAGATTTATACATCACATGAACGCTGAATAAATAAGCTTTCCATTGATATATGGTTTGTTAGGATATGTCAATATTTGGCCGAGATACAACCTTTTGAAAATCTGCAATCTGATGGGGCAAAAAATCTAAATATTGAGAAAATCGCCTTTTAAAGTTGTCCAAATGAAGTCCAGCTACGCATATTACTAATGAAGGGAAATAAATAAAATTTACACCATTGATTTACCACAACTAAACCTTTATTCACACAAAAAATCTCATTAAAATAGCATTATTTGTAATGCGATCTGGTCAAACCCATCGGCTGTCGCGCTGCACGGTTTCAGTATAAGGTCTAAAAATAGATCGAATGTCAGTTTTTTGTCAAAATTGGGTTTTCATAAAATTATTATTCTATAACATCTTGTCTATCCTCTTTGAATATATCTTGGGAAAATTTACAAGTTTAGTGCAGAAAAACTGCGATTTATAGTGGCAAGCTGAAAAGACTGTCTTACTTTCTCTTTAAGAACACGCACAGAGAGAGAGAAAAAAATCGACATTTTAATCAATGAAAGAAATAAAAACAGATTTGGGAAACAGATTATCAAAACCTGTAATAGGCTATGTCAAATTTCACCATGTGGTGGCTTTTCCCAGATCGCATCACATTTCACCAGGAACATATAAAATTGAAGAGATCCAGACAACACACATTGATCGAATTCGTCGTCTTCCAGGGCATATTATTTGCCAAGCCGGTCTCTGGACATTCTGTATCATCTTCCCAATCATTTGCGAAAAAATAATTTACTATGTTCGTTACATTATTGCTGTCATTAAAGTTTAAATTGAGCAAACGCGCTATCTCAGAATCCATGGCTTGCACTGTAACCATTGCGGATTGTGTACACTGTGCACGCGAAGAAGTCGCCAGCCAATGAGAGGCGCTGTAGCAGGCCGTTGCTAGGAAGAAAACGTTTTTTTTTTACACGAGAAAGTTTTGTTTTAACGCTCTCTATTGGCTTACTGCTCTAATGACGTTGTGGAGAGTTATGAAACCGAAAGCTGGAAATCTAAGCTTGACAACGATACCAAACTTAGCAGCGAGCGAGTTTTTTTAGGCGTGTTTTCTGACTTTTTTTGCGCGATTTTGCTGCATCCACTCACAAAAATATTTTTTATATATATTTACGGTAGGAAATTTACAAAATATCTTAATGGAACATGATCTTTACTGAATATACTAATGATTTTGGCATAAAAGAAAAATCGATCATTTTGACCCATACAATGTATTGTTGGCTGTTGCTAAAAATATACCCGTGCGACTTACGACTGGTTTTGTGGTCCAGGGTCACATATATGAATTGATCAACAATATCTCTCAGCACGTCATTGACAAGTGCCTGGAAGACCGGTGGAGAGCTAGACAGCCCGAACGGCATGACCAAGTTTTCAAAGTGCCCCCTGGGGGTATTAAACGCGGTCTTCCATTCATCACCCTTCCTTATGTGGACCAAATGATAAGCGTTACGTAAATCCAATTTTGTGAAGACTGATGCTCCCTGCAACTGCTCGAAGGCTGAAGACATCAACGATAAAGGATAGGTATTCTTTACCTTGATGTTGTTCAACCCCCGGTAATGAATACATGGTCGCAGAGACCCATCCTTCTTCCCCACAAAAAAGAACCCCGCCCCCGCTGGAGATGAGGATTGGCGAATGAACCCGGATGCTAGAGAATCAGAAATATATTTCTCCATAGCCTCCCTTTCTGGAACAGAAAGTGAATATGTGATGCGATCTGGGAAAACCCACCACATGGTGAAATTTGACATATTACAGGTTTTGCGATCATATTAAAGCTTGGTTCAAGCCCTTTCCAAATCTGTTTTTATTTCTTTTATAGTTTGTCTGTAACAAAAGTTATGGTTATCTGAAGTCGGCTGATCGATGTGATTTTCAGAAATGGAATTTTGAGAAAAACAGGTTTAAATAACTGTCACGTCCTGCTAGCGGGACGACGGACGCTCTTTTTTTATTGCCTTTTTTTCATATCACATATTTTAGTAATCATCATAGATTAGGTATCATTCGAAAGCTTACAAACTCAAAATTCATCCTGTGAAAACCGTTTTGAAATTGGGCGATTGAGAGGCGAGCAAGGTCTTTTAAACGAGCGGCTTCAGACTCTGTTGTTCTCTTGTGCTCCGCATCACATAACGCTGGATAAAAATAAATAAATAAAAACTTGCGTGCCGTTGTAGTTTACACAGGACTGGCGGGACCTTTATTCTGTTATGTGGTTTATTTTGATAGGAGAAACTGTCTTTGTAGTGTTAAGAGAAGGAGAACTAAATAGCCGTTGTTGTTGTTTTTTTGCACCTCTGCTCCGCGCGTGTTCTTAAAGAGAAAGACACGTCTTTTCAGCTTGCCACTATAAATCGCTATTTTTCTGCACTAATCTAGTGAATTTTCACTAGATATACTCAGAGATGATAAACAAGATGTTATAGAATAATAATTTATTGAAAACCCAAATTTGACAATAAACTGACATTCAATCTATTTTTAGACTTTACTGAAAATGTACAAGCGCGACATCCGACGGGTTTTCCCAGATCGCATCACATATAACTTGACTTTAGGCGGAGACTCACCTGGCAATAAGTCTATGGCGCAGTCATAGACATGATGCGGAGGAAGAGAAGCAGCACGAGACTTACTGAACACCTCCTTCAGGTCCAGGTATTCCTCGGGCACGAAAAATCAAAAAAGAGAACTCCAAGGCACTCTCAATTGAAAAAGTTAAAAAGCATTTATTCTTATGGCTTGGTCAAATTAACCATCTAAAAAAAAAATCCAACGCGTTTCGGCTACATGCCTTCTTCTGGGAGTTAAACAGATCTCAAACAAACAGAGTTTCTTATGAACTAACAGTCCACCAATCAGAAGTCTCCATCTGTCAACTAGGGTGCTCAGATTACAATTGTTAGTACTAGTGCTGTAGCGGCGCGTCGACGCTTCAACGTCAAAATTATGTCGACGCCATATTTTTGCGTCGACACTTCTTCATTTATTTATTTTTTGCACCGTTTCCGGCAGTACAGCTCGCCAACACACGTGGGAGACCGAAACATTGCAGAATGGAGGACGAAGACCACTAGAAGTGAATGTGCTTTCCATTAAATTAATCACACACAGTAAACAAATCCTTAACAAAAAAAACCTTTGCAATTTAGATGCACAAACTGGGTGCCGGTGCGGTGAGATGTACAGCTCGGGCGCGCCGCGCGCGCTGTTACAAAAGAAGCCGTGCACACAGCCAAGCGAAATGGGGTCTTGCCGGTCTTGCGCACCCAATGCGTAATTTTTGCCGCGCGCACGCGTCGAGTATAAACAAGGCTTTGCTCCGTGTCAGCGCGTGCTCTGATCGGTAAAGGGGAACCTCTCCCGAATCATCTCCAGCAGTAGCAGAAGCACCACTAACTCGGCCTCCGTTTCCCTCGTAAGCTGATATTAGTATTTAAACATTCTCTATGATAAAAAATGTATGTACAAAATATTTTAATAACACGGTTTTGGCAGTTATAGAGTTCTAATGACGGTGTTCAAATACATAACATTAGACTAACGTTAGCCAGCTTATACAGTATCATGATTCAGTACGCTAGTTCGTATTTATTTGAGATACATTATGGTTTTTTATTAATCGAGCAGCAGAAACATAATATTTATATTAATCGTCCAATTAGTCGACTAATCGATAAAATAATCGCCCAACTAATCGTTTTGTTAATATTCGTTTACCCCAGCCCTAGTTAGTACACAAAATGGACAGCAGATGTCATCATTTCCACTTCTTAACTAATCAATTAAATACACACCAACACAGCAACACATAAAAGTTAAAATACAAGCATAGTATATAAATTTTAAACCACCATAAGCCAACACAACCTCACAGATATACACTGAGATTCAGCTGCCTTTGCCTATTACCTTTTTTTAAAGACAAAGGATTATGGTCAATCCCACAAGCCTGTAAAGTGGATTGGTCACTATTGTGATGTTCCATATAGTGTCTTGCAATGGGATAGTTGGTGTTTAAACAAATTCCCTGCCTCCTCCTGAAACACAGAAACGTGCACAGACGAACAACCAGACACTAGACATGACTCATGACACGTATTGCTCCAGGCAGACACGGAATTGTAACTCCATTCGATTCTGGGGTTGTGTTGAGTGAGACAGGGGTGACTGAGTACTATGGGTGCAAGGGGTGAGTCCATGAGGAGAAAGCTTATAGTCTCTGTGTGGTTGCCAGATGTGATGAGAGTGTGAAATGTTGAGAAGTTCTAGACCATTGAGAGCGTTGACGGATATCTTCTGCTTGAGTAAGGAGACGGGGATCTGAAGTAGGTGAAGTAGCCAGTTTTGAGTCAATGAACTTGCCTTCAACCCCAGAGTCCAGTAATGCCTTGGTGCCATGTGTGTGGGTTGCCCATCTCAGTCTTACCAGGAGGAATGTAGATTATGAGGTCTTCTCGTCAGAGATCCCACCTGATAGTAGCCTCCTAGTTATTACCAGGCAAGGTCCTTTTACCGGGCAGGAGTGGATGAAGTGGTCTGCCTTACCACCGAATAAGCAGAGTCCGTGGGATTCCACAGCATAAGCAGAGTCCGTGGGCAGAGTCCATTCTGCTCAACCGAGCATCAACTCTCAGCGCCAGCTTCACCAGTCCGTTCAACCTAGGAGGAAGATCCAACATGTAAATCTCTTTCTGGACACGGTCAGCCAGCCCATCCAGGAACCTGTCCCACTGCGCCTCCTCATTCCATTGGCACTCTGTGGCCAGGGTGCGGAACTGGATGGAATATTCCGACACCGAGTGTTCTCCCTAGCGGAGGTCGGCGAGTAGTCTGGCCGCCTCCCTACCCGCCACCGCACGATCAAAAACTCTCCTCATCTCCTCGCAGAGTGCCTGAAACGAGGTGCAGCATGGATTCTCCCACACCGCCGTTCCCCAAAGAGCCGCCCAACAATAGTGTGAGCACAAACGCAACCTTAGACTGTTCTTGACAGAATGTTTGTGGCTATAATGAGAAATGCATAGAACATCTTGTAAAAAAGGCTCTGCAGTACTCAGGCTCACCTGAATATCCCTCTGGAATGGGTAAGTGTGGCTCATGCTGGAAATGTGGTGCAGGCGGGGGTGGGCTGAACGGGCGGTGCAGCGGGACCCCTCAGATGTTGGAGCTGATGGGTGAGCTCGGACACCTGCGCCACAAGAGCTTGGACCACCTGACCTGTGTTTGTGATGCTTTCCTCTTGTTGGTCCATCCGTGTGACACTGTGAGAAAGAAACTCATCCAAACTGACTGAAATTGCTGCATCCATGATGGGTCAGATCATTCTGTAACATAGAGAGCACAGGATCCAGGATGCAAGTATAAAAGTGCTTTATTAAGCGAAGGTTCTATAACGTAGAAACACCAGTTCAGACGAACTCAAACACAGATGTGATGTGATGCAGGGACCTTGACAGGCAACCTGGTGATGGTGCACGGTGATCCAGTGCAGTAATCCCCCGGTGATGGTGCGCAGTGATCCAGTGTGGTATTGCAGGAATCCAGACAGAAGACGACGACGAAGAAGAAGAACAAGAAGAATATCCACAATAATCCAAACGACGAGCACGGGAACAGGAACACACACCGGTGAAACCACAATGATCTAACAACATGAGGCACCAGTTACTGAACATATAAAGGGAACAAACAAGTGGTAACAGCTGGCGCCGCTAATCAGTGGTGCTCAGCGGCCACGCCCACAGACACACACACACCAATACACGAGACGAGAGAGAGACAGTGAATTAATGAACCGGGTGGGGTGGGTTCATGGTTCATTAGTTGAGACCTTTGTCTGCAAATATATCAATTTATAATAATATAAATTATATATATATATATATATATATATATATATATATATATATATATATATATATAATAATAATAATAATAATATAATGTATTATTAAATTAAAAATCTCAAGAACCAGTGACACAAATACCCAGTCACGGGTAAGGTGGTTCAGATCTAGCGCACAACGAAGGAGATACAAAAGGGTACTTTAATCCAGGAATAAACATGAAATAGTACAACCACATGAAACTCAAATAAAGCAAGACAAGGAACATGGAAAACAGAGGGCTTAAATACACAGAGAACAGCTGGGGCAAATTAACTCAATGACAGTAACCATACACTCTAAGAAATAAATCCGTAAAATAACAGAAAAAGTACTGGCAGCTCATTACCCGGACTTTGTCCCGTAATTAAAAAACAGAAATTTTCTGTTAATTCACAGTGTGCCCACTGTAAATAAAACAGAAATTTTCTGTTATTTAATGGTGTATCTATAGTAAAAGACCAGACACTTTCTGTCATTTAATGATGTATTTATAGTAAAAAAACAGGACACTTTCTGTTATTTAATGATATAACTACAGTAAAAAAACGCAAATATTAAATAAATCCGTAAAATAACAGAAAATGTACTGGCAGCTCATTACCCGGACTTTGTTCCGTAATTAAAAGATGAAAAATTTCTGTTAATTTATGGTTTTCCTACAGTAAAAATAAAACAGATGAATTTAGGCAATATACCTACAGCAAATATAAATTTAACTTTTCTGTTAGTTAACAGTGTAATGATAACTCTTGTTGAAAACATTTCAAACAAATCTTCTGTGATTAAAAAATATTTTTATTTACTTATAGATCTACAACAATTCCAAGAAAACTAGAATATAAAGGGAAAAAAACACAAAAGGGAAAAGTATATATAGTTTCTCATCTCTAAATTGTATCAAGTCTGCCAATTGATGACACTTTGTTAACATTACAACAATCGCATCCACTGAATAAATTATTTTAAAATGTGTGAGGGGGAAAAGGTTTTTCAGAGGAACATGGATTGGCTGGGGGGGTACTCTTCTTGTCTTCAGGTAAGATGAAGGCTGTAAAAGAAATACAAAACATTATTACTGACATACAGAATGTGCCAAAACAAAGATTCTAGGTGGGGGAAACTCATCACTCACCAAGAAATGTGTAGTAAATTCTTCAGAGCCACCGGACTGATTGGACCAGGTCCTGGTAGGACTGCAGACTCGGGTTTAGCCACCAAAAACTACAGAGGGGAGAGAACAGTATGTGGCCTATCCATCAAGATGTTTCAAATTTAGTTACCCGTGTACTGTAATGGTTCTGTCTGCGGTTAACCGTACCTGTCTGTCTCGTGGCGAAAGGCCTGCATCACGGCCCAGCTGTCCCTCCAGGTTGTCGTTGTTCTCTCCGTGCCGACACAGGTAGAGGGTTCAGGGCTGGACGTAGATGTTCATCGGGTAGATTATACTGGATCTGTTTGATGAGGAAGTGCCGATCCCCGTCTATCGCCTAGATGAAGGAGTGATCGGTATGTTCAGTTAAAGTCTCATTTTGAGATTTGATAAAAGCTAAATCTTTACATGGTTTTTCGAAGTTGTTCATACAGGAACTTCAGCAGTCTTGGAGGAATGTGTAGACGTTTGGTTTCCTTCATCTCAGCCTTTTCAACATTCGTTCAGGATTTCTGCACAGAAAAGTTGGATATGAAGAAAAAAAATAGATATATTATAGCTACACAAGAAATTAAATGAAGGAAAATGAACTACAAAGTATCATGCAGACCAGGTTGAGGTTGAAAAACAATTGTACAGTATTTTACGTTCGTTAAATTATCAACTATAAATAATCAGCCATCCCTAATTCTTTCAAATTCAAACACTGTATATAAAATGCTAAGACTTTTGTTTCCAGTGGACTCCAATTGCATGTCATGTTAGCTTGTCTGCTAACTATACATTATAATATGTTTAATTATTTTCAACTAAATAAACAGAAACACAATAACATAATCTATAAATCATTTAATTAAAAATGTGTTGCTTACCTTTATATGAAGTCCAGGCAGGATAAGTGCCATTTTCTTCAGGTATTTTGAAGCTTACTGCCTCAATGGGGTAGTGATGTGGTCAATAATAACTTCTTGAATGACAGCAATCCTGAATGTCCACCACCTTAAACAAAAAAGATATTACAAAATGATATTACAATCATAAAGATATTACATTACACGATCACTTCAGAAAACCGCTTTAAAGGGGTAGTTCACTTTAAAATGAAAATTCTGTCATCATTTACTCACCCTCAAGTTGTTTCAAACCTGTATGAATTAATTTCTTCTGCTGAACACAAAGATATTTTGAAGAATGTCGGTAACCAAACCGTTAACTGGAGCCATTGACTTCCATAGTAGGAACAAAAAAATAGTATGGAAGTCAATGGCTTCAGTTAATGGTTTGGTTACCGACATTCTTCAAAATATCTTTGTGTTCAGCAGAAGAAATCAATTCATACAGGTTTGAAACAACTTGAGGTTGAGTAAATGATGACAGAATTTTCATTTTAAAGTGAACTATTCCTTTAAACATAGTTGTTTAAATTTTCCCTATACAATTTGTATTTCTACTGACCATGTAAGCATACACATCTTTGAAGGGGGTATTCAGCAACCAACTTTTTCTATCAACATTTTTCCTCAGACTTTAAATTTAATTGTGTGTTGCCAGTCTTGAACACTTATAGTGAATTGTGATTAATAATACAAAAATGCTAATAAAAAAATACAAACCTGTAAGCAGCATGCAGGTGGTGCTTGGGATGCAAACTACAGCAGCAAAGTCCTGTCAATTAGATACGAAAACAACAGAAAAACTATTAAACAAACTGAGGAGGGATATGGTAAAGACCAACGTTACAGGCAGAAGAGTAACAGATAATAGCAGTCATGTTAAATGTAAATTAATATTTCGTGGTCATTATTTGTGTATGTGTGTGTGTGTGTGTGTGTGTGTGTGTGTGTGTGTGTGTGTGTGTCTCGTCTAAAACAAAAACAAGTCTAGCGTAAAAACATAACGTTAAATTACCTCATTTGGCAGAAAAGGTGGTGTTTTTCTTGATCCAGCTGTAACTGTTACTGCATCTTCACACACAGTATCTTCACGTTGTATCTTCATGCCTTTTAAATCAAGCAAGTCTTAATGGCCTTTACTTTTCTTGACGATTCCTCTGGTCGCTTATGTTTGAAGGCATTAAATTGCTCCAAAAACACTAACGTTAGTAGCAACGTTACTGCATTTTATCACAACTGGTTAACGGATGCGCTCGTCAAGAAATAAACCGTATCACCGACAAATAAAAGTAAATAAACCAGATTACAACGAGGGCACACTATAACACATATATCAGGGAACTTCCACGAGTGTATACTAAATCTTTTAATGTGTGACGATATGCATAAAATGATAAATGTGACGGCTCCGACATTCATTTGCCTAACATGCCAGATGGCAACCAAATAACGTTACGTTAACAGCTTATTTGAACATAAATTTCGTATTTTACCATAGAAGTGTCAGAATGGCTTCCACACACCCGAAATCCGACTTTAATAAACAACTTTGGCCGCGGTCATCTGCGTGTGTAATGGCGGTTGCGTCTTAAACTTTAAGCGCCGCCAGGTTTTTGTTCCCACAATGCAACGCGTGTAATTCAAAATACGGGTAAATGACCTGTAAAAGACAAATACGGAAAAATCCTTCAAATTTATATGGTACATTGGACCGTAGTTTTACGGAATTTTTTTACAGTGTAGTAACTAACAGGACACAGCTGAACCAAATGAACTAATGAAGAAGGAGTGGCTAGAAACTGAACAATAAACACAGAAGGAGGTCCAAACACAAACAGAAAACGGCAGTTCAGTGCTGAGAGTCTCGGAGACCAATACCCATCCTCCATGGATGGGTATTGGACAGAAACAATGGCATTTGGCCACACTGACCATCTGTGCTTAATACTTCACATATTTTAAATGCTTAATGATGTATAACCACTTAAATTTTGATTCTTCTCAAAAAAGTGACTAAACACACAAGTCATATGGACTGCATATTTTATTAAAATAAGCCCTTTTTAGACATTTACAAATCTTAGTCAAGCAGGTTTGGAGTTTTATGATCGTGAACAAATTATGATTTATAAACTTTTCCTTTAAAATGTACAGTATATTATTGACTAAGAAACATGGTGTAATGTTTTCTAAATACTTTCAGATATTTGTTAATGTTATTCTTTTTTTTTCACACCTTGTTTTCTGCCTGGTGTGGTGGCCATCAGACCATATAGCTGTGTACATAAGAAAGGGTCATTATGTAGCTCTAAGTGGCCTATGAGAACAACAACCCTCTAACACAACAAATGTATTAACCATATTATACAGCTGCCCCTCATAATGGCCTCCCTAAAACCTGGAAATGACAGGCTTATGGCAATAATACCAAAATTGTCCATCTGATAGTAACTATTTGTGGGATAAATGCTCCCATGTTGTACTTCAGTGCCTAACAAGCTACAATGAGAGAAAACCATTGAAACATCCAAAGCATGTGTGGGCTATCATTTTTGTGTCAGGCTGGCTGTTTAGCATGGTATTACTTGTATGATATTTGCTGCTTGAGACTCATTCACTGTGGCGGTTTATAAACTGTATTTGTAGATTGGTCTAATTTGATAAAAAATAAATAATAATTGATTGGCCCTTGACAAACTGCTAGTTTGTTGTGAGACAAGTCTAAAAATCCCCCTGTAGTCAATAATTTTATTCCTTAAAACTCATATTTGAACACCAAAATTGCATATTTAAGAAAAAAAGCCTTTTCTTCATGCCTTAAAATACACTGAACAAAATTATAAACACAACCCTTTTGTTTTTGCCCCCATTTTTCATGAGCTGAACTCAAATATCTAAGACTTTTTCTATGTACACAAAAGCCCTATTTCTTTCAAATATTGTTCACAAATCTGTGTTAGTGAGCACTTCTCATTTGCCGAGATAATCAACCCACCTCACAGGTGTGGCATATCAAGATGTTGATAAGACAGCATGATTATTGCACAGGTGTGAGGCTCTAAAATTTGCAGTTTTATCACACAGCACAATGTCACAGATGACGCAAGTTTTGAGGGAGTGTGCAATTGGCATGCTGACTGCAGGAATGTCCACCAGAGCTGTTGCTCGTGAATTGCATGTTCATTTCTCTACCATAAGCCTTCTACAAAGGCGTTTCAGAGAATTTGGCAGTACATCCAACTGGCCTCACAACCACAGACCACGTGTGACCACACCAGCCCAGGACCTCCACATCCAGCATCTTCACCTCTAAGATCGTCTGAGACCAGCCACCCACCCAGACAGCTGCTGCAACAATCAATTTGCATAACCAAATGTAGAGAATTTAAGGATGAACCAAACACAAATGAATCTTCCATTTGATTCATTCAAACAGAACTCAATCACTAAATTCAGCCATAAAAGATCCCGGCTCCAGCTAGTCTAGGACAGCCAACAAAGACTCCCTCAGAAAGGATTTTATGGCCCCGCAGGGACCAATGGGCCTGACCACCTTTGACCTCCCTCTGCCAAACAGGACAGAGTTATTTAACAGACCACGCTTTCATTCAGAGACCAGAAAGACTTTTACAGACTTTACATATCAAACATATTAAAACTCACACAGAACAATGCTCAGTGGACTTATAATCAAACGTCATAATTCTTGTTGTTCCAACAATTCATGTTTGTACTATGCTTAGATTACATATAAATCTTAGATTCCATATAAATCATGTAATTGTGATTATAACTGTGTGTATGAATGAAAGAGTATCGTGCTTCCAATCAAAATAATCGTATGCCCTTAATTCATAAGATGGCTAGTTTGAAATCTGTGTAAAATGCTTTGTATGATTATGATAATCTATAATGTTTAAACTGTGATCTTTTGTTCTCTGCTAAGTGCTGGAACCCAAGCAGATCCCAGATCCACCTCCTAAATTAAACCAGTGTCTGATTGGCCAGAACTCATCCTGGAGGTTGGACAAACTTTGAGTTTAAAATCTTAAACCCTCTCTTTTTCTCTCTCTCTAACTCTCTCTAACTCTCTCTAAAAAAACAACTCTCGGCAGAACAAGTCGGGTGGAGCAGACGATGGTTATAGTAACCATGTAGACGCATAGAGACAAATGACCCTAATCAAGATCAGGGTTTAAAACAGCTTCATTCAAGCCATCTAACTATTCGTCTCACTTTCCTTTCTTTTTCTTAGTTGTATTTTATTTTCTCGTTAAAAGTCTCGTTCTAAGTTAAGTTTTGCTGTAAAGTCTCGTTTTAACGTTTCAACTACAAAACCAGCTTCCAACTTCAAAGACTTTCACTCATCCGCGCCAACACCCCACGTGACTGGCCATCCAAGATCTATCAGGCACACGAGGAGACCAGCCAAGTAACGGACCCGGGAAACACCTTTGACAAAACACCGCAAAAAGGAAATTCCCTGGCATAAGCAACGCAAAGACAAGCAAGTACTCCAGACTCGATCTGAACTGGTGCTTTTTTATGTAAATTGAATAACCTGTCTGAGAAACGAAGGGTTAAATTAATGCTTGGTGGTTCGTTCAGGTCATGTCTTACAAGTGCCTCTCACTCTGAAAACTCACTCTTTCTCTCTCTTCCTTTGCGCCTTGTATGAATGTGTGTGTGCGATTGTTTAGACCTTAGTTTTATGTGTTTAGAATAGTTAATAAAGTCGTCCATATATTTGAAAAGATATTTGCCTTGTGTTGTGCTTACACATTTAATGTCTTGTACTGTCGATCTAAAGTTACCTTGCTAATACATAGTGTTTCACTATAGATTGGATATTTATATCTGTTGCCAAGGTTAAACTTACGGCCCGTTCAAATGAACTCTAAACGAGTCATTTGCTCGGTTCCATAGTGATTCAATCAATGATTCATTGCAAATCGATGAATAATTCCCTTTGAGCTAAATTGGCCTTCCGGCCCCCTTAAATACATTTTATGTATATTATTATTATGTAGGTTCCTTACACAAAGAATTTCTGGTAACGCTTCCTTTTACAGTACAGTACTTACAGTGTACTTACCTAGAAAGTACTGGCTAATATAAAGTAAGTACATGGAACAGGGGTTGGTTTAGGGGCAGGTTCAGGGTTAGTACTAGTTATTACCCAGTAATTGTAGTTACTAAAATAAGTACATAGTATTTACATGGGTAACTGGACTGTAAAAGGAAGCGTTACCGAATTTCTGCACAAACTGTCAGAAACTGTCTCAGGGAAGCTCATCTGCATGCTCGTCATTCTCATCGGGGTCTCGACCTGACTGCAGTTCGTCGTCGTAACCGACCTGAGTGGGCAAATACTACATTCGATGGCGACTGGCACTTTGGAGAGGTGTTCTCTTCACGGATGAATCCCGGTTTTCACTTTCCAGGGCAGATGGCAGACAGCGTGTATGGCGTTGTGTGGGTGAGCAGTTTGCTGATGTCAACGTTGTGGATCGAGTGGCTGATGTCATCGTTGTGGATCGAGTGGCCCATGGTGGCGGTGGGGTTATGGTATGGGCAGGTGTATGTTATGAACAATGAAAACAGGGACATTTTATTGATGGCATTTTGAATGCACAGAGATACCATGACGAGATCCTGTGGCCCATTGTTGTGCCATTCATCCACTACCATCACCTCATGTTGATAAGTGTTTGCGGTTCCGGCTGACCTAATCTATGCAGCCTAACATTGAATTATAGTCTATAATGTGTTATGTGTATGCTAGTTCAAATAGATGTGTTTTAGTCTAGATTTGAACTAGCATACACATAACAAATTATAGTCTATAATGTGTTATGTGTATGCTAGTTCAAAGAGATGTGTTTTTAGTCTAGATTTGAACTGACAGAGTGTGTCTGCTTCCTGGACATTGTTAGGAAGACTGTTCCAAAGTTTTGGTGCTAAATACGAAAAGGATCTACCGCCAGCAGTTGATTTTGATATTCTAGGTATTATCAACTGGCCGGAATTTTGAGATCGCTGTTGACGTGATGGACTATAATGTGTTAAGAGCTCGCTCAAATACTGGGGAGCTAAACCATTTAGTGCTTTGTAAGTAATATGCAATATTTTAAAATGTATACAATGTTTAATAGGGAGCCAATGCAGTGTTGACAGATCCGGGCTAATATGGTCATACTTCCTGGTTCTGGTAAGAACTCTAGCTGCTGCGTTTTTGGACCAGGTTTTTGCTATTTGTTGATCGATTGCTCTTGTCTGCCTCGCTGCCTGCTGTGACTCGTGAGTTTGTTTGCTTCGAGGCTGTAAGCTCCTTCTAAGCCTCGTATTAGCTTTGTATTTCTTTGTTTTGAACCATTATTTACTATCATTTCTAGTTATTTATACTACTAATTACATCTTACCTAACATCTCAGATTAACCTGACATCGCTAGCTTCCGTTATTTTTAGCAAAACATGCTATTAACTCGCTTGCCTGTTAACTCGCCACCCGTCCGCTCAGTTATTTATTTATTTATTTATTTATTTATTTTCTCATAAAAAGCCCAGGTGAGTAAGAATCAGTCAAGTGAGTAATGTCTTGTCCTGTTATTGTCACCTGCACTTTATGCCACATGTTTAGCAGAAACATGCATCCAAACTTTAATTGAGGATTGTAAGTGTGCTAGAGAAGACTATTTTGGATGCGCCTAGCATAGTGAACTCTTTACATGATTCGGTTCCGGCTGAATTATTGCCTGTGCAGCAGGGCAGATGGGCAGTAAGGGATCGCTCTAGTCGCGGATCAAAAAACACTCTCCCGTTCCGATTACATAACAAATCGATTTGCCCCACTCAGTGAAACACTGACTGAGAATTCTGTTGATTGTGCCCTGGTAATTGGCGATTTTATTACACGGAACGTGAAAATAAAGACACTAGCCACAATAGTCACATGTTTACCGGGAGCCAGAGCGCCTGACATCAAAGCAAATTTAAAAGTGCTGGCTAATGCTAAATGTAAATTCTCTAAGATTGTTATTCATGTTGGCACTAATGATGTTCGACTCTGCCAGTCGGAGATCACCAAAATTAATATTAACCCTCTGGGGTCTGAGGTGTTTTCTGGGTTCTGGAGGTGTTCTGTCATGCTCTGACATTTGTGCTTATTTCTGTTACTTTAGGGTGACCAAACGTCCTGTTTTCCCAGGACATGTCCTGTTTTCACGTCCTGTCCTGGCCGTCCTGTCTGTTTTTTAAAAAGTGATGAAAATGTCCTGGTTTTCATTATTTTTCATTGGGCCATTAAGCGTGTACTTTAAATACATGCTTTCCTTTGCACACAAAACATCTCTTGTTATAAACACCCTCTTGTTATAATCAGCGCGTTCCTCAATCCGCAGCGTCAAGCACACAGAGGCCTGTGTGTGTGTGTGTGTGTGTGTGTGTGTGTGTGTGTGTGTGTTCATCGCAGCCTCATTGGTCTGTCACTGCTTGTCAATGTCAGAATATTTGAAATGACCAATCAAATCAAAGTAGGCGGACTTTACACGTTCACAGAATTTTAGCAGCGTGACGCTTCAGACGCTTCAGTTTACGGTCAAGTGCGAGGTAAGATGTAAGTAGCTAACAGCGTAAAAAAAAAGAAAAAAAAGGCCAAATGTTAATTCACAGACGATTTACAGAGAAAATTCCTGTGTTTTCGTTTCGGTCAGGATCCGTGTAAAGCAGAATGCATGAACTGCAAAGCTGGCACGTCGTGTCAGTGTTAAGGTGCTTAGCGACCTAGAAGCCCACATAAAGAACGTATAGGCTAAGAGAACATCAGGAGGATTCAAATTGTGTTTTTTTTTACTGAAATAGTGTAGTAGATTTTTTATTTTATTTTAGTAGTAAGATTTTTAACCTATGCTATGGCCATGAAAATAAATAGTGTCATGTAAAAGGTGTTAAAAGCTAAACTTTTTTTTAAATAGTATTCTATTGTTGCGGGCCAAACATTGAATGGAAAGGATGTATTACTTTATGTATTAAAGTACAATAACATAGTTGCAAGGTTGTGAATGGATTTGTCAAGTATTTTTTTGATGCATTCTCCCCCAAACCACGCCTCCTCCCCTTAGCCACGCCTCCTCAAAAATCACACCACGCCCATCAACCACGCCCCCCGTCCTGTTTTCTGAAAACTAAAATATGGTCACCCTATGTTACTTGTGACATTTTCATGGCTAAAGTCTTATTACACTAGCCTGGCTCCGCCCTCCTACGCACTTCCGCTCAATTTCATTTTCCTTCAGTACTCCGTCTGGGACTGTGCCGTAGACTTCGGTTTCCAGAAATCAATTTTTTGTAGGACCAATCAGCGAACAGAGGGAGTGGCTGAGAACGATGACGTTGATGTCGACTCGTGCGTTATTTTGAGTTGTAGTTCAAAATAAGAAAGATGCGAGTGAAGCCATTCGGTCCGTTGTGGCAACGCTGCCGAATATCAAGAAGTTAAAGCCGGAGTAAGAACAATCTTTGCTTAGTTTTGTGTTTATGGCCATCCTCCCACGGGGTTCGGGAAAAGACATACGTCATGACCAAACGTTAGCGATTGGTTATGGCAGATAGAGTGACTCTGGGCAGATCCAATAGTTTTAGACTTCAATAGAGTTCCCGCCTACAAGGAAGTAAACGTTTGTCAATGGAGCGGTGCCAGACTCTATGTACAAATGAAATGTACGAGAGTCTGGTAGAACCAGGCTATTATTACACTGTATTCAGCACAAACTCTGCTACAATAATATGTCAGCAGCATGGAGGTAAAAGCTTGTAGTTTTGAGATAATGACGTTTATGCGTGGCTTGTGAAAAAACTAAAAAGAATTGTCACTGAAATAAGATCATAAAACCAATACTAATTATTTCTTCACAAGACTTTTGATAATTGTATCATGTAGCCTAGAATATTTGCTCCAAAACTATGTGAAAATCATCCTGACTACTCATTCAGATAAGACAATGAAGTATTTGAAAATTTTTATGACGTGTTTTGAGTAAGAAAGCTTTATGCGAGAAGGCGTAAATCACTGTGAATCTCTCATTAATATGTATGCTTTTCACACCTGAGGAAGACAAAGACCCTCCCTATAATGGCCCTATAAGGTGCTATCAGGCCCTATGATGAGGAGCACAAAGAATGAGGAGAGCCTTAAAAAAGAATGGCTTTTTGATTGTTTGGATTTATTTACAACACAGCATAATCCAAAGATACACAACAAATGACAAAAAAGCACATTATTGAACACACTGATCTTTAGATCACACACACTCTGTTCAATAGAGACCTTTGCCATTCCTGAAACATAGTCTACATACCTTTCATTTCCAATGTTTTTCACTTTACCATTAGAGACTCATGGTGAATGTTGAAGTCAGCAGGACTCATGGCATCAGCTGGTCCCTGTAAAAAAAAAATTTAGAAAAAAAGAACCCCACATGTGAACATGCTGATATCAAGAGCTAGGGCTGTACGATTTTGGGATACATATTTCATAGGTTACTTCAAGCCTTTCCATTCGTTATGACGTTATGAAATGAGATTGGAGTAAAAACATGAAGCCTATGTTTGGTGCGTTTTGCTTTTCAAACTCACAGCGTGTGCACAGGGCATTTACTGAAGTGATCGGAGCCACACCAAACTATAAAACATTATTTTTACCATATCTATGTGTGAGCAGATATCCACAAACACAGTATTTAACAGTAAACACGGTCTAAATATTATAATATTCACCATGAATCTCACAGCGCGTGCACAGGGCATTTACTGAAGTGATCGGAGCCACACCAAACTATAAAATATTATTTTTACCATATCTATGTGTGAGCAGATATCCACAAACACAGTATTTAACAGTAAACACGGTCTAAATATTATAATATTCACCATGAATCTCACAGCGCGTGCACAGGACATTTACTGAAGCGATCGAGCCACACCAAACTATAAAACATTGTTTTTACCATATCTATGTGTGAGCAGATATCCACAAACACAGTATTTAACAGTAAACACGGTCTAAATATTATAATATTCACCATGAATCTCACAGCGCGTGCACAGGACATTTACTGAATCGATCGAGCCACACCAAACTATAAAATATTATTTTTACCATATCTAAGTGTGTGCAGATATCCACAAACACAGTATTTAACAGTAAACACGGTCTAACTATTATAATATTCACCATGAATAAACACGCATACGAGCCTATAAAGCCTACTGTTATATCGTGCTGTTTAATTATCGAACATAAAAACATTCTCGTACATATAGGCTACATTTAGCATTAGGCTTCATGTTTTTACTTCAATCACATTTCATATGTCGCCTGGCAACAGTTTAACTAGCTACAATGCTACAATGTAACTAATCGTGTCTTACCTTAAAAATCGTTCTCATAATCAAATCGTGTTCTTCTAACTCTTCTGTGGTAAATCCAAGGTAAACAGCACAAACAGTCTTCAAACTCGGTGAAAATCAGAGCAGGTCTGAAGATAACTGAAGTTGCTGATGCTTTGTTTAGAGGGTGAGGAGTGCGTTGCGTTCCTCCGCGTGGCTAATTTGCATGTGAACAGCTCTCGCAAGTGTGGGTGTGGTCACATTAAGGCTAATGAGCTGGGCCTGGAGAAACTGTAAATGTCGTAGCTTTCATACAAGTTACTTAAACAGAGAATAATTGTTTTTGATATGATTTACATTATTTAATAATGGAGACTTCAAGCTTCGTAAAGACATATGTTTCATGTCACAGTGACAAGTATTAGCTGAGTTACAGGTCATGTTCTTGTCGCGTTTCAGAATGAACTTCACATTTAGAGAGACGGGAGAACGCGCATCATGTTTATTTTCTTTATTTTACGAAAAACACAACATTTTGTTTTTATTATGAGTATACACAAATAAAAGAAGACATTTAACAGTTTTGAAAAATGTATAACACTTATATGTAAGATCAAAATCAACAGAGTATTTTGAGTCTCTTTTGCACTGATAAGAAAAAAAGTGAGTTGGTATCGCCGGCGATACCGCCGACCTCAGAGGGTTAAAGAGGTGTTTGAACTCGCAAGCACGATGTCAGGCACTGTAATTTGCTCTGGCCCCCTTCCTGTTCGAAGGAGTGATGAGATAGTTAGTAGATTGTGTTCACTCAATGGTGGTTGTCTAAGTGGTGTCCGCAAAATAATATAGAATTCGCAGACAATTGGAAAAGTTTTTTGGGGCAAACCTGACCTGTTGAAAAGAGATGGTATTCATCCCTCTTGGGATGGTGCTGCTCTTCTCTCTAGTAATTTGGCTCATAGTCTTAGAGATAAAACATGAAAATCTGGGGCTCAGGTCAGGAAGCAGACAAACTGGCTAAACCGACCGTCTACTAGCGGCCTCGCGTCAACAAGGTAAGATAAATCCCATCACATAGAGACTCTTTTACCTAGATATCATCATAAAAGAGACTGTGTCTGTTTCCCGAATTTGGAAATCCAAAAAACTTCCAAACCTATCTAAGGTTAAAAATGTAATTGATGTTCAACAAATACAAAACAGATATAATACAGATAAGCAAACGATAAAGCTTGGGTTGTTGAATATTCGATCCCTTAATTCAAAAGCACTCATAGTTAATGATATGATTTCAGATTATAACCTAGATGTGCTATGTTTGACAGAAACCTGGCTAAAACCAAACGAGTACATTACTTTAAATGAGTCCACCCCACAAGATTAATGTTATAAACATGAGCCTCGTCCGAAAGGTAAAGGATGTGTTGCTGTAATTTATAGTAATATTCTCAAAACCACTAAGAAATCTAGTTTTAAATATACTTCTTTTAAAATGTTGGTGCTTAATGTAAAAATATATAGTGTAAACGATAAATGACGTTTGAGAATTCTGCTGGCTACTGTAAACTGGCCACCAGGGCACCATAAAGATTTTATCAAAGAATTTGCTGACTTTCGATCAGAATTAGTAGGCTGCAGATAAAGTCCTAATTGTTGGTGATTGTAATACACATGTAGGCTAGATGAAAAAGATGCATTGGGATTTGCATTTAAAGACATTGTAAACTCAATTGGAGTTAGACAACACGTGTCAGGACCTACTCATTGTCGTAATCATACTCTAGATCTAATACTATCACATGGAATAGATGTTGATGCCGTTGAAATTCTGCAGCAGAGCGACGACATCTCAGATCACTATCTAGTCTCGTGTAAATTATATTTAGCCAAGGCTGCAAAGCCGACTCCGTGTTATAAATAGTTAGACCTATCACTGGCACTAAAGATTGCTTTATCAATAATCTTCCTAATCAGTTGTATCATCTCAGCATCCCGGATAGCTTAGAAGAACTTGATATTGCAACAGAAACTTTTAACTCTCTCTTTTCCAGCACACAATTGCTCCGTTGCGCTAAAGAAGATTAAAGAAAATAGTCCAACGCCGTGGTACAACGAGCACACCTGGGCCCTTAAAGTAACACCAAGTAACTTTTCCTCTTCGGTCGCCCGTAAATAATTTAGCCTACCGTCGCATGCACGCTCGCTGTTTATCCAGCACCGGCTTTAGAATGAACGATGTCCACAGACAAGGTAGAGTATGACATCAGAAATGAAGAAAAACGAAATAATGACTATTGTAGCGCTTGACGTAAAGCAGTCGAATTTTGTAGTTCTTTTTGTGGTCGGGTTACTTATCGAACCCCGAAGTTACATAGTGCCAGTAAAAGTGATGCAGACCCCGTCAGGCTATGGCAGAAGTGCCTTTCACCCTGTTACGACTTGATGAACTACTGATAAGATTTTGGAAACATTATTTTAAGGTAAACAATGTTACATAGTGTTGCTTTAAGAGAGCAGCCAGAAAATGGTGCGCAACTGGAAGAAAACAAAACTAGAGTTATTTCGGATTTCATGGAAGGAGAGCTCGATTGTTTACAGAGAGGCTTTAAAAGCTGCTAGATCTGCTTATTTTTCAACCCTATTAGAAGATAATAAACAATCCTAGGTATTTGTTTCAAAAAGTGGCTAAACTAAAGAAAAAAAGCTTCAAGCCCAGAAGTTTCCAAGAAACAAAGCAGTAATGAGTTTATGAACTTTAGAGAAAATTATAACTATGCAACCGTCTACAACAGTATCGCATCAGGGAGTGCATTAAAGTTTCCCTGAGGAAAAATTTGATTCATTTGTTGATATAGTAAAGGAAGAATTTTTCAAACTCGTTAATTCATCTAAATCGACAACTTGTATGTTAGACCCTATACCAACAAAGCTATTGAAAGAGATGCTTCCAGAGGTCATAGATCCTCTTCTTAACCCTGTGAGACCCAAATATAGAAAAAAAAGAAAAAAAACATTTCCACCTGTCAGATGTTGTTGTAGGAGGCCTCTGATGCAAATAATGAAGGATTTTAAAAAAAATATATGTTTTAGTAAGTTAAGGAAATGTTGTAATATTGCAACGTTGGGCCTATTGGGTAGCAGAATTTCAGCATTTTCACTCACACTGTCAGAACAAATATACAGAATAACTAAGGTCTTATTTGAAGTGTGGATTGCTTACATAGTTCCATAACAGTACAAATTATTAATAATAATAATAATAATAATCACCCAACAGTCATATTTTTATGAATTAGAATTTATTAAAAATAAACAAAATATAAATATTAAATACAAAACAGATTGAAAACTGTCAAAGAAACTGTGTCCAGTGTTCACTTGCAATGATAGTCCCAAAAGCAGTTCCTTTCCTCTAAAAAGCAGAGACGAAGATTGCAATTCGAATATCCTTTTTTGCAGTGTCTGCAGCATCCTCTCATTCTGAAATGAAAATAGTTGTTAGAGTTAGAGTATGTTCAAGTATAAATAATTTAAATGTATATGAATCCTATTTATGTGATACATTCCACTGAAGTCTAGGGCTGGAATGGTTACCGCAATACCGTGGTCACGTGACGCCTACCGCGGGTCCATGCCTACCTCTTCACCGTCATCACCGCAAAAAAACATTGGCCTGCCCATGTGTGCACGTTGTGTCTAATGATATGGATTCATTGATCCTAATGACATGGATTATGTCTAATGACAGTGTGTCTTACATGGATTCAAGGTTTTCTAAACAAAACTTATCAAAAGATGGAGCAAATCCGACCTTTCGCGAGTTATCGAGTTATGGAGCGCAATGTTCCATGACATATAATAACATTACATTCGTATTAAAGATGTTGCAGATGGGCTATTATTTCATCCGCAACCACATCACAAAACTCATCATCCATCTGCCATCCATCCGCACAAACGTCTTTTGACCAATTTTCAAAACGCGGATTACCGTTATACTGCAGGAATTTCTTGCTTTTCAACCGCAGTTAGAAAAAATCCATACTGTCCCAGCCTTACTGAAGTCACACAATTCTAAAAGGAATATGCAAACCCCCAGACCTCTTACATCCCCACATTCCAGAACATTAACACCTGTCCCTGAACAATAGACCATGCAACCCCCATACGTCTGAACATCCACACCTGTCCTTGAATAACCATCCTCCAAAGCACTCCACAAACACTGTCTGCCTTGCAACAAGCAGATATTTGGGCAAACAAACAAAGCCCAGATAAAAAAAAACTATTTATACTGCTAACATACAGGAACAATTTCAAATACTGGTGCAGAAAGGACTTAAAACACTGCAACCAGAAATAATTTATTCATTTAAAATAATTCAAATCTGATCTAAACTGAAAATTATAACAAATAACACATTTAGATATTGAATCATCAAATACATTGTATTTCTGTAAGTAAATATCTTATATGTGAACATTTGAGAAGTGCAATGCCTCTATGTAATGTGCAAGGTGCACATGCTATTTTGACTACCATTCAATCCCAACGTTGTAAAATTACAACAAAGACATAACAAGCTATAAATCTAATTTGATGCATGCATTCCACAATAACCAAGTATTTACATGAACTGGACATTCTGACATTTCTGGGGTTTTACTTACTTTAATGTTGAGATATCCAGTCCAATGAAACAAGGAGATACACTTCCAGGAAAGTTTGCAGGTTGTATGAGTTCATGACCTTATGGCAAGACCTATATACACATTTACTATCCAATGGCATTGCAAGGCTAAACAATAGGACCTAATGGCAATGTAAATGGGTTTTTTAAAATCATTAATTCGTCTTTGTCTTTAGGATACCTACCAAAAACCTTTAAGCTGGCTATGATTAAACCGCTTGTTAAAAAAATGCAACTGGATACTACAGAATTAGTCAATTACAGGTTGATCTCGAATCTGCCTTTTCTGTCAAAGATATTAGAAAAAGCAGTATCCTCACAACGGTTTTCCTTTCTTGAAAGAAATTATATCTGCGAGGATTTTCAGTCCGGATTTAGACCGTACCTGTCAGGGTTGCTGCAGGATACTGAACACGAGGACACGGGCACTTCAGTATAGTTGCTTTAATCACAAACTAAACTTCTATAAACAAACAAGAACACAATAAACTCCAGGAACTCAGATCACACAACCATACATAGACGACGATCAACAAACACTAAGGGAAAACACAGGGCTTAAATACACAAGGAATAATTGGATAATGAACAGAACACAGGTGAGGAAACTGAACACAAACAAGGAGCGGGAAAAACTAACAGGACTAAACCAAAATCACAAAAGACAGGGGGAAAAAAAGATCTCAAAACAGTACTAAACACATTGAATCGTGACAGTACCTCCCCCCTCCCCGAAGGCGCGTCCTCGCGCCGTATAACATCCAACGTGTGGGAGGGTGGGCATCCTGGACTCCAGGACGGTCCAGGCGGAGCAGGCTGGTCAGGGGACCAGGGCGGAGCAGGCTGTGGGCGTGGCCATGGTGGAGCAGGCTGTGGGCGTGGCCATGGTGGAGCAGGCTGTGGGCGTGGCCATGGTGGAGCAGGCTGTGGGCGTGGCCATGGTGGAGCTGTGGGACCCTCGGGCGTCCAAGGCAGTGAGAACTGTTCAGGTGGCCACGGTGGTGAAGACCCTTCAGGTGGCCACGGCGGTGAAGACCCATCAGGTGGCCACGGCGGTGTTATTTTTCCGGGCTTCCGTGGATCTTTGGCCGGCCACGGCGAAGGCGTATAGCCCCCCCCCCCCAAAATTTTCTTGGGGAGAAGGACAGGTTCAGGAACGGGAACAGACTTGACATCAACGGGCGCTGGGTCAACGGGCTCTGGGTCAACGGGCTCTGGGTCTGGGTCAACGGGCTCTGGGTCTGGGTCAACGGGCTCTGGGTCTGGGTCAACGGGCTATGGGTCTGGGTCAACGGGCTATGGGTCTGGGTCAACGGGCTCTGGGCTGAGCATGATCAGCAGGGAAGAGGGCCTTGTGCTGGGCGGGACCAGCGGCGAAGGAAACTCTGGGCTAGACGGGACCAGCGGCGAAGAAGGTTCTGGCTTGGCAGTAGGCATGTGCCGGTATCAAATTTTCATGCTGCGATTAATTGATTGAGCTTTTATCACGGTATACGGTATTATCACGATATTTTATTTACATAAGAGAAACAGATGGATTGGAGGGGATCTAAAAAAAACAACTTGCATCACAATAGGTGTAATTGTGATTGTCAAAACATTTGGTAACTAAACAGAATTTTATTAAGTTTAGTGACAACATGTTACAATGTTTACATGGTACAGTGACTGGTAGGCTACTGTTTGTATTATTGCTTAACACAATTTTCACGATTTCAGTTCAATTCTTGATTTGATTTCAATCTTAACTCATTTGGATAAATATTAGGTAGGCTACAGTAGATAGCCTACATGTACATTTTGCTCAAGAAAAAATATATCTCGCATAATTCTGTAAACATACAGAAAGCCCTATCAACTGGTATTATTAAAGGTTAAAATTAGCAAATGAAATATAATGTGGTTTCCATTATAATAACAATTATGTAGCCTAATGACATAAGTAAAAATATAATAAATATGTAATATAGTGCACATATTTAGCGAAAAATTCTCCTCTCTATTTTTTCTAGTCAACTAATGTGCTGGTAATTAAATGGCCTTCCTGAGGTAAATGTAACGTTCTGTGATGATTGTTCTCCTGCAGTTTTATTGACCTCTTTCCGTGATTGAAAAACACTGATTGATCTATTATGTATGAGGCATATATACCTTTCGGGAAGTTGTACTATATCTTAGTACATAATAAAAAGTAACAGATGATCGGTTCACTTGAACTAAGGTGCTACAGTGATCTGTCACGTCACATTTACAAGCGCCAAAACGGTATTTATTGTCTGCATTTCGTAATAAAATGGACAGAACCTGAGAGCTGAGAATTTTTTTCATATAAAAAGTAACCTGCCCTCTCTAGTCTGTCGGTGTCAGTGTCCTCTTTGCTCCGCGATTTTTCTCTGCGTGAGAAAATGGATGTGTGGCGTGAGTGCATGTGAAAAGTGTTGATTGCGTGAGTCTCAAGATGAATGCTATGAAGTTCTCAATTTCACATCTACGTGTTCTCGAGTGTAGCTACTCTTTTACCTTCATAGCAGTTCTGCTTTTAGAAAGGAGATAAATCGTCGGCAGCATTCCTCTTTCCGCCATGCTTCTTCTCCATGCGAGGATTGTTTACATTAGACTTAGAGCGCGCACTGCGCCGCATGAACACAGTGCGTGGGGATTGTTTACATCAGAGTGCGCACGTGTTTTCCGCAGCATAGACACAGTTGGGTTTTTTTAACGGTTGATGGAAAATAAGCTAATGCGCATTCTAAAAATCTAAATTCGGATCTATTATTTTTCACGGTATTTTGAAGTGCCCGCGATAACAATATCGTGCATATTCATTACCGCGATTTATCGCATTACCGAATACCGGCACATGTCTACTTGGCAGTCATGACGTGAGGCTCTGGCTCGGCAGGCGTGACGTGAGGCTCTGGCTCGGCAGGCGTGACGTGAGGCTCTGGCTCGGCAGGCGTGACGTGAGGCTCTGGCTCGGCAGGCGTGACGTGAGGCTCTGGCTCGGCAGGCGTGACGTGAGGCTCTGGCTCGGCAGGCGTGACGTGAGGCTCTGGCTTGGCAGGCGTGACGTGAGGCTCTGGCTCGGCAGGCGTGACGTGAGGCTCTGGCTCGGCAGGCGTGACGTGACGTGAGGCTCTGGACTGGGCCGGATCAACGGCGAAGGAAGCTTTGGGCTGGATGGGACCAGCGGCGAAGGAAGCTCAGGGCTGGATTCATGGGCTGAAGTTGAAGCGTGTACTGCCCACACACACACAAAAGAGCTGTAGACACCACAATTAGTACTGTGTCTTCATGAGTTGGCTCAAGTGCATCGTGCTCAGGCTCTGGTGGGCAGGCGATGGGCTCAGGCTCAGGCGGGCAGGCGATGGGCTCAGGCTCTGGCGGGCAGGCGACGGGCTCAGGGCATACCGGACTTGGATTTGGCTGGAGTGGGAGATCTTCCACGTGGTAGCTGGATCCACACGCCCACAGCGTGTGATCCACAAACTCCAAGAAGGACATTTTTAGGTCCTTCAACAGAATTATTTGGGCTAGTGGGTCCTTCAGTCCACCCCAGAAACTCCTTGTCAGTACCTCTTCCTCCAACGTCAAATCATCATAAAGACTTAAATAGAGCCCTGCATACTCCTCGAGTGAGCAGTCCTCTTGGAAGAGGATAGGTGTTTCCATTGGGCTCACCTCCTTGTTCTTCCTCCTTCGGCTCATTTTCGTTTTTTTTTTTTTTTTTTTTTTTTTTTAAAGGTTGATCGTTCTGTCAGGGTTGTTGGTAGTGGTGTGACATTTGAAGCGAGGCGTCGGAGCTTGTGTCGAGCAAAAATGGGCGTCCCAGATGAAGCCGCAATTCGAGGCTTGTGTTGTTAACGTGAAAATCACGTGACTAATGACAAACGAGGCCTCGGTTTGTGTGGATACGTCATCGGTTCGGTCTGAGTGTCGTTTTCGGATAAAGGGGGTTCGAAACTCGCGCCACCTTGTGGGTGTTGTCAGGAGTAGTAGAATTAGTTGTAGTAGTGTTAGTGAGTCAGAGAGTCAGAGTTAGAGAGTTGTTTCATCGTCGTTATTGTGCAATATATTAGGTTAGATTAGTTATAGTATATATTGTTAGTATTAATTATAGATATATTATAGTATTGTTATATTAATTAGATAAGATTATTTGGATTGCTTTGGATTTTTGGATTTGGACTGGACTGGTTTTTGATTTGGATTGCCCTTTTGGAATTGTTTGCTTTTTGTGACCTCCTTTTTTCTTGTAATGGAGCCAGCAAGAAAGAGGAAATCCTCCCCTGTCTGGGAGTTTTTTTAAATGGTTGCTCACAATAAGGTACAAACACATTTTGTATTATTATTATTTTACTGTCTTGATATAATAATCCGCAGTAGGCTATATGGCTGTATTATATTTAATGTCTATTAATTTATGTTTCTAGGTGAAATGCTTGCTGTGCCTAAAGGAGCTGACATACAGCAATAACACCTCCTCTATGCTCAGACATTATCGAGCACTGCACGAGCATGCACAAACTACTAACAATCCACACAGTAGTCAAAGTAATTGATAATAATCATTAAAAAAAAAAACATTATTTAAATAATGTTTTAGCCTCCTACAATACACCTGCATTTTATTTTATTATAGGTTCCAAAAAAGAAATGGTGAATGAGGCCCTGGTGAACATGGTCATCAAGGACTCCCAACCCTTGTCCATTGTGGATGATGATGAATTTAGGGAGCTCCTGTATGTGTTGGATCCCACTTATGTGATCCCAACTAGAAAGGTATGTGATTAATAAACTGGTTCATCATTATTTAAGAAGTTAAAAGTAAGAGTAACTGCATTTATTTCTATCCACAGGCTTTGAAGATCATGGTTGATCATAAGTACAAGGAGGTTAAGGAGAAGGCCAGAGAGCAGTTGCAGAACGTTCAGGCTATAAGCCTTACCTCTGACATGTGGACATCGCTAAACATGGATGCCTATCTAGCAGTAACTTGTCATTTTATAGACAATGACAAGCTCTGCACTATTTTACTAGGTGTACAGCATTTCCCTAAGAGCCATACTGCTGAGAACTTGGCTTCTGGACATGTCAAGCTCATGGAGGAGTGGGGCATAAAGGATAAAGTCAAGTGCCTGGTAACTGATGCTGCAGCCAACATGATAGCATGTGTACGATCACTGAATGTTAGGCATGCGATATGCATTGCACATGCACTAAACCTGATTGTGAGGAAATCTTTTGATGACATCAGTAGCTTCAACGACATTCGAACCAAATGTAGGAAACTTGTGACCTATTTCCGAACAAGTACTACAGCAAAAGAGAGACTAGCCCAAGTACAGGAGCAGATGGGGAGACCAGCTTTGAAAATGATAACTGAAGTGGACACTCGCTGGAACAGCACTTATAACATGCTGGAACGTCTCTATCAGCTGAGAGAGCCAGTGGGGGCAGCGCTGGCCTCACTAAAGACCGACATCACCCCTCCTACGGCCCTGGAGTATGAGGCAGTCCAGGATGCTTTACATGTTCTTGCCCCTTTCCGCCAGGCTACAGTAGAGCTTTCGGGAGAAAAAAGGGTCTCTGCCTCCAAAGTGATTCCTTTGATGAAGATGCTGAATCATGCTGTAACGAGTAAGCTAGAAGGCCTGAAGTCCAATCTAACAAGGCAGCTGGGTGACAGCCTTGTACGGAGGGTCAGGGAACAAGCAGTACAATTAGAATCAATCAGTGTGATGACCATACCCACGTTATTGGATCCCAGATTAAAAAAACTGGGATTCTTAAGTCAAGGGAAACTGCAAGAAGGCATATCAAGATTAAAATCAGAATGTGCTACAGTAATCAGAAGTTCTGGTCTCCATTCTGCTTCCACCAATACACCCCCAACTCAGCTGCCAGCCTCGTCAGAAGCAGGCCAATCCACAGACAACAGTAAGTACTATATGTCTTTGTTGTGTGAATGTTCACATTAGTGATTAGTACTGTGAACCATTGTTAATGGAGTTTTATTTCTTTGTACCTCTATTATTAGGTGACCTTTGGCATCTGCTGGATAGCACGGTTGAACACGGTAGAAGGAGCTCAAGTGCAACAGCAGATGCTACTGTAGAAGTGGACCGATATTTATCTGAAGTGAATCTCACAAGATCTGAGGATCCACTGGAATACTGGGCTCAACATAAACACCAGTATCCTCATTTATACCAACTGGCCTTGGCATTTTTATGTTCACCAGCATCCTCTGTTCCATGTGAAAGGATCTTTTCCAAGGCTGGAGAGGTTCTGTCGAAAAAGAGGAATCGTCTAAGCCCCAACACACTTGAAAAAATTCTGTTCCTCAATAAAAATAATTTGTAATCCTTCCTTCGCTCCTCTACGTCCCCAGTCCCATAAGCACAACACTGCACAAAAATAGTAACAGTTCAATGCACAAAATCACCAGAAACAATTCTTAACCTTTACCACCCCACACTTTTCTGTTGCACTTTATTTTATTACACTCCCTCCACCATAAGCACTGCACTCAACAGTGTAACTTTTATTGTTCATACTGTCACTATCCAAACCATTTATGAATAATTAATTAAGTGTGTGTGAGAGAGAGAGAGAGAGAGAGAGAGAGAGAGAGAGAGAGAGAGAGAGAGAGAGAGAGAGAGAGAGAGAGATGTCTCTGCAGAAGTAAATTCAGACAGAGAAATATACATATTTTATTTTATACCCAGGCAATGGACAAATGTCTGCTCAGGTATTTTTATTATTGCAAATGAAAAGTTACAGACATTAACAGTGAGAAGAAAATAAATAAATAAAACAGAACAGGGGGGGGGGGGGTATACGGACATCATAAGTCTGCTCAGGTCATTGCTTCAGAATTAAATAATTTGTCTGCTATTTCTTTGCACAGTAGCTAGGTGTCACTAGTGAGCAATACTGAATGAAGCTTCGAGTAATGAACCTTTGGGTGAAGCAATGGGCTGTGAGGTCTCAGTGGTTCAGGAAGCCTCATTTTGCCATCCCTAGTTGTTGGTGCAGGTAGCTGAAGACGAGGACACCGGATCTGAGATATAAGGATGGCTGGCGCGAAACAGACGTTCCGAAGCTTTGCGAGATCCCGAAGCAAAGATGATTCGAAACACTGATTCGAAGCGTGATTCAAAACACCCACGTCACGTGACAACGGCTAAATGAAGCTTCTAAGTGTTTCATCAGGTGGAGTGCTCCGACGAATCGGGGTTTCATTGATTGGTCGATTCGGGAACAAATCACACAATCACACAGTATAAAAGTTATGTTAACGCTTTTTCATATCGTGGGTTTTTGTGAGAGGAGTTTGGTTTTGAGATAGCGGATTTTTGGTGATATAGTGACATTTATAGTGCGATTTGTTTAGTTATATTTAGGATTTAATTTACATTTACACATTGACTTAGAGACACACAGAGTACATATAGTGACACATTAATAGATGCATTGATAGAAATATATATATATATATATATATATATATATATATATATATATGAAGAGTTCAGATGCAAAAGCCTCTAAATGCCATCAGAAATTTTCTTCTAAAATGATCATTTTTATCAAGCTTGTATATTTAAATTCAGTAATTTCACTTAAATGACAATTAATGGGTAATTTTTCTTGCCATTTAAGTGAGATTATTGAACTTAAATATACGAGCTTGATAAAAATTATCATTTTAGAATAACATTTCAGATGGCATTTAGAGGCTTTTGCATCTGAACTCTTCATATATATATATATATATATATATATATATATATATATATATATATATATATATATATATATATATATATATATATATAGACATATAGACATATAGATTAATAGATAGATACATATTACAGATACATATAGATTATTAGATAGATAGGCTACATATAAATTAATAGATAGATACATATACATATATGCACTTTCTGTAAAGCTGCTTTGAGACAATGTGTATTGTGAAAAGCGCTATACAAATAAACTTGAATTGAATTGAATTGAATATAGATAGATATATTAGTAGACCAAGGCCTGCTACTGACACTGCTGGGCCATCTAAGCAAGGTAATATGCATTGTTTGAAATATAGGCTAATTATAAGTGAAATATAATAACTCTTTATTTTGACTTAGGATAAGTCTTAGGACTTAGGATTAGGATAATAAAGTGCCGTTTTCTTTTAATTCAGAACCACAAATGTCAACATCAGGCCCATCAACATCATCAACACCAGTTGAAACACAGGACAGTTTATGGGAACATTTTGACAATCGTATCCGTGAGACCCAGATGATACACAATCTTACAGCTGATGCCACAGTGGAAGTGAAAAAATACATCAACGATGCGTATTTGCCCAGAACTCATGATCCACTAACTTACTGGAAAGAGAGAGTAATCTTTCCTCATTTGTATGTCCTAGCTAAAAAATATCTTTGCATGCCAGCAACAAGTGTCCCTTGTGAGAGAATTTTTTCAAAGGCTGGAGAAATTATCTGTAAAAAAAGAAGTAGGCTGAGTCCTTCAACAGCAGAGAAATTAATATTTTTGAATAAAAATCTATAAGAAAGTGAGACATTGTGGCTTGATTTATTTTTATTAATATCCATTTTTCATGACCAAAATCACATTATGGAATGTGAAGAGACTACAGGTTACAAGCTTCATATATTACAAAAATACAATAATAATAAAAAAACACAACACATTTTTATTAGCTCTTTGTAAAGGTTGTTTCAGATCAACACCTGCAAGTGACCACTAGGTGTCACCGTGGAGACGGGTTTCGGATTGATTCGAAGCCTCGAAACAAAATGGCACATTTGCTTCAACTGTTTCATTGCTTCACGAAGCCTCGATCTGCCCATCACTACTGAGATATAGTTGATTTATTAAACAAACTTAACTTCAGGAACAAAAATAACAAACGCCAGGAATTCAGTGAACACACAACCATACATCGACGACGATCAACAAACACTAAGGGAAAACACAGGGCTTAAATACACAAGGAATAATTGGATAATGAACAGAACACAGGTGAGGAAACTGAACACAAACGAGGAGCGGGAAAAACTAACAGGACTAAACCAAAATCACAAAAGACAGGGGGAAAAAAAGATCTCAAAACAGAACTAAACACATTGAATTGTGACAGTACCATAGTACTGAGACAGCTTATCATCCGATTGTGGTTGTATCTCTCTATTAGTGTTACTCTATCTTAGTGCTGCATTTGATACTATCGACCACAACATTCTTTTAAATAGACTAGTAAACTATGTTGGCATTAGTGGAATTGCACTAGCATGGTTTAAATCATACTTATCTGACTGTTATCAGTTTGTAGCAGTAAATTAAAAGATTTCTTATCAGTCAAAAGTTCAGTATGGCGTACCATAAGGCTCAGTACTAGAACCTAGAATTCACATCAGCTGTGTGTGTGCTTGGCCATCAAGTGGTATTTCAGACTGGACTTTTTAAAAGTAAACTTTCAATTCAGAATCTTTTTGGCATCCATTTCGGCGTCTTGCCCTCGTCATAAAACTCGTCAACCACTCAAAACGTAACGTTAACCTACTATTTGGCAGGCTCCCAACAAGTGTGTTTCTGGTCTAGCTAGAACCGGTGCTTTCAGACAGGACGCGGAATGCACCAGTTTTTTTGGATGCCAAAAAGTTTATATTGGCCGCGCTGGTAATCGGCACAGCGGCAAAAGTTGAACTATTTTAAATTTTGACCGCAGTGTGCGCGCCGCTGCGCTTGCGCTTTGGTCGACGAAGCAAGAAAACATCCTTGCGCGGTGCAAGCCATTGAAATTAAGGGGTTTCGTAGTGCCGCACAGGCCACGTCCTGTTGCAAAAGCATTGTTAAAAAACTACAAAGTTTGCTAGGCCAAAAACACCATTAATCTCGCGTTAAAATGGGTTTGCGTTAACGCAGTTAATAATGCGTTTAACTGACAGCGTTTAACTGACAGCCCTACTAAAAACACATCTCTTTGGCTTAGCATACACATGACACATTATTGATTTCTATAATTCAATGTTAATCTGCATAGTTTAGATCAGCCGGAACCGGGAACACTTCCCATAATTCCTGATGTACTTTGTACATCATAAGAAGGATGGCATCTACATTAATAGTAGTCTCTCTGTTTATCCCGAGGTTTACCGCAAACGGCCGGATCCAGGCCATATCCAGATCAGATGCAGGACCATCACATGGACACGATGACAACGCATCCCTGAAGTGCCAGCCTCATCAATCACTGTGAAGGCCTCATGGTCACCCCAACAAATAATAATAATAACCTTTATTTTATAAAGTGCCTTCAAAAGCAGCTTCTCAAAGCGCTGTACATAAAATGGACAATTGTTAAAAGCAAACACATCACATCACAAAAAAACAAACACA
This sequence comes from Chrosomus eos, assembly GCA_036326025.1. Classification (NCBI taxonomy): domain Eukaryota; kingdom Metazoa; phylum Chordata; class Actinopteri; order Cypriniformes; family Leuciscidae; genus Chrosomus; species Chrosomus eos. The sequence goes on along the minus strand of CM070827.1, from coordinate 21,894,899 downwards.
TCAACAAGTGAATGCAAGTTTAAAAAAGTATGTCTTAAGTTGACCTTTAAAAATGACATAAGACTGGGCTTCCCTAAGTTCAAGAGGCACAGAATTCCAAAGGACAGGTGCATAGAAGGAAAAAGCCCTGTCACTCATAGACTTTAAGCGAGTTTTAAGAACAACCAGCATGCTCAATTGTGAGGAGCGCAATCTGCGATACGGAGTGTAGAGGTGAAACAGTTCAGCTAGATAATTTGGAGCCAGACTGTGCAAAGATTTGTAAGTGAGCATCATAATCTTAAAATCGACACAGAACCTAACTGGGAGCCAATGTAAGGATTCCAAAACCGGAGTGGTATGGTTGCATATTCTGGACCCAGTTAAGATCCTAGCAGCAGAATTTTGTTCATGTTGAAGCTTGTGTAGAGAAGATTTAGAAAACTCCGGCTAAAAGGGCGTTGCAATAGTCAATCCGAGAGACAACAAAGGAATTTATCAGCTTTTTAGCTACAGGAAAAGTTGACATTGGCCGCAATCTAGCGATGTTTCGAAGATGGAAAAAAAAGATATTTTAACAATACTCTGACTGAAAGAATCAAATGAAAGATTAACATCAAAAATAACTCCAAGTGAAGCGGCAACCTATAGCCGCTGAGAGGCTAAACAGCAGGAAATATCCGTGACGCGTTTTCTTTCATTCAATATCCCATAATGGTTTATTGGCATGATAACAGACTATGATGAAGATACGTAAACGGTCAACAGAAAGTGAGCACTTCCAGCTACTCACCCCCTCTCTACAGAATACCAAAACAGGAAACACTACCAGGTATATACCCACCGATACCCACGTGACCAAACCACCTGGAAACATACACAAAAAATACTAAATAAAAGACAAACGTTTTCTGCACTTACACCAAGGTTCCTCATTTTACTCTGGATACCCAAAACAGAGCCATCAAGAGTCAAAGACAGAGAACCAACTTCAGTTTTATCACTTTATAAAGCGCTATAAATAAAGGTGACTTGACCAGCTATAGTTTGTTTATTAAACGTGCAGGGCAACCACCCATAATGCCATTATAATAATCTAGCCTTGATGTCATGAACACATGAACTAACTGTTCCGTATTTGTCATTGAGAGCATATGACGTAATTTAGATATATTTTAAGATGGAGTATTGCGGTTTTACAGATACTAGACATGTGACTTTCAAATGAAAGATTGGTATCAAACAGCACACCCAGGTTCCTAACCGACGACGAAGACTTGATAGAGCAGCCATCAGAGTACTGCTCTAACAAAGACACTGACAGGTTATGATGTATTGGTTTATGTCAATGTGTCATAACAAAGACATCTCAAACAATGTCATATTTGGATTAAAAATGTCATAATTGAGCGAATGACACTTAATGACAGCTGTCATAAACATGCATAAACCCTACTTCATATTCATAACGTGTCATGTCATGGTTATGAAGGTGTCATGTTAGTCTTATGCACACCCCTTCAAGTAAAGTGTTACCGGTTTTTGGTATGTATTCTAATGACAAAGATGAATTAATGATATTAAGAAGACGATCTATGACCTCTGGAAGCATCTCTTTCAATAGCTTAGTCGGTATAGGGTCTAGCATACATGTTGTCGAGTTATATGATTTAACGAGATTAGAAAATTCTTCCTTTCCTATAGCAATGAATGAATAAATGAATTTTCCTCAGGGAGACTACAATGTGCTGCCTGATGCGGTACTGTAGTAGACGGTTGCATAATTATAATTTTTTTCCTGATATTATCAATCTTGTATGTAAAGAAGTTCATAAAGTCATTACTGATGTGCTGCTTGGAAACGTCTGTGGTTGAAGCTTTATTTTTCGTTAATTTAGCCACTGTTTCAAATAGATACCTAGGGTTTTGTTTATTTTCTTCTAATAGGTTTGAAAAATAAGCAGATCTAGCAGCTTTCAAGGCTTCTCTGTACGCAATCGTGCTCTCTTTCCATGAAATGCGAAAAAACTCTAGTTTTGTTTTCTTCCAGTTCCGCTCCATCTGGCTACTCTCTTAAGGGCCTGAGTATACTTTTTGTACCACGGCGTTGGACTATTTTCTTTAATCTTCTTTAAGCGCAAAGGAGAAACTGTGTCTAAAGTGCTGGAAAAGAGAGAGTCAAAAGTTTCTGTCGCAATATTGAGTTATTCTAAGCTATCTGTGTCACGTTTTGATGTATTCTGTTAATGTTTTGAGATCTTGTTTCCCCCTGTCCTTGTGGTTTTTGGTTTAGTCCTGTTAAGTTTTCCCGCTCCTCGTTTGTGTTCAGTTTCATCACCTGTGTTCAGTTAATTATCCTATCATTTCAAGTGTATTTAAGCCCTGTGTTTTCTCCCAGTGTTGGTCGATCGTCGTCCATGTGTGGTTGTGTTTCTGATTTCCTGGAGTTATTGTTCCTGTTTAAGTTTGGAAAGTTTTTCATTTTGTTTATTAAAACATTTATATTGAAGCTTTCGTGTCCTCGTCTTCAGCACCTGCACAAACCCTGACAGAACGATCGACCTTTAAAAAGCAAAAATGGGTAGAAGGAGGAAAAAAGAGGTGAGCCCCTTCAAAAACCCAATCCTTTTCCAAGAGGAGCGCTCACTCGAGGAATACGCTGGTCTATACCTTGAGCTGTATGATGATGTGAGATGGGATGAGGAGGAGTTGAAAAAGAGTTTCTGGGGTGGACTAAGAGACCCTCTCGCCCAGATAATTTTGGTAAGGGACCTCAATCTATCCTTCCTGGAGTTTTTGGATCACACGCTGTGGGCCTGTGGATCCAGCTACCACTTGGAGGATCTCCCACTCCAGCCAGAGACCATCCAACCAGAGCCCGTCGCCAGCCCGCCAACGCCTGAGCCCATCACCTGCACGCCAACGCCTGAGCCCATCACCTGCACGCTCACACCTGAGCCCATCACCTGCACGCTAACGCCAGAGCCCATCGTCTGCCCACCAGAGCCTGCACACCGCATCGGCCCTGCCGCCAGATCGGTCCCTGGACTTCCCCGGCTGATATCCGGTATGACTGATCCCCCACTGATGTCAGTGCGATTAGCCAGGAGGATGGCTGCCGAGGCTGGGGTTCACGTTAACCACATCCAGCCAGATCCTGAGCCCGTCGCCTGCCCGCCAGAGCCTGAGCCCGTCACCTGCCCGCCAGAGCCTGAGCCCGTCGCCTGCCCGCCAGAGCCTGAGCCTGTCGCCTGCCCGCCAGAACCTGAGCCCAGCCCCAAGCTCCCCGAAATGCTGGTTCCGTCCAGTTCCGAGTCCCCTGATGTGCTGGTCCCGTCCAGTTCCGAGTCCCCTGATGTGCTGGCCCCGTCCAGTTCCGAGTCCCATGAAGCGGCAGAGCCAGAGCCCGTTGACCCAGAGCCAGAGCCAGAGCCCATTGACCCAGCGCCAGAGCCAGAGCCCGTTGACCCAGCGCCAGACCCAGAGCCCGTTGACCCAGACCCAGAGCCCGTTGACCCAGACCCAGAGCCCGTTGACCCAGAACCCGTTGACCCAGCGCCCGTTGATGTCAAGTCAGTTCCCGATCATGAGCCTGTCCTCCCCAAGAAAATTTTGGGGGGGCGCCATACGCCTTCGCCGTGGCCGGCCAAAGATCCACGGAGGCCCGAAAAGATAACACCGCCATGGCCACCTGAAGGGTCTATACCGCCATGGCCACCTGAAGGGTCCTCACCGCCGTGGCCACCTGAAGGGTCCTCACCGCCATGGCCACCTGAAGGGTCTTCACCGCCATGGCCACCTGAAGGGTCTGCACCGCCATGGTCACCTGAAGGGTCTTCACCACCACGGCCACCTGAAGGGTCTTCACCGCCGTGGCCACCTGAAGAGCCAGCACCGCCCTGGACGCCCGAGGGTCCCACAGCTCCGCCCTGGACGCCCGAGGGTCCCACAGCTCCGCCCTGGACGCCCGAGGGTCCCACAGCTCCGCCCTGGACACCCGAGGGTCCCACAGCTCCGCCCTGGACGCCCGAGGGTCCCACAGCTCCGCCTTGGCCACGCCCACAGCCTGCACCGTCGTGGCCACGCCCACAGCCTGCACCGTCGTGGCCACGCCCACAGCCTGCACCGCCGTGGCCACGCCTACAGCCTGCTCCGCCCTGGAGGCTTCCTGGACCTGCACCATGCCCTCGTCAGCCTCCAGGGCGCCCACCCTCCCACCCCTTTGGATGTTATACGGCGCGAGGACGCGCCTTCGGGGAGGGGGGAGGTAGTGTCACGTTTTGATGTATTCTGTTAATGTTTTGAGATCTTGTTTCCCCCTGTCCTTGTGGTTTTTGGTTTAGTCCTGTTAAGTTTTCCCGCTCCTCGTTTGTGTTCAGTTTCATCACCTGTGTTCAGTTAATTATCCTATCATTTCAAGTGTATTTAAGCCCTGTGTTTTCTCCCAGTGTTGGTCGATCGTCGTCCATGTGTGGTTGTGTTTCTGATTTCCTGGAGTTATTGTTCCTGTTTAAGTTTGGAAAGTTTTTCATTTTGTTTATTAAAACATTTATATTGAAGCTTTCGTGTCCTCGTCTTCAGCACCTGCACAAACCCTGACAATCTGGGATGCTGAGGTGATGAACCTTGTAAAGACTTTAGGCGGGTCTAATCCCTGGGGAATTTGCATATCATAATTAATAATTGGTAATTAATAATTATTCATACATGTTTGGATTAGATCAGTCTTACATGTTAATAAATCTCCCTCTAAGGGAGAATCTGTCATTTTACCTGTATGCATACATGTGAAATCCTTTCATTTTAACGACAAGTTGATTGCAGTTAATTACACAGACCACGTCTTACAAAGCAGGCAAAATTAATTTAGCTCAATTGTCAGAATAATATTGTGGGGTTTTCCCAATATCATCTTACTTTATAGGATTGCAGGAAACGCAATTCTCTGGCCAGAAGAATTGGGCTTCCTGCCCCATAATGAGTACTCTTTAAAATATTAATTATTTAAATAATTAATTAATTCGTAAAGGTTGTAGCATAAGTTTAGATCTTTGGCACTTAAGAAACTTGAGAATGAGCAAAGAGAATGAATCAGTCATGTGAATATCATGATTTAATCAAGGCATGTCTACTTATATATTTACTACGTTACACGGGATATATACATATATATATATATAGGTATTTACGAACACAGACATAGACAATACAATAAAACATCAATGAACGAGTGAGTGTGTGAGATATAGAGATAGGGATGAATTACACGCGTGAGAGCGAGTAAGAGAGAGAGAGAAAGGGGTTTAGAGAGAGAGACATTGACATACTTCCTCCTAAGACATTCACCTTTTCTGATTACAACACGAAACATCATCTTAATGCTCCTTATGAGCTCTTTAAACAGATTATACTTGCACAAGTAATGGGTCTCGCTGTGTTGCTGCATTCCTGAAGGCCTGTCCCGGCCGCGTGCGTGAGCGGAGTCCTTTGTGTGTGTAAGCGTCACGTGGTGTTTCTGGGTGCTCCTGTTGCGCGGCGGTTTCAAGTCTTTGAGTAACATTACCAATGAAAGTAGCTCGGCTACGTTTGTTTCACTTCGTGGAAGTAAACAGAGTCGACTATGGAAAACAAAACTTTGCCTTACAAAGAAAAGATATAAAGATCGGATCGGGTCTCCGAAGGAGACCACGGGATCGGGTTACATGGTGCAGCAGTAACGACGGACAAAGCAAGAGAGCGGGCGGAGCTGCGCTCCTACATTTATCACATCGGCGAAGTCCAGCCTCTTCCCATTGACTCGGCCAATCAAGAGGTTGACACTCACAGGCGGGACTTCTGGTTTTATGATCTTTTGTTCCTTTAAGCAAGGCATTTGAAACCCTAATTTCATCGGGTGTTTAAAAGCAGAATCTTCATAATTATTATAGTCATATGTGTAACAAAGTTTTAGCAAGATGTGATTTCAATGGCTAACTGGGGAGCGAAGATCGGAGCTCAGAGACTCCAAACTTGTCACAAATGGATTTGGTTAAACATTAGTTGGCAAGGTTTGAAACATTATCCCAGTTTTCGAGAAACAGACCAAACACATAAAAGACAATCATAACATGAGATTAGATACATTGTTCTTACAATTCTAAAGGGGAAGTATAATAGAATATATATGGATGCAGAATACATTTCTCCTTAGTTAGAATTCTAGGGAATACGCAGTAACATGTAAAAATACATAATGGTAAACTCAGTTATTTCAATGTAACATGAACAAACAAACACATAAAACACATTGAATATTTCTGTTTAAAATGTCTTTTAAAAAGAGAAGTTTCTTTTCTCTGTAGCATTCACTTCCTGTGGCACATTCCACATTCCTGGGGGATGTGTGTGTGGTGGAATGTGTGTGTGTGTGTGTGTGTGTGTTAATTTTGAGTCCTGGGGGAAGGACGCTGGTTTGGAAGCAAGTTCCCGGCCTTTGAAGGCTCTTAGGATTTTAGTTATTCAGGATATATTTAATTATTCAGATTCACCCTAAATACGCTACAACCTGATCAAGAATATTATTAATACAGCAATATTTAGTGGCAGAAGTAATAGGTCTAACATATTTGTAACACAGAGTCGACTTTGCAGCCTTGGCTAAAGTATACAGGAGACTAGATAATGATCCAAGATGTTTTGATAACGTCTGTATGGTGCCATGGTGGCCTGTATACAGTAGCCAGCACAAATCTCAAACGTGATTTATCATTTACAGATGTTACATTAAGCACCAACACTTCAAAATAATTAGGGCCCAAGCCCTGAAAGGGGCGAAGGCCCTATTGTTTTCCTTAGGATGATTATTATTTTACTACCCTTTGGGCACTTTTGGGGCCCTTAACATGCTCGAAAACTCTTGAAACTTTGCACACATGTCAGAACCTGCGGCAATCAGGGCCAGGCTGAAGCTGGTACCCGGGAGTGGCAGGGGGCATGACAGCGCCCCTGGAACAGGGTCCGAAAACTTGGTCCATAAATCAAACACATTTGCATGTAATAATATGAAACTCGGTACACATATAGGCTGCATTTACACTGCAGGTCTTGATGCCCAAATCCGATTTCCTGACTATATCCGATTTTTTTGACGACCCGCTTACATCATCTTTTAAAAGTGACCCGTATCCGATTTTTGCATTTACACTATACACTGCTGAAACTACCAAATGTAGACGTTCTGACCCGGAAAAGGAAGTAAAACAGCACGAAATACAATGGATGCAGATGTGAATAAAATTATCCAGTGTTTTGCTTTCGTTTTGTATATTTGTTTTTTAAGCTTTGTATCTTATAGTGGCACTGTAGCCACGAGCGCTTAAAACCGTGCCTCCCCATATCTCGTGAAATGTCTTCAAACACGGATTTATTTCTGTGACAACCCTGCATTTTTGTGTGCACTGTCTCTTCGCCCCAAACACTTAAAAGCCTCCGCATCGCTCCACTGTGTGTATCCTTCTCCCTCTCGCGCCTATAATAAGAATGTGATCGCGCAATTGTGGTGTCCCCCTGAGTTGACGTCACTTTTTTAATGACGTACGACTCGCATTTACTGGGGAATATCCGATTTGTCTGCTTACATGGCACACGCAAATGCACATATCCGATTCATATCCGATTTATTAGAGTGGCCTGGATCCGATCTGAGAAAATCGGAATCCATGCGTTTTTTTCCTGCTTACACGTTCATGGGTCATATCCGATCTGTGCCACATGAGAGGAAAAAATCGGATTTGGGTCACTTGAACCATGCAGTGTAAATGGGGCCATTGATCTCATCGGTTCATATATCCTTCATACTCTTACTTTTTACCCCAGCCCAACAGGAAGTCGGCTATTTAGGGTTGTTTGGAAATGCATTGGAAAATGCATGCAATGGAATTTGAAATACTCCTTCTAGAGAATTCAAACAAATGCCACGAAACTCAGCCAGCATGAAGTCAAGACATTGAAGATGAAAAATTGCCAGGGGATTTTTGATATCTCTAATGGTTTGGCCGTGGCGAGGAAACGAAATTATGGAGCGAAAAGAGAAACAGGAAGTGTGTTATAACTTCTTTATACATTAACTGATCTTGGTGAAACTTCAGCAGTGTGTTTGTTGTAAGAGGCCGATCACATGGATGTGACTATTGTGAGCCAAAGTTATAGCGACACCAACTGGCATCAGGAAGTGTGTCACTTTCAAAATGCTTTGAAATCACCCTCTTATTTTTACCTGATTTGCTTCAAACTTTATTTGTATAATGTAAACACACGGCAGATGTAGACCTGTGAAAAGATTATTGATATCTTATATACTGTTGCCGTGGCAACGCCTCAAACTTTAATATTCTTGTTTGATGTTTTTGAGACTCTTAACATGCTTGAAATTGCATGAAACTCGACAGACACATTACTCTTATTAGCCAGTAGACATGTGCAAAGTTTCAGAAACAGGCGTGGTGAGAGCTCAGTAGCGCCACCTTTTGTCAAAAGTGGGGGATCAGTTTTATCTACAGTAACAAAACTCAGTACGTATATTGTACTCATCGAGCCGGACAACTTTCTAATTTACAGTAATTAGCTCTGACCAAAAGAAAGTCAGATATTTTGGTATGAATATGGTGAGCCTCTCTCTGAGCCTACGTCTCTGTATGGCAAGCCCTTTTAACATTTGAAAGCTAAGTTTGACTATCCAGAATTAACATTGTAGTTATCAACAACGTCTTTCTGAGTAGTCGTAATTTAATTTTGGATAAATGTTTTGGATACATTTTGGATTTGGATTATCATTTAAGATATCTGTAACGTAATCGTGACTAGTCGAAATGACAGTTAGAGATATCTGTAATTCAGTTTTGACTAGGCAGAATGAAAGTTAAAGATATCTCAAACGTCATTGTGACTAGAGCAAATTATTTTGCATGAGGTTTATGGCAAACCGTTTTAACATTTAATCATTTTAACCTACTAGTCTCTATTTTCATGCTACTACTACTTATTTTTTAGATACTAGTATCTATTCCATTAAGTACTAATACTTATTCAATAGCTACTAGTGTATGGCAAGCCGTTTTAACATTTAATCATTTTAACCTACTAGTCTCTATTTTCATGCTACTAGTACTTAATTTTTAGATACTAGTATCTATTCCATTAAGTACTAGTACTTATTCATTAGCTACTAGTGCTTATTCTTTAGATACTAGTGCCTTTTCTTCAGATACTTGTGCTTTTTCTTTAGGTACTAGGAGCTTGTTAAAGATTAAAGTACTTATTCATTAGATACTAGTCCTTATTTATTAGATACTAGTACTTATTCATTAGATACTAGTCCTTATTTATTAGAGACTAGTGCTTAATTATTAGTTACTAGTGCTTATTCCTTAGATACTAGTACTTATTCATTAGATACAAGTACTTATTATTTGATACTAGTACTTATTCATTAGATACTAGTACCTATTAAATAGATACTAGTACCTATTAAATAGATACTAGTACTTATTTCGATAGTGACTAGTAACTTTTCTTTTGTGACTAGTAACAAATTTAATTTTTTTGCCATTGACTTCTATGGGGATCTGTCATTCAGATATCAACTATTCAGTTCTGACTAGTATGTATTCCAAATGTGACTAGTACATATATATTAGATACTAGCAGTTATTCATTGGGTACTAGTACTTATTTTTTAGATACTAGTACCTATTAATAGGTACTAGTACCTATTAAATAGATACTAGTACTTATTCATTAGCTACTAGTACTTATTCAATAGATACTAGTACTTATTCATTAGATACTAGTACTTATTCATTAGCTACTAGTACTTATTCAATATATACTAGTACTTATATGGCAAGCCGTTTTAACATTTAATCATTTTAACCTACTAGTCTCTATTTTCATGCTACTAGTACTTATTTTTTAGATACTAGTATCGATTTCATTAAGTACTAGTACTTATTCATTAGCTACTAGTGCTTATTCTTTAGGTACTAGTACTTATTCATTAGATACTAGTACTTATTCATTAGATACTAGTGCCTTTTCTTTAGACATTAGTGCTTATTCTTTAGATACTAGTCCTTATTTATTAGATACCAATGCTTATTCATTAGTTACTAGTACTTATTCATTAGATACTAGTACTTATTCATTAGATACTAGTACCTATTAAATAGATACTAGTACTTATTCATTAGATACTAGTACTTATTTCAATAGTGACTAGTAACTATTCTTATGTTACTAGTAACAATTTTTTTTTTTGCCATTGACTTCTATGGGGATCTGTCATTTAGATATCAACTATTCAGTTCTGACTAGTATGTATTCCAATTGTGACTAGTACATATATATTAGATACTAGTACTTATTCATTAGGTACTAGTGCCTATTAAATAGATACTAGTACTTATACATTAGCTACTAGTACTTATTCAATAGATACTAGTACTTATTCATTAGATACTAGTACCTATTAATTAGATACTAGTACTTATTCAATAGATTAACTAATTAGTACTTATTTCATTAGATACTAGTACTTATTCATTAGATACTAGTACTTATTCAATAGATACTAGTACCTATTTATTAAATACTAGTATTTATTCCAAATGCTACTAGTAAGAATTTTTATTTTACTAGTAAGATTTTTAAATGAACTATACAGTGGCCGTTCTGACTAGTCATAACATAAGACTAGTAAAAAAGCAGTTGTGACTAGTAAAATAAAAATTCTTACTAGTAACATTTGGAATAAGTACTAGTATCTAATAAATAGGTACTAGTATCTATTGAATAAGTACTAGTATCTAATTAATAAGTACTAGTATCTAATGAATAAGTATTAGTATCTATTGAATAAGTACTGGTATCTAATGAATAAGTACTAGTATCTAATGATTAAGTACTAGTATCTAATGAATAAGTACTAGTATCTATTGAATGAGTACTAGTAGCTAATTGATAAGTACTAGTATCTAAATAATAGGTACTAGTATCTATTGAATAGGTACTAGTATCTAATGAATAAGTACTAGTATCTAATGAATAAGTACTAGTAACTAATGAATAAGTACTAGTATCTATTGAATATGTACTAGTATCTAATGAATAAGTACTAGTATCTAATGAATAAGTACTAGTATCTAATGAATAAGTACTAGTATCTATTGAATAGGTACTAGTATCTAATGAATAAGTACTAGTATCTATTGAATAAGTACTAGTAGCTAATGAATAAGTACTGGTATCTAAAAAATAAGTACTAGTATCTAATGAATAAGTACTAGTATCTAATGAATAAGTACTAGTCACAATTGGAATAGATACTAGTCAGAACTGAATAGTTGATATCTAAATGACAGATCCCCATAGAAGTCAATGGCAAAAAAAATTTTTTTGTTACTAGTAACAAAAGAATAGTTACTAGTGACTATCGAAATAAGTACTAGTATCTAATGAATAAGTACTAGTATCTCTTTAATAGGTACTAGTATCTAATGAATAAGTACTGGTATCTATTTAATAGGTACTAGTATCTAATGAATAAGTACTAGTATCTAATGAATAAGTACTAGTATCTATTGAATAAGTACTAGTATCTATTGAATAAGTACTAGTATCTATTGAATAAGTACTAGTAGCTAATGAATAAGAACTAGTATCTAATAAATAAGGACTAGTATCTAATGAATAAGTACTAGTATCTAAAGAAAAGGCACTAGTATCTAATGAATAAGTACTAGTATCTATTGAATAAGTACTAGTATCTAATAAATAAGGACTAGTATCTAATGAATAAGTACTAGTATCTGTTGAATAAGTACTAGTATCTAATGAATAAGTACTAGTATCTAATAAATAAGGACTAGTATCTAATGAATAAGTACTAGTATCTAAAGAAAAGGCACTAGTATCTAATGTATAAGTACTAGTATCTATTGAATAAGCACTAGTACCTAAATAATAAGCAATAGTCGCTAATGAATAAGTACTAGTACTTAATGGAATAGATACTAGTATCTAAAAAATAAGTACTAGTAGCATGAAAATAGAGACTAGTAGGTTAAAATGATTAAATGTTAAAACGGCTTGCCATATTTTCACTAGTGAAATGTCACCATAGGCTGCCATTCAAAATCAATTGTTGATATCAAGAATTACATTTTTGATATCAAGAATTCAATTGTTGATATCAAGAATGCAATTGTTACTAGTAAAAATGCGAATTCCTGATATCAATAATTCAATTGTTACTAGTTGAAATGTCTATTCTTGATATCAACAATTGAAATGCTACTAGTAACAATGTTCATTTTTGATATCAATAATTACATTTTCACTAGTGACAATGTTCATTTCTGATATCATGAATGTGATTGTTCAACGCTATCTCACGACCAATTCGTACGAATTTGTACGAGTGATTAAAAGGTGGCTAATTCGTACGAATTCATACGACCTCACTCGTACGGATTCGTACGATTTGGCTAAACAGACGTGATGGGTAGGTTTAGGGGCGGGGTCAGGGGTAGGTCATTCGTATGAATTCATACGAATTTGGAATTCGTAAAATATGTACGATTTAGCAAAAATCCGACAAATTCGTACAAATTCGTACGAGTCAGGTCGTATGAATTGTTACGAATTAGCCACTCGTACAAATTCGTACGAATTGGTCGTGAGATCGGGTTGGATTGTTACTAGTAAGAAAGCCATTTTAGATATCTGAAATAATATTGATATCAATAATACATTTTCAGATATCAAGAATAAACATTTTTACTAGTAGCAATTCAATTGTTGATATCAGGAATTCGCATTTTTACTAGTAACAATCTAATTCTTGATATCAGGGGCCTGTACCATGAAGCCGGTTTAGGTGGCTAGCCAGCTATGTTTCAGCTTAGTTTCCGCCAACCCTGGGTTTTAGGTACTATGAAAGTAGCTCGGCTTTAATCGGTGTTCGTTGCCATGGTATCTTACGCTGCACGGCTAACCTGCTCCGGGGCAGGTTAAGTTCTGGATTCGAGATCTCAGACTGAAGTTTGACCAATCAGCTGTGAGCAAAGAAACATGTAGGTGACGTAACTAAATCCCAGTGTTGGTTGCAATTGCTTTACATTTTCTTTCAAATCCTGTGGACATCTCAGCGCAAACTGTAAGACAAGCACATCGTAGAGAAAGAGTTTTTAGCCGGACAAAATCCCCTTGCCTTTCCTGATAGTTAGGTATCAAAGATACAGATTTTCTGCGGAAGGAATATCTTATCTTTACGAACTTATTGAGCCGCTCATAAATAATTTTACACGTCGAATTCATGCACTTACTTTACCATAAATGGGATTGCGTTGCGTTTTTTTGCAAGTGCTTGCATACTTGCACGCAATCGCAACACGCAAACATACTTGCGGTGATGCACAGAATCTAGGAGAAAACACGGTTTGTCGAACCATTCGCAAGGTGGTCCTCGCTCTGCAGGAGTACATTAATAGTTTAATAGTGTTCATTTATTGACCATGTCCATAAGAGAGGCTTTTTATAAAATTGTCGGTAATATTGATAGGGTGACATGACATTTTTTTTTCTTCCAAAAAGCAAATTTCACAAATGTACTATACAATACAGTACTTGTTAAGCATTATTTTAATATTTTTTTATTCGGTTAATCTTATGATAGGATTCCCAATAGAGTCATTGAAGGAATATCCTGCACACATGTTGCAATGTCCACTTCTCTAGGAGAACATGAGGCAGATTATATTAATAGAAAGTCCTTTCACAGCCTTAATGTTCAGGTAGAGATTATGTGAACATGTGAAATTATTATTTTCTGTGAGATGAATCTTTAAATTAATAGTAAAATTAACAGATAACAATCTACTTTCCGTGAGTATGTTGTGTCAGCGCTTTGAGGAAAGCTAGTTAAATTTGGTACAGTACAAAACACTGTTAATTTGAATTGGGACAGCAAAACCTACACAATAACCCCCTATCATGACCCTCATGTGTCAGTAAAACCATAGTCAAAGTTAGAGATGATCTTTGGCATCCTAAAGGCACGTTTCAACTGTCTTCGGCGCTTAAGAGTCACCAGAGTGGGCATCACAGATAGTGTCTGCATGTGCCATTCTGCACAATATAGCCACCATAGACAGGAGCCAGAACCACCACAGAAAGCTTCTTCCCAATGAAACTGACCTGAACACACTTGACCACCCAGCTGGTGCAAATGCAATCACCATACAATATTACACTTAATAAAAGCACATTGGAACTGCAGATCTCAAACTGTTTTATTGGTTTTGTGGGATGGGGGAGAGAGAAAGAAAGCAATAGAAAGTTGCATTAATAAATATTCATGCTAAAGTGTTACTTGGTTTAATAAGTTCACTGAGATCAGTTTAATCTAGCTGTTGCATTTATTTTTTATATGTGGAGCCTCCTCAGCTCACAGTCAGGCTCCTTTAGTGTGCAGTCTAGCTATAGGCTCCTTTAGTGTGCAGTCTAGCTCTATAGGCTCCTTTAGTGTGCAGTCTAGCTCTATAGGCTCCTATGCAGTCTAGCTCTATAGGCTCCTTTAGTGTGCAGTCTAGCTCTATAGGCTCCTTTAGTGTGCAGTCTAGCTCCATAGGCTCCTTTAGTGTGCAGTCTAGCTCTAATAGGCTCCTTTAGTGTGCAGTCTAGCTCTAATAGGCTCCTTTAGTGTGCAGTCTAGCTCTATAGGCTCCTATGCAGTCTAGCTCGGCTCCTTTAGTGTGCAGTCTAGCTCTATAGGCTCCTTTAGTGTGCAGTCTAGCTCTATAGGCTCCTTTAGTGTGCAGTCTAGCTCTATAGGCTCCTTTAGTGTGCAGTCTAGCTCTATAGGCTCCTTTAGTGTGCAGTCTAGCTCTAATAGGCTCCTTTAGTGTGCAGTCTAGCTCTATAGGCTCCTTTAGTGTGCAGTCTAGCTCTATAGGCTCCTTTAGTGTGCAGTCTAGCTCTATAGGCTCCTTTAGTGTGCAGTCTAGCTCTATAGGCTCCTTTAGTGTGCAGTCTAGCTCTATAGGCTTCTTTAGTGTGCAGTCTAGCTCTATAGGCTCCTTTTGTAAAGGGCCCTGACTGAGTCTGTTTCCACCTGAAACATAATTCCACCACAAACATGATCATTACAAGTTTTTGGGAGGCTATTCAACTCACAAAAAGGTCCTTGACAAACACCTGTAATGTATGTCAAGGGTTTTAAATCCTTCGTTCACATTTCTTTTGAAGCCTGTTGAGGTAGAGGCTTTAGTTTCTGGGACAGGTTGTGAAAAATCCTACAATAAAAGAGATGTGTAACTTGGGCCAGTCCCTGTTTTATACCACACATTCAAATGTTTGCCTTAATAAAAAGCCCAGTGCATTCACCTCAGCAACTGTCCCAGAACACAGACAGAGTGTCTCTTCATCATTTCCTCCTCCCTGATAAATAAAAGTAGGCCAATATGTTTCTGGTGTTCTGTCTGCTGAATACTGACCTCTGTGTGGGATACTGTGTGTGTGTGTGTGTGCTGGCTTCAACAGGGACACACTGCATTTCCCTCTACTGCAGAACATACAGTCAGCCATATTTAAAACTTAAAATATTAATGTACACACACAGTGTTACTTGCTTAGAGGAGCCAGCACCAGGGTCAGATTGTACAGCACCTGTAATCCCATCCATAATCGGCCGTCCCTTATTCCTATCAGAGCCAACTCAGTGTATTCTGGAGGAGTGGCCCTCCACTGGTTTTCTGAATTTCACTCTTTTTTCGGTTTGCCTCAAACAAATAAAAAAATAATAAAAGGTTGTGTGTAAATAAATACTTACTAGGCTACTATTAATTATATTTTTTATTTTGTCTTTATCAGCTGCCAAAAACGTTTGGAGTTGCATCTAAAATCAATGAATATTAATCCTTACAGGTATATATACATGCAATTTTTTTATAGCTATATTATAAAAATATAGGCTATATTTTACACACACATACATTCATAGCCTATACATCATTTCACATGAATAAAGAACGTATTTATTTAGCTTACACATTAACACAATCCGTAATCTTTCTCCAACAGTCTTCTCTTGCTTTGGCAGCAGAGACCGTATTGTTTCGAGCTTGTAATACATATTTAAATTCATCGTAATTCTGAATGATTATCTCTTGCTCCTCCGCGGAAAGAAAGTATCGCTCTCGCTCTATCCATATCGAACGCGATTGGTTGTTCGGTGCCAACGTCACTTTGGTATGTGCACGCGCTCGTGGAGTAATCATAGCTTAAGATCAAAGCCTGAGTTGACAGAGAAAGTTGATGATCTGCTTCATGGTACCAATAAAGCCTGATTGCATCGGTTTGGTTTTGTCAACTCAAAACTAATCCTGTAACTCTGAGTTTGTTCAGCTACCTTCATGGTACAGGCCCCAGGAATATAATTCTTGATATCAACAATTGAATTCTTGATATCAACAATGTAATTCTTGATATCAAAAATTTTATTGTTGATATCAAAAATGTAATTCTTGATATCAAAAATGGAATTCTTGATATCAAAAATGTAATTGTTGATATCAAAAATGTAATTGTTGATATCAAAAATGTAATTGTTGATATCAAAAATTGATTTTGAATGGCAGCCTATGGTGACAGTTCACTAGTGAAAATACAATTACAGATATCAAGAATTCAATTGTTGATATCAACGATTACATTTTTGATATCAAGAATTCAATTGTTGATATCAAGAATGCAAATGTTGATATCAAGAATTCAATTGTTGATATCAAGAATGCAATTGTTGATATCAAGAATGCAATTGTTGATATCAAGAATGCAATTGTTGATATCAAGAATTGTATTCTTGATATCAAAAATGTAATTGTTGATATCAAGAATTATAATTTTAACTAGTGAAAATTGAATTGTTGATATCAAGGATTCATATCCTGAAAATGAATAAAAGTTAAAACGGCTTGCCATAGAGATACTAGTACTTATTCATTAGATACTAGTACTTATTTCGATAGTCACTAGTAACTATTCTTTTGTTACTAGTAACAATTTTTTTTTTTTTTTTTGCCATTGACTTCTATGGAGATCTGTCATTTAGATATCAACTATTCAGTTCTGACTAGTATCTATTCCAATTGTGACTAGTACTTATTCATTAGATACTAGTACTTATTCATTAGATACTAGTACTTATTTTTTAGATACTAGTACTTATTCATTAGCTACCAGTACTTATTCAATAGATACTAGTACTTATTCATTAGTTACTAGTACTTATTCATTAGATACTAGTACTTATTCATTAGATACTAGTACCTAATAAATAGATACTAGTACTTATTCCTTAGATACTAGTACCTATTAAATACATACTAGTACTTATTTTTTAGATACTAGTACTTATTCATTAGATACTAGTACTTATTCAATAGATACTAGTACTTATTCAATAGATACTAGTACCTATTATTTAGATACTAGTACTTATCAATTAGCTACTAGTACTCATTCAATAGATACTAGTACTTATTCATCAGATACTAGTACTTATTCATTAGATACTAGTACTTATTAATTAGATACTAGTACTTATTCTGTCATGATTCTGCCATCATGTCTCTGATTTCTCTGGTCTTGTGGCAGGATCATGACAGACCCATGTTTCATGTGCAGCACATGGCCATTTGTTTGGGCCATGTGCTTGCGTTGTCTCGTCTCGTAACCCCGCCCCCTTGTTATCCTCGTCTTGTGATTATTGTCTAGTCAGTTTCACCTGTCCTCGTCATTAGTGTTCCCTATATTATCCCCTTGTGTTTGCTGTCCTGTGTCGGTACATTGTTCATCTTACCTTGTCTAACGTTGTGTGATCCTACTGTGAGTAATTCGTTGAGAAGTCAATTATTGAAGAAGTGTCTGTTCCTGTCATGGTTTTGTTTCTGTCTTAGTTTATAGTCTTAGTCTGAGTCTTTGTCTAGTGTAGTTTATCTTGTCTTGCCTTGTTTTGCCCCATCGTGGGTTTTGTTTTCCCTGTTTTTGTGTATTAATAAACATTGTCACTGCTACTGTCTGCTATTGGGTTCATCCTTCCCCACCCACATAACAGAATGTACCAACCAGAACAAAACCCAGCAGACAGTATGCCGGACGATCTTGTACGTTGGTGGCAGGAGGCGATGTCCTATTCCAGGAATGGAAAGCTGAGCCAGCGTTATCTGGGAACTCGGTTGGCAAGATTTACTGGGACCCGTGGAGCTCATAGTAGGGGAGGAGATCGAGGTCCAGCATTTCCTGAGCCCATCGCCTGCCCACCTGAGCCTGAGCCCTCACCATCCGCCAAGCTGCCCGTGATCCCGGAGGGTCTTATGATAGGTGTCGTGACGCTTGGGGACCAGGCCCAGGCCGCTTCAGTTCCTGAGACGTCATCTCCGCCCACGAGTCTCTGCGGCAAACGAGGAAGACGTGTCTCGTGGGAGTCCGCTTCGGAGTCCTCCGCTACGGAGTCTACACTGTTTGAGACTGCCCTTCCTGCACCAGTAACTGTCCCCGTGGAGGTTCCCCAACCACTCTCTAGTCCACCAACGGCATCTGCACCTCGACCTAGAAAGAAGAGGAGGAGGAGGGGAGCTTCTCGTCCTTCACCCCTGCCTGTCCTAGAGCACGCGCCCGCTGCAGTCAGCGCCGTCACAGAGCCCGCTGCAGCAAGCGCCGTCCATGAGCCCGCTCCAGCAAGCGCCGTCCGTGAGCCCGCTCCAGCAAGCGCCGTCCATGAGCCCGCTCCAGCAAGCGCTGTCCATGAGCCTGCTCCAGCAAGCGCTGTCCATGAGCCCGCTCCAGCAAGCGCTGTCCATGAGCCCGCTCCAGCAAGCGCTGTTCATGAGCCCGCTCCAGCAAGCGCTGTCCATGAGCCCGCTCCAGCAAGCGCTGTCCATGAGCCCGCTCCAGCAAGCGCTGTCCATGAGCCCGCTCCAGCAAGCGCTGTCCATGAGCCCGCTCCAGCAAGTGCTGTCCATGAGCCCGCTCCACCAAGCACCGTCCCAGGATCTGCAGAGAGAGTTACGGCCGATCTAGCCGCTAAAGATGTCTTGCAAGCTGTTTCGGCGCGTCAGGAGATGCCTGTCATCATAGCGGCCAAGACCCTGTCAGAATACCTGTCCCGTCTAGTCAAGATCCTTGAACCCCCTGTCTATCCTGTCTTGTCCTCAGCACCCACGCCTGTCACTGTGAGCGAAGCACCCACGCCTGTCACAGAGAGCGACGCACCCTCGCCAGCCGCTGTGAGCGCAGCACACACGCCTGTCACCGAGAGCGACGCACCCTCGCCAGCCGCTGTGAGCGAAGCACCCACGCCTCTCACCGAGAGCGCAGCACACACGCCTGCCGCTAAGAGCGCAGCACCCAGTCCTGTTCCTTCGCCTGCCACGTCCCCCGTCATGAGTCCCGTTTCCTCCATGTCCTCTGTGTCCCCTGTGTTTGAATCTGTTGCTGCAGCGTCCCGGACTGTTTCCCCGTTTGTCCCTGTCTCCACCAGCCCCCGGACTGTTTCCCCGTTTGTCCCTGTCTCCACCAGCCCCCGGACTGTTTCCCCGCTTGTCCCTGTCTCCACCAGCCCCCGGACTGTTTCCCCGTTTGTCCCTGTCTCCACCAGCCCCCGGACTGTTTCCCCGTTTGTCTCTGTCGCCTCTAAGCCCCGGACTGTTTCCCCCAAGACCTCTCCTCGTGTGTCCCCGTCTAAACCTGCCCAGAAGTCTTGTCCACAGCCCTCTTCCCATGGACCCAAGATCCCCGTTCCTCCTGTCCACCCTGGACCTCCCCCCATGAACTTTGTGTTTCCTCCACCCCCTCTGCCTTGCATGTTGTTCCTGATGTTTCACCCCAACCCTGTTATTGTTTATTCTTGTTTACCTTTGTTAGTGTTTTCCATGTTTTGTTGGTTTTTATCTTTGTCACAGTCTGTCTTGTCTTGTGTTTAGTTTCCCCTTGAGGAGCGTCTGGAAGCCGCTCCTTAAGGTGGGGGTTCTGTCATGATTCTGCCATCATGTCTCTGATTTCTCTGGTCTTGTGGCAGGATCATGACAGACCCATGTTTCATGTGCAGCACATGGCCATTTGTTTGGGCCATGTGCTTGCGTTGTCTCGTCTCGTAACCCCGCCCCCTTGTTATCCTCGTCTTGTGATTATTGTCTAGTCAGTTTCACCTGTCCTCGTCATTAGTGTTCCCTATATTATCCCCTTGTGTTTGCTGTCCTGTGTCGGTACATTGTTCATCTTACCTTGTCTAACGTTGTGTGATCCTACTGTGAGTAATTCGTTGATAAGTCAATTATTGAAGAAGTGTCTGTTCCTGTCATGGTTTTGTTTCTGTCTTAGTTTATAGTCTTAGTCTGAGTCTTTGTCTAGTGCTTAATATGAAGTACTAGTATCTAATTAATAAGTACTAGTATCTAATAAATAGGTACTAGTATCTAATGGTACTAGTATCAAATGAATAAGTACTAGTATCTATTGAATAAGTACTAGTAGCTAATGAATAAGTACTAGTATCTAATGAATAAGTACTAGTATCTATTGAATAAGTACTAGTAGCTAATGAATAAGTACTAGTATCTAATGAATAAGTACTAGTATCTATTGAATAAGTACTAGTAGCTAATGAATAAGTACTAGTATCTATTTAATAGGTACTAGTACCTATTAATAGGTACTAGTATCTAAAAAATAAGTACTAGTACCTAATGAATAACTACTAGTATCTAATATATATGTACTAGTCACAATTGGAATACATACTAGTCAGAACTGAATAGTTGATATCTGAATGACAGATCCCCATAGAAGTAAATGGCAAAAAAAAAATATTTGTTACTAGTCACAAAGGAATAGTTACTAGTCACTATCGAAATAAGTACTAGTATCTAATGAATAAGTACTAGTATCTATTTAATAGGTACTAGTATCTAATGAATAAGTACTAGTATCAAATAATAAGTACTTGTATCTAATGAATAAGTACTAGTATCTAATGAATAAGCACTAGTAACTAATAATTAAGCACTAGTCTCTAATAAATAAGGACTAGTATCTAATGAATAAGTACTAGTATCTAATAAATAAGGACTAGTATCTAATGAATAAGTACTAATATCTTTAACAAGCTCCTAGTACCTAAAGAATAAGCACAAGTTTCTAAAGAAAAGGCACTAGTATCTAAAGAATAAGCACTAGTAGCTAATGAATAAGTACTAGTACTTAATGGAATAGATACTAGTATCTAAAAAATAAGTACTAGTAGCATGAAAATAGAGACTAGTAGGTTAAAATGATTAAATGTTAAAACGGCTTGCCATAATGCTACTAGTAAGAATTTTTATTTTACTAGTCACAACTGATTTTTTACTAGTCTTATGTTATGAGTAGTCAGAACGGCCACTGTAGAGTTCAATTAAAAATCTTACTAGTAAAATAAAAATTCTTACTAGTAGCATTTGGAATAAATACTAGTATCTAATAAATACACTGTAAAAAAAGATTAGTTGACTCAACTTGAATAATTCAAGTCATCTTGTTGCTTTGACTGAGTTAATTTGAGTCAACTTATAGTGTCAAGTTTATTACTTATTTATTATTTTTACAAGTTTATTATTATTCTGTTGACTCAACTTCCTGTACCAAGTAAGTTGGACTTGAAAATATTATTTGAGATAACTTTAACATGTTGGTTGAACTTATTTGATCAAGTTTCTACAATTGTGAATCAAGTTGGCTCAACATGGAATACATAATTGATACAACTCATGATTTGTTGACTCAACTTCCTGTACCAAGTAAGTTGGACTTGAAAATATTATTTGAGATAACTTTAAGATGTTGGTTGAACATATTTGATCAGGTTTCTACAATTGTGAATCAAGTTGGCTCAACATGGAATACATAATTGATACAACTCATGATTTGTTGACTCAATTTTCTGTATCAAGTTATGTGGACTGGAAAACATTACTTGAGAGAACTAAAAAAGATGTTGATTTAACTTATTTTATCAAGTTAGGGCAACATTATTATTTTTTTCTCATGCTCTTTTGCCAAGTTACTTGGAGTTAACAGAAATGGCTAGTTTTAAAAAAAAATAAGCAAACTAATATCTACATGAGAATTGGCCAGTCAAACTTAAATATTACTACATGAAAAAAAAATTGATGAAAAGACAATTCAATTAAGGACCTTTATTAAAACACCAACAAGTCCAACTTCAACCAGCCTTGCTTTAAAATAAATGTCAATGGATGTCGAGACTTTCCTTGGTACATGTTAAAATATTTGCCTTTACACCCTCTAACACACTTTTGCTTGGGGCTGCTCACAAACTAAAATTACTCTGTTCCACACATAATAATATAATACATAAAAATAAGTGCACCCTTCCTTTGGGGAAAAACAATAACTCTCTGAATTCAACTGAGTCCGTTGTGGATGTTCAGAGTTGCTGCAGTAAATTGCAGAAAGATATGTAAAAAAAAAAAAAAAATTATCTCAGAGAAACTTACTCAAAATGTTGAAAATTAAAACATTACTAAAATGTCCACTCTCTTGACAATTTCTCTGTTCACATGGACATTAAAACCTTTAAAATAAGTCAGAACATGAAAACAAGGTGGGGTGACCCACAGAAGGGTGATACATTTCTTTTCCCTTAACTACATAGTGAACAAATGCCAAGAAAATTAGAATACTTCCTCATGGCCAAATACAGAAACATCCTCCTGAGCTATCCCTCTAACTGAGCAGTTTATTCTTTAGAGAGTAGACCCTGGGAGTGCACGTCTCAGATCCGATTCCCATGAACAGGCGCTGAATCACCTCAAAAGTATATTTCATCTCTTTTGGATAGTTAACCCTCTGAGGTCGGCGGTCACGGGGGCGTGATGAGCTCACTTTTTTCCTTATCAGTGCAAAAGAGACTCAAATTACTCTGTTGATTTTTATCTTACATTTAAGTGTTGTACATCATTAGATCCTGTTTAGTTTCTATTTTTTTTAGGGTACTCACAATAAAAACAAAGTGTTGTGCTTTTCGTCAAATAAAGAATAATAAACATGATGCGCGTTTTACCTTCTCTCCGTCAGTGAAGTCCATTCTGAAACGCGTCCGAAAAAATAACTGTAACTCTGTTAATACTTGTCACAGAGATACGAGAGATGTCTCTTTATGAAGCTGAGATTCTCTTCTTTTAAATGAAGTAAGCTACTAAAAAAAATTATATTTCCAGTTTATGTAATCCGTTTGAAACCAAGGAGAGTTACAGTTGTTTCGTTCTCCCCTCATTATCATTAATCAGCTCAGATCGCCACGCCCCCAGCGCTTTTCACATGGTAAAATAGGTGATCTATGCATCGCACACGCGGCACGCCCCGCGATCAAGCCACAAAAACATGAAGCTTCTTCAGATCATTCACTGTTAGTTCATCGCGTTTGGAGGATGGCAGCAGCACGCTACTCCGACAGAGAGGCCCTTCAGATGATTCTGGACAGTGATGACGAATTCACATTTTCTTCAGAGGAAGATTGCAATTCGGACGACGAAAAGGCTGCATTTTCAAGAACGAATTGATCCAACCGAGGATAGAGGTTCGGAGTAAGTTTTTTAGTGTTATAATTCGTTTTCTTATCATATAGAGCTCAAATGAATTTTATATTTTGCCTAGTTTTGGCTAGCTTTTGACATAGGAAATACCTCACAATATCCCTAACATTGTATGCTCGTGTAAACTTTTTAAATGTGATATTCTCTGAACATATTTGTATATAGCATACATATTTTTCACTCAGTTTTGATTAGTTTATGACACTGATTATCATGCTAAATAGCCTACTGCCTTATGTGTAGTGCATTTTGTTCGAGAATAACTTCTAGGTTATGTGATTGAGATAAATATATTTCAGACTCCGGTAAAATACGTGATACTGTCTAAATACAATATATTTTATATATAAATGTTCAGTTTTGGTTAGCCCATGACTTATCATGCTAAAATAGCCTACTGCCTTAGCCTATGTGTAATGCATTTTTTGGGGAATAACTGCTAGGTTATATGTGATATTTCAGACTCTGGTAAAAACGTGATAGATTCTGTCTAAATACAATATGTTATATATAAATGTTCAGTTTTGTTTAGCCTATGACACTTCATCATGCGTAAATACTTGTTTGTGAATACAGGTGTAATGTTTGAAATGTAAGTTAGTGATGTGTCGTTCGTTCGCGAACAATCCGTTCATTGTGTAGCCTATCCCTAAATGCGTGCTGTCTATATGGGCCATAGATACTCGCAAATGTTCAGTTTTAGTTAGCCTATGACACTAATTATCATGCTTACTGCCTTATGCACTGTGAATACAGGTGTAAATGTTTGAAATGTAGCGATGTGTCGATCGCGAACGATCCGTTCATTGAGTGTACATAATAAATGCGTGCGTTCTATATGGGCCATCAACAGATACTCTGTTGTATACATAATGTATGCTAACAGTTATTTTGTTTTGTTTTTAGGAATGTGGCATCATGCTCTCCTTCTCCAGCACCTCGCAGAGGGAAACGCAGGTCTCGTTCAGTTCTCAGTGCGATCGAGAATAATACTGAGTAAGTGCATAGACGTAATATCGTTTACATCGTCATAATGTAAAAGTTCCTATTATTGTGTGAAATTAATCCATGGTAATTAGTGATTGATAAGCGTAATAATAATACAGTTTCTTTGATTGTGTTATCAGCATGCATTCTATATGGGCCATCAACAGATGTTGTTGTTGTTGTTGATACTTTATTGATCCTTTGCAGGAAATTATATTGTCACGGCAGCTTTAACACTCAATAACAAAACATAATACAAAAAAAACAATAATACCTATATAGAATATTCAGTAACAGATGCATATTCAGTACAGAATATTCAATAACTCTGTTGTATACATAATGTATGCTAACAGTTATTTTGTTTTGTTTATTAGGAAATTGGCTGCATCACGTTCTCCTTCTCCAGCACCTCGCAGAGGGACACGCAGGTGTCGTTCAGTTCTCAGTGCGATCGAGAATAATACTGAGTAAGTGCATAGACGTAATATTTTACAGATGAAATGTAGCCTAATTGTGTTTACATCGTCATAATGTAAAAGTTCCCATTCTTGTGTGAAATTACAAATATGTCTTTTTTAAATCCATGGTAATTAGTGATTGATAATGATAATAATACAGTTTCTTTGATTGTCTTATCAGCATGCTCACACTTTTTCTTTCTTCTTTTTTTATAACAGATGTGACAATGTCCAAGCACCAGTTCCGAAGAGAGCCAAGGCAAACAAGCAGACGAGCAACATGCAGTCCACGCTGTCATGGAAAACAGAGACCGATGTTGACATGGTTCCACAGACACTGCGATTTCTTCCTGCACGGGAAACTGGACCGCAACTGAGCTCTGTAGACTCGCATTCGCCCATGAGTCTATTCAAACAGTTTTTTAAACCTGCGGTAGTTTTTTTTTTAGTATTCTTTGAATAAAAATATTTTTTTTATAAAAAAAACAAGTTTGGTATTTTTATGTTTGTTTTTTTGAAAGGATGTGTTAAGTGATAGTAATGACTTTAAGTCTTTACATTCTTAGGAAAGAACGTAAATTCTATTTTGAATAAATGCTGTTCTTTTTAACTTTTTGTTCACCAGTGAATCATTCTTTGTTCAGGCTGCCTCAAAGCACCTTGATGGCCCATTAGCCATTGGGGGAGTGTCTTTAGTCTTCCCAGGTGTAAATCACATTAATATTCATGGGCATTAACACTCCCACGCATACAGCACTGCTGACCCAAAAACTGATGTAAGAAATTCAAATCGTTATATTGATGTTTCTGAAAGAGTGGTCAGAATGATTTTCACTTCATTTTGAAGTAAAAATTCTAGCCTACAAGAATAGTAACTCAAAAGTATTGTGGACAACTATTCATTATGTGTTAAATGGCCTTATTGCAGTGACATTTTTTTTTCCAAAACGACTAACCACGCATATTATTTTTTTTCTATAAAATGCAAATAAGTACATCAATTTTGCTCACATATTATTGTAGCAGAGTTTGTGCTGAATACAGCAAATTTATATGTTGGCAAATGGTATGTTTTAAGTAGCTGAAATAAGCACAAATGTCAGGGCATACCAAAACACCGAAAGAGCCCCAAAACAGCTCAGACCTCAGAGGGTTAAGGTTCAGCACGTACAGCAAGCCCATCAGATTCATAAAAGCGTTAGGTACATCACCAAGATGACGCATGACAATCTTTTCCTCAATGACAATGGCAACATCGTTGTAGGAAACTGGAAGGGGCTCCTTCACATCTTCAACGACCAAAAGGATTCCAATTACCATTCCCTTGATGAAGTCCTCTCCAGGATCTGTTGGCTTCATGCAAAAACAAACAAAAAGGTGCCTGTGCTTTAGACATGTTTTGCTTTATAGTGGATCCACACAGAGGATGCCTGAAAAAATGATGTGTAACCATGCCCATTGTAAACTAGTATTTGTATCATTAAACAACATTCTGCTGCTTACCTCACATCTCTTCATCAATGTAGAAGGATTTTCCTTCATGTACCATGGCAGTCCCTGCAAAGCTGCTGCTCTCTTCCTTTGGTTTGATGCCTGCAAAACAATAAGTGATATCAGAACTCTGATTTTTGTCAACCCTCAAATGACAGAAACTGAGTTTTCAGTTCAGTTCAAAGGTAACTTGAACTCTGGCCTTCTCTCCATCTACTCCATCTTACAGAGCCATTTTCTTATTTATTTATTCAGTCTGTATCAAAGTGCCTTTCCAAGTACATTAATTAGAGGTTTACTGTCTGTCATAATCTACATCCTGGTCCCTCTCCTCAGTGTAGGGCTGTTGGAACGAATTCCGAAATTCGAATATAATTCGAATATTAAAAAAATCAATACTATTCGAATGCTGAAGTTACTATTCGAATATTGCTTTATATATATATATATATATATATATATATATATATATAATATATATATAATATATATATATATATATGAAGAGTTAAGATGCAAAAGCCTCTAAATGCCATCTGAAATTTTCTTCTAAAATGATCATTTTTATCAAGCTCGTATTTTTAAATTCAGTAATTTCATTTAAATGACAATTAATGGGTAATTTTTCTTGCTATTTAAGTGAAATTATTGAACTTAAATATACGAGCTTGATAAAAATTATCATTTTAGAAGAAAATTTCAAATGGCATTTAGAGGCTTTTGCATCTGAACTCTTCATATATATATATATATATTCAACCTTGCCTTTCTCGCGGCTTACACGCATGTGAAAATGAAATGCTTTTGTTTCGTCTGATGAACAATAACGTTTTTGAATCATAACACAATTGCGCACGTTATTCAAGTCAAGGTTTCCCGTGGCGGCCCGCCTCTCACTCACCCGTACCTCTCGCGCACTCGCTCACTCACCCGTACCTCTCGCGCGCTCTCTCACCCGTACCTCTCGCGTACTCTCTCACTCAACCGTACCTCCCGCGCTCTCTCTCACTCACCCGTACCTCTCGCGTACTCTCTCACTCAACCGTACCTCTTGCGCACTCACTCACCCATACCTCTTCTGCGCTCTCTCTCACTCACCCATACCTCTCCTGCGCTCTCTCACTCACCCGTACCTCTCGCGCGCGCTCTCTCACTCACCCGTACCTCTCGCGCACTCTCTCACTCACCCGTACCTCTCACTCACCCATACCTCTCCTGCGCTCTCTCTCACTCACCCGTACCTCTCGCGCGCGCTCTCTCTCACCCGTACCTCTCGTGCACTTTCTCACTCACCCGTACCTCTCGCGCACTCTCTCACTCACCCGTACGTCTCGCGCACTCTCTCACTCACCCGTACCTCTCGCACGCTCTCTCACTTCCCGTACCTCTCGCGCGCTCTCTCACTCACCCGTACCTCTCGCGCGCTCTCTCACTCACCCGTACCTCTCGCGCGCGCTCTCTCACTCACAAGTACCTCTCGCGCGCGCTCTCTCACTCAACCGTACCTCTCGCGCACTCTCTCACTCAACCGTACCTCTCGCGCACTCTCTCACTCAACCGTACCTCTCGCACTCTCTCTGCGCTTTTCCACTGCATGGTACGGCTTAGTACGGTTCGGCTCGCTTGTTTTTCCACTGCATGGTACGACTCGGCTCGGCACGGCTCGGATCGCTTTAGCTCGGTTTGCTTTTCCACTGCAGTTAGTACCGCTTCAAAGTGGTCTAGCTAATAAGGAGACAAGTTATTGTAAGAATACAGCTGGATTTTAGAGGTTAGCACGCTGTATAGCCTAGCTGGTAGTTAATATATAAATGCATGCGCGTTTGTTCTGTAGAAAGCGATCACCTGTTTCTAAATGTTTATTGTAATGTTAGATGTCCCTCTAGTGGACAGAACATGTAATAACAACCACATGCTATATAGTGGCATTGGCGATCCATAAGCCTGTGTAATGTCGTAAATATTAATAATATGATGAATTTGAGCATTTAATATTCGAATACTATTCGAATATAAAATTAAATAAGGAATGGAATTCGAATAGTATTATAGAGGAAGATTGACAGCCCTACCTCAGTGGGGTTGTACAATTAATGTGGACCACAACTACAACAAATATGCACTTACATCCTTGTCGAGACTCTCCATTAAGGTTGTCATTTCTTGAACTTCCTCGAAGCGCTTCAACCGGAATAACTGAAGAAGTTTATGCAGATGGCTGTCCAGACCCTCATAGAACTTATCGATGTGCATTGAAGTGAGCCTGGTGAATTCCTTGGTGATCTATGTGGAGAAGTAACATTACAGTTTTAGTTCAAGTTTAAAGTCACCTAAATGTTCACATTTCAGCACTACAACCAACATGTTGTCAGACGTGACGAACAGTGGAGACCTGTCTCAAGGTGCATATTTCATTAATATTAACTTCAACGATCTGTGTCCTCAGACTGGCTTGTGTGACAGGTATTTTATTAATGTTAATGTATTTTTTCGATGCAAAAGACTTTGAAATTGGATTAGGTCTGTTGGTTTTATCCGTAAATTTGAAAGGGAAGGATTCAATGATGGAATTCAGCTCATCTATTGTAAAGTAATGTTTGGATATCAGAGACTTTATGCATAGACTTAATTCCCGTGGCACTATTCCTTCAAAAAGGTCGTGCATAAAATCTGGGGGGAAGCCCTGGATTGTGTGGAAATGAGAAAGTCTATCGAGAACACAGTCACTCTTTACTCCATTCACGGAAACTAACTGATGTCGGTTTAATTCCAGAAGGTCCTGTTTGTGAGCTTCAACTGTCCGGAGTGGAAATACTCTCTCCTTTACCTCGTGAATGTCAATATCTTGCCGACTAGCTAAACAAAACCGACAAAATTTGTCGACATTAAAACTCTCATGAAACCCAGCAAGTGAGTGCACTGTAAAAAATATTTTAGCAATTTAGTTATTTCAACTTATTTTTTTAACTAGATTGTCCAGACAACAAGAAATTTTAAGTTTTCTTGTCCTCAACTTATCGAAATAAGTTAGTTAAACTAAAAAAAACCCATGCAAAAAGATAACTCAAAATAATGAGTTAACTTTTTTTACAGTGTGTGCCCCCAAGTTGTCTGCAGACACATACAGCACAGTACCTCTAACAGTTGTTCCCAATTTCTGAACATACAATCCTTGCTGCTCAAGTACTTCAAGGTCTTTTAGCAGTGGTTCAAGAATGGCTCCATACCCATATTTCTTCACATCATTGCTATGACACAGACATGCGAGGTAGATTGACTGTACAGATGATCTATATCGTATAGGTAAATTTGAAATTACCCAATAGACTGCACAGACCTTGTGCTTTTTTTTTTATGTTCCTAGTGGGTTGCAAACTTCAAAGTCGTCTATATACAGTCCTAGGGCAATGCTAAGATCTTCTGACGAGAGCAAATTATTGTCTTTGTAATATAGACCATCTCTGTATGTTTTGTACTGAGACAAGTTTTCAATTGTTTCAATATGTCCTGTCTCCAAGACTTTATCTAACACATCATTACGACTTAACAGCTCTGTCAGGACTAAAACCGGAATATAAACAAATTTCCGTCTTGAAGATGCATCTAAAACATATTCAATCGGCTCAATGACTTTAAAATTTTTCTTGTAAAAAGTTTCTCTTTTGTATTCAGAGCCAAAAGGCCCGTCTTTTGACAAGAAACTTAGGGGGTTTACTTTTTTAACTATCTCGGCAGCAGTGACTGCACTGTTTACTGCACAATTATGCTTGATCAGTACACTTTCAATTACTTTTGGTGTGCACTCTTCTACAACTGAGCTAATACTACAAAGCTCATTTATTATTTCCTGAGTTGTTGTTTTAGACACATGCAAATTTGTTTGCATACGCAGTAATAGAGTTGCAATTTTGTGTTCAAGTAAATCATGCAGATCTTGATCCTCTATTAAATCATCTGTTAAGTCTATATCATCTGAATGTGTCTCAAAGTCTGTACTTTCAGAGTTTAAAGTGCCTTGAATAAAAGTTTGATACAGGTTTTCTCGAAAATTGTCAACGATGCAGAGGTGATGTTTCTTACTCTTATGTGCACGAAAAGAACTGTATACGCTCGACTGAAAACTACAGTCTTTAAAGGGACATTTCACAGTTTCCTTATTGTGTAGGTGTATTTTCAAATGTGCAAAATACTGTGTATCACTACAAGTCTCTGAAAAATTGCACAGTTCACAATTTAACCTTGCAGTCACCTGCTTTGAACGGGCTTGACTATGGTCTCTAGTTAAATGTTTTTTCAGAGATGATTCTGTCCTAAAAGAGCACACACAGTCTGCATAGACACAGGGAAGAGGAAAGTTCCTTGCCTGATGACAGTGCTTCAGCTTATAATGGACAATTAGTGTGCGTTGGTTCGGCGAGGAGAAATTGCAACACTTGCAGGACCACCTCATTGAAGGGCAGTTGCCCAAACCGCGTGTGAAGTGCTACACTGAAGTGAAGTAACCCTGTACAGAAGAAATACAAAGAAAGAAAAAAACAAATACAATCGTTATCAGCAAAATTGGGTTGATTGCATAAGTATTTTTCATGTAGTATGAAATACTTTTTTTTTTTTTTTTAAGCGGGTCGACCTGATTTTAAACAGCATAGGGCTCCTTTTCCACTGGCCCAAAAAAACACAGACAGTAAAAGAAATGGAAAGAGTGACACCGTAGATTTGAAGTCTTTTTACCAGCGAAGTCGTGTTTTTTTACAAGTCTAGACCGGTGAAGTCTTTTTACAATTTTTTTACAAAAACATCTGCTACGTGAGATACAAGGTAATTGAGCCTTTTATACGTCATTATGTATCTTTAGAAATAAACAATGGACAAATAAAGTCTTTAAACGCTTCAGATGTAAAGTTATTCGCAAAGTGACGTCAAAATGAATGGCAGTCAATGGAATGCTAACGGCGGGTGAGTGCCATGTGGCCAAAATGGCGCCATAGGAGGTACGAGTTGGAGAGAGGCAATTTTAAATGTACTTACTTGGACGGCTGAACTAAACGGATTATTGTGAGTTTTTGCAACGCATTCTCACCCCAAGGCGTCATCTAACTGACAATTTTGACCATGCTTCAATATTCGACGCTAAAGGTACCCTTTAGCGTCAGTTAGTTGACGCGATCCCAGGGCGTCATTTAACTGACGCTAAGGGTAACGCGTCAGTTAGATGACGCGGGTAGGTTTAGGTCTGGGTAGAAGGGCGTCATCTAACTGACGCTAAGGGTAACGCGTCAGTTAGATGACGCCCTGGGATCGCGTCAACTAACTGACGCTAAAGGGTACCTTTAACGTCGAATATTGAAGCATGGTCAAACTGATTCCCAAGGCGTCAGTTAGATGACGCCTTGGGGTGAGAATGGGCTGGTTTTTAATGAGTTTCCGCGCTTTTCCAAGTTGAAGTTGTTGTAACTCTTCATACTTTCCCCGTTGCAAAAAACCCACGTCTGGTCTCAAGCTGGTGGTGCGCGACCGGTCACCCCACTACTGCGCGTTGCCATGGATACAGAGCGTAACGGCACACATATCACTAACGTTACGCACATTAAAAAAAATCACCTAAGTTATCACTACGAGTTTATACCGCATCTAACTAAACATAAAAAATATAGTCCATACGCTACGGCGGTGATCAGTGTTTTTTTTTTTTTTGCACTGCTCTTCCCCACGGACCATGAGTTGCTCTGTTATCTCACTGTCTGTTAACGCAGCCTGTGCCAGGTTGATTGAGTGCGAGCAAAGCTTCTTGTACTAGTCGCGACGTCACGTAAATTGGCGGGTTGACCCGGGTATAATGTTCCCACTGTTCACACATTTTTCCATAATAACGAGGACAGGTCTCGCACCGTTTCACTTGTATAAGAGTATATTATCGGTGCTGAATACTTGTTAATGTCGAATATGAGGCTCAACCCTACATTAAATACTTGCTGTTCCACTCCGGCGCTAACTTACATGCTAACGTATTTTCAAAAAACTAACGAACATGAAATATTTATCACAGGTTATGTTTATGGATCATTTTGAGAAAGAGAGACATTAGACGACGAAAGCACATCACCAACAGATGAACTAACTAAGTTAAAACCATTTTAAATTTACTTACTTGGACGGAAAAATTATGGCGGTCAGATTTTCAGAGTTAAAAACTGCGCGTGACGTCACTGCGGGCGCATGCGTGTTGGTTGAAGTGCCCTCCTTGACCTATTTTCTAAAGTGAACTGAAAGGATTATTGTGAGTTTTTAATGAGTTTCCGCGCTTTTTCCAAGTTGAAGTTGTTGTAACTCTTCATACTTTTCCCCCTTGCAAAAAACCCACGTCTGGTCTCCCGCTGGCTGCGCGATCGTTCACCCCACTGCTGCGCGTTGCCATGGATACAGAGCATAACGGCACACATATCACTACGCAGTACGCACATTAAAACAATCACCAATCACCTAAGTTATCACTACGAGTTTATACCGCATCTAACTAAACATAAAAAATATAGTCCATACACTACGGCGGTGGTCATGTTTTTTTGCACTGCTCTTCCCCACGGACCATGAGTTGCTCTGTTATCTCACTGTCTGTTAACGCAGCCTGTGCCAGGTTGATTAAGTGCGAGCAAAGCTTCTTGTACGAGTCGCGACGTCACGTAAATTGGCGGGTTGACCCGGGTATAATGTTCCCACTGTTCACACATTTTTCCATAATAACGAGGACAGGTCTCGCACCGTTTCACTTGTATACGAGTATATTATCGGTGCCGAATACTTGTTAATGTCGAATATGAGGCTCAACCCTACATTAAATACTTGATGTGACACTCCGGGGCTAAGCTACATGCTAACGTATTTCCAAAAAAATAACGAACATGAAATATTCATCACAGGTTATGTTTACGGATCATTTGAGACGGAAAGACATTAGGCGAGGAATGCATATTACCAACAGATGAACTAACTAAGTTAAAACAATTTTAGATGTACTTACTTGGACGGCTCGGCTCCGAGGAAAAAAGATGGCGGTCAGCTCGGATTTTCAGAGTTCAAAACTGCGCGTGACGTCACTGCATGCACATGCGTGTTGCTGGTTGAAGTGCCCACCTTAACCTATTTTCTAAAGTGAACTGAAATGATTATTGTGAGTTTTTAATGAGTTTCAGCGCTTTTTTCAAGTTGAAGTTGTTGTAACTCTTCTTGCTTTGTTGTAATGGGCAATGGGTTCTCTCAGCTTGACAACAATAGTCCCTCTGACTAAAAGCCCAAATCACTTTTAACAGTGTAGGTACTAGTATCTATTGAATAAGTACTAGTATCTAATGAATAAGCACTAGTATCTAATGAATAAGTACTAGTATCTATTGAATAAGTACTAGTATCTAATTAATAGGTACTAGTATCTAATGAATAAGTACTAGTATCTATTGAATAAGTGCTAGTAGCTAATGAATAAGTACTAGTATCTAAAAATAAGTACTAGTATCTAATGAATAAGTACTAGTATCTAATGAATAAGTACTAGTATCTATTTAATAGGTACTAGTATCTAATGAATAAGTACTAGTATCTAATGAATAAGTACTAGTATCTAATGAATAAGTACTAGTAACTAATGAATAAGTACTAGTATCTATTGAATAAGTACTAGTAGCTAATGAATAAGTACTAGTATCTAAAAAATAAGTACTAGTATCTAATGAATAAGTACTAGTATCTAATGAATAAGTACTAGTATCTAATGAATAAGTACTAGTCACAATTGGAATAGATACTAGTCAGAACTGAATAGTTGATATCTAAATGACAGATCTCCATAGAAGTCAATGGCAAAAAAAAAAAAAAAAAATTGTTACTAGTAACAAAATAATAGTTACTAGTGACTATCGAAATAAGTACTAGTATCTAATGAATAAGTACTAGTATCTATTTAATAGGTACTAGTATCTAATGGATAAGTACTAGTATCTATTTAATAGGTACTAGTATCTAATGAATAAGTACTAGTATCTAATGAATAAGTACTAGTATCTATTGAACAAGTTCTAGTATCTATTGAATAAGTACTAGTATCTAATGAATAAGAACTAGTATCTATTTAATAGGTACTAGTAACTAATAAATAAGTACTAGTATCTATTTAAAAGGTACTAGTAGCTAATGAATAAGTACTAGTATCTAATGAATAAGTACTAGTATCTATTGAATACGTACTAGTATCTATTGAATAGGTACTAGTATCTAATGAATAAGAACTAGTATCTATTTAATAGGTAGTAGTATCTAAAGAAAAGGCACTAGTAGCTAATGAATAAGTACTAGTATCTAAAGAATAAGCAATAGTCGCTAATGAATATGTACTAGTACTTAATGGAATAGATACTAGTATCTAAAAAATAAGTACTAGTAGCATGAAAATTGATTTTTTAGTACAGAACAATTAGTACAGAACTCGGCTGCCTGAATCATCAGCAGAACTCCTCTAGCTGAACACATTACTCCCGTACTACAACACTTGCACTGGCTCCCGGTAAAATATCATATTAATTTCAAAATTCTTCTTCTTACTTTCAAAGCACTCAATAACCTTGCCCCTTCATATTTATTGGACCTTCTTCATATTTATACTCCCTCCCGGATTTTAAGATCGTCTTCTTCACTCTCTCTTGTTCTCCCTAGAACTCGCACTACTTCTATGGGGTCTCGAGCTTTTAGTCATGCAGCTCCTTATTTATGGAACCTGCTGCCACAGGATGTGCGAAACAGTGAAAGTATTCATGTTTTTAAATCTCGCCTTAAGACCCATCTTTTCTGGCAGGCTTTTATATGATTATTTTTATATTATAATATCCAAGGTTTTAATAATGAGTAGCTATTTGATTATTGTTGATTGTTTTATTGGTGTAAGTCCTTGAGTGTATGTAAGGCGCTATAATAAAGTTATATTAATATTAATTATGGTAACACTTTATTGAAGGTCTATAATAAGCATAATTAACAGTAATAAGACACTTATAAGACTTATAATGATGCATATAAGATGCTATAAGCATTAACTTTCATATAACTTCTAGGATGCTTTTT
The DNA here is from genome assembly GCA_036326025.1 of Chrosomus eos. Classification (NCBI taxonomy): domain Eukaryota; kingdom Metazoa; phylum Chordata; class Actinopteri; order Cypriniformes; family Leuciscidae; genus Chrosomus; species Chrosomus eos. The sequence continues at coordinate 21,859,186 of CM070827.1, read as the reverse complement.
TCACTTTCACGCTCTACTCAATCGTGCCGCCGACGAGCCTCACGACAGTTACAGCCAGGGTGAGTGTAGACTCTATCCCCTGGGGTCCAGCTGGGTCATGACCACTCCGGGGCCGCTCAGTTGCCTCTTCGGGTCCGTCTTGTGCTTTAATTAACCCTTATATGAAGTAGTTAATGCTTATATGCATCTTATATGCATCTTATAAGATCTTACAAGTGTCTTATTAACTGTTAATTACTGCTTATTAATAGCACCTTAAAATAAAGTGTTACCATGTTAAAACGGCTTGCCATATATCCAGTCTAGCTGTTAAATGTTAAAATGGCTTGCCATATTTCTGTGTCTGTGCCTGTCTTTGTGTGTGTGTATGGCTAGATTAACTATTTCACTGCTGTGTGGTTTGGCCTGCATTAAAAAAGAAAATAAATGTCTTAAGCCTTGTATTTTTTAAATAAGTTTTATTAATAAAGTAAATACATTTAACCAGTTTAATTGTAGTACATAAACTAATTATATAAAACTATTGTCTATTAATTAAATTAACTTGGTCCATAAACTTGGTCTGAATATTTGGTCCATAAATCAAACACACTTGCATGTAATAATATGAAACTCGGTACACTTATACACCTCATCGGGCCAAACAACTTTCATGCTCTAAGTTTTAAGCCAACCCAACAGGAAGTCGTCTATTTTGGTCTGAATGTGGATGTTTTTTCTGTCTATATTGGAATGTGAGTGAAGTACAAAGCCTATAATAAAGAAGAGTTTCGCATCCAAATACATTGCAAATGTTAAAACAGTTTGTAATATGAGCCCAACACAGCTTACTTTCACTTTTGCTTTAAATTATTTCGGTTGTTTATAGTTTTTTTATTCTTGTTCTGTTCTGAATATCATTAAATTTAAATTATTGCTTGTGGAATATTTTGAGTGTATCATAAAAGCAGAATAAATCTCTCATTTTAGTCATTCCCTTCATTGTTCTAATCAGGTAAGGCAAGTGATATTCTCTGATATATATATAAATATAGCTGCGAGCAGTGATGAAACGGCCAAAGCCGGTGGCTTTAGTTACCAAAAGGCACCGGGGTGGCGGTGCCACCGGCTTTGGCCGTTTCATCGCTGCTCGCAGCTATATTTTATTATTATATTTTAAACTAGACTTCTCAGTAATTCTGAAGATATTACTATAAATTACAGCAACACCTCCCCTTTTGCTTTTCAGATGAGGCTCATGTTTATAACAGTAATATTGCGGGGTGGACTCATTTAAAGTAATGTAAACATGGTTTTAGCCAGGTTTCTGTCAAAGACAGCACATTTAGGTTATAATATGTCATCATATCATTAACCCTCTGGGGACCAAGGTGTTTTTGGGGCCCTTGGGATGTTTTGACATGCATTGACAACTTTTTTCAGTTATTTATAAACATTTTAATGGCAAAGGTGTAAATTCACTCTATATAGCACAAATGGGGCTACCATAATATGTGAGCAACATGTATGTACATGTTTGTATTTTTGAGAGAATATTGTTTATGCATAGTTATGGAAAAAAAAAAATAAAGTTTCTGAAATAAGGCCCCAAAACACATACTAAATATGTGTCCACAAGACTTTTGACTAATGGATGTTGTCACCTAGAGTTTTAGCTTCAAAATTATCTGAAAATCATCCTGCCTAATCATTCACATAAAACAATAGATTGATTTAAATTGTGAAAAACATTTTTTTTCGTTTGGAAAGGCAATATGCGTGGGGGCATAAATGGTTCACACCTGAGAAGACAATGACCTGCATAACTAGCCTTTCATTCAGGTGTGTCACACAAGAAAGAATGCGAGGACAATATATATATATATATAATATATATATATATATATATATATATATATATATATATATATATATATATATATATATATATATATATAATATATATATATATATTTGCAGACCAAAATTTAGTTATTTCAAATGTAGGGCGCGTTGCGCGTGCACTCAAGATGCTGGCGCGACCACAACATTGCCCAACATCAAATGGCAAATGTAATGTAAGCGGAACGAAACTGAGCTACTCGTTATTATGTGGTTGACGGACTGTTTATCAGTTTGGACCAATGCAGCGCGATCTTGATTAAGCAGCACTCTTACTACACAGCACTGAGACATCCAGTAAAGAAAGCATTTGAATTCGCTATTGAAGTAATAACATCGCTGCGAGATCTAGTGAGAAACATTCACATTTCTCCGTTATTAACGGATCAAACCGCGCTGACGTGGAAACCAGGAAGAAATATTGTGCCATGAATGAACTATTCAGTGTCCACAGATCAGCAACATTCACCATGAATTTACTGTAGTAACACTAACCATGGAGGTTTGGCAGGAATAGTAGGCTATAATGCTTTAGTAAAGTAACATTACGTCGGTTTTATTTTGACATTATGAATACAATTGCTGCCCTCAAATGTTAATCTGAACAAAAATAAACCTTTGTTTATAACTACTACAATAGAACATTTCATTTTGTCCAAGGAGCTGTTTTGTTTTATATGCTCCTAAGAAAAGTCAAGTATAGCTCCATCATTGTAAAAAAAAAAAGTAATTCAAAAGCTCAAAGTAAAAAAATATATCATACTTTATGATGTTAGTTTTAATAAAAATATAATAAAAAAAAATCAAGGAATTTTATCTGGCATTTCTTTCTTTTTGCTGCATTGAAAACATACCGAACCGTACCAAACCGAACCGTGGCACAAGTGTATCGTATCGAACCGAACCGTGAATTTTGTGAACCGTTACACCCCTAATATATATATATATATATATATATATATATATTATATATATATTATATATATATATATATATATATATATATATATATATATATATATATATATATATATATTACAAGTCAAGCTGCAATTCCAAACAGGACCATACGGAGATATCAACTGACCACTATACCAGCAGCCTTAAGCCTCGTACACACGGGGACGATTACTGCGCACACTTATCACCAGCATTTTTCGAGACATTTTTCAACGCGTTTTTGTGTTCATACCCAAGCGATTTTCACTGGTGATTCGCAGAGTGAACATGCAAATTCCCTCCCTGACAGTAGATGCTGATTATTGAAAAACAGAAATACACAAGGTGGCGCTGCACAACTTTAACAAGAGCTCTTTGGAATAAGCTTTTGGTTTTTCAATGCTTTCAGAGAAAATCACACGAGGAACAAATCTCCTTTCTCTTTTCCTATTTTGTTGTGGGCCTATATAATGCACTGACACATAATCAATAACCAATCACCCACACAGCAATGCTTTGACTTGTATTTGTATAACCTGAGGATGAGATATTTCCAAATGCTCATAATGAAGCTTTGAGGGGAGGACATCTTCTCAGAATTCTCTCTCTCTCTCTCTCTCTTCTCTCTCTCTCTCTCTCTCTCTCTCTCTCTCTCTCTCTCTCTCTCTCTCTCTCTCTCTCTTCTCTCTCTCTCTCTCTCTCTCTCTCTCTCTCTCTCTCTCTCTCTCTCTCTCTCTCAATAATAATTGTTTCATTCTTCTGGTGACATAACATGTTTGTAGTAGGTGTGTGGTTTGGGGTTTATGAGGTCTTTTCGGAGAATTCTCTTAATGTCAAGGTGCTATGTGATCAGTATGGGTCAGTATGTGTCTTATATGTAAGATATATGCCACTATTCCATCCTTCTTTTCAAGCTTCATTAAAAGCAAGGGTAATAAAACATTTCCTTGATAAGATTTTATTTTGTTGCATTTGGACAGATACTAAATGTTGGCAAAATTTCATAATAAGTATAGGCTACAGTGATGAAGTGCTTACACACCATTTGCAAACTATTAGTTTATAGTTAATTAATTGTTTATATTGTAGTCTACATTGTTAATATTATAATAGGCTACAGTATTCAAATAGTAAGGTCTTAATTCATTAGATGCGTTTACATGGACATTTATAATCGGATTAAGGGTCAATCGGACTAAAAAACCTTCATGTAAACACCTTAATTGATCTGATTGAGCTCGATCTGATTGGAATTACGCAGCGCTTCTGGTTAAACTTCACAAGCATCACACACATGACCAGCGTCGGCCAATAGTAAGCATACGTGTGACGTACAACACAGAAGCACTACGGAATAATACTATGTGAACTATCTCGAGGCCCAAAGAGAAGGAAATGAATACTTGAGGAAAGTCATTATTTTTGCTTGTTTTTTGCACACAAAAGTATTCTCGTCGCTTGATACACTTACGATTGAGCCAATGATGTCACTTGGACTATTTTAACGATTTATTTAATAACATTTCTGGGCCGGCAAGTTTCAATTCCTTAGAAGCCTATGGAGGAGTGATCCAGCTCTCAGATTTAATTAAAATATTTTAATTTGTGTTCCGAAGATGAACGCATTAAACGCATTATTTCCGAATTGCAAATGCATTAAAGGGCACCTATTTGGACAGAAATGTGTGTTGTGTACACAACCATCCTATAACAGGCCTGGACTGATAATCTGGCATACCGGGCAAATGCCCGGTGGGCCGACGTGCTTTTTAGGCCGATACATCTCATGCTTTTTTTTTTTCTTTTTTTCTTAACGGCCCATAAAACTTCTACGTCGGTGGCCCATTCGTTTTGTTTTCTATTGCTTAATTGGCGACCCTGGGTTAGTGCCGGTGTAATGCGTTGGTCAAAAAAAGTCAACGTTAGTTTTTACTTTCTTTCTGACAGACTGACCCATGAAACACGTAGATCAGCGGCCCATTGGTTCTTTTCTTGATGGACACTGAGCTGGCCCAATCACATCTTTAAACACCTCCCCCTCTGGGCTCTGAGCGAGTGTGCAGTGTCAGTGTGTATTAGTCAAAATAGTCAGAGACATGGAGAAGAAACGCAAGGAATGTGCAGAGAAACATCGTGAAAAATAGATCCAGGCCCTTCAAGCAGACGCTGGAAAATGTGTCAAAATATATGTTTTCTGCAGCAGCAGGACCTCAATCAGCTCCAGTGGCTGATGTGGGTAGTGAGGAGAATCAGGAGACAGATGAGAAAGTGTAGAGCCTGCGGTACGCAGAACTACTTTCAACTATGTCATAAGTGTAGGTGTCAGGGTTTGTGCAGGTGACCGAAGACGAGGACACGGAAACTTCAATATAAAGTTTTAATAACATAAATGAAACTTTCCAAACTGAAACAGGAACAAAACTCCAGGACTTCTAAGGTTACACACAACCACACATAGACGACGATCGACAAACACAGGGAGAAAACAGGGCTTAAAAGAACTGAACCAAACAAGATAATTAACTGAAAACAGGTGCATAAAATTGAACACAAACGAGGAGCGGGAAAACTTAACAGGGCTAAACCAAAAACCACAAAGACAGGGGAAACCAAGATCACAAAACAGAACTTAAACACATTGACTCGTTACAGTAGGAACCCATTATACAGTTACGCATTATTTCCACATCTGCATAGTTGACGATTACAGCAATTTAGTAATAACACGCGTTTGTAAACCATGTTTTCCACCAAAATAAAAGCTTGATGCAGATTACGCCAAAATAAAAATTCATGTGTTAATCTCTTTCATGTATACAAATTAGTACAAAACTAATTATCAAAGTTTCCTTTATTTTTCAATGCATTTGTTTTTACAATATAATACTATTACTGTCATGGGATTAATAATATAACTATTCTTATGTAGTAGTGTGTAATGTAGACAAACACTGTTACTAAAAGAGGTTTGAATTTTTCTTTGTTTAATCTGCACACTGAATATGGTGTTGGAGCTTTTAATTTTGAACTCTCAAAGTGCACCAGATTAATGAATTTGACATAAAAATGCACAACATTTTCTTACGGGGCATGCCCCCTGAAGCCCCCTAGAAGGCCAGAGGTCCACCCACCACAGTTGTATCAAAAATCCTGTGAGAGACACTGGTACTGCTATGCCAATGCAGAGTATAGCTTGTTTTTTTTAATGCATCAATGTGGAATATTGTTCAAATGTATTAATAAATGACAATTTTGTACTTACTTCATCTGTTAACTCTCACTTGTTCCTACTTTCTCATTACATGGCATTAGTGGTTTTAAGGAATATGAGTTGGTATACATATTCAAGGGCGTGCAAAGATGGGTGGTGTTTATGATCATATGTTGTGGGCCAGTCTGGGCCATAATGCCAGAGCCGATTTTTTGTCCCAGTCCAGCCCTGCCCTATAATGATAAAAATCCACCAGCCCAATACACACACAGTTGCGTAGGGCCCCGCAAATTACTCAATGCCCCGCCTCCCCCTCGTGTCAAAGTGGGTCAATCAAAGTTTACAACATCGATGAGACAATTAAGCTATCCTTCTGGTCACGAAAAAAAAAAAAAAAAAAACAGAGTGAATTGCGGGAACAGCAATCAGGTAGACTTGTGTTCTCTCCTCTCCAAGTTTGATGACAGCTGACAGCAAAGAGCAGTAAAGTCAAGTCAATCTCTCTCTAGTCTGTCAGTCTAACCCAGCTAGGCAGTGCCTCTTTTGGTCTGTCTGTGTCTTGCTTGCTACCGAAATCGGAAATCGGACAAATCACACTCACCTTTGCGTGTACGCGCCTCCTTCATTAATACGCACTTAAAGGTGGGGTATGTGATTTGCAAAACAGCCGGCAGATTTTGAAAATACACAACTCAAAAGGTCCTACCTTCTTTCCCTGGCTCCACCCACTCCACCCATTCGAAGAGGGGCATGGGGAGGGGGGTATGGTACGACCGTTTGATTGACGCACTGACTGTCCAATGATTCTAGACCAGGTGTGCCCAACCCTGCTCCTGGCGATCGACTGTCCTGCACAGTTCATCTCCAACCCTAATCAAACACACCTGAAGGTCTTCAATTAAGGTCTTAACAACCAATTAAGGTCTTCAGGATTACTTGAAAATTTAAGGCAGGTGTGTTTGATCAGGGTTAGAGATAAACTGTGCAGGACAGTCGATCGCCAGGAGCAGGGTTGGGCACACCTGTTCTAGACGGTCTTGAAAATGATTGGCTGGAGTTTTTCGAGTCCTGCCCGTTCCACAGATGATTACATTTTTTCATTTTCATGTCAGTGCTTAACCGTTCATCAATCAATTTTTCATACAGCTCACATATCCTGCATGGAAGCTTTGGCTACACTTAAATAAATTAACATAAAGTTAACTAGTGTGGATAAAAGATGCAAAAAAGAAAAAAAAAGAAAGATAAGAAACTATGGCGGCAAATCAATGACAATAATAAACGAGCGCACAGCTGATGCTGGCGCGCGCGGTAAATGACTTTCGCGAGCGAATAACAGATCTACACGCGAGGAAACGGGAACTCGCGAGCTCATTCAAGCCCTGCGCGCGCTCATGACATCTCCTCTGCACGCAATACAAGCCCTCGCGCGCGCGATTGATCATACCACACGCCCTCGCGCGCGCAATTGATCATTCCACACGCTCTCGCGCTTGATCTGCTCTCGCCTGCTCCTTTTGCTCGCTCGAACAATTTTATTTTTGACAGTTGAGGGGCGGGACTCCACTTTTCCGGAAGTCAGTTGTGATTGGACGCCTGTCCAATGACTTGTAATTCACTTGACTTGAGACATCACTTAATTTGTTTTATTTATTGTGGTTAATTATTGTGTAATGTGATTCAATGCATTGTTAATTTAGAATATATTCTTACCAGATATTTTTTTTTAACAGAAAGTATTACTAGTGATTGCATTGTGTTGTTAAGAGATAATTTACAGACTGTAATGACACATTTCCATGGTTATTAGCATTGTAAATCTACCAAATTTTGTATGAATTTTTACATAATATAAATGGTTCATTATATTTCCTATTAAATGTAAAAGGGGTTCTGGCTTCTCAAGTTAAGATACAGTACACAGCATTAATTGTAGCTTTAAAAGCCTTTCCAGGATTTGCTACCGAATAAAGAGAAACAATATTAAATCCAGCTAATTATTAAACCCAGCAAAGCTATTACATCATTATATAGTGATCTTAATCATCTAACTTTTTGTAAGCTAATAACTTAAGAGAAAGTATGAGGCAAGTAGTGTACACAGCATAAATGATTAAACCCCATCTGCACATACAGTAACATATCTTATTATGTTACATAGAAAATTAAATACATTCATGCTGCCAGAACACCTTTTACATTTAATAGAAAATATAATGAACCACTCAAAATTGACATAATAGTAATACACAGGATAAAAACAAAAAGCTTACACAACAACTCTTGCTTATTGATATAAACAAGTAATTTATCTTTGATCCAAAGCCCTTGTTATATTTACAACTATTTAATGGACACTTTTTACATTCTGAGGCTCTCAGATCCACTTTAATTTTAATAATAATAATAATAATTCATTACATTTATATAGCGCTTTTCTGGACACTCAAAGCGCTTTACATAGAAGGAGGGAATCTCCTCAACCACCACCAATGCACTCAAAAAAATGATGTGTTGGCTTTACTTAACTTTTATTGTAAACATGCACCACCGGTTCCACATAACTATGTTTCGTTAAACAAACATAATATGTTCATGTAACTTCAACATCATGGAATTTGGTCATTTTAAGCGACCCAATTAAACTCTGAGCTAATGAGTTAATTAAGTCAATAACTGAGTGATGATTGAGCATTATTGAAGACACCTGATGTTAACAAGCAGAATCTCCAAAGGAAGAAAACCGGAATTTTTAAGTTACCATTATGGAGATAAGAGGGCTGTGTATTGGCAAGAATCTGGCGATACGATACGTATCACGATACATGGGTCACGATTCAATATATTGCAATATATTTCGATACTGTGCATAAGGCGATATATTGCGATTTTTTTTTTATTTATTTATTTTTTTTTTTTTTTTTAAAGTAGGATTATAATTTTAGAAAAATTATTATTTTTTAAAAAAAAGACATGATGTGCATAAAAGTCAAACAAGTTTACTTTAGGTAAACAAATCAGTACACAGAAAATCAAACTGCCAGTTTGGGGTTGTGGTTCACAGGTTCTTAGTGAGCAAATTTGTATATGCTCAAGTAGGCCATAATAAAAGAAAATACATACCCCCTGTCACAATACATAACACATACACATTATGTGTGATGTTATTCATCATTATAATTATGTGTCAATAAAAAAATGCTTGCACTTTTCCTAGTACACAGGGTAGGCTACGTCCAACACGTTTTGTGTTGCAAAAACACGAACACGATTCCTAAAGGAAACATTGAGGAACAAATGTAGCTAAATAGTCAGTTAAAGAAAATACATAGCCCCTGACTGTCTGTGACATCTAGGCTAATACATAACACATAAGGTGCAATGAGGTGCAATATGTCATTAAAAAATGCTTGCACTATTATTAATACACAGGGTACATCCAACACAACATACCGTAAAACTTCAAATAATAGCCGAGTCCCAAATAGACGCATGTCTCTTTTACACGCCTGGTGTGGCAACAGGTTTGGGTAAATAAAGGCCGGTCTCAAATAAGGCCGGGTCTGTTTTGTAGTTTCGGGTTGTATTTAATCTTCTAAAACCCGTCAGATCGTCCGCTTTTTGGCACCGCCAAAGCAAATTTGTGTCCCGCCAAAGCCTTTTTTGATCGGTGAGTGATGTAGAATGACTGCTGCGCAAACGAGCAGAGAGAGAGAGACCCGGCCGCGCGTGCGCGCACTCTTCAAACACGCGCGCTGTCTTGCTCATGATTTCTATGGTCTTGCTCTTTCTCCCTCGCGCATATATTAATCAAAATAGGATGACACTAGTGGTGCGTCTCAGCATAGCCATCTAGTGGTAGGGATTTAAACACAACATAAACGGGAACCACGGTCCCATGAATACTTTTGCTTGAAAAAAAAAAAAAAAAAAGAAAAAAAAAATCGATATTGCGTTTTGGAAAATCGATACAGTATTGCAAAATAAAATATCGCGATACTCAAGTGTATCGATTTTTTCTTACACCCCTAGTTTTAGTTGGGCTCTTGACCATTAACTTATTAACTTTAGAATTAGTTTGGTTGCTGTACATAAGTTATAACAGCTGGATGAACAATAGACAAAGGTCATCTAATGGTGTTGGTTGCGTTTTAACATAATCATAATTTCAACATCGTTTGACCTGAGTCACTGAACTTATATTAAACTGAATTTCTGAGTTAACTTCACCTTACGGATAATAGCAACACTGTCATTGTAGAGCATACTGTTTTTAGACTTAATGAAATTCAAATGATCAAATCAATAAACAAAAAAGAAACTTCCTAAAAAATAATTGAGTGGGCACACACAGACATCAAGAATCAGCCTGTGAATCTCAACAATGGTGACAATTATAAAGCATGGTGCAGTGCATTCTGGGTGCCACCAATCAAAACTCATTCATGGCTCCTATCATGCATTGCTGCTTGAATAAATAATGAGCTTATGATCTGTTTGTCACCATTGCTGAGATTCATATGTTGATTCCTGATGTCTGTGTGTGCCTACTATAAATATTTTTTAAGAAATTTATTTTTTATTTCTTGCTTTGGTCATTTGAATTTCATTGAAAAGGCTAAAAATAGTATGCTCTACAATGACAGTAAGGTAAACTTAACTCAGAAATTGGGTTCAATATGAGTTCAGTGATTGAGGTCAAATGATTGTGAAATACTGATTACGTTAAAACACAACCAACACCATCAGATCTCCTTAATTCATTGTTCATCCGGCTTAAGTAACTAAAACAAATACTTATCTCCATAATGGTGACTTAAAAATTCTGGTTTTCTCCTTCTGGAGATTCTGCTTGTTAACATCAGGTGTCTTCAGTAATACTCAATCATCACTCAGTTATTCACTTAATTAACTCATTAGCTCAGAGTTTAATTGGGTCGCTTAAAATGACCAAATTCTATGATGTTGAAGTTACATGAACATATTATGTTTGTTTAACGAAACATAGTTATGTGGAACCGGTGGTGCCTGTTTACAAAACAAAGTTAAGTAAAGCCAACACATCATTTTTTTGAGTGTGTGCAGCATCCACCTGGATGATGCGACGGCAGCCATATTGCGCCAGAACTAGTGGCGCAATTACTAGTAATAATTTTAGTATTACTAAAATTAGTAGTAGTACTAGTACTACTAGGCAATTACTAGTAATAATTACTAGTCTTAATTTTGGTCGGATAAACGTAAATATATGGTAAATTGGGGGTCTAGGGGAACTATAGCAAATATGACTTTTTCTCCAATTTATTTTAGATATTTTAAGCCAACACAAATCACATAGTCTTTTAAATATAAAATGTAAAAATGTATAAGAATTTTCATGATTTACAATGCTAATAACCATGGAAATGTGTCATTACAGTCTGTAAATATCTCTTAACAACACAATGCAATCACTAGTAATACTTTGTTAAAAGAATATATTCTATATTAACAATGCATTAAATCACATTACACATTAATTAACCACAATAAATAAATAAAAATGAGTGATGTCTCAAGTCAAGTGAATTACAAGTCATTGGACAGGCGTCCAATCACAACTGACTTCCGGAAAAGGGGAGTCCCGCCCCTCAACTGTCAAAAATAAAATTGTTCGAGCGAGCAAAAGGAGCAGGCGAGAGCAGATCAAGCGCGAGAGCGTGTGGAATGATCAATTGCGCGCGCGAGGGCGTGTGGTATGATCAATCGCGCGCGCGAGGGCTTGTATTGCTTGCAGAGGAGATGTCATGAGCGCGCGCAGGGCTTGAATGAGCTCGCGAGTTCCCGTTTCCTCGCGTGTAGATCTGTTATTCGCTCGCGAAAGTCATTTACCGCGCGCGCCAGCATCAGCTGTGCGCTCGTTTATTATTGTCATTGATTTGCCGCCATAAGAAACATGGCAGATCGATTCAAACTATAAACTTCGACCGGTAAGGAATAAAGCTATCAGCTGCCAAAAAAAAAACTGTTAAGGTGTAAAGTTTGTGTGGTAAACACGCGGTGGTTCATAGGAAAATACTGTATTACTCTCACCATTGCACATGAATGTCATTAAAAATAATAATATTTAACCTTTTTTTCATAAAGGTAAGCTTTATAAAGTTCATCAAATAATTTCTGTATATTGTGTAGAATATGAGGCAAATACATATTATATATATATATATTTTTTTTTTTTTGCTTAATTGCATCTTAAAAATAGAAATAAAACAAATTATTAGTGATAATTGACACTTAAAAGGCTAAGGATGTAAAGAAACCTTAGACATTTTTTTTAAAATTAATAGTTATTTTCCGGCACATTAGGGCCCCAAAAAGCATTATTTCCTTCATTTGTAATTGTACATATTGTACAGCTTATGGATATACAATTAAAATAGCTGGAGCAATTGCTTTGTGGTCAGGTGTCCTTTTTTAAAGAAAAACGGCTGCCATATTACAATAAATAAAGATTGAGTGCAAGGGTTTAATACAAAGCTATTTGACTTCTGTAAATGTTAACAAAGGCTGTGCCCTCAAATAATGACACTGTAACTTCATTAAGATGGGTCTAGCAGGAGCGGGGCAGGATTTTCACAGTATTAAAATACCCCCTGTTGAAAACACACTCAGCACAGGTTTATATAGTCACAGACTCACCACACTACTGCCTCCTGTCACATCTTGATTTGGAGATTGTGTGGTGGCAAACATGGCCGTAGCCAGCTATGAGGTCACCGAGGTCCGGACCTCGGTCATTTTTTTACATTCATATTATAAAATGTCAAGCTCTCCGAATAATTAATTAGCCATTTAAACCACCTCATATGAGTGTTTGCAATTCATGTTGCTGTGAGAAGCTAGCGCAGTGAACGGGGCTTGAGAGCGCGCTGTGAGTGAGGGCGCACGGGTGCAGCCTCCGTGTTGCCAGATCCACCTAATGGAAAGGTGGCAGTAGTCTTCTGGACCTCACTGATTTTCAAACCCTGGTTACGGCCTTGGTGGCAAAAGCATTTGATTGTAACTTCATTAAGATGGGTCTACCAGGGGGAGTGGGATTTTCACAGCATTACTATAGGGATCTCCCAGTCACGTGACCCCTAGCCGCGTGTCAGCCATTTTGACGGAATACATCTGTCAGCTACTCAGTGGCAACGGCCATGGGTAATATATATTATTAATATATTATTACTAATAATAATATAATTATTTGTATATTATTATATAATTAGCCTAAAAATAGCAATACTTTGCGCTACAGTATTTATATTGCGTGTATAATATGGTGTAATAATATATTATTAGTATATTATTATACTAATAATACAATTATTAGTATAATTAGCCTAAATATTGCAATACTTATTTGCGTGCGCAAAATATCTCGATACTGAACACAATCGATTTTTTTCCCCCACTATCTATTATTAGCGCAGCGGCCGTCAGCTAACTATTCACGTCATGTCATCGCACTTATTATTGGCATCACAAAAAGAAATATACAAGAGGAAGATAAAGGAATTAGGAATCATAGATCCATATGAAGCACCATAAGTTCTTTTTACAGCCATTAAATGTGTAGAAAAACTTCCTGACATTGAGGTGATGGGAAGTTCGGATCATTTTACTGACTCTCCTGTTCGAACTTGTTCATCAAAATGAACGAATCTTTTTTCTGACAGCTGACCACCCCGCCTCTCTGCATTCGGCTGTGAGGTTGAGGTACCGATCTTTCTTCCTCTCAAAGGCTGCCTCCATTCCTCCCTCCCACGGGACAGTGAGCTCTGCCAAAATTACTGCTCGGGTTGTGGCAGACCAGAGAATGATGTCTGGTCGAAGGTTGGTAATGGTGATCTCTGTTGGAAACCTGAGCTGCCGATCGAGGTCCACTCTCAGGTTCCACTCACAACTGCCTGCCAGGGCTGATCTCTGTGGTTGCGTGATTTTGGTGGCCCCTCCTCCCTCTCTGACAAAGTGGATCGGCCGCCTTGATTTGTGGTGTGAGGCGCTCCCTGCTGATTCCGCCTGCGTACCTCCAGGATCTCTGCCAGCTTCCGCAGGACTCGGTTGTGGCGCCACCTGTAACGACCCTGGGTCAGTGCTGTTTTGCAGCTTGACAGGATGTGCTGCAGGCTCGGATTTGGGGCATTGCAAAGCTGGCAGCTCTCCTCTGAGCCATACCACAGACAAAGATTGCTGGGGCTTGGGAGGGTGTCATAGGTAGACCTTATGAGGAAACTCAGCCTGGCTTGGGGGATCTTCCACATCTCAGCCCAACCTACGGTCCTGCTTATCACTCCTTCCCAGGTCGTCCAGCGTCCTTGCTGACATTGGCTAAGGGCTTTGATCTGATAGTTCTCCTCTTCTGTCCTGACCACCTCAGAAATCACTAGATCTTTCCTTTCCTTCCTTGTGGCTTTGGACCACATTTTCGGAGCAGTACCCCACCCCAGGCCAGTTCTCCCTGACTGTGCCCTGCCAACAATCTCTTGGTGTTTCAGCCTGCTGATAGCCTGGTCAACTGCTAGTTCTGCCCTCCACTTGCGACCTGTTCGGACTGGGGCTTTGGTGTTCTGCACAGATGGGTCCGACGAGTCCCTCAGCTCTAGAACAAGCCTCACCTTCTCCTGTCTGTAGCCCAACAGGATTGACCTCAGTGGCAGTTGAAGTGCATTCCTCCCAAACAGACCAACACTGGAGTGGCCCCGGGGTAAGCCCAGCCACTTCCTGATGTAATTGTTAGCTTTTGAGTCCATCTTCTGCACATTGGAGGTGGTTATCTCACACATCTTGAGAGGCCACATTAGCCGCCTATATAAGGTGAACTGGTAACACCAGATCTTGAATTTACCCAGAAGATGGCTCTTGTCGATCCGCATCAGACCTTCGGTGAGTTGTAGCATTACTGTATTAGCCATATGCTTATCTGACAAGACGGCTGTATACAGTTTCCCAAGGCTCCGGATGGGTTGTTCTGCTAGTATTGGGATCTTCTCACTGTTCACTGTGAAAAAGATGTGATCATTTCTGGCTCCTTTGCGTATAGAGAGACTCCGGGACTTAGCAGGTTTTATTCTCATCCTGGCCCAACTGAGGAGTTCTTCAAACCTCTTCATTAGCCGGTTGGTAGGCTGCTGTTTGAAGAAGGACGGTTACGTCATCCATGTAACTCCGCAGGGCTGGCAGTCGTTGGCCTGACTGTCCTCTCACCCCTCGAACCATCTGTCTCCCGCCGATGAGAATGATTTCAAAGGCTGCTGTGAAGAGGATGGGAGAGACTGAGCAACCCATTGCGATGCCTTTCTCTAGGTGGTGCCATCCTGACGTTGCCTCCTGTGTTGTGTAGCAAACAGTGAAGCTGTTGAAGTAATTGGAGATGAGGTTCCGAATGCTGGGTGGAATGTGAAAGAATTCCAGGGCAAAGGTGATTAACTGATGGGGAATAGAACCATAGGCATTCTCCAGATCCAACCAAACTACATGGAGATCTTGTTTTTCCCGCTTGGCTGTCTGAATCTGCTCCCAGATCATGGTTGAGTGTTCCACGCAACCGGGGAACCCTGGGACGCCTGCCTTCTGGCAACTGGTGTCAATGTAGCAGTTGTTCAGGAGGTAGTTGGTTAAATGCTTGGCCACCACAGAAAAGAATATTTTCCCTTCTACGTTTAGAAGTGCAATGCCTCTAAACTGGTTGATGTTGCAGGAATTTTGTTCTTTTGGGATGAAGGTTGTCACTGCACAGCTCCATTCTGGGGGGATGTTCTGGGCCTTCCACACTACTATCATCAGCCTCCAGAGTAGCTTCAGTACCATGGGGCAGTTCTTATAAACCTTGTAGGGCACACCATTGGGCCCTGGTGCAGAGGCAGACCTTGCCCTGTCTACCACTAGCTTGACTTCAGCCCATTTGGGTGGTGTCATGTCAAATTCAGTGGCTGGCTCAGCAGGACGAGGCACATACCCTGGTGACCCAAGCGGGATGTTCTTTTCTTGATCAGTTAGCTGTTTCTTGATGTGTTCCTCAAGCTCCTGCTCGGTGGCTTCCAGCCTCCCGCTCTTCTTCTCTTCCAACAGGCTTCGGGCATATCTGAAAGGGTCCCGAAAGAAACTCGCTCGCTCCTTCTCTTTCTTGCTTCTTCGCTTCTGAATCCGCTCTGCCCTTCTCAGGGTTGCAAGCCTGCTTCTGATCTGGTCCCAGAGCGCTTTCAGACCCTCCTTTTCATTCTCGTCTGCTTTTCGCCAGGACTTCCTAAGCAGTCTCCTCTCCTTCACAAGCTTGTTAATCTCTTGCTCGCGCCTTCCCACCTCTCTAGGGATGTTCTTCCTCTGGATTACCTCCCCAAACCTCTCTTTGCCCTCCCCATAAACAATGCTGCCAAAGAGGTTTAGCTTGGTGATTGTACTGCCTCGTAGCGAATTCTCAAGGATGGTGTACAGGTCTTGGTCGAAGCTTTCCCAGGCAGCTTTTTCGATGGATTTTGGCCATTTGACTTTGCCTTGTCTGGTTGGTCTCTCCTTTGCTTGTCTTAATGGGTTGCTGCTGGGTGTCTCTGCGTGACTCTCACGCTCTGGGCTGTGCGCCTGTTGTTGACTTTGGGCCTGCTGTTGACTTTGGGCCTGCTGCTGGTGCGGCTGCTCCACCTCCCTGTGACCATCCGCAATGGTGAAATCAGTAACACTAGGGTGCTCAACCCGGCTCTGACGTCTCCTTGTCTGACCTGCTTGCGCAGTGCAAGTTTGCCTTTGGTCCTTCCCTCCGCATTTAGCCTTCCCTTGGTGTATCCGCAGGCCCCTGTAAGTTGTCACATTCGACCACCCGCAGCTGCAGCTCCTCAGGATCCTTTGTTCGTTAGTCGTTTCCATTCCGGTCGGTTCCATGTTATCCGTCCTATTTGGTCCATCTTCCATCCCGCCTCTCGGTGGACCTTCGGGCTGTCTTTCTTTATTTGTGCTCGTAGTTTAAAACAATAATTTACAGGGAACATAAATAATTAATTTACCTTCCGATACTTTCGTTCATTTGTCACGTGACATTCATGAATGACCCATCATTCAATTCACTTCCCATCACGCTACACTGGAGCTTCATTAAAAGCATACAGAAGCTATTGGTATAACGAGCCCGAATGGGTGAGCAACTCTTTGATTTGGACACCAGCGGGGAAGGATTTTTAAATCATCACCACAAAGGTTGGTCAATGTATTTTTATCACCAAATTATAGTACCTGTAATAATTTTTAAACTGAGTTTACAGGGAAAAACACAAAACAAAATCACCAACAAGATGAAGTGTATCTTAGGGTACCAAATAATGAAGGAACATTTGAAATCTGAAACAAGCACTAGGATTTAAAACTTACCAGTGTTCTGCAGGAGACAAGCAGCAATATCCATTCTCAGAGCAGCCACACTTTTTCCAGATGTGGAAAAGTGAAGTGGCTCATCCTTTAAGAAACTTTCTGCAAACTAAAAAAGAAAAGTGATTATGTAATTGTGAATAATATTTAATTTTCTCTTGATGGTATTTTGATGTCCTTCTTTAATAAAGTAGTTATTAGGGTATGAATGATGTCACTACTAGAATGATAACTACACGAAAGTCCCCCTTAACTTCTATTGGCAGCAGTAACACTCTTCCTAATATCTCCTTGTGTTCTTTTTAAATGGAAGTCACCATTAATTTAAATATTTATCATTATTATTAATTTACCATCCAGGATGACCATCTCCATTAATGTGTACCTCTGGTGTTACACTAAGGAAAGAAAGTCAGGAAAGGAAAGAAACATTTTGGTCGTGGGGGGCAGGGCTGGACTGGGACAAAAAAAATCGGCGCTGGCATTTTGGCCCAGACTGGCCCACAACATATGATCATAAACACCACTCATCTTTGCACTCCCTTGAATATGTATACCAACTCCTATTGCTTAAAACCACTAATGCCATGCAATGAGCGAGTAGGAACAAGTAAGAGTTAACGGTAACGCTTCCTTTTACAGTCCAGTTACCCATGTAAATACTATGTACTTATTTTAGTAACTACAATTACTGGGTAATAACTAATACTAACCTTGAACCTACCCCTAAACCTACCCCTGTTCCTTGTGCTTACCTTATATTAGCCAGTACTTTCTAGGTAAGTACACTGTAAGTACACTGTAAGTACTGTACTGTAAAAGGAAGCGTTACCGAGTTAACAGATGAAGTAAGTACAGGGGCGGCGTTTGCGTATGGCAGAGTATGGCCATTGCCATACCCTAGCAGTCAGAGTTCAGATAAAACATCAGCTGATGATGATGATGCTCGTTAAAGATTTTAGAAGGGCTTTTTAAACCCCCTAAATTTTCACCCCAGCCCCCCCCAAAAATGTGCGTTTCGTGATCTCTCAGTCAGTCGTCACCTTTAAAAGTCATTTAAAAAAAAGCTTATCTCAACCGGCTTCTCCGCAGTGTCAGTGTCAGAACAAAAGCAGATGAAAACGTGCATGCATTTATTAATAGACCGTGTAGGCCTATAGTATAGCCTATACATCTGTGTAGTTCTTTGTCATAAATGCAGTTTACATTAAATAATGCTGGAGTAATTAAACACGGTTTCCCACTGTAAAATCTGGGCTTATTTATTTATGAAATATTCATTTCATATAAACGAGTCTTAATTTCTTCACTTGCAAGAAATAAAGCTTTTATTTTGGAGATCACCATGCTGATTGCGTGAGCAAAGTGTGCACTTTTCTTTAAATCACGCAGCACAAACAGAATGGCTATATAGGCTACTTAATTACAGTCTTGTGCTGTTTTATAAAGGCACAAAGCCATATCACGGTCTCGGGGTTGGGAAAAGGGAGAAGAGAGAGTTCGGCAAAAGGTGGATTTGAACTCGGGTCGAACGCGTCAAAAGCTACTTTCAAGCACCTCACGACGCCCTCGCCGTACGCCACTGTAGATATTCAGTGAAAGGTATCTTTTTGCTAAAAAGACAGGCACGTAGTGCAAATGAACGCTCTCAACTCACGTTCATTTTACTGTATCTGGTTTTGTTTGTTTGATAACGATGTGGACGGAGCGTGGTACAGATAGTTGCCCCGAATTTGATTGGTGAATAAAACTTGAAAAAAGTTGTTGTGATGCCAATCGCCTCCGCGATTCTGTCTGGCCTAATAAGCTGTGAGCTATCCCTATTTTCTTTCCCTCCTGACACAACGCGTTACAAGTTAACAGTGCTTTGTGCATTTTGTTAATGTGAGGTATATCGTTCGGTAATGTCGGTAATTTAACGTTATGCCGGGAATGCCATACTCTAGGTTTTTGTGAAACGCCGCCACTGAGTAAGTACAAAATTGTCATTTCTTAATACATTTAAACAATATTCCACATTGATGCATCCAAAAAATTATTGTGGCAGGGCAGGTTAGATTCCGCCCTATTATTTTTGGTTGTCACATGAGTAATGGATGTGACAGCCTATTGGCAGCCGTCACTGGCCTATTTAAGGTGGAGTTCAGGCCACCTGAGTATCCGTCATTGTCACGATCGCGTTTGTGTGGGTGCGCGCGCAGCTTTGCGGGAGCCAGGTTATGGCTAGGATTGGTGCAGCCTTGCTTGTGGGTGCAGACTGTCCTTTACCACAGTTGATGTGGGTGATCAGATGGAACACCTGTACATTTGTGGTTTGCCTATTATGAACGAAGCTGTGAGTAACCGAATATGTTGTGGGTCTAGTGATCCACTACTGGTGCGTCAATCTGCATGTGATCACTGTTTGTTCTGCTGCCATTTGTTCTGCTGCCATTTATACTGCTACCATTTATACTGCTGCCATTTATACTACTGTGTGACCGTTGTTATTGTTTTGACACGTCCCTTTTGATTTGTTTTTCTTTAGTTTATTTTACAATTGTAGATGGCATTATACTAATGCTGGTGGCCCAGGTGATGAGTGGCTAGTCTCATAGCTGTCACAATGTGAGACATACCATTGTAAGGCCTTCTAACTCGATCCAATGGCGGTATGCGATTAGAGGTGAAGGTCTCACGCGTGTTCCGTCTTTTCTCATGGCAAAGAGATTTTCAATTAAATGTGATACATTTTCTATGTATTAACTCGTTTCATCTGACTCCATAAAATGAAAAGGTTTTTCAATGATATCTGTGCATCATTAAATATCCATTAGTGTTTGACTATTCCTTTTAACTCCAATGAAAATAAAGTCAAAGTCTGTTAGAATAATCAAATATAACAATTTATTATGTCAGGTAAATGTCTTATTACAATTCCATAATCGATTGAAAGATAATCAATGCAAACCATCAAATGTTCTAGAACAAAGAGGAAAATCCTTTACCCAACATTGTATGGCTACGTGAGCCAAGCTCACGGGCTAATCTGAATACAGAAAACAGCCCCGATCTTCTAGCTGCATTTCCTTATATACCCAGACCTCATTTCATATGTAAACAAGAGTTCACAGTGGAAATTTACTGTGTTTCCCCCCGCCCAGACTTACTGGGGGCAGAAGTTGACCATTTGTTAACAGTGGTACTTTACTTTGCATTCATGAATTTACACCTTTTGGGAGTAGAACCATAGAGACCACATTCCTTTGTGTGCCAGATATCCCTAAACTCTTAAAAACCTTATTTCCTTTTGTTTTACTTATTTGGAAATGAGACATTATTACCAGTCACCCTGAGACCTTTAAAATGATACTTAACAATAATCATTCACATTAAACCCATATAAATTATTGTGTGAGTGTGGGCGATCTCTGTAAGAGTGGGGGATGTGGGGAAGGAGTGTATGTCATTTCTTTCAGTCTTACAGATCCCTCCTTGACCCCGTGGGTCACATTCAGACACTTAAGGGGTCATAGTAAGACGTTTGTCGTAATCCTTGGTGTAACTCAACAATTGTCTTTGCAATGTTATCATCTGTAGAAGCCCATAGGGCTGTGTTCACCTGCAGAACACCTGGTCTCACCAGGTGTATGTAGCATGAGTCCAGCAGGTGGATGAGGTGTTCAGGCTTTCTTCCGGTGTTCCAGTGATGTGAGCAAAGTTCATAGAGTCAATCTGGACCTTTTGACTTGTTCAGTTGACGTGTCATTCCTTCATGGAGAAACTTCCCTTTCTCTGGCATCTTCCCCAGGGCGATAATCTGTCCCTTCTTGACCAATCCTGTCACCTCCAGCGGTGCGGTTGTCTGGACAGACCTCAGTGGGTGAAGGGGCTCTTCTTGGCTTCACACTGCCTTGTGTGAGACATCTGAAAAGCATCTTAAATGTCCGCTTTACGATTGAGCACATATGAACTTGAACTCGTGAAGAAATGCCTAGAAACGCATAATGCAACAAAACAAAATCATGTCATGTTCAATGTAAAATACCATGTTCTTGTCAGCAAGTGTGAATGGTACATCTGTCTCATATGTTCCTCAAGGTCCTGACTGGTAAGGATGTCTCATATTAAATATCCAATTCTTAAATGTATATATATATTTTTTGGTCTGAATTATACAAAGGAAATGCAGCAAGAGGTCAGTGTAATCAAAGCAATGAAATAGATTCTGTGGATCAAGAAGTCATGTAATAACAACAATACTATTCGATAAATGCATATGTATATAATAATCAGTGTTTGTTCAGGAATCTTCCAATGCAAGCCACTTATGCAGATATAAGGAGTGACTTGGAACATGTTTAGTCATACGAGAATGGAGATTGTTCATTCCTTGCAACAGGTGTGAGAGAGTGTGTGTTTTTGTCAGGGTGTGTGTGCGTGTCTGTGTGTGAGTGTGAGAGTTTGTGTGGGAGAAAGAGAAGGAGAGAGTGTGTGTGTGTTTTTTTTTTTTTTTTTTTTTTTTTTTTTTTTTTTGCTATAAGTCACAGTCAATGACAGTGTTAAATTGTAAAATTCTGTAATTGATTGAAGCGCTCACACTTCAGATCTATTTGTTATTTTTGATGTTTTTGTTATTAGTGGTTTGTTGAGAAATCATGGGCCCTATGATTTGCCAACCACCCCAATAACAATCAGAAAGTTTAAACATTTTGAAATTTAATAGCAGGTCTGCCTCTGCTTCAATTTTGTTTTTGCATCATTGATTTGTGACTGTAGCCATTCATATGTATATTACAGTGTTTTCACATGAGTTGACAGAGTGTTGTGAATAGCGTATGCTATGTGTGTCTCTGTTAGACGGTCATCATGGGATCCGCTTTCCCATCCTATGTGTCATTTTAAACCTATAGGCACGAGAGACGCTACGGTAAATAAGCGCCGACAATTCTTATCAAGACTCTTGCTCTCTGCTCTTTTAATGATTGGAAATATTGAACTTAACCCTGGTCCTGAAAAAAATACCTTTATGTCCACTTTTCTATATTTCCTGGGATTTTATACTCATGTTTTAAATAACACTCTGGGCCTGGGTTTACATGCAGGTGCCCCTCACATGGACCTATCTCAATTGCTGTGTATTCGACAACAACCTATTGACACAACGACAATACCTCAGTTGCTATTTAAATCTCCTCCTGGTATTCCAGTACTTAATTCTAAACCTGTTAAAGCACAAAAAAGACCCTTGTGTCTAAGGAAAAATCCAGTTACTTTATGTCAGCTTGGTAGAACTAGAGGTTTTAAAATTTGTCATCTAAACATGAGAAGCCTTGTCCCAAAATTGGATGAATTTAAAATCATGCTTGCTCAAACTAAAGCTCATGTTATGGCAATATCTGAATCATGGCTGTCCCCTACTATATCTGATTCCTTTCTTTCGATTGAAGATTATTCATTGTATCGCAGAGACAGGACTGATAGAATTGGTGGCGGTGTTGCTCTTTATGTAAATAATAGATATGCACATTCTTTAGTAAAACTATCAACAATTTCTGAGTCACTTCAATTAGTTGTTCACTTTACAAATCAATTGTCAGTTACTATTATTGTCACATACAAGCCTCCAAATGTTTGTCCAACTGCATATTTACTGCAGCTTTCTGACTTAATAAAATCTGTAAAAACTAAGGAGCTTGTTATTCTAGGTGACATTAATTTGAATTGGATCGATAATTCATCTAAACTTTTAAAAGCAACTGCCATAAAACATGGTCTTCATCAATTAATCAAAGATCCCACCAGATTTGGCAAAACACGAAATTCTATTTTGGACCTCATCTTCACTAATCAACCTTCTAAGTATAGCATATCTGGAGTAATAAATACGGCAGTTTCAGATCATTCACTAATATATGCCATTAGGAAATGTCTTAAACAGCCAAAATCTCATAAAAATAGTTACATTAAAAAAGTACCAAATTCAAAATTGTCTCAGTTTAATGCTGAATTTGCTGATACTGATTGGAGTAATGAGATGTCTTTGCAAGATCCTGATCATGTTCTATCAAATTTTCATAAAAGAGCGGAGACAATACGTCAAAAATTTACTACTACTTGTAAAATATATATCAGGCAAAATACAGTACCTTGGGTAACTCCTGACATTATGCAGCTTTTAAAAAAGAAGGCCACCTATTTGAAAGCATACAGATCATTAAAAACACCTGAGTCTAAGCATATTTTCGCACAGTTCAGAAATAAGTGCAATTTTGAATTATTCAAAGCAAAACAGCTATATTTTGAAAATCAAATAAATCGAACGGTTTCCAACCCAAGAACTTTATGGAAAACAATTAAATCTATAACTGGTGAAAATAAATTAAAAAATAATAACAGTTTACAACTATCCATAAATGGTACTCTTCTCACTGATCATGATAAAATTGCTAATTCTTTCAACGAGTATTTTGTTGCATCTGTTCAGAAGTTATCTTCTGGATTTATTGTTCCTCAGTTTCTCCCATCAGTACCGGCGGCATCTCAGCAATTCTCCTTTTCTGAAATTGCACAAAGCGATATAACTAACATTTTGGGTTCTTTGAATGCTTCTCATGCTTGTGATGCAAATAATTTAAATATGATTTTTCTTAAAACTCACGCTAATACACTTATTCCGCTTTTCCATCATTTAGTCAATTTGTGTATTAGGCAATCAGTATTTCCTGCCATGTGGAAAACAGCCCAGATCACCCCGATTCTTAAGTCTGATGATCCAACTAATATCTCGAATTATCGCCCAATTGCAATTCTCCCAACTGTTTCTAAGTTACTTGAAAAAACATTATATAATCAATTAATTAATCACCTTGAATACGATAACCTGCTCAGTGATTGTCAACTTGGTTTTCGACCATTGCGGTCAACTATGTCGGCTTTGCTGCTTTTTACTGAGCAGATACGGGCGTCTTTAAATAAAGGTCAGGTTACTGGAGTCATATACATAGACTTTCGAAAAGCTTTCGATACAGTTAACCATCAAATTTTGTTAAATAAACTTCTTTCTTTCCATTTGTCCACCTCTGCAATAGATATGTTTAAATCATATTTAAGTGACAGATCCCAGACTGTGAAAATCGGTTCAGTAACATCTCGGTCACGAGTGAGTTCTATGGGAGTCCCACAGGGCAGCATCTTAGGTCCTTTACTTTTCCTTATGTACATTAATGATCTTCCTAATGTGTTTGATGTTTCTAGTACTTTGTTATATGCTGATGACACTGTCATTTTTTTGTCTGGTTCAGATATTGATACAATTAATTACAAACTTAACTCAGACCTACAGCATTTACATGATTGGCTGCAGGATAACCATTTAACACTGAATACTAAGAAAACAGAATGTATGTATTTTCATTCATCTAGGAAACAACTGTCTATATCAAATTTCATCACCTTTTCTAATCAAAAACTTTCAATTGTATCCACGTATAAGTATCTGGGAGTCTCTCTTGACTCACATCTTACTTATCGTGATCATGTCCAAATTTTAATCAGAAAGTTAAACCAAAAGTAAATCCGCCTGAATCTAAATTATTTGCAGTATATAGGATTCTGCGCGTGCCCTGAAAAGGTACAATTGAAGCGTGTGGTTGTGATTCTGTTGCTGAACACTAGAGCGCAGCCTTGCGCCTCAGTCTCAAATCACCGCCACACCCTCTTCTTCGACGTGAGCGTAATAGCGCCACCGTATGGACGCTCTCAGATAAGGTCACTCTCTCCTGAATTTTTCCTTTCTAAGTCAGTTGTAGTTCCTCACAGGAAGTGACTCACGGGGAACGCCCCTTGTGGCCTTCAACGCTGAGTCAGCTCTTTGTAATTCTCGATTTCTGTTTGAGATTCCAGCCTATTTTCAGTTGGGTTGTTCTAAGGCTGTCACTGATTACCTTACGGCAGTCGTGATTAGCATTAGAAGTAATCCATCCGTTAATTTTCGGAGTCTCATTCAGATTGGTCTAAAGAAAAACTTTGAAGGTAAAACTGAATTAAATTCTCACTTCACTTTATGAATTAGGTTACGAATAATTCTACTTGATTTCGTTTTCTGTCCGGATAAGGTTATTGATTGTCCCTCAGATAAATCAATAAATCTTATTAAATTCTTTACCTTTTTCCTTCTCGATAAATTAATGAGTTTGATAATTTGTTTTAATAAATTGATAACTCTTATTAATCGTCTTTCCAAAAAAATTAATTAATAATTTTTTTTTATTAATTTTTTTTTTATTTTTTTTTTTTATTTAATTTTTTTTTTTTTAAAAAAATTAATTTTTCTCTTCCAAAAAAAAAAAATATATATAATTTTTTTTTTTTTTTAATTTTTTTTTTTTCTCTCTCTCTTTCTCGCACTCAACCCTGCCGTCTCTTAAAGTGATATTTCTATCACGACGGTACCCACACTATCTTAGGTGTTATTCAACATCACCGTCTATGCTTATTTGAATTGAATTCAAACCAGTTGACTTACAATTTCGATTAAGTTGTTTCCCTAGCCGGCTAACCACTGGAAAGTACCCCCTCTTGTGGCCCAAAACCGCCACTACAGCCTACTTACTCCTGTGTTTATCCTGCCTTACTCACTGACCCTTCTCCGTAGGTTATTCTGACAACTAACAGTGTCACAATTCCCTCTCTGTTTCTCTCTCTCCCATTAGGTAACAAGGTTTTGTATTTTCTACACATACAGATACTCAATTTTGTTTTAGACAAAGTAAGCTTTGAAGTAATTCTAGAGTCACCTTTCTCTATCACATTTGTTATCTACAGGTAGATTTCTCTTGCGCTGGTGTGATCTGACCGTCATATCTGGTTGGTGTCCAGTGGGCGGGGTCGTCTGACCGGCGTAACCAACGCTTGCTGTGGGTGAGTCGCGGACCTCCCTGTCTCTCCATTGGTGCGGCACGCAATAAGACATCAGCAATTTGGCGCTCCCAAAAAGGGGAGGCTCACCACGCGATAAGACACAAGGCAATTTCGGACCTAGTACACAAACCGGGGCCTAAAAGGGGGCCACTCGAAAGAGGGTTCTGGGGAAAAGTCCCCTTTGCAGTGTCGTAAGCAGGTGACCTCCCGGGCGTGCCAGTTGTGTTAAAGTCTATGTTGTTTGGGAGGGCGCACGGTGGTTGACGCACAGGAGAGGCCGTGGACATCTCGGTTAAGTGCTTGGAGCGACGGAAAGATTGTCCTCGACGCTGGCTCCCGCTAGTGTGATTTCAGGTCACCCCAGACAAGCTAAATTAAGGTAAAGCAAAGACATCCACTTAGTATAAACCACAAGAATATTAGATATTCTCCCGTGACATTTAAGAGTGTCCACCCCTTTTTCTCAGAAAACCACACATAGTCGGCTCAAGCCCTCTTAGTCCCCGTAACCATTTCTGTACTATCGTTTACTCTGTCTTAACAGATCCATTAATTCCTATTGTCTAAATCTCACTTTAAGTTTTTCTCGCTATTCTTCTGTTACTTCTCTCTGTTCTGTGTGAACTGTGCCTTCCAGGTCACCAAAGACAGAGCCTACAGAGACACCCCAGGAGAGCTAAATAACAGACTGACAGCCGAGCCGTTAGCACCAACCGTGACCTACTAGGCTCCGGTCCTGTCAAAATCTTGATTTAGGCCCTGCGCTGACCTAAACAATTTGTCCCTACCTAACTGTCTGCATCAGTTAGTCAAAGTACCGTAAACGGCATCGCCGTATTAAGGGTATAAGCGCATAAATTGTAGAACAAATTTGCATTTGGTCTGTTTGTGTTTGTGTGTGTTGTGCTCCTCTCGCCTGCAGTAAGCCAGCATGTCCCGGTCTCCCAGCCCCGCAGCCCACTGGGACAGCCTTGAGACATGGCTGAAGGCCATGACAGCCACCGTCCTGCCCGAGGATACCGGCGACTCCGAGCCCCGGAACCAGGCGCAGCTGGACACCGACCTGGACCTGCTGATGAGGCACGACCCAACACAAAGCTACAGCCACAAAGAATGGGCCCGAATCGTGGGAAACCTGGCCCACACACTCGTCGCACAAGCCCGCCTTCACGAGAGACACGCCATCGACCTGGAACAGGAGACGGCAACTCTACGTCTCCAAGCGGAGGAGGCCCGGCGCGACCAAGCAAAGACCCAAAGTCGGCTAGACCAGCTACTACTCGAGAACGAGGAGCAGGACGAGGAGGAAACGGACCCAGAGTCACGGAAGGAAGTAGAAGAACTTCAAACTGCTCTGGAAAACCTTCGTCTAGACACCGACCAAAAGGAACTGAAAGAGAGAAAAGCCAGAGAGACACTCACCGAAAAACTGCAACAAGGTGAAGCTCTCCTTGAGAGAGCAAACAATGAACTAAAAGAAAGAGACGCCAAAGCCAAAGCCTGTGAGAAACACTTAAAGGCGGCCAGAGCTGAAATTAATGAACTTATCCAGCAAAAAGAACTTTATAAAGATGAGCTCGACGCTGTCCACCGTGAGTTAAAACACTCTTATAAACTTCAGAGTGACCGGGAAAGGGAGACACACACTACCAAGTTCTCCCTGACCGGTCAGTCTGCACACTTCAGCCAAGAACACAGAACGGTGAAAGGAGACGGACATCCACCGTCCCAGACATCAATGGACAGCCTGCAAGAGCCCTCGCCCTCAGGAAAAGGAGGTGCGTCACAGCCAACCCTTGCCACTTACCACGGCATGGCCTTTAAAGAACTTGACAAGCTTGCTAGGAACATTCCTACTTTCACGCCAAATCCTGCTGGAGGCCACGATGTGCACGCCTACTTGAAAGACATTGACTTCCACTTATACACTGTTCCCCATGTTACCCCGTGGGACAGATTATACCTGCTTCGGATTACTTCGAGTCGGGATGTACGCAGTTTTCTGGATCGCCAACCAGATACCGTCAAAGCGGATTACCAACAGCTGCGACAGGCGTTCATCAGGGAATTCTCTGATCCAGACACCGATCAAGGACTCATCACTGCGATGAGCCTCAAGCAGGCAAGACTGGAAACGCCGCAGGCCTTTTACACTCGCCTCCGACAAGCATACTTCGGGGCACGGAATGATCCCGGGATGGAGGAGGACTTTAACTTCAGAACTTTGTTTCTCCGCAACCTGCATCCCACTGTGAGCCATCACTTAGGGGTCCTGGCCTGTCCTCGCACAATGTCTACCCAGCAACTGAGGGACCTCGCCCACAAGGCGTTTATCAAGCAGAAAATTGTTTCTGAAAAGACTGTAAAAACTCCCTCTATTTGCCCTATCACTGATCAGCATCCAGAGCTGTCACTAGAGGGCACCACACGACACCACCCTAACAGACTTTCTAATAACGAGCCAAGACCGTTTCAGGCCAGCAGAGGGCGACGCAGCTACGAGGGTGCTCGTCCTAAGCATCAGGGCGAGCGCCCTGAAAGATCATACAGCAGCCCACGGCACCCCCACACCCAAAAAGGGGGGGCCACCTGGGAAACCAGCCGACGGCCCAGACAGAGCCGGACTCCAGCGACAAGAACGTCCAGTCCAGACAGCCCGCAGCGAACTCCCTCTCGGCAGGCCTCTAACAGATCCAAGCCCAAATCCAAGCCTGCTGCAAAAGAAAACAGTGAGTCCACGTCAGAGACCGCAGAGATCCTGAAGATCCTAAAAGGGCTTCTTCAAAAGAAAACTGACAAAGAGGACAAGCCAGACTCTGCGTGACTAAGGGTAAGGATTAAAACCCTTCCTGACAGCCCTCCTACTGAACCAAGCACCACGAACACTGTTCTCCTGACACAGACCACAGAACCAACTGTCATAACACCAAGTGACAGTGACACCCACTCACTGCTGTCAACAACCGCACATCCAGAAGCGGACAATCCAACACAGCATACCAGTGAGAAAACCCCAGAGATACCAGAAAGTGCTGTTCTGGTCGTGTGTCTCCCCAACGAATCCCAAGACACTGACCCTAACTGTTTATCGATCGCCACACAAGCCCCCACATTAAAACTCCTAGGGAACCTGGTCGAAAAAGGACTAGCACGCAAACTTTATCTCTCTATCACATTGGAAAATGTGGTGAGGCTCGAAGCTCTGGTCGACACCGGATCGGACCTCACTTTGATATCAGCTGAACTCTTTGAAAGACTCAGTTTTGAAGCTAACAGACAGAACAGAACTCTGAAATCTCAGAATTGTGAGCTGAATGTGCGATCTTACAGCCAAACTGACATCCGGCTTGAACAAATAGCTCCCCTTCACTTAACCCTTGGTCACATGAGCTTGATACACCCCGTGTACATTTCACAGATGAACACGTTTCCCCTTCTCATCGGCAAAGATCTACTAGATCGCTTCGAGCCCCTGCTGGACTTCAGACAACTGAAGATTTGGGCTCAAGTGCGAGAACCTCTCCCCTGTCAGCCACCCAGGTCAACTGAGCCAGACTGTCAGGTCACGGGAACTGTCACCGCCAGCCATGGGAACACAGGCTCTGCACCTGAGCGAGATTCAAGTTCGTTACTCTGCACTTTTCAACTCCCCAAAGACTCTGAGTCCTTCTGCCCCAAGGTCACCACCGACCTGCAGCTGAATGGTGTAACCACTACTGACATTGTACTCGCCCTATGGGCCGACAACTGTGCTATCAGCCTGTCACTTTTCAACGAGCTAATTAAAGTCACACCAGACCTTCCTTCTGCAAGCAAACGCACACGTTTCCCTTTGAACTCATGCCCATTAAACCTGGTGACTGCAAAAGGTATCTGTGCTTTGAACTTGAACTGGAACCATCGGTGCCTGACTCATTACTTCTTGATCCTTCCGGACCTGCCCCACGATGTTTACATTGGAGCAGACATTCTGATTCGCCTCCAGGCGCATGTGGATTTTATTAATGAGGTACTTTGGGCCCCACTGACTTTACAAACAGCTGTTGTTACTACACGCACTGACAATCTTCTGTCAGGCCAAACCATCCCAGAGGTTTGCACTCTAATCAGCGAACAGGCAACTGTAGTACCTGCGTACACCAAAGGGGTCGCTGTTCGGCTCAACATACGACGTGGCCAAACCCTAAACAACACACTGGGTTTCTTTCAACCTTCACCCGAATGCGTTGAACTTGGACTCACACTTGAAGCCACACCCCTCACTGAATTGTCATCTCGTGCAGTCTACATCCTTTTCAACAACTGCATAGCAGTGGACATTGCAATTCCAAAAGCCTATCGGCTAGGATGGCTCGTGAGCTATGATTTTCCTGATTTTGAACTGACTTTACCTGTCATTGGGCCTATTCCAGCTTCAATGATACCAGAAGGATGCACAGGCGACACACTGCACACAGCACCCTTCAAAATCATCTCCATCGCCTCAGTCATGCCGATGGACAAAGATCAAGTCTGCAGAACGGAACTGACGGAGGACCAACACCTTGCCGTGTACACAGTTTCCAAACAGTCTATCTGCCAGATTGAAACACCTGCTGCACCCACGCCTGCAAACACCACGAGCGGTTCACCCACAGAGGAGCCATATCCAGGATTTGAGTCTCAAGTTCAGCAAATTCTAAAAGACGCCGACGCAATCAAAGAGGATGCAGATCGACAAAGACTCAGACAAGTCCTTTACAAATTCAAAGCGTCATTTGCCAAAGACTCTCTAGACTGTGGTCTCACTCACCTTCACACCGTGCGCATTCCAACGCACCCTGACGCTCCTCCCACCTTTGTCAGACAGTACAAGATCCCCATTGCATCACATGAACCGGTGCAAGAAATTATTGACTCTATGCTTCAAAAAGGTGTAATTCGCCCATGCAATAGCACCTATTCTGCTCCTATCTGGCCGGTAATTAAACCGAATGGCCGGTGGCGCCCCACGATCGACTACCGCAAGTTGAATCGACAGGTACCACTGTCACGATGGCCGATGACGCAGTTGCAGCAGGAGATCCCCAGAATCAGAGGAGCCACAATCTTCTCTACGCTCGACGTAGCTTCAGGTTTCTGGACCCTGCCGGTACATCCAGAAGACCAGCACAAGCTAGCTTTCACGTTCGGTAACAGACAATTCACTTTCACCAGGTGCCCTTTCGGCTATGCCAACTCACCCGCTGAGTTTAACATCTTCCTGAACAAAGCATGCCCTGATGCGAGAATGAGAGGAAATCTCATCTATGTGGACGACGTGCTGATGAAGAGCACAACAGTTACCGAGCACCTGGCAGAAATAGACTATGTTTTGAACCAGTTAACAGCTGCAGGCGCCAAGATCGCCCTCCACAAAGGTCAATGGTGTCGAACCAAGGTCAACTACGTGGGACTGCTGATCGGGTCGCAAGGCATCGAACCACAGTCCAGCCGCATACAAGCTGTTCAAAACATCAAACCACCCACCAACCTTTCAGAACTGCGAAGCTTTCTGGGAGTGTGTAACTACTCACGGCAGTTCATAGAAAGCTACTCAGACATTGCAAAGCCACTGACTGCCCTGCTGAAAAAAGACTGCCCTTTTGTCTGGACACCCGTCCAGGACAATGCCATGAATGAGCTGAAACGTCATCTGTGCACAGCTCCATGTCTGGCCTACCCTGACCCACAAAAAGAATTCTACTTGGAAGCGGGATTCTCCAACCACTGTCTCAGCGCTGGTCTGTACCAACGACACGATCAAGACAAAAGAGTTGTAGCGTATGCCAGCAAGACACTCCTTCCACCAGAGACTAAATTCTCAGACTGTGAAAAAGCGCTGCTTTGCACTGTATGGGCCATACAACGGTTCTCCAACTACATTGGAGCTCAGAAAGTTATCATAGAGACTTGTCATCAGCCTGTCATGTTCCTCAACAGCCAACGCATCCGCGATGGCGTGGTCACCAATTCCCGCATCGCCACGTGGTTAATGGCCCTCCAAGGGCGCAATGTCGAAGCACGGTATGCCCAGAACCACAAATCTGCGCTAGGCAACGGCCTGGCTGCCTGCCAGAACTGCACTGATAACGCACCACCTGTAACGGCTAATGTGGAAGAACCACAACAGCAGACATGTCACAGATACTTCGATGACAACACGTGCCAAGGTATGCCCACAGCTTACGTCGATGGATGTTCCTACAACCAAGAGGGCATCCGCCAAGCTGGTGCGGGTGTGTTATGGGTAAATGATCTGCCATGCCCACCACAACACTTCAAGCTGGGGCCTCAGTCATCACAATATGCTGAGGGGCAGCGATTCTCATAACTATGCAAATCGCAGCGACACATAACATCAAAGAATTCCTTATCTGCACAGACTCGAACTATGCCAGACTAAGTTTCACATGCCACCTTCCAGGGTGGAAACAAAATGGCTTTAAGACGTCAAACAGCAAGCCTGTCAAACACCAACACTTGTTTCAGGCATGTGACGACCTGACTAGACAACATGACATGATTGTCTACTGGAAGAAGGTGAAAGGCCACTCCAAGCAACCGGGCCTCGACAAGGACCTAAATGACCAAACCGATGCCCTTGCCAAGACTGGCGCACTGCACGGTAACATATGGTCACCTCCAGCCCAACCACCAGCCTTTGATGTGGCAGTGCTAACCCGCAGCAAACGAACCTTTCCTGCCGCACTGCCTGCTTCCCAGCCTCTCACTCTGACTCCGCAGATGTCAAACAACGACATAGCAGACATGCAAGCCTCTGACACGTCCATAAAGACTTTTCTAAACCACCTCTCTGACCCCTCCAACCACCCACTCACACCGTCTGATCTCACTGACGACCCGTGCCTCAGACGGCTGCATGACATCAAGCACATGCTCCGTGTCATTCACAACATTCTGTGGTATGCACCTGAGGACAACACAGCGCCAAGGCTTGTGATCCCTCAGTGCCTAAGGGGGGTGATGCTGATGTATGCTCATGATGCGCCATGTGCTGGACACCACGGTACCCGTGCCACCTATAAGACACTGAAGCAAGTAGCGTATTGGCCCCGCATGCAAGAACACGTGGCGGAATATGTCAAAGACTGTCTAATTTGCTGTCAGTTCCAACCTGCAAATCCGAATCACAGAGCTCCACTGCAACGCAGAAGAGTCACATTCCCCTGGTCAGACCTCCAAATCGACTGGGTAGGACCTCTGCCAAGGTCAACAAGGGGCAACAAGTACTTCCTCACAGTCGTGTGCCAGTTCACAAAATGGGTAGAATGTCTTCCAGCAGCCAATGACACCGCCCAGACCACGGCATACCTTCTGATGAATCACATCTTCTCCAGATTCGGACTGCCAATGAGTGTCAACTCAGACAGAGGTACCCACTTTACAGCTGAGATTATGCAGCAGATCTGGAAACTCCTGGGGGTCCACGTTCAACTACATATCAGTTTTTCACCGATCTCATCTGGCCAAGTTGAACGTTCTAACAGGACTGTGGTCAGTATGCTGAGAAAGTATGTGGCTGCCAACCAGAAGGACTGGGATGTGAAACTCCCGCTGGTGTTAATGGCCCTCAGAGCCACTCCCCAGGACTCAACTCAGGTGTCTCCCTTTGAACTAATGACTGGACGACAGATGACACTGCCACTGCACCTGTTGTATCAGCCAGGGGACTCCAGTCTCATCACAGCCTGCACCACTCATCAGTACCTCGATGAGCTGCACCAGCATTTGAAATCAACCTTTGCTTTCGCCCAACAACAGCTTCAAAAGAGCGCAGAGGGCCAGAAAGCCTACTATGACCGGAAAGCGTCACACCAGGAACTAGCCGTGGGTGACAGAGTCTGGTATTACAGCTTCGCACAGCCACCACGCACAGCCTCCCAGCGGCTGTCAAAGAAATTCCTGCCCCACTGGACAGGACCTCATGAAATTGTTGACAAACTGTCCCCAGTGGCGTACCGAATCCAATTGAGCCGGGGACAGAAAGACCCAGTGCTCAAATGGGTTCACCGCAACCAAATTAAGAGACATTCTGCTGCTGGCAGAGAAAGGCGGGGAGGGGCCAATGCAAACTAAACTGCTTACCATCCTAGGAGCGAAACGACTGTCCTGCCAACGCCAAGGACAACTCTCGCTGACACACTGCTTCTCTCTCTCTCTCCCTCTCTCTCCACATCTCCCCTTTCACCTCTAATAGGATGCTGCTATGGTTTGCAATCTTCTGCCTTCAGTCGACCAGAGGACAACCGCCACCTGACGTCATCACACCTGGCCCGTCGACAGGCATCGTGCTGAGAGAACAACCAGGCCTCCTGATCACCAACTGTCGGACCCACACCCAGAAGGTGTACGTTCGACTCGACCCCCGCAACGTGTACAGAGCACATTACCCCAGCGCAGTAGCCCAGTACAGCTGGGCCGGAGCCCGGTGGACAGAGGATGCCATCGCCCACGCCGAGGCCGACGTCAGACACATGCTAAACCAACTTGAAAAGATGACCGTCACCCAAGCGGAATTAGGCGGACACAACCGCCGCCCCAAACGGTTCCTTGGAGCCCTCCTGGGAGCCGCAGCTGCAGTGGGAACTCTGTTCAACATTGGTATGTCAAGCGTCAACGCTGTTAACCTAGCCACCGTGAGACGACATGTGGCTGAAATCCAGACAGAGATTCCCCAGTTAAAAGAGCAGTTCACCGTGCAGAGTGCTTCTCTGCAGACCATCGGAAGGACCTTAAAGGGAACTGTGGTCATTCTCAACACCCACAGCGTCATGCTGAACCAGACTGTGAATTCCATGAAACAGCTGTTCACTGTTTTCCAAAATGACTTTGCCCAAACTCAGCTGGTCACCGCCCTGATGACGGACATGTTAAGGGAGGTGAGCTCATCTATTGACAGCTTAGCCATGGGTAGGATCCCACCCTACCTCATACCTCTGAGCCTTGTCCAGAACGTGCTGGCTTCCGCCATCACCACGCCAGCTGATCCGCTCCAAGTACACCTGGCCTACTCTCTGGGCAGCGCCATCCCACTCTATGTCGACCCAGAGCAGAGAGAAATGGGATTCCTCCTGAACTTACCCATCATCGAGTCAAGCCGAATCTACAGACTCAAAGACATTGTCAACGTCGGGTTTTGGAAAGGTAACACACGCACATCAAGATCCGCACTCCAGAAGTGGTAGCCTACCACGACAGCGATCCTCAGCTGTACCTGGCTCCAAACCTGCACATGTGCACCTTGACGAAAGACATTCATTATCTGTGCCCTAGCAAACCATTCCTTAGAGACAACACTGATGGAATTTGCGGACTGCAAACCATGTCCAGCGACAACCGCTGCCCTGCCGAAGCTAAGCCTCGCATACAAGTGGAAGAAACCCGAGCAGAGATCATCGGTGACCGGTGGCTTGTCAACACTCCGGTACTCACTGCCACTCTCACCTATGACCAACATGACACCGCTACCCGTGTCAGCCTACTCAACCAGAGCATGTGGATTCAAGTACCTAAAGGTGCCATCCTCCACGTAGACGATCTGGCATTGTATCATCTTCCGAGCCACGAGTACGAAACAGAATTGGAAATTCCCTCCTTCTTCAAAGACCACAATTTCACCCTGAGTCCAGAGCTGGAACTGGAAATTGAGACAGGGGGGTCACAGCTAATTGACATTGCTCCTCTTGACTCCGCCCTACAAGCTTTGTCTCGACAGCCCACTTTGACTGCTTCACCTGTTGCCCGAGCCTGGACCGCAGCAGACACTGCGCTCTGCCTCTCTATGGTAGTCAGTCACATCCTAACATTGGGCTTGGCTTTCATCCTGTACAGGAGACTCAACGAGACACGAGCATCTACCGTCAGGCTCTCCAAAGCCGTGTCCGGAGGCTTCCGACGAAACCCCCGAAAGGAGGATAACACGCAAGAAGCCGCCGGTAACCTCATTGAGCTAAGCCCTCAGCCCTGATAATCACCTGTTATCCGAATTCATGATTCACCTTCCATCCTCCCATGCAATGATTGTCGGCAGACGATCTCTCCCCAGGGACATCATCTCCCGAAAGGGGGGAAACTGTAGGGACTCGGGAGCTTTCATTAATTCTCTTTTATTGAGTCACGAACTCGCAACCAATTTAAATCCAGAACAAAGGGACCTAACTTTAACAGACATTCCTAAAAGGCCATGTGGTCAGCCCTCGGAACCTCTATCTCCCGAACTGGCGTCTTCAAGTCTAGAGAGTACACCCTAAAGGTGTCATCAAAGCTGACAAATTGTCTTAAGTGTTCCCCAAACAGCGGTTTCTTTCTCTTGAGACAACAAACAGGCCTTCTTCTCCCCACCCCGGACGGAAACGAGGGGGGGGGGGGAAGCGCAGAACATACGTTGCTTTGTCTGTTTCCCGCCGAGAGCAATACACATTCACGCACATACACCTACGCACATACTTACACACGCAGGAAACTCTAAACGTAGGACTTTTACATCCTAAGTCATTACTAAAACATCTTCAGTGTGTTAAAGTACATGTAGACGAACTGTAAATGTGCAAACTTGTATTACGAATGTTTTCATGAATGTAAAATACTTATAAGTGCCTGAAAATACGCTTTGAGATGTAATTCTGCACGTGTATGTTTTTAACGTATGATGCTTGATACGGTTGTGACCCTTTTAATCTGATCTATCCATTAAGCTGTATATCAATATCGTGAAATGTATAATCACATGTATAATCCCATTTCCCAAAGCAAGCTTAATTTCTTCTTGATCATAAAGTTGCAAATTGACTCCGAACAACACCCACTCAGGGGGCGTACGCGCTCCTCGAGATGGGCCATTATCATTGGCCGGCGCGCCTTACCCAGGCGTGCCCAGCTCATCTTTAAATTCTCCAACACAGAGACAATCGCTCTCTCTGTCCGTGTGTATCCTGTTCCTGTGTATTCTTTGTAATCTTCGTATTTTATTTTAATGTTCCTGTTTTTACTTTAACTTCGTTTCATTTTGCGCATAGCCAGTCTGTTCTTAGTGTTCTCGTCTCCCGACTGAGACCTCCACGTGCGTTTCGTAAGTCTTGTCAGCACTCCGGTGAAAAGACTCTCTTCACGCATACAGAACGTTTGAATCTCCCGCGAATCAACCACGCTTGGAGTCAAAAGAAACCCCCCTCCATCTCTCTGGACGCCGCCCGCACACCAAGAACTTACAGGTCTGAATGCAAAACTTGTTCAAACCAAATTTTAGACGTTGTAAAGTATATCTCCTGTGGCTGTCTCTAAAGGGTTTACTCTAAACTGTGCTAGCAATTGTATTTTCCTTGTGTTTTCTTTTCTTATTGTTTTATTTCATTTTGTTTAATCTATATCCTGTTACATGTAGTCTAGTTCATTCATTAACCCTCATTTTATGCTTTATTGACTCTGTGGTTGTTGCTCGTATAACAAAGCCTCTTTAATATAAAAGATCCTAGCTACAATCTGATAATCGTTTAAGTGCACAAAACATTGTCAGTTAATTTAAGCTAAAATAGACCATAAGTCATTTGTACCCTTTTAGCCTAAATACACGGCGGACGTGTGAATGAGCGAGGAGGGGTCTAATGCTTTGGTATTGTTGAAGATCAGCCATTCCTCTGTGTAGGGTGTATATTAATAATTAACCATAATTTGTTGTGTTTAATTGTTATATACTTACCCTGAACAGACGGGTACGCTGTACACCCCTTGGTGGGGAATTTATTAACGTAAGGACCCGGTTCAAACTGTATTCAATAATTTGTTGATCATAGATTAATAGTTATTGAATATCTGTCCCCAAACTTAAAATTGATAAAGAGCTTATGGGCCGGAAACCCTACAACTGAGTCAGGCCCGATTGCTCTTAATCTTTTCCTGTTTAAATAAATAATAATAATAATGTGCTTGAAGCTATCTGGATCTGTTAGTGTGAAGATGCACAATAGATCTTTAGTGAAGTGACACTTTTGGACTCTACGTCATCTTTATCTTCTCATGATGTGTAGTGTTCAGCCTGGATAGACTTGGATCTATTCCAGGTGATGATGATGCGAAGGTGTAGTGATGGAGGAGTGCGTTCAGTGTTCATGTCTAGGAGATGGGTGGAATATAATCTATAACAATTGTGTTGCAAATTTAGTTCCAGTTCTAAACTGGGAGGCCATGCTAATGTAGTGATGTGCTACTGTGAGATGTAAATGGCCTCTTGAATTGTCTTTTCACCCATCTCCCGAGTCTCAGGTTATGTTCTAACAATCGTGAGGTCCGGCCCGTCCTGGCATCCGTCCTCCGAGGAATTGTAGAAGTAAACCTGACAGAAACAAATGCAGAGAGAACCACAGTTAATTCTGATGTTTTCAACAGTTTTAAATTCAGACATGTGGAATTCTTTTGCTTGCTCCATTATCATGTCCATTGCAATTTTAATTCCTGTTGTCACATGAAACCAAGTTTCATTGACCAGGTCTGAATTATTGCTGTTGTTTTAGTGCAGTGTGTGACACTTTAAAGCTGCTCTTGCAGTCGAGCCTTCACAGTCTGCTGTGTCAAAGCATTAGAGATCCCAGTTTTCGGGTTTTATAAGTTACTTTCATTACAGCCAGATCTGTGGGCATAAATTAGTTCACCTGTTTTGGTGTGGTGTCGTTCACACATTTGGTTAGTGCAGATCTCTTGTGACCTGCAAAAGGCTGTGGTACTTCTGTTCGATGTTAAGTTCACACCCTCCTTGTAAATATGCGTCCTTGATCAGTTTGCTATTACCTGTGCCACACTTCTGAGAGTGTTTTTTAAATGTAAAAAATA